>JAFMOB010000101.1:363226-963226 GCA_018985215.1 Larimichthys polyactis
AAGAAAAGAGGGAGGGAAAAGAAGAAAAAGAAGAAGAAGAAGAAGAAGCTGCTTGCTTGTTGGAATCATTGTTAGCTGTTTGAATATTTTCACTTTGTAAGAATATGGACTAGCGTGTTATTTGTGGCGTTACTCCTCGATCACGATATTTAAATAGCCACGTAGTGTTCTGATGACGTTTCTTATGACATACACAGTGCTGCCACCACGTGTCTGGTCTTAGTAATAACTTATTTCTGGTGTATGATCAAGTTTTTGTCTGACTGGAGGTTAATTAATTGTATTTATATTATTGGAAGTATGCAATATCTATCTATGTGTGAAGGGAGAGAGATGTGTCAAGCCTTTGCAAACACAACGTGTTTTCTGGTTTGCTACAAAGTGGGAGTCTTTCAGGCTTTTGAATTTTTTTTTATATATTGTATAAACTGTATAACAACATACACACATACACATTCCTGAAGTGGAAACTTATAGCTTATGAAACAAAACAATGGAACATTTTGAACATTTTTACAACATTTAATTTGTGGTGTTTTCCTCCATCACCCACTGTGGCGGCCAAGCTTTCACACTGTAATAAAAAGAGATTGTTATTCATTTAGTTATTTACATCAGCCATTAATTAAATTCAAATCATGACAAGGTTAGGGGAATGAGGAACAGCAAGCCACGTACAGTTATGAACTTACAGTAAGCTGATAACAGTAAATTACCTGCCTATGGTAATATTTTGGCATCCATTGTAAAAGACCTCTGCAATGTGTTTTACTTTAGCATCCCAATGTCCACATGTAATCAAAATTCAGTGTAAAGAAAAAGGAAATCCTTGCGAAGAATAAATTGTCTCTCCATTATGGCAGTCAGGTTTATCTGCTTAAAGCACCACATACAGATGTAGCAACTTAAAAGTTCCCGTGTTTCCGTGACAGGACTGTGACGGGGCTGTGACTGGTCCTTCACAGGTCCTTGAACGGTCCTTCGCTGGTCCGTGACCGAAATGTAATCCCCCGCAATGACGTAGTCAGTGAGGGCCCGACTGGAAACGCCCCTAAGCAGTCTGTGTGAAAACCAGCTGCAATGTCTCATTTATCCACGGGGAGGAGCAGTGATGTTCCGCTCTCACCGTAGACTGTCTAAACTAAGACACATCTGAACAGATATGCTGGGGTTAGCCGATCAGCTGATCAGCGGATCAGTTGATGGGGAAAAAAAGTTGTGTCGTATCTGCAACTCTATGTCACGCACAACAACAACATGCCAACATAAAGTTGTTATTAAAGAAAACTCTGCTCGTAACGTCCGTAACATAGCCTAGATGTTGTTGATTTAAACAGTGACCATAGGCTAAATGGCGTAAAGCGTAAATGGAAAGAATTACGGGCGAATCAAGTATGAAATAGGTCAAGTATTTTTGGTTTTAATAAAGTTTGCAGTATAAGCTTATGAAACCATCAAACATATATTTAGGCATTCCATGAAAGACTTTATTCGCAAGGAGGCTAAGCCAGTTTTAGCCTGTGTTCCAGATTAGGAATAAAGTCCAGCAAAACCAGTTGCTACTGTATAGTATACAGTACTCAAACCAGCTGCATTTTCCGCTCTGTGATTTGTGACACTGGGAGCGCAAAACGCCCATCAAGTGCAAACAATAAGAATGCTAATGAGGTGTTTGTATGGTTTACCTGGCCTAAAGCGTGCACTACAGTAAATACCTGCATAACAAAGGGCTTCCAAAACGCTCGTCTCTGCAGCTCTATGTCGCGCACAACAACACCATTACATTACATTGCATTTAGCAGACGCTTTTATCCAAAGCGACTTACAGAGGAGGACATAACTTGAGAAAGGTGTAAAGGAGCACAGAATAGCACAGCCAAGGCCTCCCCTCCAAATAAACTGTTAATTAAAAATAAATTCTCGCTTGTATCGTCAGGTCTGACACAGGCCTGGCAGCCCTGTGACGTCCGAACCGTTTTTTGTAACTTTTTTAAGGGTTAGTTTGTTGTTTACATGCAGATAAGCGAGAGAGAGTGCGCGAGAAGAGAAGAGACGCTCCTGTAATTATGCAAAGACTAGTGGTGGCCATAGATTAATGCGCCAATCGAACAGCTGATTGCGGCGATGCCAGCCTGCATTAGCGTGATCAGCTGTTTCCCGGAGTAAACAAAGGCAGCTGTCCAGGTGGAAGCGGCATTTAAAAAACAACACCAAGAAAAACCACGAGAAAAACATGACAAAAGCACAAAACTGTCTAAAGTGCTAGAGAGATCAGGACTCCACGGAGTTACAGTGAAGAAAACAAAAGAGAAAAAAGTCAAAAAGCGGCTGGAACAGCTTTGCGAATAGATTAATGGTGATATTTTTTTTATCGCCCGATAAGAGTCTCACGTTAACGCAGATAACGGCCCACCACCAGTAAAGGCAGAACAGCCTAGATGTTGTTGATTTGGTGAATGCTGACATGTTAGATATAAACACCTTAAATTTAATATCAATTCATGAACACGCTCAAATCATACGGCTACTGTATAGTATGCAGTACTCAAACCAGCTGCATTTTCCGCTCTGCGATCTGTGACACTGGGAGACCAAAAAGCCTGTTACTGTAAGTACGAACAAAAGGTTGACCAATGAGAATGCTAATGAGGTGTGTAAGCTACGTCATCTCCAGGTAGAACTGTAAAAAAGTTCTGCGAGAGAAGCGTCATCTCCTGGTCATACCCTGTAATTACATGAATGGGTGGAGTTACAGTAAAAAATAGACACGCCCAGGAGAAGGAGGGGGGTCACTCCTCTCACAGAACTCTGCAGGCCGCCGGCTGGAAGTCAGCTGGAAGACGGCTGCCATTCAGCTGGCGTTCAGCTTGAACGGGAACTTTTGAGTTGCTACTACAGTAACTGATAAAATACACAAATACTGTAAAAGTTAAACTAAAAGCTCAAAAATTGTCCGCCCTCTTTTGGGCCTAATGTGATAGCACGTTTTGACAAATAAAACTCACTCTCAGTTGCTTTGCGTAGTAGATCTCTGTTTCCTTGTGCTACTTAGTGTTTATGTTTAAACTTTAGGCAGCATGCAACACATCATTATTTAGTTTTGATTCTAAACAATTAATCCATCCATTTAATCTCATGGTACCCACATGCACCAAATTATAATTCATTTAGATTTGAGCAAGAGTTTTGCACAAAATAAATTAAAGGCAAGCCACATATAGATGGCTATCCCAAATACAACCCGTTCAGTTTTGTGGCTGAAGCAATTATGTATATTAAAATGGAGTTGCACTTACATAGTGCTTTTATAGTCTCTGGGACCACTCAAAGCACTTTTACAATGTTCATCACTTTCACCATTTTACATACACATTTATACAGCACTGTTTGCAGACATGCTTTGGAGATTGGATTTCCACGCATTCACACACTCAGCCAACTGTTACTTGAAGTTTTTAAGTACTAAGAATTAGGTTATTCCAATCAAAACTATGATAAATTGTACATACCAGAGTAAACAGGGCTCCCACTCCACCAACTTCATTTGGATCCCCTAAAAAAACATTAAAGTTGGGGGGTTAAGGGGTTTCCAGTTGGGGTGCTTGCAATTCCACTGAGTACATCGAAGACTTTTAATCATTGTAAAGCTAACCTTTAGCATTTTGCAGCGGATCACCCTCTTCACTGAGTAGTAAGGGTCCCCTTTTAGGATCCCATGGTTACATTCTGAAAGAGCAAAAAAAGCACTTGAGTTTGACCTCATACATCTTCATCAATGTATTAAAATGATTTTGAGAGACAACACATGATACATTTATGATTTAATTATATCTGGCTAAGGAAAACGATCACTGTATTTGAAGTCTGATTTGAAATAGTGAAATGTAAATCTAGGAAAGCTTAATAACCTGTGGGTGATTTTTCCCCCCTCAGTTTCCTCCTTGTGGACATGTGTGCTGAGGCTGCAGAATTCCTTGGCTCCTTTTTACTGTTTGCAGACATATCTGTTGAGATTAAGAAAATGTTTCTGTGAAGATCCTTTAGTCCTATACCCTATAATCTCAATATTGATGGAAGTTGTGTCTTCCAGACTGATAATGCTTCAATTCACAAGGCACAGGGTCTCACTGTATGATTTATTAAGTATGAAGATTCTGTCAATCTGATTCAATGGGTTTTACAAACCCCAAGTCCAATGAAGCTGGGACAACTGTAAATGAAAATAAAAACATAATGCAACAATTTGCAAGTTTGTTAAATTTAATACTCTACAAAGTCAAGACATTTAATCTTCAAACTGATAAACTGTATTGTTTTTTTTTAGCTAATATTAACTCATTTTGAATTTAAGGCCTGCAACATGCTCCTAAAATCCTGGGACAGTATCAAAACTGGTAATGTTTGGAACATTCCACAGGAAACTCAAATCTTTATTTTCTTAACACCGGGTAACACCGGGATGATCAAAATAGGCACAAACTAAACTAGAACTACAAAAAGGCAGGGCCAACAAAAAAACAAATCACTCTTTCAAGGAACAAGAAGAAAACAACAAAAAACTAGACTACAAGATTAATTCAGACTTGACTATGACGAGAGGGCTGGTGATCAGGACAACAGACTTGACACACAGGCACAGGACAAAGGGAGACGCAGACTATAAACACACATGGAGGGAAATGGGCAGCAGGTGGACACAATCAGGAATCAGGGAAGACAATCAGACTGGTGACACATGAGGAAGGGCAAGTGACCTGAAACGAGAGGAGAGTTAATTTCCAAAATAAAACAGGAAGTCACAGAACAAACATGGAGACAGGACAAAAACTCAACTTGACATACCGGTGTGACACTAAGTTACACCATATTTTGAGTTGATTATCATTTATTAACAGAAACCAACATAGAACGTGAATTGTTACAACCATGTATTTTGATATGTGTGTGTGCACATACTGAGCTTGTCCTTATATACAGTAGACAGAACTGAATTCTATACAGCTAAAAATGGGGCACCAAACACCTACAACAGAAAGGCAAGTGGATAAAGAACCTATTGGATAAAGACCAAATCTGATGAAGCAACAGATTAATAGCTATTCTTGGCCCACTGCGGTTTGCCCTGTGACAGCTGTACCAAGAAAATTCCCAACTGTAATTGCTGTCTGTGTCACATTTCTTTTTATGTTGACTGTGGAGTAAGATTTTAAATAATCGCACACACTTACCATTAATTAACACTTCATACAGAGCCTTTATCCTGTCAAGGCATTTTTCAGAATGCTCTGAAAGCTGCCATTTTGGATGGAGGACTTGTGCAGACCAGGTGTTCTGCTTCTTCCTTTTCTTTCCAATAAAGACTACGGCTGTATAGCCCAACGTGTTTAACTTTTCAACCTGAAAATAAAGATATATATTATATAATATATGCAGAAATATAAGCAATTATGAATGTCTGAAACATTGTGGGCTGTAATTATGTAACTAATAACTACAGAAGTTAAACACATACCAACACAGATGCCTCATCAATAACATGAGGTGTTTTTTTTTTTTTTTTTTTGGTTTTTCAACCACGTCTCCTGAAATTCCATTGGCCACCCCTGCGACCACCCCAGATCTGATAGGTAGTTGGTCAAGTTCGTCAACATGAGAAACAAGAGAAATGCTGTCAATCAATGATGACAGCCGATCAACTGATTTAGAGCCAGATTTACATTTTGAAGTATCACCGTAATGGTCATACTGAGGCTGTGACAGCTGATCTCTGTTCAGCGTACGTTTGGCCAATGGCCAGACAGGTCAAGTGTCGGGTGACCGATGAGACGCTCAATGTTACTGCTGCAGCTGCTAAACAGGTCCGTGAAAGGAGCTTAACCTACTGGATAAACCGGTGAAATCCGTCGGAGGTATGGTAATGTAATGTTTATTTATATCGTAGTTCCCTCTTAATGTGTAGGAAAACTTTATCTAGTCCTAAGTAGCAGCTAAAAGAGTAATACGAACTACACTGCAGTGGCTGCCCTAGCTAGCTTAGAGAGAGAGATATTCAGACTTCTTCAATAAAAAGAGAAAAGAGTCAGAGTCAGCCACAGCTTCTACAAGCAGCATCAGTGAAACATGTCAGCTGCCCAGGTACAGCAGCAGTGATGAGGGGCAAGGGCAGTCAGCTCCCCCTGCACATGATGGTAAGTCATGCTGGGATAGTTAGAATTTTCCATGTAGGCTCACATTAAAGCTGAATGTGTTTCCAGTTATACAATTATAATCGTCTGAAACATCATTAGTTCAAACAGTTGTAAAAGACAGAAGAACAATAAATAAATAAATTTATAACTTATGTGTGCATAATACACACACACACACACACACATTTGTATGTATGATTGTGTGAGTGTAAAATCTATCTATCTATCTATCTATCTATCTATCTATCTATCTATAGATAGATAGATAGATAGATAGATAGATAGATAGATAGATATATATGTGTGTGTGTGTATTTCTCAGATATCTGTGTATTCCAACAGCTGACCAGCCACACCCAGAGGAGGATCCCACAGTGTCTGGCTAAGCATGTTCATGAGAGTTTTGTTTTACATAACATTGCTTTATAGTATGTACTTTGTTTGGAGTTTATTTTTATTTATTTTAATTGTTTATATTTATTTGGTTTATGTTACAATTGTTTATGCACATTTTTTTTATGAAAAAGCATTGTTTTAATATTGGTATATATTGGTATATATTGATTTAAATAAATACATTTATGCTGAAGCATAGGCAAATGTTTCAGTGTATATCTTCATCAGGGACATGAATACTGTCTGGGCTGAAAACCACTTTTTGCACATTTTCAAAGATCACAAGGCATCCTATAGAATGCCACTATTCACTCACCATCATGTTTACTTTACTAATTTAAATGCCATCTTGTGATTAATTAAAAATACATCTGGCAAAGAACAAATCAAAAAAGTTTTGGTTTATTCTGTTGCCTGGATTGCTGTGTTTTAATATAGCCACAAGATGTCATTTCAATTAGTAAAGCAAACAGGTAACAATACAGGTGACACAGATGATGAGCTGATGGCTGATAGTTCTATTCTATAGGATGAGTTAAGAGCAGTTGAGATTTTTCTAATCTAATCTAATTTGTGAAGAGATGAGGACTTTAATCCACTACAAGGAAATGGCTCTTAGAAAATGTGTACCCTATCCTCAACACATTTTAGTAAATAACCAGATATACTTGAGGAATATACATTTACCAGAATAGACACCTTTATTTAACACTTATGAGATAGGTAATTATGGGAGACAGAGGGTATGTGACATGCAGAAAAGGACTGGGATTTAAATTGTGGTCGGCTGTATACATGGCATTAAACCCCACGATGCCATGGCCACCCCACACTAGCTTTGTGTCCCATCCTGGCCACCCCGGTAAAAATGTCCTGGATACGCCACTGGCTGCAATGACTGGCAATGCTTGCAGGTCTTGGTGGCCACACCAATAGCTGCTTTGCAGCTCACACAGGTAGTTATTGTTGACCCTGGCATCTTAAAACAAGAATATAAAACAATCAATATTTAATAACCAAAGTGACAAAAGAACTGCATTATTCAAGTGTTATCACATAACAAATGTTTGTAATTTGGCCTACTTCAGCATTATCAGTAGTGTCAGACATCAACATTTCATGTAGCACTGTTTCAATGGTGTTCACATCACATCCAATTAACTGCTATTATCCTTTGCAGCTAATACATAGGCTACATATTAGGGCTGGGCGATATATCGATATTTTAATCTATATCGATATATTTACAAACGTGATATAGCACGAGACCATGTCGTTAATATTGATAGTTTATTTTGCGTTTAAATGACTATACATTTCTTCCCTTTATTTCTCCTCTCCCTCTGTCCAGGTCTCCCGCTGCTCGTTGACGTCGTCACGTCAATAACTCCAGAAATAGTCTCAGATCGCTCGAGGGTCTGAAAAGTCGCTAGATATAACGACAAAGTCGCTAAGATGTCAACACTGGACCACTAATACGTGTTTCAATACACAACAGAAGCAGCGGGGTTAGAGGTGGCATACAGGTATTGACCTGTGTGTCAGCTGTTGCAGTGCATTGTGGGATTTGTAGTATGAGTGGTGGGAGTGCGATTCACCGCGGGAAATTAATAATAGACGTATGAAATTATCCGGCTATGGAAAATAAAAAATAATTCCGTTAGCATATGTTGATATCAGTACATGTGTTCATTGCCTACCTTTGAGGGTACACAGTATGAATGGTGGTGGCTGAGAAGGCAGACCCCCCCACTCACTTGTCAATCTGCTGACCTCTCTGCCTCTGTGATAGGGCGACCCACGTGTCAATCAGCGACCTCTCGCAGCTACGTTGCCCACACGTAAAAACGCGCTCCACTGTAAACTGTCTGCCGCGGGCTTCATTCCATTTCATAGGTCGACTGTCTACTGTAACCTGACCACTGTCTCTGTTTTTAGGCACATTATAATCTGTGATTGTGAAATAATACGTTTATTTCATTGTAGGCTATATTTCCAGCAGGGTGCCTGGCTGCAGCTGAGGTTATGACATCCAAAAAGGCGTCCTCATCAAATATATATTTTTGTCTACTACAATCTAGCTACAACATTAGATGCATTGTGTGACAGAGTAACTTGGCTGAAAAAGAGCACAAAAGCACACTGCAGTCAATTTTTAACCAAGTAAAAAAAAACCGACTGAAACAGGGAGGCCTGTCAAGAATGGCATCAACACAATGTTAAAATAGCAAATTAATAGAAAACACAATGGAATACTCATGAAATATTTGCATGCAGACAACCTAGACTGGATGTAGCCTACTGTTTCCAATCAACAGCCTCTCTATCAAGGCCTACTTTATTATCATAATTATTATTATTAGTCTACCTTATTGTCACTCTACCTTTGTCTCCTTTGATGTATTGGGAGGTTGTTTGTGTAGCCTATTTGCTGCGCCAGATATAAATGATTAGAATGACTGTGCTAGGTCATCCTGGCATAAAACCAGGGGCGGACTGGGACAAAAAATCGGCACTGGCATTTTGGACCAGACCAGCCCACAACCACAACTCCAACTCTCTCTGTTTCTCTCTGTCTCTCTCTCTCTCTCTCTCCCTGTCTCTCTTTCTCTCTCTCTCTCTGTCTTTCTCTCTCTCACACACACACACACACACACACACACACTTGAAGCACTCAAAGTGCTCTCTAAACCTAAGCCCGTTAGGGCACATGTCCAAAATGTGAAAAAATTAAGAGTCTGTCATAGAACTAAACCAAATACATCAAAGGTCTTGACCTGGAGAGTAACATATATCAATTTGAAGGTTCTATATTATTCCTGCTTTGAGATATTGTCCTTTGAACCCTAACCTCAGGGCATATTTGAACCCCCATTGAGCAAGACAATATTTAAAGTCTGATGCCAAAAATGTGTTTGATATCCCCTCAAACCCCTGAAATGCCACCAATGAAATATTTACAACTTACAATTTAGGGAAAACCCTAGATTTCTTTAAAAACTACAACTCCCTAGACACCTCTTTAGTATTTGTGTTAATGTCAGCACCCCAGTTTTAGTTCCTCCGTTTTAGGGTTCTGCTAGGGTTTTGAAAACATATATCTACCCAATATATCAAATAGCACACACTGTCTAATAAATAATTATACTGCATGTATATGAGCTGTCCCAAGAAAAGACAACAATGTTTGTTTAATGAAGATATTTTAACTAAAACAGGAGACCAGCGTGCCAACTTCTCTCCTTGAGAGACCCAAAGCGGTCATCTCCATAGTAACGGCTAATGTTGCTACTTCCGCTATCAAAAATGTAAAAAACATACAAATTTTTTTTATAACTGAAAGCGTGATTATTAAAACCGACATATTTGACGTCAATCTACTGTGGTGCTGCGTTATAAAACACAAATATCTTCAAGACAAGAGATGTGTATTTTCCCCACTTAATGCCCGCCGATTTTGTGTTTCCGACATGAACCTCGAGAGTCACGTGATTGAGACAGAAAACAAAACACAGGACAGATACTATCTTTTTAACATCGGACTTGACAGCTGTCATGCCTGCCTTATGCGCCTGCAGTCCTAGTTCAATTTTCACAGCTTCACTGTATGTTGAACATGGTGAGCATATACATTGCCAATGTCTTCAGTGTGTCATACTTTTGGGGACAAGCCACCCAAAAGGCGCTCAAGCTTTCAGCACCATGGAGAGCAGCCTTCACGTCACCATCAGTTCAGTGTGATTGGCCGCCTCGTCCAGCGGCATCACCTTCCCCACGTTAGCAGCTGACAGCCTCGTAAATATGAAGCCTAAAATATCTAAATAATGAATAATACATAAATAATATATATAAATATAAATATATATAAATAATATATATATTTCGCCCCTAGTGGATTGCTATCGTACAGGTATGAGTCTGTTAAGAGTGACAAAGGCTAAAAAATAACATACATTTCAAAGGCAAATTGATATATGAAATATTAATATATTACTTAGAATACAATATTCATTTTAATTTTACAAGAGTGTGTGGCCCTGAGAGTGTCTGCTGAGAAAAATTCTGGCCCTTGGACAAGTGTAGTTGATGACCCCTGCTTTAGAATATAGGCCTAATGTTTACTACAGACTTGCCTGAAAGGAACAATTAACACAATGGGATAAAACAGGAAACTGACTTAAATGAAAACTATTCATTAAACAAACAAAAGAGACATGACTGTAGTTGCAACAACACTTCAGTTTACTGGGTGTAATTCATAAAGTATGCTTTCTAGAGCTAAGAGACTATGCCCTGTTCAAAATAAAGGCTATATATCGTCAGATAGAGTAGGTGTGTGTGTGTGTGTGTGTGTGTGTGTGTGTGTGTGTGTGTGTGAGTGAGTGAGTGAGTGAGGGAGAGAGAGGGAGGGAGAGAGAGAGAGAGAGAGAGAGCATTAATATACTAACATGTGGAAACATAGAGCATTAATATACTAACATGTGGAAACATAAACTGGAATAGCACACTGTTGGAGAGAGTAACAATACAATAGGCTATGTAGACTACAGTAGGTACAGTATACACAAAATACACACAACTACAGTGAAGCTATGTGGGTATGCGCAGAACATTTCAACCAAAAATGTAATGCAACAAAAAAAAAAAGACCAATGTCCCCCCCCCCCCAGATACTACATTATACTACACATATAACAGGCAGTTATTCTAGCAGCCTTGTGAATTTAGCAGTCTTATTGCACTGGGGTATAGGCTGTTGGCCAGCCTTTTAGTCCGGGTCCGAATGGACCTGTATCTTCTTCCTGAGGGCAGCAGTCTGAATAGGTGATTGGCAGGATGGTGGCAGTCATGCAGGATTCTTTTTAACTCTTTGCAGACAGCGTGTGGTGTAGAGATGGTACTGATCTCTGGGAGAGACATCCCAGTGATTTTCCCTGCTGTTTTCACCACACGCTGGAGTGCCTGCTGGTCTGCTTTGGTGGCGCTTGAGAACCACGCCAGGAACCCATACATCAGGACACTGCTAATGGCACTGTTGTTAAAGTTCACTAGCAGTGGTCTGGAGATGTAGTAGCACAAAAGAGACGCTGTTGAGCCTTCCTGACTGCTGTGGCAACAAAAAGTTTGCTTGCAGACTTGTTGGCAGACTCTCGAGCTGCGGTCCACTGACCCGCACCACATCTCCCTTTCCCTGGATTCTTTAACAGATGAGGGCAAATACAGACATTTAGACCGGGCATCACGGATTAGCAGACTACGGTCCGGATCCGGACCGGGAAATGGCTCTGTCCCGACCGCGACCACTGGCGAAATAAGTAGTGTTTTGCCCATAGAGCGGATTTGAGCGCACATAGAAATTTACCGCAGCCGCTGCTACTACAGTCAATCCGGTAAACTCGTGCCGGTAGCCAAGGACACCCTGCGACGCCTACAAGCAGGGAGAGCAAGGCTGAACGGAGACATGGCTTGTTCTAAAAAGAGGAAAGTAGATACTGAAAATCGTTGTTTTAATGATGAATGGACAACTAAATATCTGTTCATTCTCCCTGCTGGCAGCTCCAAGCCTGTTTGCTTAATTTGTTCAGAGACCGTGGCATTGATTAAAAGTGGGAACGTGAAGCGCCACTACGAAACAAAGCATGGCTCATTTGCAAACGTATGGTGCAGGTACCCAGGTAAACAAAACATCATCAAAAACAAGCACCGATCCAGGCTCACCAATGAACACCTACATGTCAGCATGAGAATGGCATTAACTCCGTTTCAACCCAGATTTAAACTCCTGGCAGGTCAGCCACATGCCCATTTCTCCCATTGAAGCAAAAAAAGAAGAGAAAGATGAAAAAGTTCAAGAATATGAAGGAGAGTTCCATGAAAAATGTTTTGCACTTTTTTGTTCATTTTTCCTGAGTTTACTTTTTTATTTACATGAAGAAGGCTTCAATTAAGAAAGAAAGGACAGTTCAAAGAAAAATGTTTTATGAAAAATGAAGTTCAGTTTTTTTCACTTGAAGAGGCCTTCAATTATTCAAGCATGGGACTGTTGCATTATAGAAAAAAGGAAGTCCACTCAGCTTGCACTATTATTTATTTTATTCAAAGGATTCAAAAGGATTCCCTTTTGGTTGACTTGAAATAAAAACCTTAAACGTATTTGATTGCCTGGGACTACTTTTATTTATGATAAGAGATTGAATATGTGTCTAATATCTCGCATTTTAAGTAAAAACTTAAACAATTAAAAATGTGGCCATGACTTTCGCTCGGACCTTCTACTTGGGCAAAATGTAATAACCGGACCTTGGGGACTTTTAATTGAATGCCCCTGATTTAGACAGTTAAATTTTACAAAATAAGCTGTAAATCATGGTATTATGGCATTGGATGCAGTAATGCCACTCCAGCCACTTAATAAACCAAATAATGTTTAGATTTTGAAAAAAACAGGCAAGCATTCATAAAGATTTGAAATTGTGGTGTTACACATGATGAAATATAAATTTAGCTTACATGCCCAGTTGTTCCATGGATGTAATCAACAAAGGAGGAGACCTTAGCATCACTGGCCAAAAAGACTCCATCAAAAAACCCATCAGATCTTGAAAGAAATATATAAATGTGGGTTACATTTACAGTATAAAAGTAATTTGTGGCTCACTAGCATTGCATTATACATGAATGTTACACACCCTGGTTGGCTTTTGAAACGATATAATTTGTGGTTCCCATCCACTGCAACAGCCAACATGGAGGGTGTGCATGCAGGGCACTGAAAATGCTGGACCTGAGACAGCTTGTCAACTTCAAATTTGGCATAGGCCCATTCGAGGAAGGCCCTCTGCATTGTGTCCCCACATATTTTACCACTCTGAGAGCAAAAGTGAAAAAACAAAACAAAACAGTATGTTACCCTGCAGTTAGTACACAACTGACAATGTGTCGAAGGTTGACTTCAGACCGTGGTCATGATGATGGGCTCTGTCAAGAAATGTGTGCTGAAAGCTTGGGGATTGTAAGAACAAGTCCTAACAATGAATCAGTTATTTAAAAGGTGATCCAAACAACTTAAATGATGAATCCACTCACTCGCCCCAAGAGTTTTGTTCGACACTCGAGCATGCTGACAAAAGCTTGTCGCGACATCCCTGGGGCAGTGATTTTTAGATCCTCATACGTGGTGAACAAGTCCACCATGTACAAGGTCTCAAAATTGACAGTGGCTGGCCAGTACCCACTTTCAACCAAATCACTTATAGTCACTGGCAAGGTTTTTCCACAGGAGCAGTTTACTGATGGAAGGAAGAAGTTGTATCTTCCTGAAATTTCAGAGAAAAACAATTATCTCTTGTTCACAATAAAATTTATTAAATAATAAATAAAAAACACAATATAAAGAAATAAAAAATGTTACCATTCATTCCAATTAAAATAACTGGCTTTCCCTTGGAAAAGCTTGTTTGTCCAGTGGAGCAGTCGCAGCAGGGAGGAACGATTGATAACATGCAATCTAAAAAGCAGAATTAGTTTACATATTAGAGTAAATTAAACCAAAAACTCAACAGTGAGGGTGCTGTTTCTATCACACAAAACTTCAGCCAGCATGTTTGTTGGACTAAACCAGTGTTTGTGTAAAATGTAAAAAAGCCTATATAACCTGAGACTTAAAAACTACCTTTTTCATGATAGGAGAATTTCCCTCCCTCATGCTGCTGAACAAAAGTGGATGGCGGCAGGTGTCTGAAGAACCCCTCCACCATGGATGCTCTGTTATGAAGCACCAGGGCCTCATGTGTGGAAAGGTCACAGGCTGTGCAGTAGAGTGATCGTGGTAAACAGTCCTTACACATCACTACTGCAGCCTTGTTTCCACAATGATGGCAAACCCCCTCCTTGGGCTTCTCAGATGACAACATATTGTTCACCATGAAGGGCCTCATCACTGTCCAATTCTCCAGAGAGGAAGTTTGCCTGTTCCTCCAGTGTGAGGGGAGAGGTTGTTCCGCACCACTTCTTAAGAGGTCTCGGACATCTTGAATGAGGGACTCTGAAAATGAAAAAGGAAATAAGGCAATGGTTAATCTGGGCAATTACCACATAACAAATGAGGAAACAAGTGTTAAGGAAAAAAAGGTAAAAAAAACAAACCTAAATTTTCAATGGTCACAGTTTCTCCAGTTGTGTCGGTAGACGGAGCACAGGAGGGTGTTACGCTTGCTGAAGAAACTGCAAAAAATATGAATATCCATTTAGAACTCGCTCAATGAATAATGAATGCCACTACTGATGAAAAAACAAACAAAAAAACAACCTGTGGCTGAATCTCGCTTTCGTTTCTCTCCAGCTCTACATCTTTTTGGCAGAGGTTGACCATCGTTGTCCTCATCAAGCCAAACACACAGCTTTGTGGATTTTTTTGACCCTCCTTTTGTGTGTCCATGCTGATCCACCTAAATAAACAATTGAGCCACGGAATAAACCACCACCCACCAAGAACCTGGTTGTGGTCCTGTACTGTACTGACAGATCTAGAAAACCCTTTCTACATTAAAAAAAAAAGAAAGTGAAATATTTTGACAGAATATTATATTAATACTATATAAACGCTGACTGGCTCTAACGTGTGAACTCAGCTCAGCACTATAGCTTGCATTTCAATAAAGACACTGAACCAGGTACTGTACAGTTTTGCACCTTGATACTTCTTTCCTGCTATACCTCAGAGTCTTTTATAGTCTTAGACTTTGTAATTAGCATGTAATTATGCTTTTTCCACCACTGAGATAATGTTATTTACCTTGCACTCATCCAGGAACGCATCAACCAGGAATATGGCATCGTCAGGGTCAAGGTGATTCATGCTTATTTTCCCTCCTTCTTCTTCTTTTCCCTCTGTCACGCGGTGAGGTCAAGCTGGGTTTTTGTCCTGTCTTGTCATTTCCTGTTTTATTTTGAAAATAACTCTCCTCTACGTTTCAGGTCACTTGCCCTTCCTCATGTGTCAGCGGTCTGATTGTCTTCCCCGCCCTGATTGTTTCCACCTGTTCCCCATTACCCTGTGTATATATTGTCTGCGTCTCCCCTTGTTTTGTGCCAGAGTGTTTCGTTCTTTCGTTCACCCCAGCCAGTTATTCCCACAGACCTTGATCTTCCTTGCCTTGCTACGCAACGAGTGTTGTTGTT
Source organism: Larimichthys polyactis (assembly GCA_018985215.1). Classification (NCBI taxonomy): domain Eukaryota; kingdom Metazoa; phylum Chordata; class Actinopteri; family Sciaenidae; genus Larimichthys; species Larimichthys polyactis. Next base: position 378,991 of record JAFMOB010000101.1, read on the forward strand.
TTTTCCTCCACGTGAGTGATTTTTGGTTGTAAATTTCATAGTATTAGGTTATTGATTTCTGTTTAGTTTGATAGAGGTTTAGCTTTTGTCCTCCCCTTGTGGAGTGATTTTATGTTACCTTTTCCTCTTTGCTTTTACGTTTTCCCTCTGCGGAGTGTTTTTTGGGTTTTTTAGAGTATATTCCTGTATAGTACCTTTAGTAATTTTCATAGTCTAATTTTGAGTCGCTCAGTGTGGAGAATTCTAATAAAGTTCCATCCTGTTGGTGATACTTCTGCATATGAGTCCTCCTTTGAGTCCAGGCTGACACCCTCCTTCTTTTTCTTTTCCCTCCTTCTTCTTTTCCCTCCTTCTTCTTCGTCTTCTTCTTCTTCTTCACACGTCAAAACCCATCAATGATATCGCACCACACAGGAAGTTAAATGCACAGAGGATCCGGTAGATTTCAAAATTAAACACAGCGGACAAGCATCTGATCGTAACTCGTCACTTTGTAAACATTAGTTTCTCCCGCTGCCACGGAATAATGTGTTGATCAGCAAATCAACCTCAGATGCAACGCATGTAGTGGGTGAGGGTTTGATCCGTCAGACGTAGCGAAATCGTGGAAATGTGGAGTCTAGGGCCACAGCTATGCTAGGCGATAGCAGCGAAACGTTTAGGTTTTACATTATTCTGGTGAGGTCTGAAAAATCTTCGTAACAAAGAGCAAGCTAGTGATTATGTACATTCACTGAGTGAATATTATAAAAATAAAATATATTTCTCGCTAGCCCCTCTACGTTTTTGCACTTTGGACCAACGTAGCCAGGGTACGTTTTTATATGAGACTGGGTTGCCCTAGGCGGAGGGGGAGTCCCACGGCAGTCTAATCCTATGGCAGCATAACTAAGGGATGACCTGAGCCAGCCCTAACTATAAGCTTAATCAAAAAGGAAAGTCTCAAGTCTACTCTTAAAAGTGTTGACCTGTGTCTGTCTCCCGAACCCAGAATGGTAGTCTGTTCCACAGAAGAGGAGTCTAATAGCTGAAAGCTCTGGCTCCCAATCTACTTTTGGAGACTATAGGAACCACAAGGAACCCAGCGTCCTGAGAGTGCAGTGTTCCAGAGGGGTAGTAAGGTATTATGAGCTCTTTTAGATATGATGGTGCCTGACCATGAAGAGCTTTATAGGTAGCCAATGCAAGGAAGCCAAAATGGGAGAGATGTGATCTCTGATCTTGGTTCCTGTCAGAACACGTGCAGCAGCATTCTGATTTAACTGCAAAGCCCTAAGAGACTTATTGGAGCAGCCTGATAACAAAGAGTTACAATAGTCCAGCCTAGAAGTAACAAATGGGTGGACTAGTTTTTCTGCGTCTGCTTGAGAGACGATGCGTCTGATTTTAGCAATGTTACGTAAGTGAAAAAATGCAGTCCTCGAAATTTGTTTTATGTGGACGTTAAAGGACAAATCCTGATCAAAAACAACTCCAAGATTCTTTACAGTGAAGCTGGAGGCCAGGGTGATCCCATCTAAAGTAACTAAGTCTCTAGAAAGAGAGTTTCTGAGGTGTTTCGGTCAAATTACAAGAACTTCAGTTTTGTCTGAATTTATCAGAAAATTGTAGGTCATCCAACTTTTTATATCCTTAAGGCATGTTTGGAGTTTAGTTAACTGATTGGTTTCATCAGACTTGATCGATTAATATAATTGGGTGTCGTCAGCATAACAATGAAAATTGATAGAGTGATTTCTAATATAGTTCCCTAAAGGAAGCATATATAAACTAAATAGAAGTGGTCCAAGTACAGAACCTTGTGGGACTCCATGACAAACTTTGGTATGCATGGAGGATTCATCATTGACGTGAACAAACTGAGATCGATCTAAGAAATACGACTTAAACCAGCTTAGGGCGGTTGGTGCCCAGTGGTTGAGAACCACTGGTCTAAGAGACAGGTTGACGGCTTAGCTGCAGAAATGATTAAAGTTATTTGATGAAGGTCAATGGGAGAAAAACAGTCTAAATACATTTTAGGTTTTACAGCTGTTTCCAAACTTGCTGTATCAGAATTCAGATCAATGCCTGTTGAGGGCAAGAGGTGATGGATTTTGTCTCTAATAGTTATAATCTTATCATTAAAGAAGCTCATGAAGTCATTGCTAGTTAGACCTAAAGGAATAGATGGTTCTGTAGAGCTGTGATTCTCTGTTAGCCTGGCTACAGTGCTGAAGAGAAACCTGGGGTTGTTCTTATTCTCCTCTGTTAATGAAGAGTAGTAGGCTGCTCTGGCATTAGAGCAGCCTACTACTATTACTAGTAGTAGTAGTACTACAGCCTACAATATCATAATCAGATATTAATTCATTGACTAAGACATCTTTGGATGACAAAGACCTGATATTCAGGAGTCCACATTTAATCATCTTATTTTGGACTGTTGGAGATGTTGATTTAATTTTTAGTAAGTTTTTATGATGAATCCTCTTCTGTTTGTTTTATCTTTAAATAACGTAGGTGGACAGGGGACAGACACAGTCTCTATACTAAAGGACTGGGTGGGCAACTGCTCTAATGGAGGAGCAGAGAAGCGTGTAAGACTGCAGCTCTGCTTACTGGTCTCAACTCTGGGTTGTCGACATGGTTTTGGTCGACTAATAAACTTGGCCATATTTCTAGATATGAGAGCTGCTCCATCCAAAGTGGGATGGATGCCGTCTCTCCTAATCAGACCAGGTTTTCCCCAGAAAGGTGTCCAAATATCTATGAAGCCCACATCGTTTGCTGGACACCACCTCGACAGCCAGCATGATGACGACATGCGGCTAAACATGTCATCACTGGTCACATTGGGGAGGGGACCAGAGAAAACTACGGAGTCCGACATCGTTTTGCCATATTCACACACCGATGAAACATTAATTTTAGTGACCTCCGATTGGCGTAACCGGGTGTCATTACCGCCGACTGTGAATAACAATCTTACTGTATTTACGCTTATCTTTAGCCAGCAGTTTCAAAATGATTCGATGTCGCCCGCTCGGGCCCCCAGGATGCATTTAACTATGGCCCCCGGTGTCGCTAACTTCACATTTCGGACTATGGAGCTGCCAATGACCAGAGCTGGCCTCTCAGCGGGTGTGTCGCTGGTGGTGTACCGTGGGCTTCACTTTGGGGCTATGCCTCCTTCGCACAGTCACTCAGCCTCCCGGCTGCTCGGGAACTACCGGGGGACGGCTAGCTGAAGCTACCTGTGGCTGTACCGCACCGGCTACAGGGGACTGACTAACTATCTGAGCTACTGACTGTTCTGTGGTGCGGTACCGTACCTCTAACTCACTGACCCTCGCCTCCAAAGCTACAAATAAACTACATGTATTACAAGTACCGTTATCACTAAAGGAGGACGAGGAGTAACTGAACATGTGGCACACAGGGCAGGAGAGAGCAGGAGAGAAGAGAGGAAGAGAGGAGAGAGCAGGAGAGGAAAGAGGAGAGAGGAGAGAGACGCCATTGCTATAGCTAGGCTAGTTAGTGTGGCTACAGTAGTAGCAACTTCCCGTTTTCAAGTTACCGTTCAAGCTGAAAGCCAGCTGAATGGCAGCCATCTTCCAGCTGACTTCCAGCCAACTGCCTACCAAGTTCCGTGGCCGGAGTGACCCTCCTCCTTCTCCTAGGCGTGTCTATTTTTTACTGTAACTCCACCCATTCATGTAATTACAGGGTATAACCAGGAGATGGCGCTTCTCTCACAGAACTTTTTTACAGTTGTTCTGCCTGGAGATGACGTAGCTTACACACCTCATTAGCATTCTAATTGCGCAACCTTTTGTTTGCAGCTTACAGTAATGGGCTTTTTGGTCTCCCAGTGTCACAGATCACAGAGCGGAAAATGCAGCTGGTTTGACTACTGCATACTATACAGTAGCCGTATGATTTGAGCGTGTTCATGAATTGAAATTAAATTTAAGGTGTTTATATCTAACATGTCACCATTCACCAAATCAACAACATCTAGGCTGTTCTGTCTTTACTAGTGGTGGGCCGTTATCAGCGTTAACGTGAGACTCTTATCGAGCGATAAAAAAAATATCACCATTAATTTATTCGCAAAGCTGTTCCAGCCTCTCAGGTTGCTTTTTGACTTTTTCCTCTTTTGTTCGTTTTTGTTTTCTTCACTGTAACTCCGTGGAGTCCTGATCTCTCTAGCAATTTAGAGAGTTTTGTGCTTTTGTCGTGTTTTTCTCGTGGTTTTTCTTGGTGTTTTTTAAATGCCACTTCCACCTGGACAGCTGCCTTTGTTTACTCCGGGGAACAGCTGATCGGGCTAATGCCGGCTGGCATTGGCACGATCAGCTGTTCGATTGGTGTGATTAATCTATGGCCACCACTAGTCTTTGCATAATTACTGAAGCGTCTCTTCTTTGTGCTCGCACACACTCTCTCGCTTATCTGCATGTAAACAACAAACTAACCCTTAAAAAAGTTACAAAAAACGGTTCGGACGTCACGGGGCTGCCAGGCCTGTGTGTCAGACCTACCGATACAAGCGAGAGTTTTTTTTTTAATTAACAGTTTATTTGGAGGGGAGGGCTTGTTGTTGTACGCGACATAGAGCTGCAGAGACGAGCATTTTGGAAGCCCTTTATTATGCAGGTATTTACTGTAGTGCACGCTTTAGGCCAGGTAAACCATACAAACCCCTCATTAGCATTCTCATTGTTTGCACTTGATGGGCTTTTTGGTCTCTTAGTGTCACAAATCACAGAGCGGAAAATGCAGCTGGTTTGAGTACTGTATACTATACAGTAGCCTTGTGATTTGAGTGTGCTCATGAACATGAATGACTCCTTTTCATTTTCGTCCACTCCATAGGCTAAATGGCGTAAATGGAAAGAATATTGTAGTGACCCGGAACAATGAAGCTACGAAGCAACTGGTTTTGCTGGACTTTATTCCTAATCTGGAACACAGGCTCCTGTGGGCCGTAGCCAATGCCAAAAAACAATAAAAACTGGCAAGCACAGCAGCATATAACACTAGAAACATTTCTAAAGAAATTTTGAGTGTGCGTGACTCTGGCCCCGTCGTCCCCATGCATTATTACTGACACTGCTCAGAAAATTCAGTATTAATACAACAAGCTGTGTCATCATTGCCTTTTTATTGGGCTCTTATTTTGAAGGGACTCTTATTTTGAAAAACTTGTCGTGTGTGTGTGTGTGCTTGTTCTGTCTGTGTGTCTGTCTGTGTGTGTCTGTGTCTGTCTGCCTGTGTGTGGTGTGTCTGTCTCTCTATCTATGTGTTTGTGTTTGTGAGAGACAAGGATAAAATGGCCGACATTAAAAATGTAGTCTTGATAGTCTGACATCATACAGAGACTTCAAAAAAGTTAGTCAAAGGCATGCTTGATGTTGCCAAGCAACCAGGGTGAGCTGCAGGTCAGAGTAATTAGTCACAGGTGCTGCATGCACTGTCTGTCCCCCTGAGATGCACAGTATATGTCTGAATGATCCCCCTCGAAGGTGGCCAAAAAAAACCTACAATCAAACCAAAATCTGAAATGACCAGAAGAATGCTCGTCTTGTGTATAATGTCTGTGCCAAGTTTCAGGCGGAAATTGTATAAACTTTGGCCGTAGGACTCAGAGAAAGCACAATTGCTCCCTGCGTCTTCTAGAAAATTCTCGGCTCAAAATAACATGGGAGTCTATGAAGCTGTGGAGGGAGGTACTCGATCAATCAGCCTGTATGGAGCCAAAACTATAAAGGAGACAGCTTCAACAGTGTTATCAGTGCGATCACCTCGAATTTTCCTACATTTTAAGGGGCTAATCATGTCTGTAGTGGGGCATTTGAGGCCAGGGTAGTGAAATCCGTTTTATTTTTTCACTGATCGCTCTCTCCCCTCTCCACTCTAGCGATGACATCACGCACTCTAGGTCTGGAGAGTTCTCGCAATACACACCCATTCATTTTTTGGCTTCGTTTTTCTGGATTTTTGGCAAAACCGTTTGCCGAAACTCTTAGAAAAGACATAGCCATCGATTCCCGGCCGAGCCGGTCGTTTTGATACCTGTTTTGTGTATGTGCGACAAAAACTCTGGAGAGGGGCTCTTCCTTCAAGCAGCCTGAGGTTGCCAAGCAACCAAGAACAACTGTAATCAGGGGAGCAGTTTGAACCTGTTAGAATGTCAGTTAGAGACTGAGAGAAAATGGTGAGAACTCCTCTCGAAAAGTTTGGAAAAGACTTTTGGCCAAACCGTAATTCCAATCATTGAACCGGCTTAACCTGAGGCACGATGAGACCTTCCTGATCGTTTTACATATTCGTTTTGTGTCGATAAATGAAGAAATGTGCCCTCAGGAGCAAGAGAGAGAAACGTTACTTCTGCCTTTCTCCAGAAAATTTCCCTCCTTTGTTAACACGAGAGTCTATGAGGCTGTTAGCGGGAGTAGTCGATCAATTAGCCCGTCAGGAGCCAAAACTATATATCTGACAGCTTTGGCAGGCGAATGTGAGTGATACAACAAATTTTGCTACGTTTCTATGTAGAAATCGTGTCTGTAGTGGGGCATTTGAGTCCACTGTAGTCGAATCCGTTTTATTTTTTCACTGATTTTTCTCCCTGCTCCTCACTCTAGCTGATGATGTCACCCACTCTAGCACAAACATTCCGCCACATACACACCCATTATAAACCCAGAAATTTGACTAAAAACCTGCTCAACTTTGAGCTTTGATAGTTTAAAAACGGTAAAAGCTGTCGATGAGTGTAGTGAATCCCTGTAGATAAGGGAAGCATACCTGCGTTTTAAAGTTCAAACGAAGTCTCTCGGTGAAAGTATGCAAGAGCAGTTCATTGTTGAAAATGTCTGTTGAAATTTATTTTTTTTCGGGCCTCCCCATTCATTCCTTATGGGAAGTTTTTCGCAATAAATTCGCAATAAATTCGCGAAAAACATGCGAAACTCTTTGAAAAGTCCTAGCCATCGATTCCCGGCCGAGCCGGTCGTTTTGATACCCGTTTTGTGTATGTGCGACAAAAACTCTGGGAGGAGAAGCGAACTGAAAAAAACACGGAAGAAACGGAAGAGGAACTAGAAAATTTCTAAAGAAATTTTGAGTGTGCGTGACTCTGGCCCCGTCGTCCCCATACATTATTACTGACACTGCTCATCAAATTCAGTACTAGAAAAGACATTTTGAGAGTGACGAGTGGGCTGTTGCTAGGCGTCTGTATCCAGTGATGTGCTAGCAGTTAGCATTAGCATGTTAGCATTAGCATTTTAGCATTAGCATGTTAGCATTAGCATGTTAACAATGATGCGCTAGCAGTTAACATTAGCATGTTAGCATTAACATGTTAGCATTAGCATGTTCACACTGATGTGCTAGCAGTTAGCATTAGCATGTTAGCATTAACATGTTATCATTAGCATGTTAACATTGATGTGCTAGCAGTTACCATTAGCACGTTATCATTAGCATTTTGACATTAGCATGTTTGCATTAGCATTTTAACACTGATGAGCTAGCAGTTAACATTAGCATGTTAACATTAGCATGTTTGCATTAGCATTTGTTAACGCTAGCAGTTAGCATTACCATGTTAACATCAGCATGTTAACATTAGCATGTTAAGATTAGCATTTGTTAACGCTGATGCGCTAGCAGTTAACATTAGCATTGTTAGCATTAGCATTTTAACATTAGCATGTTAGCATTAGCATGTTAACATTGATGTGCTAGCAGTTAACATTAGCATGTTAACATTAGCATGTTAACAGTAGCATGTTAACATTAGCATGTTAACGCTGATGCGCTAGCAGTTAACATTAACATGTTAGCATTAACATGTTAGCATTACCATGATAACGCTGATGCACTAGCAGTTAACATTAGCATGTTACCATTAGCATGATAGTAATTAACATGTGTATAATTCCTAGTGGCTAATGTTAATTAACATTAACATGTTAACATTATCATGTTAGTAATCAACATGTATTTAATTCCTAGTGGCTAATGTTAATTAGCACAAATTTTAGCATTGGTCGCTAATGTTTGCAAATAGCATTTCTTTACAGCTTGCGCTAACGCTCTGCTGTCTCTGTCTGCCATTTTACACAGACAGGTTCAAATTAAGTGCCAAGAACTACTAAAATGGCCACTCGGCTTCTGTCTGCTGGCCCCTCCCCCCTCTCCTCCTTCACGCAGGCTGAGGTTGCTAAGCAACCAGGACCAACTGTAATCAGTGGAGGAGTTACTGCACTTGTTAGAATGTCACTTAGAGACTGAGAGAAAATGCTGAGAACTCCTCTCGAACAGGAAGGATTTCTGACCAAACCGTAATTCCAATCATTGAACCGGCTTAACCTGAGGCACGATGAGACCTTCCTGATCGTTTTAAATAGGCGTTTTGTGTCGATAAATGAAGAAATGTGCCCGTAGGAGCAAGAGAGAGAAACGTTGCTTCTGCTTTCCTCCAGAAGATTTCCTGCTTTTTTAACATGGGAGTATATGAGGCTATGGGGAGGAGTAGTCGATTAATTAGCGCGTCAGGAGCCAAAACTATATGTCTGACAGCTTTGGCAGGCGAATGTGAGTGAGACGACAAATTTTTGCTACGTTTCTATGTAGAAATCGTGTCTGTAGTGGGTCATTTGAGGCCACAGTAGTCGAATCCGTTTTATTTTTTCACTGATCGGTCTCTCCCCTCTCCACTCTAGCGATGACATCACTCACTCTAGCTCTGGAAAGTTCTCGCAATACACACCCATTCATTTTTTGGCTTCGTTGTTGGCAATTTTTTGGCAAAACAGTTTGCCGAAACTCTTAGAAAAGTCATAGCAATCGATTCCCGGCCGAGCCGGTCGTTTCGATACCCGTTTTGTGTATGTGCGACAAAAACTCTGGGAGGAGTAGCGTGACAAAAAAACGGCGTAAGAATAGTACAGATAAGCGCGGTGGATAACATATAGTGTGCGCTTTCAGGCACACTCAATAATAAGCCCGAGAGATAATAAAGAGTGTGCTCCTTCAGGCACACTCAATAATAATAAGCGCGGTGGATAACATATAGTGTGCGCCTTGCACGCACACTCAATAAGCGCAGTGGATAACATATAGTGTGCGCCTTGCACGCACACTCAATTAACACATTAGCTCTCTCCCCGCTCTCTTCTACACACACACCTGAACACACCCCCCACGGGTCCTCAGCCAATCCCAGGTAGCTACTTCGTGCCCCTCAACGCCATGGCAACTGCCATGACTGACAGGCTTCACAGCCTCTAACAACGCCACCCCCCCAGGCGTCACCCCATACACTGCAGCCTAACTTACTTGAACACAACTCAACAGCCACAGTGTATACACAGTCAGTTACAATATGTATGAAATAAGTATATATGTTATGTTTTTATTCTACATGGACACCACTGTTTATTTTCCACTATGCCCCCCTCCATTATAATAATACACCGCAGAACTTTTGAAAGTCCAGAGATAAGTCTGTTGCATAAGGCCACGGTGACTATTGTTTGCCAAAACGTCTGTATGTCCTCGACGAGCTCCTGTTTTGTGCCTGGCTTAACATCCTTGCGAATAAAGTCTTTCGTGGAATGCCTAAATATATGTTTGATGGTTTCGTAAGCTTATACTGCAAACTTTATTAAAACTAAAAATACTTGACTTATTTCATACTTGATTCACCCGTAATTTTTTCTATTTACGCTTTGCGCCATTTAGCCTATAATCACTGTTTTATCAAATCAACAACATCTAGGCTATGTTACGGACGTTACGAGCGGAGTTTTCTTTAAAAACAAGTTTATGTTGGCATGTTGTTGTGCGTGACATAGAGTTGCAGATACGAGCTGCTGCAGCGCTGCCTCAGTGTTATCTTATTGCATTTTTTTTTTCCCGGATCAGGCTGATCGGCTCACCCCAGCGTATCTGTTCAGATGTGTCTTTAGACAGTCTACGGTGAGAGCGGAACATCAAATCAAATCAAATCAATTTTATTTGTATAGCCCAAAGTCACAAAGTACATTTGCCTCAGAGGGCTTTACAATCTGTACAGGGAGTGACACCCTCTGTCCTTAGACCCTCGGTTCGAGTGAGGAAAAACTTGCCCACAAAAACCTTTAACAGGGAAAAAAGGTGGAAGAAACCTCAGGAAGAGCCACAGAGGAGGGATCCCTCTCCCAGGACGGACAGACGTGCAATGGATGTCACGTGTACAGGACAAATGAACACTAACATATTGTACAATTACAATAACTGACAAAATGACAATGAATCACAATGAATGATAAAAATTATTACAGTAACAGATATGGTAGTAATAATGACAGTAATAATATATGTAGTGGATGTCGTGCAGGATCACAGCAGCAGCCACGATCCATGAGAACCTGCTGGACGACAGAGCACAGAAACTCCGGGGAAGAAGTTTAGTTAGTAACATGCATTAATGAGACATGTCCACAGATGGATGGAGAGATGAGAGAGAGAGAGAGAGAGAGAGAGAGAGAGAGAGAGAGAGAGAGAGAGAGAGAGAGGGTTTTCGGTAAGGGAGATGTGACTGCATCTTCAACCAATACCGTGCCTGGCTAGGCATAACCCTGGGTGGGGGGTGGAGTCCCCGGCAGTCTAATCCTATGGCAGCATAACTAAGGGATGACCTGAGCCAGCCCTAACTATAGGCTTTATCAAAAAGGAAAGTCTTAAGTCTATTCTTAAAGGTGTTGACCGTGTCTGCCTCCCGAACCCAGAAAGGTAGTTTGTTCCACAGAAGAGGAGCCTGATAGCTGAAAACTCTGGCTCCCAATCTACTTTTGGAAACTATAGGAACCACAAGGAACCCAGCGTCCTGAGAGCGCAGTGTTCTAGAGGGGTGATAAGGTATTATGACCTCTTTTAGATAAGATGGTGCCTCACCATGAAGAGCTTTGTAAGTAAGGAGAAGAATTTTAAATTCAGTGAAAGCATATCTGTAAGTCTGTGCATGTGTGTGTAAGCCTGGAGACGTGCCCCGCCCTGTCCGTAATCGTGGAGTCTCAGTCCGCAGATGTTATGGCGATGGCATGGCAGTTGCTATGGAGACAGCCTTGATCAGGTCATGGCAGAACAGTCAAAAAATATCAGGAGATGGGGGAGTCGGGCAAAGAGCGTCTCGCTGTAGTGATCTTGGTTCCTGTCAGAACACGTGCAGCAGCATTCTGAATTAACTGCAAAGTCCTAAGAGACTTATTAGAGCAGCCTGATAACAAAGAGTTACAATAGTCCAGCCTTGAAGTAACAAATGCGTGGACTAGTTTTTCTGCATCCGCCTGAGAGACAATGCGTCTGATTTTAGCGATGTTACGTAAGTGGAAGAATGCAGTCCTCGAAATTTGTTTTATGTGGACGTTAAAGGACGAATCCTGATCAAAAACAACTCCAAGATTCTTTACAGTGGAGCTGGAGGCCAGGGTGATCCCATCTAAAGTAACTAAGTCTCTAGAAAGAGAGTTTCTGAGGTGTACAAGAACTTCAGATTTGTCTGAATTTAACATAAAAAAATTGTAGGTCATCCAACTTTTTATATCCTTAAGGCATGCTTGGAGTTTAGTTAACTGATTGGTTGCATCAGGCTTGATCGATAAATATAATTGGGTGTCGTCAGCATAACAATGAAAATTGATAGAGTGATTCCTAATAATGTTCCCTAAAGGAAGCATATATAAACTGAATAGAAGTGGTCCAAGTACAGAACCTTGTGGGACTCCATGACAAACTTTGGTATGCATGGAGGATTCATCATTGACGTGAACAAACTGAGATCGATCTAAAAAATACGACTTAAACCAACTTAGGGCGGTTCCTTTGATGCCAACATCACTGCTCCTCCTCGTGGACAAATGAGGCATTGCAGCTGGTTTTCACACAGACTGCTTAGGGGTGTTTCCAGTCGGGGCCTCACTGACTACGTCATCGCGGGGGATTACATTACGGTCACGGACCAGCCAAGGACCAGTCACGGCCCCGTCACGGAAACACAGGAACTTTTAAGTTGCTACATCTGTAACAGAAACTGGTGAAACTATCAGATTGTGGTCACTATAGTAAAGAGACCTGTTCGTGCACAGACAGTAACAAGTCAAAGGATAGTGTAGAGACATGTAGATAATCGCTGATGTGAGAAATATACGAAAATCTGTTTAGGTGAACAGAGCAGTGAGCACCGTGGCAGCAACACCGATAACCGGAAGTGACACAATACGTTACCGTAAAGCACGTCGTATCACGGCTCCTCTGGCTCCCCAGCCCAGACAAACAATCAGTGGAATGTCAAAATCATTAGCCATCATTCTCATGATTTTTCTTCACTCCCTCTGCCTGCATGGAAAATGTTTTTAATTGACTTTCAGTTTTTCTCTGCAATAACTAATCTGATTCTGATCGATTCCATCCGAACAAGATCTAATTAGAAGATGTTTTGTCTCACTAGAGCAGGTTCTCTTTGGTCAAGACTGAGGCATCTCAACAAACTGGATGGATTTCCATGACATTTGGGCCAAACATTCACGATTTCAAGAGAAATTACTCACTTGACTTGGTCTCTTAATTCAAAGTTTTCAGTTTTCAGTTATCCAGTGAATTATCTCATCATCTACTGGATGGATTGGCACAGACATTCATGATACATCGCACTGACTTTGATGCAACAACAACAGAGCCTCCTTTGTAGAACTCCTGTCCCTAAGACTACAGCTAATGTTACTGCTTTGCTTTGTGATTTGTTGTAACGTCTTGAGCTCTTTATTTGTCATATGCACAGTAATTATAGTCAAGCAAGTCATTGTCCCTCCTGCGTCTCCAGGTAGTTTAAAATGCTGCTGCTCGCCTCCTAACTGGAACGCGTAAGAGGGAGCACATTACTCCCATTTTAGCCTCTCTCCACTGGCTGCCTGTGCACTTTAGAGTCCATTTTAAGATTCTTTTATTTGTTTTTTAAATCCTTAAATGGTCTCGCCCCGCCTTACCTCTCTGAGCTGCTCCACCCATACACTCCTGCCCGGTGCCTCAGGTCAGCTGATCAGTTGCTCCTGGAGTTACCAAGGGCTAAACGGAAGCTCAGAGGGGATAGGGCCTTTTCTGTTGCTGGTCCTAAATTGTGGAATGACCTCCCTTTATGCATTAGACAAGCCCCTTCACTGTCCATTTTTAAACCACGTCTTAAGACCCATTTTTATTCCTTGGCTTTTAACCCAGCATGAGACTCTGTTTCTGTTTTTGCTTTAGTATTATTTTAACATTGTTTTATCGTTTATTATTGTTTTTATATTGTTCTTTGTTTTGTATGTCTTATTTCATGTTCTATTTTATGTACAGCACTTTGTGTCAGCTGCAGCTGTTTTTAAAGGGCTTTATAAATAAAGTTGAGTTGAGTTGAGAGTTGATTGTTCTCAGACTCCCTCCAACAACACTCATACAGTATGAATCAAAGGAAATCAGCAGGAAGAAGAGAATCTGAGACATCATGCAGAAGTGAAAATTCTGAAATAAACTACAGAAAATAAATCCTGCCCATAGGAAGTTCAGGATCCAATCACAGAGGACGATGTTGTCCTCTGATCAGTCATCTTGATCTTAACATTCTGATGTCAGCATTTAGCTCAAAGCACCGCAGAGCCAAAGTATGTTCACTGAGTCGATACAGTGGCTATAGACTCAACGGAGGAGATGCTGCTGATTGGTATGTGTTTAAGAAGAACCTCAATAAAGACATTAATGAGTAATGTTACACACCGGCTGTATCTTGACTAGGACTGTCTCTTCAAAGAGTCAAACTAAAATGAAGTCAAACTAACACATAATTGTGGTTTAATTTGGAACGTAACATCATAGCCTCAGTTCTGACATTATCCTGAAAACCTCCTCATGAAACAATGGCAATGAGCCACAAACCCACTCCTCCACGTGTTGCTGCTTTTAAAGAGGACGAGGTGAACTCGTGATTGATCATTACTTCATCTGCAGATTCTATATTCTTCTTCCGCTAATCATGTATTCTCCTCCACGTTGTGCCTGGTTTGTGCAAAATGCCTGTGGTTACCAAACTAGCCAAAAAAAAAAATGTTGCTGGTCACACTTTTGTGTTTTCGCCTGGAGGTTGTGTTCGTGTTTGCAACCCAGTGTTAGAAAAAATAAAGCCAGTTTTAACACATTTGCTCCTCAGATTGGAGCCTCAATGAGCTGTTAGCTTGCATGTAGCTGTCTTTAGTTTTTTTAGTTTGTTGTTGTTGTTGTTGTTGCCCCAATATATTCTTTTTTTTTTTTGCTGCTTTCAAAAGAGGAAATAGGAGCAGTGGAGCCCTGGCATAAATAAAGTTGTAAATATAGTCGCGTGTTTTAATTGTCCCTACTGGAGGAGCGGGGGCCGAACATATGCAGTGCTGATCTGACCATCTGTTGGACCTAGACTGCTACACATTCACACACGCCACACATGCAGAGAGGGGGTTATCATAGGTGCAACAGATTGTGTGTGTGTGTGTGTGTGTGTGTGTGTGTGTGTGTGTGTGTGTGTGTGTGTGTGTTCAGGTGTGGTCAGACTCCATGCTAATTTGCTAATTGTACCATATTGTGCAGTGGGAAATTAGTGTACCTGAACATACTGACCCCAGAGGGCTTTCAGTCAGTGAGTGACAGAGAGACACACACACACACCTACACACACACACACACACACACATTAAACTGGAGACGGGCCCTCATTCCACAGCCTTTCTTGTAATTTGGTGGATTGATAACATAATGATCATTACCTGCTGAGTAATATGTCTACTGGGGCCTATAAAGAAATGATTATAGATATGAAGATAACTGCCTTATAAGCCATTAGTGAGGTAGTGATGTACTGACATCCCAGGCTCTTTGAACGGTGCATTGTCACACTCTGCCTACAATGATATTACTGCTATACACTTCCTCAACAGTTTACGAGTTCAACGAAGAAAAGAAGTAATTTATTTGGATGTAAAGGGGAACCTAATGCTTTACTTGAGACAATGAGAAAACTCATTAAAGTCTCTATAGTGACAAGACAAAGCAACCTTAAGCTGTCACAGGAGAACAACTTTAGAACTTTAGTCAGTGATTTTGGTGAAACTGGATCAGATTTTATACAGAATACATTTGCTGCTTTTCCCTCTGATGTCCTCCAACTGCTCAGCTTCAACTCTCTGTGATTTACACAGTTTCCTGATGGACTACTTGCTAACCTGCTAATTAATCACTGCTAACAGAACCGGGCCATCAGCTGAACCGGACCAGATCTGAGCACAACCTCTGACACCAAAACCGAGTGTTACAGTACTGAGGTGATTTACTGTACAGACTTTTCTGATGCAAACTGTCGTTAGCTCAGTGTAGCTAACCCAACTGACTCAGCCCGGGGAAATGTAGAAGTAAACAGCGCTCTGCTTCCCGTAGACTGAGCCTACAGCTCCTGCAGTGGCTCTGTGAGGCTGAGTGATGACTTTGGTAAAGTGGAACTCTGACCTAATGCTAACAATATGCTGTGAGCTGTTATTTTAAGGTAGAAAAGTTACATAATAGACATAGACTACATCACCGCCTGGTATGGTAACTGCAAACCCTGGTGAGAACAGCACATTACTGAGTCTGAACTGCCACAGCGAAGTACAGTATGTGTATGCACAGTGGTGCAGGAGACCTGATGGAGCATTAGGGACTACAACCACAAACTCTCTGCTGACCAACATGCACACTCACACTGTTGCTCAATAGGTAGAACAATGAGTTCAGTTATAGCAGAGCTCCCTTGTCATGCCTGAGAGAGACCTGACGCTCATCCAGACCCACTGACATTCTCTCTTTTCCACACATTCACAACTTCTGTGGTGCAGCAGTGAGCTGCCCCAATGTGAGTGTGTGTGTGTGTTACATTGGGGATGTAACTGCGTCTCCACACTCTGTGTCCCACACCGAACTACACAACTACTAATGCCAGTGATAGAAAAGTATCCATGGGAACCAGCAGGTTTGGCTTGGCTTCAGTGAGTGTTTATCTAAGCTTAACTCAGTGTGCTGAGTTAAGCTTAGTACAGTCTAGACATGCTCCATATGAAAAGTTTCGTGAAATAACTGAACTGAAAGATCAAACTGAAAGTTACATTTCAAATTAATACAAATTGTTTTGAGTGGTTAAAAGGAGATAATGGCAGAGCTCTGCTAGTTGCTCTGTAAGGATGTACTCTGTGGTTTGAGCTAAATCCTAAAATCTGCATGCTGCAATGAATGTTAACACTGATGTTTAGCAGGTAAAGTTTATGATTTAAGATTAGCATGTTAGCATTTGTCACTTAACACAAAGGGAATGTTATTAGTTTTACAGGTGCATGGTGCTAAAAAAAAATCAAGCATTTATTACAGCAATCACAATTTTCATCATCCTGTGGTGAACATGATTATCTGTGCCAATCACTGCAGTCCATCCAATGCTTTCTAAAGTTAAGGTCCTTCATAAAGTTTATACCCATAGAGATAAACAAAATGGGGCAATGTGATGACAGCAGGTGTTAAAAAAGACCATTTCCCATAAGCTCCAGACCATTGTGGCTAAGTTCATGGTTCAATGAAAGAGATGAGTTTATGAGCGAGTTGAAGTTAGTTCAGACATGTGTAATAACAGCAAGAGAGAGAGGACTGAAGCAGAGGTTACAGTCAAAAATGACTTTAGACCACGTTCATACCTGTGACGGTTCCCTAGTTAATCTGAATTTGTTTTCTCATGGCAGCAGAGACAGATTGTAGGTGGAGATACCTGGGCCAGTGACTGAGTATAGAACTCCACCCCACTGACTTCTCTTCCCCTCTCTCTCCCTTCAACATGCTTGGTCCTCCTCTCTGGTCTGCTGCATGGTTTTTGGTTCTTTTCTTTTCATTTCATGCAACATCTCGCACCCAAATGTTCCACTCATGCATGCACGCACCTTCACCACTGATTTACTGATAAACACACCTCCACCGTTCTTTTGTTTAGTTTTGTTTAAGTTATCTGTGATTTTGACTTATTAAACAATAAATTACTTTATTTATACAACCCACAACTCCCTATTGTTTTTGTCATGGCCTTAGAGCCATGTGATTTAAGAAGAGGCTTTGGACTAACAAGGATAGTTTGAGAGGTTCATACTGTATTGATTCATATTATGCAGTAGACTACTCTGTTTTTACACACACTGAAGTACAACCACACACACAGAATTTAATGATGGTGATGGTGAAGTGATGGGCTGAAATGTAGCAGCGCCCTGTGAGCAGTTAGGGGTTAGGTGTCTTGCTCAGGGCACCTTAGTAGTGCCCAGGAGGTGAACTGGCACCTCTCTAGCTAGTAGTCCACACTCCATAGTTTAATCTGTATGATGTGAGAATACATCCTGTAGATGTCAACATATTTGTCTGGATATGTGAAACCTTAACCTGCTGGTGGCACTGGCATGAACATCATGGGATCACCAAAGCCATCAGGATCCACTCTTTGGGGACTATCTAATAGCTTAGAGCTAGCTAGACATTTCACTCTGAACCAAAGTAGTGGACTGCCTGACCAATCAACCGACCAATGTTGCATCTCTGTACAAATTCAGTCTCTCATTAATAATTCTACTATTTCCTGGCAGGCTGGAAAACACACTAAGTCCAAAAAGACATTAAAGCTCCCCTGACACCAAGGAAGGGTGATAAAAAAATACATTTTGTACATTTTGGCTGAATGATTGGACAACCACTGACATCAGCAGGGTTCCCACGGGTGCTTGAATTCCTTGAAAATGCTTGAATTTCAATTCAGTGTTTTCAAGGTTGTGAAAATGCTTGAATTTTTTGTGAAGTGCTTGAAAATGCTTGAAATTTGTGTGATGTCTATCTCAATAAACCAAGAGAAAACAAAAATGTTTCCTAAGCGGCTACGCGCTTGATCCGATGCCTTTACAGTAGTAGCAACTTAAAAGTTCCCGTTCAAGCTGAACGCCAGCTGAATGGCAGCCGTCTTCCAGCTGAGTTCCAGCTGGCTCCCTGCCAAGTCCCGTGAACGGAGAGACCCCCCTCCTTCTCCTGGGCGTGTCTATTTTTTACTGTAACTCCACCCATTCATGTGATTACAGGGTATGACCAGGAGATGGCGCTTCTCTCACAGAACTTTTTTACAGTTGTTCTACCTGGAGATGACGTAGCTTACACACCTCGTTAGCATTCTCGTTGCTCAACCTTTTGTTTGCACTTACAGTAACGGGCTTATTGGTCTCGCAGTGTCACAGATCACAGAGCGGAAAATGCAGCTGGTTTGAGTACTGCATAATATACAAAAGCCGTATGATTTGAGCGTGTTCATGAATTGAAATTAAATTTAAGGTGTTTATATCTAACATGTCAGCATTCACCAAATCAACAACATCTAGTCTGTTCTGTCTTTACTAGTGGTGGGCTGTTATCGGCGTTAACGTGAGACTCTTATCAGGCGATAAAAAAATATCACCATTAATCTATTCTCAAAGCTGTTCCAGCCTCTCAGGTCGCTTTTTTACTTTTTGACTTTTTTCTCTTTTGTTCGTTTTTGTTTTCTTCACTGTTACTCCGTGGAGTCCTGATCTCTATAGCAGTTTAGAGAGTTTTGTGCTTTTGTCATGTTTTTCTCGTGGTTTTTCTTGGTGTTGTTTTTTAAATGCCGCTTCCACCTGGACAGCTGCCTTTGTTTACTCAGAGAAATGCCGGCCGGCATTGGCGCAATCAGCTGTTCGATTGGCGCATTAATCTATGGCCACCACTAGTCTTTGCATAATTACAGGAGCGTCTCTTCTCTTGTGTTCGTGCCTCTCTCTCGTTTATCTGCATGTAAGCAACAAACTAACCCTTAAAAAAGTTACAAAAAACGGTTCGGACGTCTCAGGGCTGCCAGGCTGTGTCAGACCTGCAGATACAAGCGATGGTTTATTTTTAATTAACAGTTTATTTGGAGGGGAGGGCTCGTTGTTATTGTGCGCACATAGAGCTGCAGGAAGCCCTTTGTTATGCAGGTATTTACTGTAGTGCACGCTTTAGACCAGGTAAACCATACAAACCTCATTAGCATCTCATTGTTTGCACTTGATGGGCTTTTTGGTCTCCCAGTGTCACAGATCACAGAGCGGAAAATGTAGCTGGTTTAAGTACTGTATACAGTAGCCTTGTGATTTGAGTGTGCTCATGAACATGAATGACTCCTTTTCATTTTTGTCCATTCCATAGGCTAAATGGTGTAAAGCGTAAATGGAAAGTATATGTATGAAATAAGTGAAGTATGTTTGGTCTTAATAAAGTTTGCAGTATATATGTTATGTTTTTATTCTACATTGACACCACTGTTTATTTTTTTTTTTTGCAAAAGTCCACGGTGACTCTCCTTTGCCAAAACGTCAGTATGTCCTCGACGAGCTCCTGTTTTGTGCCTGGCTTAGCCTCCTTGCGAATAAAGTGTTTCATGGAATGCCTAAATATATGTTTGATGGTTTCGTAAGCTTATGCTGCAAACTTTATTAAAACTAAACATACTTGAGATATTTAGCCTATGGTCGGTAGTGTGGTGGGTTGTGCAGGCGTCCCGTGTGTAGAGGCTATAGTCCGCGCTGCAGCTGGCCCCGGCTCGAATCCCGCATCAGACGGCCGTTTACTGCGTGTCATTTCCCGTCTCTCTGCCCCCTCCTTCCTGTCTCTCTTCAGCTGTCATATCCATAAAAGGCCTAAAAAATATACTTAAAACCGGACGTTACGAGCGGAGTTTTCTTTAATAAAACGTTTATGTTTGCATGTTGTTGTTGTGCGTGACATATAGTTGCAGATACGAGCGGCTGCAGCGCTGCCTCAGTGTTATCTTATCACAACTTTTTTTTCCCCTATCAACTGATCCGCTGATCAGCTGATCGGCTCACCCGCTCACCCCAGCGTATCTGTTCAGATGTGTCTTAGTTTAGACAGTCTACGGTGAGAGCGGAACATCACTGCTCCTCCCCGTGGACAAATGAGGCATTGCAGCTGGTTTTCACACAGACTGCTTAGGGGCGTTTTCAGTCGGGCCCTCACTGACTACGTCATCGCGGGGGATTACATTTCGGTCACGGGCCAGCCAAGGACCTGTGACGGACCTGTGACGGACCAGTCACGGACCCGTCATGGTCCCGTCACGGAAACACGGGAACTTTTAAGTTGCTACATCTGTACATGCAGAACTCATACTCGCTTGGTGTTCTGCCGAGAAATAACAGTAGACTACTATCGACACCTGATACATTACATTCCAGTAAATCATGAGTGTCTTTTGTCTGTATTTTGTCTTCCTGGGGCCGGTACAAATCAAATCAAATCAAATCAAATCAAATCAATTTTATTTGTATAGCCCAAAGTCACAAAATACATTTGCCTCAGAGGGCTTCACAATCTGTACAGGGAGTGACACCCTCTGTCCTTAGACCCTCGGTTCGAGTGAGGAAAAACTTGCCCACAAAAACCCTTTTAACAGGGAAAAAATGTGGAAGAAACCTCAGGAAGAGCCACAGAGGAGGGATCCCTCTCCCAGGACGGACAGACGTGCAATGGATGTCACGTGTACAGGACAATTCAACACAAACAAATTGTACAATGACTGATAAAATGACAATGAATTACAATGAATGATAAAAATGATTACAGTAACAGATATGGTAGTAATAATATATGTAGTGGGCGTCGTGCAGGACCACAGCAGCAGCCACGATCCACGAGAACCTGCTGGACGACAGAGCACAGAAACTCCGGGGAAGTTTGGTTAGTAACCTGCATTAATGAGACATGTCCACAGATGGAGAGAGATAGAGAGAGAAATAGATAGAGAGGGAGAGAGAGAGAGAGAGAGAGAGAGAGGAGAGGAGAGGAGAGGAGAGAGAGAGAGAGAGAGAGAGAGAGAGAGAGAGAGAGAGAGAGAGAGAGAGAGAGTTTTCGGTAAGGGAGATGTGTGCATCTTCAACCAATACCGTGCCTGGCTAGGCATAACCCTAGGCGGGGTCCCCCTGCAGTCTAATCCTATGGCAGCATAACTAAGGGATGACCTGAGCCAGCCCTAACTATAGGCTTTATCAAAAAGGAAAGTCTTAAGTCTACTCTTAAAAGTGTTGACCGTGTCTGCCTCCCGAACCCAGAAAGGTAGTTTGTTCCACAGAAGAGGAGCCTGATAGCTGAAAGCTCTGGCTCCCAATCTACTTTTGGAAACTATAGGAACCACAAGGAACCCAGCATCCTGAGAGCGCAGTGTTCTAGAGGGGTAGTAAGGTATTATGAGCTCTTTTAGATACGATGGTGCCTGACCATGAAGAGCTTTGTAAGTAAGGAGAATAATTTTAAATTCTATTCTAGATTTAATAGGCAGCCAATGCAAGGAAGCCAAAATGGGAGAGATGTGATCTCTGATCTTGGTTCCTGTCAGAACACGTGCAGCAGCATTCTGAATTAACTGCAAAGTCCTAAGAGACTTATTAGAGCAGCCTGATAACAAAGAGTTACAATAGTCCAGCCTTGAAGTAACAAATGCGTGGACTAATTTTTCTGCATCCGCCTGAGAGACAATGCGTCTGATTTTAGCTATGTTACGTAAGTGGAAGAATGCAGTCCTCGAAATTTGTTTTATGTGGACGTTAAAGGACAAATCCTGATCAAAAACAACTCCAAGATTCTTTACAGTGGAGCTGGAGGCCAGGGTGATCCCATCTAAAGTAACTAAGTCTCTAGAAAGAGAGTTTCTGAGGTGTTTTGGTCCAATTACAAGAACTTCAGTTTTGTCTGAATTTAACATCAAGAAATTGTAGGTCATCCAACTTTTTATATCCTTAAGGCATGCTTGGAGTTTAGTTAACTGATTGGTTGCATCAGGCTTGATCGATAAATATAATTGGGTGTCGTCAGCATAACAATGAAAATTGATTGAGTGATTCCTAATAATGTTCCCTAAAGGAAGCATATATAAACTAAATAGAAGTGGTCCAAGTACAGAACCTTGTGGGACTCCATGACAAACTTTGGTCTGCATGGACGATTCATCATTGACGTGAACAAACTGAGATCGATCTAAAAAATACGACTTAAACCAGCTTAGGGCAGTTCCTTTAATGCCAATTTGATGTTCCAGTCTCTGTAAAAGAATTTGATGGTCAATGGTGTCAAATGCAGCACTAAGATCTAACAGGACAAGTACAGAGATGAGTCCTTTGTCTGATGCCATTAGGAGGTCATTTGTAACTTTGACTAATGCGGTCTCTGTGCTATGATGCACTCTAAATCCTGACTGGAAATCCTCAAATAGACTATTGTTATGGAGAAAGTCACACAGCTGATTAGCTACAGCTTTCTCAAGTATCTTAGACAGAAAGGGAAGGTTTGATATCGGTCTGTAGTTGGCTAAGACCTCTGGGTCTAGAGTGGGCTTTTTAAGAAGAGGTTTAATTACAGCTACCTTAAAGGACTGTGGTACATTCTGGTACATCTGGCTACAGTGCTGAAGAGAAACCTGGGGTTGTTCTTATTCTCCTCAATTAAAGAAGAGTAATAGGCTGCTCTGGCATTACGGAGAGCCTTCCTGTATGTTTTGAGATTATCTTGCCAGACTAGATGAGATTCTTCCAGTTTAGTGGCACGCCATTTGCGTTCAGATTTACGTGCCTCTTGCTTTAATTTACGAGTCTGCTGGCTATACCATGGTGCTAGCCTTCTTTGTTTAATTATCTTCTTTTTCAGAGGTGCAATAGAGTCTAGAGTTGTCCGTAATGAGCCTGTAATACTATCAACAAGATGGTCTATTTGTAAATGGCTAAAGGAAGCAGACAAGTCCTCTGTTACAGTTAGACATGGCATTGAATTCAATGCTGAAGGAATCACTTCCTTAAATTTGGCTACAGCACTATCAGATAAACATCTGCTGTAGAAGCTTCTACACAAAGGCTTATAGTCCAGTAATATGAACTCAAAGGTAATTAAAAAATGGTCAGACAGAAGAGGATTCTGTGGGAAGACTATTATATTGTCAATTTCAATGCCATATGAAAGAACAAGATCAAGAGTGTGGTTCAGACAATGAGTCGGTTTATTTACACTTTGACAAAAGCCAATTGAGTCTAATAGAGAGATAAAAGCAGTACTAAGACTATCATTGTGGCTGTCCACATGAATGTTAAAATCACCTACAATAATTACTTTATCTGTTTTAAGGATCAGGCCTGATGCAAATTCTGCAAATTCAGATAAAAATTCAGAATAAGGACCTGGAGCTCGATATACTGTAACAAATAAAATTGGCTGCGAAGTTTTCCAGGTTGGGTGAGTGAGGCTAAGAACAAGGCTTTCAAATGAATTATAATTTAGTTTAGGTTTAGGATTTATTAATAGACTTGAGTCAAATATGGCTCCAACTCCACCACCTCGACCAGTACTTCGAGGAACATGAGTATTATAATGACTCGGAGGAGTGGATTCATTTAAGCTAACATATTCATCCTCCTGCAGCCAGGTTTCAGTGAGACAGAACAAGTCAATATCATAGTCAGATATTAATTCATTGACTAAGACAGCTTTAGATGACAAAGACCTGATATTCAATAGTCCACATTTAATTCTCTTATTTTGGACTGTTGGAGATGTTGATTTAATTTTTATTAAGTTTTTATGATGAACTCCTCTTCTGTTTGTTTTATTTTTAAATAAAAGCAAAGCATACTGGTTGATCATCAAGCAGCACTAGCATGTATCTTGTTAATGGACAGGGGCAGTAAGTGTGGATTGGGTCTGTGTGATGGTCCTTGCTGTGAAAGGTTTCCACACACTGAAAAGAAATTACTCGTCTGCTGATAGACATACTTTAGCCCCCTTCAGGCATTTGTCACTGTTATTGCGCTATGGTAGTTACACAATACACCGCTCACAAGCTGAGAATACAAGCCAATTCACAATTAGTTAAAAATCAAAACAGTCAATCTACCACCATATGAAATAATGCTAATTAGACCCATGTTATTATGCCATACAGTGGCACCGCTGCGCTTCCCATGACCATCATGGCAAACACAACTAGTAGGCTACCTATTTAAAGGTGCTGGAAAAATGGAAAAACTGGTGCTTGAAGGTGCTTGAAAAGTGCTTGAATTTGTTCATGAAAAAGATGTGGGAACCCTGCATAAGGTTAAGTCTATGCCTAATGAAAGCTCCATTTAATGTCCATTTTGATTAAAGACCATTACTGCACTGTCCACTTTGGACGTTGTCTCTAAAGGGACACGAGGCTGAGCTGCTGTACTCTGCTCCACTGACCCGAGGATTAACTCTGAACCCTGACATCTTCTTCACTCTGGCAGATTGAAGGAAGCAGCTGTAAGCATCGTAGTCTGCATTAATGTTACATCTCCTTACCTTACACTCACCATTACTAATTAATCCAAATCATGTTCCACAGTGCCCGGGTGCTTAGACACCTCACCCCCGCCCCTCGACCAGCCGTCCTTAACGTGGAAAGAAGAGGCAGCCCTGACCCCTTCTTGAATAAAACATCCTAATAATTCAACTTAAGCATTTAGCTAATGCATTATGCATGAGAATGAAATCAGTCCAGAGGGCAACGGAATCAGGATGTTGACAGTGTGTCTTCGTGTTTCTGTCTGTGTGTGTGAACATGTGGTTGTGTCAGTCTGTGTGTGTGTGCACTGATTTATTTATTAGGAATATTTAATGAAAATGTGTGAAGCAGCGTGGAGCAGCAAGCCAACACTCACAGTAACTAATGCACCTTGCATTTCACCTGTTTTTTTTCTCTCTGTGTGTGTGTGTGTGTGTGTGTGTGTGTGTGTGTGTTGTCTTATTCGCACAGGTTAGAGCAGACAGTGTGATTTCATGCAAACATGTCTCCTCACAGCTGCAAGGGAGACAGACAGAAGAAGGTTCTAGTATCACTTCCTCAAGAATCAAAATAAATCAATTTAGTGGAAGCAGAAAATGCTATGACCAAGAAACGTTTACGTGTTAATCCCGTTGCAGCTGCCACAAGTCAAACAGCTTATAAATTATATATATATAAATTATAATTGAAACTATAACTATAACTAGAAACTGAAACTCCAGTCAGGATGCATGTGACAGAAATTCAAGAAAATAGTTTGGATTACATTTAAAGATGTTGCCGGTTGACATGTAAGTATTATAATTTTCAAACCCTGACATAAACTTCCTGTCACAACAGAATTTTTTTTCGCAGTCCAAATACGATTTGGAGGTTTGCTTAAACTAAAAGCACTTAACTGTTTGTCACTTAACCATTACATTACAGTGTGACAGTGAGTGTATAATTTAAATAATGAATGAAGGTAGCTGCTGCGTGAGCTGTGCATAAAATTACATTCTGTACATAAAAAAACCTCTAAAGACTGCAGATGCAGTGCTGATGGCTACAGGTACTCTGGCAGCCATTTTCATTTCGATATGGCTAAACGTATTAATGGTGGCAAAATTTTGTCGGGATTTGACTGTCAACCATCAACCAACATGCCATGAAAATTGTGCTTTGTGTGGTCTGAGCAGAAGCCTATCTCTCTTTGCAGATCAAAGGCCCTGACACTGCAGGAAATATATAAAGAAAAATGCAGTGATTGTTTTGAAATCAAGAAATGTATAGCTTGAACCTTCGACAGGTCAAAGAAATTACAGTTAAACCACTAATGCCTGTGATAAATATGGCTACAGTGCCATGCAGTGTATCACCGCGGCCCTCCAGGACACGTGGCACTGGGATCCCACCACCTGTCCGGGGCCATCGCTCTGCTCGACACTGGTCCTCCCACCGCCTTGGACCGAGGTGGTCTGTGGCAGAGGGAAAACCTCAGCTGTCACTCTCCCATCACCCATGCCTTGAACTTTCCAACCGCTACGAGCCTTTGTCGCAGTTGGGATTAGACGCTACGGCCTCTCACTCTGGTGGTCGGAGCGGGAAACACGGCAGCGCAGCGGCTTCATCTGCACTGACCGGTGGTGTCTCTACAGTCTCTCGCTCTGGTGGTTCCCCGGCGCTCTCCTCTACAGCTTTTTGCTGTGGTGGTCGGAGCAGGAAACACGGCAGCGGAGCGGCTTCTGCACCGGCCAGCGGTGTCCCTACGGTCTCTCGCTCTGGCGGTTGCTCGTCATTCTCCTCGCGGGCGACTTATGGTGCCCGTAGTTGCTCTACCGCAGGACCAGAACAGCAGAGACAGGTGGCGACCTCCGCAATGCGCCAGAGGCTCCTGAGGGAGGCAGTGCTCCGTCGCTCCGGGGACCTCCATCGTCCAAATTGCACACCTGGCTCGGTGATTCAATAATAAGAAACCAGCTAATACACACCGTTACTGGAAATCATCCATCTCCCCATGAACTTTCTGAGCTGAGCAGACCACGTGGAGTCAGTCTTCTTCGTCATTTTCCGAGACACATAACTATGCACAAACTCAAAATTCATTCTGTTGATACGTACGTATCTCTGAATAATAACCACATCCAGGACAAATGCCTAGACCTCATGGCTGGGTCTGCCACTTTGCCGCCGATCGACCCACTCTACCGATGCTCACCTCCTCGTCCCCTCTTCCACCCCACTACCTTGATAGTGGGTGATTCAATAATAAGAAACATCCGTTATTTCAATGCCACTACAAAATGTTTCCCTGGAGCCACAACATCAAAAATTATGGATATGCTCCCAAACCTACTCCAAGCACTCCTATCCTCCGTAGAGCGGATCGTTCTTCATGTCAGCACAAATGATGTGGCCCACGGAAATTCGGAGCAGGTCAAGGAACATTTTAACGACCTGTTCGGTATGCTAAGAGACTCTGGAAAAGCCATCTTCATTAGTGGCCCTCTACCCACGTTCCAACGCTTAACGGAACGCTTCAGCAGGCTCCTATTTCCCCACTTTTGGCTCCAGACAGCCTGCAGGATTCACGGTTTTATCTACATAGATAACTTCAATCTATTTTAGAACAGGCAATCCTTTAACAGAAGGACGGACTTCATCCTAACAGGCTTGGCAACTGCATGCTCACAGGCAACATACTGCACACAAGGGGCGGCTGTGGCTCACAGGCAGAGCGGGTCGTCCACTAATCAGATGATCGGCGGTTCGATCCCCGGCTCCTGCGGTCTGCATGTCGAAGTGTCCTTGGGCAAGACACTGAACCCCAAATTGCTCCCGAAGGCTGTGCCATCGGTGTGTGAATGTGTATGAATGGTTAGATCCTTAAACTGATGAGCAGTTGGCACCTTGCATGGTAGCCAATGCCATCAGTGTATGAACGTGTGTGAATGGGGTGAATGAGATATGTAGTGTAGAGTGCTTTGAGTGGTCGGAAGACTAGAAAGGCGCTATATAAGTACAGTCCATTTACCATTTACCATTACACAATACAATACGCCAGGTGGGCATGACTGTTTACATCTCACGCCCCTCTGTGTTCCTCTCTAGTGTCACCCCAACCCATGTTGCCTCACAGAAACCTGGCAGAAACCAGATGTTTTTTCCGTGTTAAACAAAACCTGCCCTTCTGGTTTCTGCTACCTCCAGAGAGCCCGCACCTCTGGCCAAGGTAGTGGTCTCGCAGTCATCCATCGCAGTGATCTGGATATATCCCCGTTGCCCCTGCCTGAGCTGTCCTCCTTCGAGTGTCTGGCATTTAGACAAGCCCCCTTTTCACATGACGATACTTCTTATCTACCGGCCGCCCAAACCAAACCCTGTCTTCATCACTGAAATGTACAATCTTTTTTCAATATTTTGCACCACCTCCGCCAACCTCATTATACTCGGAGATATGAATCTTCATGTCGACTCCCCTTCCTGCCGCTCTGCAGCTGAATTTCTTCAACTACTGGACTGTTTTAATCTCAGCCAACTTGTCGATGTCCCTACACATAATAAAGGTCACACCCTTGATTTGGTCATCACTCATTCCGTCCCTCTCAGTAATCTACAGACTTATGATCTAGGTGTTTCTGACCATAAAATTATCTACATGGAGGTGCTATTTTCGTCACCACTCACTAGGCCACCACGCCAAATCCGTTTCAGAAACCTGAAAAATATCAACCCTGCATCCATGTTCTTTGACCTTCAGCATCTCCTCTCAGTTAACTTTTCGACAGCCAATGACGCTGTGGACTTCTACAATAAAACCCTGGCGCGTTCTCTCCATTTTTCGGACATTATCAATAACAACCCTGGACACTCGAAGCAGCTTTTCTCAACCGTCAACCACTTCCTCAACCACAGTCTCCCCTACTGCCAGAAAAAACTGAAGAACACTGTAACCAATTCATGGCCCTTTTCAAAAATAAAATCGACTCCATTCGCTCTGGCCTCCCTGGTTCCTCCACTCTGCCTGCCATGACCACTGAATCACAATTTGTGATCTCCCAGCCCCTAAATTCCTTCCCTTATGTCTGCCTCCCTGAGGTTGAGAACATCATTCGGAGAATGAAACCCTCCACCTGCACTCTGGACCCCTTCCCAACATCCTTGGTTAAAGAACCTCTCTGCAATCAGCCCTTTGATAACTACAGTAATAAACCTCTCCCTTCAGACTGGATTTGTCCCTGCTGCCCTCAAATCTGCCATCATCAGACCACATCTCAAAAAACCCACACTTGACCCAGAAGATTTTGCCCATTATAGACCCCTCTCAAATCTCCCATTCCTTTCCAAAGTTCTTGAAAAAGTAGTTGCTGCTAATCTGCAGGACCATCTTAAAAACAACAATAGTCTGGTTTCCGATCTGCACACAGTACAGAAACAGCCTTGGTTAGAGTCACAATGACCTTCTGATGGCAGCAGATTCTGGCTAACCTTCGCTCCTTGTCCTCCTCGATCTGTCTGCTGCATTTGCACTGTGGACCATACTATACTCCTCAGCCGGTTACATCACTCCATTGGACTCAATGACACTGCTTTAAACTGGTTTCAGTCAAAGTCAAAGTCAAAGTCAACTTTATTGTCAATGCTGCTATGTGTACAGGACATACAGAGCATCGAAATTGCGTTTCTCTCTTGTCTAAAACAGTATGGACACAAGTGTAGTAAAAGATGTAAAAAGAAAAGTATATAAAATATATATATATAGAATAAAGATGTACAAATCAAAAAAATATATACAGCAAAAGACATCTGTGAGGCAATATGGTTGCTATAAATATAAGTATGGTTATAGTTTACATTATATATGTACAGTCACAATAAAAAAATATTTGAAATATTTGAACATTAGACTGTACACAGTGCAAATGGTGTGCAAATATATATTTGAGTGAAGTGGCAGGTGCCATTGTTATAGGGGGGGGTCAGCAGTGTCCAGAGTTTGTGGGGGCAGCGGGCAGAGGAGGAGGGGGGGGGGGGGGGGGGGGGGGCAGTGCTGGGAGGGAGTTCAGCATCCGGAACGTCTCACTCCGCAGTGCTGGGAGGGAGTTCAGCATCCTGATGGCCTGGTGCATGAAGCTGTCCTTCAGCCTGCTGGTTCTCCCCCGGAGGCTCCTCATTCTCCTCCCAGAAGGCAGGAGGCTGAAGAGTTGGTAATTGGGGTGGGTGGGGTCGCCCACAATGCTGAGAGCTTTGCGGGCCAGGCGTGTGCTGTAAATGTCCTGGTGGGAGGGGAGGGGGGCACCAATGATCCTCTCAGCTGCTCTCACTTTGCGCTGCTGGGTCTTCTTGCAGGATGCAGTGCAGCTGCCGTACCACACAGTGATGCAGCTGGTCAGGATGCTCTCGGTGGTTCCACGGTAGAAAGTCTGTAGGATGGGGGCTGGAGCTCTGGCCCTTCTTAGCCTGCGGAGGAAATAGAGGCGCTGCTGGGATTTCCTGGTCAGTGATGCGGTGTTGCTGCTCCAGGAGAGGTCCTCAGTGATGAGCACACCCAGGAACCTGGTGCTGCTCACTCTCTCCACTGCAGCTCCATTGATGGTTAGTGGATGGTGCTGGGAGGGGGCTCTCCGGAAGTCGACAACAATCTCCTTCGTCTTCTCCACGCTCAGAGAGAGATTGTTGTCTCTACACCACTTGGCCAGTCGACTCACCTCATCCCTGTAGTTTGACTCGTCGTTTTTGTTGATGAGCCCCACCACAGTCGTGTCGTCCGCAAACTTCACGAAGAGGTTGGTGTTGTGTGTTGGTGAGCAGTCGTGGGTCAGCAGGGTGAACAGTAAGGGGCTGAGCACGCATCCTTGGGGTGCCCCAGTGTTCAGCGTGATAGTGTTGGATGCGTTGCTGCCGACCCGAACTGCCTGGGGTCTTCCGGTCAGGAAGTCCAGGATCCAGTTGCGGAGTGAGACGTTCAGTCCTACCTCACTGACAGAACTGAGTACATCTCTTTTGGCAACGCACAATCCCAGACACACACAGTTACCTGTGGGGTCCCACAGGGGTCAGTCCTATCCTCTTCAATTTATACATGCTCCCTCTCGGCCGTGTTATCATTCGCCATGGAATTTCTTTCCACTGTTATGCAGACGACACACAACTCTACATCAAAACTGGCACACACCCCTCCCCAAATTCTCCATCATCACCATCGGTATCATCTGCCCTGACGTCACTCTCTCTCTAAAACAGAGGCTAATATTGTGGGCACCCCTAACCAGATCTTCCATAACCAGCTTCACCCTCTCTGGTCATGACATCCCCCTCTCTTCATCAATAACCAATCTTGGTGTTAGATTCGATCCCCATCTCACCTTTGAAACTCATATCAAACACCTCTGTAAGATCTCCTTCTACCACCTCAGAAATATTGCCAAACTCCGCCCAAATCTCACCTTACCAGACTGTGAAAAACTAGTCCACGCCTTTGTCTCCTCCAAACTTGACTACTGCAACGCACTTCTCATCGGGACCCACAGTAAACACCTTCAGCAGCTACAACAAGTCCAGAACAGCGCTGCTAGGATCCTGATGAGAGTGCGAAAATCAGAACACATCACCCCCATCCTTCACTCACTGCACTGGCTTCCCATCTCCGCTAGAGTTCAGTATAAAATCTCTGTACTCGTTCATCAGTGCATCTATGGCAATGCACCCATCTACCTTAAAGCAGCGGTCCCCAACCTTTTCTGCGCCACGGACCGGTCTCATGTAAGACAATATTTTCACGGACCGGCCTTCAAGGTGTAAAATGATGCGACCGGCATAAAAACAAATATAAAGTGCATAAAAATACAACTCACCATTACGCTGAATTAGTGGGAGCCCTGAGCTTGTTTCTCCGCAACAAACCGGCCCCATCTAGGAGTAATAGGAGACAATGACACCCAAAGTGTGTTCCTTATGTCCAGTCTATTCCGTAATTCAGTTTTGGTCACTGAAGAAGCTTTCCAAAGACGTTTGTTTTTTACTCATTTTTGCTAGCTTTGAGGGCTTAACTGGGGTAACGTATCACGTGACCGAGATGAGCGTCTTGACCTGTGTCAAGAGGCACAGACAGATGTAATTGGGAAAGAATCCAGCAATTTTTTAAAATAAAACATCTATACATATATTTATATATTTCCGTGCGGCCCGGCACTAAATGACCCACGGACCGGTACTGGTCCGCGGCCCGGTGGTTGGGGACCACTGCCTTAAAGAACTGCTCATCCCACAAACTCCTACACGATCCCTCCGCTCCAAAAACTCAAACTATTTCCTCTGCCCGAGGACCAAGCTCAGCACCATGGGTGACAGAGCCTTCTGTGCCGCTGCACCCCGACTATGGAATGCCCTTCCTGACCATCTGAGGGCATCACAGACCCTTGAAAGTTTTAAAAAAGAACTTAAAACTTTCCTTTTTTCCAAATCATTTTTAACCTAATTTTCTTTTGTTGTGATATACAGTATTTGTTGCTTTGTCAGGTTAATGACATCTTTTGTTATGGTGCAGAGATCAAGGCATCTTGACCAAAGTTGAGTTTTCCTTGTTTACTTTTTACTTCCAGAGCTCACCATGTGTGTACGTGTTTCCCTGCTGTCAAAGTGGAGGTCACAGACCTACAGATAAATGCCATCTGGTCTTGACCGCACCTCTTGGGATCTCAGCGAAGCCCCCCTCTGTCTTCCCTCACTACTCAAGCCATCAAGCCATCTACTCATCCACCCATTCAGTCATCCGAATGCACCCCACCACCCCGCCCCAGCATCGCCTCTGCTCCCCTGTCCCAGCTATATGTGGCGTGGCCATTATCAACATGTTTTTGTCAGAGCAGTCCATCTGAATGAGTCCCAGTGGAACTGGCATGATAAAAAGCTTTGAAAACCTCCATGGGTACATCTGTCGCCCGTGTTCTCTAGAGTTACAGTAGTTGTGTGTGCATGTGTGTGTATGTGTGTGTTTTGGGCGAATGGTGTGGAGGAAAGAGAGGTCTAATATGTTGGAATACATACAAGATAGAGCCATCATGGGAGTTGGTGCATGTGTGTGCATGCTGTGATTATATGTAGACCTATTCTCTGCATTTGTTCTTCTCTGCAGCTCTGTCAGCTGTCTGTGGTATTTCTGTTAAGCATATTACTTAAAAGGTACATTCTGATTTTGTTATTTTGCAGCAGCTACATGCAGAGGATTTTCTTTACATTCCAACACTGGAAACACATTCACTGATTTTGCCCATTCCATTCAAATTGACTGAATTTGATGTAAAATTCTCCTGTCAGAAATGCTGGTGAGAACTTCTAAAATTAGAATTTAGATAAGGTTTGGTTAAGGATTAAGCCCGGGCATGTAGTTGTGGGGGTAGGTGTTAAGGCTGGAGGGAGTGAAAGTAACAGAAAGCTCTCACAACTATGGAAATATAAACCATGTGTGTGTGTGTGTGTGTGTGTGTGTGTGTGTGTGTGTGTGTGTGTGTGTGTTGGAAGTGACAGTCATAAAGAGCCTCCATCAACCCACTGCAGTCAATTAGAGGCTCAGAGCCCCGGGGGCAACACTCCACGACTTCAGTTCACATCTCCACCTCCGCTCCTTCCTCACCTCCCTCCATTCCCCTCCAACTAAAACCTTTTTTCCTTTGGTTCTTTCACTCCTCTGCTGAGCACTCTGACAGCCGTTGGAGTCAGGGACTTTCATCCAAAGCGTCACCTGTCACTGCCATCGACTTGGTTTCTGTTGTTCTACCAGAATGAGGGTGGGAGGGAGAAGGTAGGGAGTGGAGGGTGGAAAGGAGATGGTAAGGGGGAGGCTGACATGTTGGGTGATGATAAAGAACATGAAGAGGAGCACAGTGACACAGAGTAAAAGAATATGTGATATGAGCTTACATTTACATTTTACATTGTAGACATTCAGCTGACGCTTCTATTCTGTTGACTGACTTGCAATGAATGCAGCAGAAAAATAAGCTACAAGCACACTCTGTCTACAAAGTTAGAGGAAGCCAGCAATGAGAAACCTTAATGTTAGGCCTTAGAATATTCATCATGTAGGCATGCAAATTTCTTAGAAAAGGAAAAGGTCTTTATATATTTGAGGTTTACTGTTTTCAGGGGTCAACTTTAAATGAGGATTTGGGGTAACATGCTGTATTGGGTGTCTGGGTGACTGAAGGCTTGTAGGAAAAACCTACACCTCATCCACAAATAAGACACTCAAGCCAAGCCAAGCCAAGCCAACCCTCACAGAATCCAAAAGTAACTATGTGTTCAGGCAGTCTGCCACAACTAATAAGGTTCAAACATGTCTTATGAAGAACTTTCTCCTAACTGCTCTACTTGAGTTTGCCAATTCACTATTTGATCGTTCCCTGCTCCTCAATCCTCAGGAATTGTTCCAATTTATCATCATGATGGCTGCTCTGACTTTATTTCTTATACTAATTTCTGCTTGGAGAAGTGAGGACTAAGAAAAATCTCAGAAGATAAGAGTGACGAAACACAAGACCAACCTACTCTGAAAATCTGGTAGTAATAGGACAGGAATAAAAACTCCAAACTGCATAAAGTTGCTACAGTGCTCTCAAAGCCAACTGACTTTAGACTTGACTTAGACTTGCATGAAATGACTCGACAAGTCAATGCCTGTCTTTATCAATATGTTTTTATCAAAAACATATCAATATGTTTTTATCAAAAACATATCAATATGTTTTTATCAAAGACATATTAATAAAGACAGAATTTATCTTTTTTTTTTCTTTTTTCGATTGGGTGTTTTCTGTTGCATGTGGGCGAACCTGGCAACCTGTAATCTAACCAAGTGACGCACCCATCACTGACTGCAGCGGTTGTAGAGTGGCCACTTGGAAGATGGAACTGGATTATCCGTGGCCGGATAATTTCATACAGTACCTCTATTATTAATGGCCTGCCATAAAAAAATAGCAGTCCCACCACTCATACTACAAATCCCACAATGCACTGCAACAGCTGACACACCTGTGCACCAACTCTAACCGTGCTGCTTCGGTTTATTAACAAACTAATCAGTGGTCCATAGTTGACAACTTAGTAACTTTGTCGCTATATTTAGCGTCTTTTCAGACCCCAGCGATTAGTTTTTGCAGCAATCAATCAAGATGTTGGACAGTGTGGATGAGATTTACAACCTATCGCACCTGAAATCAAAGGTACGGAAATCATTTGGATTCTTAAAGAAGGATGGGAAGCTACACAAAGGCCACGCGATTTGCAAACTTTGAGCTCTCTCTTTGAACTCTCCCAAGCAGAGAGAGTGGCAATTACCACCGATGCCTGGACTTCATGTGCAACCAACTCATACGTGACCATTACGGCACATCACATTTCTCCAGACTGGGAATTAACCCTTTGATGCGCAACATGGGTCAAAAATGACCCGCATTCATTTTCCAGGTTATCTCATGCTTGCTGAGTTTTTCTTTGTTCTATCTTTTGAATCAATTTATCTTATGATTGAATATTCCAAGTATTCTTTAAATATCTTGTTTTTGATTACCACAGATCATTATTTCCATTTTTCCTTTCATACTTTATGAACAAAAATAGTTTTTATATTGCTACATCATATTTACACACATGGGTCAAAAATGACCCATTCATCCAAGCATGGGCGGACTGGGACAAAAAATCGGCCCTGGCATTTTGGACCAGAGCAGCCCACAACAACACAACAAGTGTGATTTAAAATTAAATGATTTAATACTATAATAATAATTTGTTCAAAGTAATTATTTTAGCAGTGACTGGGGCCAAACATTTATGTATTTAATACTTGCAACATGTTTATTTTCATTTTGTCGCACATAACTCTGATAACATAACATGGCTATTGAGCTGCGCTGTATCAGTAGTTTAACAACTGTAAACTGGTGAAATGTGGCACATCACTAGAACACAAATTGCCACCTTAATTATAACATGCCTCACAAATTATTATTATTACAAATTGGTCCTTTTGTTGTCAAACCGTATGACACGGCGGATATCTTCGTATCTCTTCAGCCCTATGGTGGCTTTGTAAATTGGATTTTGCAGTTGATCCACAAACAGATAAAGGCCATGAATTCTTCTTTATCAATGTTTCTCCACTCTTTCCCTTTTGCTGTGGCTGCTGTTTTTCGTCCCTCTAAGTTGGTGCATTTTGGGTTAAACCAGTCCAAACCAGGACTAAACCAGTCCAAGACAGGACCACATCAGCCCAAACCAGGACTAAACCAGTCCAACCCAGGACTAAACCAGTCCAAACCAAGACCAAACCAGTCCAACGCAGGACTAAACCAGCCCAACCCAGGACTAAATCAGTCCAACCCAAGACCAAACCAGTCCAACGCAGGACTAAACCAACCCAACCCAGGACTAAATCAGTCCAACCCAAGACCAAACCAGTCCAACGCAGGACTAAACCAACCCAACCCAGGACTAAACCAGTCCAACCCAGGACCAAACCAGTCCAACCCAGGACTAAACCAGTTCAAACCAGGACTAAACCAGTCCAACTCAGGACTTAACCAGTCCAACCCAGGATTAAACCAGTCCAAACCAGGATTAAACCAGTCCAACCCAAGACCAAACCAGTCCAACGCAGGACTAAACCAACCCAACCCAGGACTAAACCAGTCCAACCCAAGACCAAACCAGTCCAACCCAGGACTAAACCAGTTCAAACCAGGACTAAACCAGTCCAACTCAGGACTTAACCAGTCCAACCCAGGATTAAACCAGTCCAAACCAGGATTAAACCAGTCCAAGACAGGACCACATCAGCCCAAACCAGGACTAAACCAGTCCAATCCAGGACTAAACCAGTCCAAACCAAGACCAAACCAGTCCAATGCAGGACTAAACCAGCCCAAACCAGGACTAAACCAGTCCAACCCAGGACTAAACCAGTCCAAACCAAGACCAAACCAGTCCAACTCAGGACTTAACCAGTCCAACCCAGGATTAAACCAGTCCAAACCAGGATTAAACCAGTCCAAGCCAGGACCACATTAGCCCAACCCAGGACCAACCCAGGATTAAACCAGCCCAAAACAGGACTAATAAATCAGAAAAACAGACTTCATGACAATCAGAGAAACATTGATGTAGTTCAAACCACTAGCTAGCTAATAATTACATGTAACTTTTTAAACAAATAATGTACTCACTCTCAAAGTAAGCTAAACCTTATCAAATATTATGTACAGTTCACAATTGTCATCAAATATGTTTTGAGGTAATGTTTTTGATTGAAAAACAATACTTACATGTATTGAGAGAGAGAGATAGAGAGAGAGAGAGAGAGAGAGAGAGAGAGAATCTGTGCTGAGCTTTGAACTGTCTTTTCACTCCAAATGCTAAAGACCCATGTGTGTAAAGTTGAGATAGAAATACAAAAGCTGTGCTTGTCCATACCGTAAGAATAAAAAAAAATGAAAATGATTATTTGTGGTAAACAAAAACGAGATATTTACTGCATACTTGGAAGAGTAAATGATAAAAATAATTTATTTCAAAGATATATCATAGAAACACTGAGCCATACAGGAAATAACATTAATAAGACAGAAATATGGAAAATGGATATGGGTCATTTTGGACCCATGTTGTGCATTAGAGGGGTAGTGATACAAAAACTTTTTTTATTCAAAAAGTAAGAAAGGAAAAAATAAAATAATCATGTATGTCTAAAACAAGTTAATTGAGGAATACTTCACTACTGAATGATGAGATTAATTTATTGCAAAGATATCAAAAATAAAAACTCAGCCGGGTCACTTTTGACCCATGTTATGTATCAAAGGGCTACAAAACCGAGTCTTCAATGAAAGCCACACGGAAAGAAATATAGGTGCTTTATTGAAGGAAGCGTGTGCCGACTGTAACATTTTGGATAAAGACCCAGCTCTGGTAACTGACAATGCTAGAAACATGCTTGTAGCTAGAGTTGAAGCTGAAATGAGCCCGCACCTGACATGCTTCGCACATACATTAAACCTGGCTTCACAGAAGGCTTTTTTTACGTCGACACTACTGCAAGGGAAAATAAAGAGGGTGGTTGGGTTTTTGCAACATCAGAGGTGCCGAAATCCTCCATGAGAAACAACAGCAGCTGTCACTGCCTAACCACAAGTTGATAAATGACGTGTGCACTTGCTGGAATAGCTCCTTTGACATGGTGCAGCGGTTTTTGGAGCAACAGCCAGCGGTGTTTGCCACTCTCATGTCCAAGGAGCTCAGGAAGGGCGAGGATGTAAAAAAACCCTCAATGAGAGAGACATTTGCAATGCTGAAGATATTGTGAAACTGATGGCTGCAGTAAAAGTTGTGACCACTATCATGTGTGAAGAGGAGCAGCCAACAATCTCAAGGATTGCCCCACTCAAAGCAAAATTGGAAAAGCAGTTTGAGGCTACTGATGAAGATACACCTATTATCCCTGAGATGTAAAGGGCCTTCAAGAATGACTTTGAGAGGCGATACACAGACCTCCATGACCTCCTGTACACAGCATCAGCTCTTGACCCACGCTTCAAGACATTGCCTTTTCTGAGTGACCAAGATGCAGAGCGGATCTCCACCAGCCTTTCTGTTGAAGCTGCAGCCATTTACAACAAGGTAAGAATTTTTTTTTATTGATAAGTTACATTTTCTTGTGCAGTGTTACCATGTCTTGCACTCTCCACTTAATATTTCGTGACTGCTGGTGTATTTAGATTAAATGTTTTAATAAAATATGATATTTTGATTGTCAGGAAGCATTACATGCAGATGATCAGGGACAGTCAGCTCAGGAAGTTGAAAGGCAGACAGTGGTGGAAGAGACAATCAGACCTCCCACTGCTTTCCTCTCTTGCTAAAAAAAATATCTATGTATACCAGCAACAAGCGTAGCATCAGAGAGAGTTTTTAGCACAGCAGTGGATATCGTTTCAGTGCAACGCAGTGTTCTCAGACATGACCATGTTGATCAGTTGATTTTTCTCAAAAAGAATCTAGACCTGCATGAATAAACATACACACACAGACAGACACAGAGAAAAGAGACAGAGGAAAGAGACAGACACACAGAGGAAAGAGACAGAAACATACACACACACACACACACACACACACACACACACACACCCTCTTGCCAACACCTTCCTCTTGCTGCTGTGTTGGAGTCAGACCACACCCTGCTCATAGGAAAGCAGGCCAATGCACCTAAACCTAGCTCCAGTGTCAATGGAGAACAATGATGTTTAAACCTTTGTAAGACCTTTTCTAGAGAAAATGCATGCAACGTGCAGAGGTGGACAGTTACACAAATTAATATTCAGTGTTTAGAGCCTTTCTTTTTTGTTAAGCTATGGATATTCTATATGTATCTTGCCACTGGACTACAACAACTATGCTAAACTAAGATAACAGTGAGTGTGAGACAGTTGCTGGGAAAACCTTTCTGTCCACTGCATGGGTAGACTAAGTTTAATTTTGGGGTGACCAATTCTTTTAAGCACCAATAATTCAGATTTTTGCATTTACTGTTCCTCCAGGTGAGCAAATTGTAAAGGTTATGTTGCCTGAAGTTATATTTTCTCTGTTGGATAAAAAATAAACATTTCATCTATCTATCTATCTTCTGTTTTTCTCTTTCTTCTCAGTAACAAAGCACTTGGGAGATAAGTTGTCAATTTGTATCGAACCGAACCGGACCGGATCGAATTGTACTGAATCGGATCATAGGCTGTGAATCGAGATCGAATCGGACCATTTTGTGAGTAAAAGGTTCATACCCCTACTTCCTAGGGGTCTTTGGAAGCTCATTGCAACTCTAGTTTTATGTTTGACAGACAGTGACATGATTCATGTGCTCATTTAGCCTAATACAGTCTATGGTTTTACTTTACCACATACTGTATATGTCCACATAACAGTGAGAGGCTGTATATTTAATGATAAATTAGAGATGACAGCTTAGTAAAGAAGCATGGACAACATTTTCAAATGTTAACATCTTCAATTGATTTTGATAAAAAAATATTTTAATTGCAATGTTACCTATGCATTTAATGGAATACTATGCAATGAAAACATGAGCTAAAAGCCCTTTCTTTGTCCTACTCTCCCCTCTGTCTAGATTTGAAAAGTACACCCACACAACAGAAACATTTGACACCAGTCAGCCACAGATCTCACAGTTCATCACTGCAAGAACGGTTCCTCTTTACAGTTACAGCCACCCAGTGCAGAGAGCCATCACAAGTTCGATCCTCTCAGATCCCATCGTTGATTGCAACCTGCCTTTATCCATTGTCGAACATGGAAGCTTTCAGCACTTTTTATCCGACAGCAAGTACTCTCCTGTAAGTCGAAGAACAGTAACCACAAAGCTGGATGAGGAAGTGGCTGAGAGACAGATGAAGCTAGGAAAGGCAAATAGTGTGTCGGTGACTGTAGCCATATGGTCCAACCGGAAGATAAGGGCGTTTCTAGGAGTAAATGGTAAATGGACTGTACTTATTTAGCACCTTTCTAGTCTTCTGACTACTCTTTACAGTAGGTATCTCATTCACCCATTCACACACTGATGGCATTGGCTTAGCTGCTCATCAGTTTGAGGAGCTAACCATTCATACACATTCACACACCGATGGTGCCGCCTCCAGGAGCAATTTGGGGTTCAGTATCTTACCCAAGCACACTTGGACATGCAGACTGGAGGAGCTGGGGATAGAACCTCCAATCTTCTGATTAGAAGACATCATCACAAGCCACTGAGTGGTAAAAGCACACTGGCTTGGTCAGCGTGGAATCCCTGCATGCAATCAGATTCAAGAACTTGTGTATATCCAGCCTTTTGTGGAAGCCACAGATCTCATGCAGGGGGGGAAAAAACTCTGTGAGCAGGAGGATCAAACCAGAACAGAAGAGCTAGAGCATCAGTCTGGACTGTTCTCAGCAGAAGCAGAAGAAAGATTCAGGTTCTAGCCCCCATATTCAGCTGAACCACTACTTAGACATTTGTGATGGACAGAATGCTCTTCAGTTTTGGGCCATGAACAGGCACACCCTCCCCTCTTTGTTCAAAGTGGCAGTTAGAGTTTTGGCAATCCCTGCATCAAGCGCACCTGTTGAGTGTGTATTCAGTCATGGCTGAATAATAATGCGACCCCATCGCTCACAACTGCGTGACAAAGTTCTGTCAAATTAGATTTTTTGCAAATGCAATGCATTGGAAATGGCTTATCACCATTGTTAACACAGGAAAGGCTAGCGGCTTTCTTCTTGTAATTCTATTACTTACCTAATACTTTTCTGTTGCATGAGTATGAAACATGCTCTTTGTGGGGGAATACATACATGCACACAGACACACAAACTCATTCACAAATACCAACAAATATTGACAACAGTACTCTGTTTCTATTTCTCTCTCTGTCACACATGGACTCACATAAAAGAGTGAGGCCTCTTTGAAGGAGAATAATAATAATAATAATAAGTTTAATTTATAAAGCACTTTACATTTGAATGAAATCTCAAAGTGCTACAATACACACACAAAGTATATGCACACAAGCAACAGAAACAAATAAATCACAGCAAGAGAAATCATGTTAAATACGATGTGGAAAAAAGGAACGTTTTAAGTCCTTTTTTAAAATTGTGCAGCGGCACAGAAGGCTCTGTCGCCCATGGTGCTTAGCTTGGTCCTCGGGCAGAAGAGTTTGTTAAAGTTTTTGGAGCGGAGGGATCGTGTGGGGGTTTGAGGGATGAGCAGTTCTTTGAGGTAGGTGGGAGCGTTGCCATAGATGCACTGATGGGTGAGAAGAGAAATTTTGTACTTGATTCTAGCGGAGATTGGAAGCCAGTGCAGTGAATGAAGGATGGGGGTGATGTGTTCTGATTTTCGGACTCGCATCAGGATCCTAGCAGCGCTGTTCTGGACTAGTTGTAACTGCTGAAGGTGTTTCCTGTGGGTCCCGATGAGGAGTGCGTTACAGTAATCAAGTCTGGAGGAGACAAAGGCGTGGACTAGTTTTTCACAGTGTGGTAAGGTGCGATTTGGTTGGAGTTTGGCAATATTTCTGAGGTGGTAGAAGGAGATTTTACAGAGGTGTTTGATATGAGTTTCAAAGGTGAGGTGGGGGTCAAATCTAACGCCAAGATTGGTTACTGATGAGGAGAGGGGGATGTCATGACCAGAGAGGGTGAGGCTGGTTATGGAAGATGCCTGGATCTGGTTAGGGGTGCCCACAATATTAGCCTCTGTTTTAGAACTGTTGAGGTGAAGAAAGTTGAGATTCATCCACGCCTTTATCTCCTCCAGACAAGCTGAGAGTGACGGCAGGGTGGCTGATGGTGGTGATGGAGAATTTTGGGAGGGGTGTGTGCCAGTTTTGATGTAGAGCTGTGTGTCGTCTGCATAACAGTGGAAGGAAATTCCATGGCGATTTATAACACGGCCGAGTGGGAGGATGTATAAATTAAAGAGGATAGGGCCCAGGACTGAGCCCTGAGGGACCCCACAGGTAACCGTGTGTGTCTGGGATTTTGCATTGCCAAAAGAGATGTATTCAGTTCTGTCAGTGAGGTAGGAGTGGAACCAGTTTAAAGCAGTGTCATTGAGTCCAATGGAGTGATGTAGCCGGTTGAGGAGTATGGTATGGTCCATGTAATGGACATAGAAGTCATACTTGTTCAAGTTCATTCTTTGATGCAATGTTTTTGTGACATATTGAAATATTTGGTGCAAATAAAAGTGCAGCACTTGGATGGTTGTCATCCAGCTTATCATATTTTAATGACTTGACTTGTGACTCCCTTGACCTAAGCACAGTCTCACAAAAATGACTCAGGACTTGCTTGAGACTTGAAGGTTAAGACTTGAGACTTGCTTGAGACTTGCGTGTGTGACTTACTCCCACCTCTAGTTCAGAGTACTTGTTGTGATGTTCAGCACTTGCTCTGTCAACAGGCCAATAGTACATGAGTGTAAGCAATTGTAACCAAATTCAATATCATTTGACATAGAAAACCTTCATTTATGTTCTACAAAAACTCAGCCATTCAGTAGTCCAGTTTGCTCCTAAATTGCTCAAGGCATCATGCACTGACTAGCATTCATTTGACTTGAGGCAAATGAAGCCAAAGGACCTCTTTCTTCAGAAGCTGCATTTTCTTCTTCTATTATTCAGCTACTTTTAAGTTCTGTGCTTTGGATGTAAAAAAAAAAAAAAAGTGCTGCTGTATGATGACAGCATTTATTACTCGAGGAAGCAAATTTCTATTAGCAGCAGTTCACAGGTTTAACCTCAATTAAAGGGAGTCACATACAGAACACAGGCAGCTAAGCACAGTTTTCAATACACACACACGATAAAATAGATTAAGAGCTTCAGGTTGAATATTCCAGGCATTGATTCTTCTGTTCACTGGTGCACTGTATGTGTTCACGTTTGCCCACTTGATCATTACCGTTGACCTTGAACATAGAAGGTTCATTTACACATCCATTGAATTTAGAAGTTGAATGAATAATGGAGAATTCCAATTGATAACAAACCTTGTATCTCATAGAAGAACTGTCTGCCCTCAGGCTTCTTCTGATAATAAAAGCTTTTACAGAGACACCAGTTTGTTTTCAAAAGGAAACATGAGACAAGCTTTGTTCCTATTAGCTTAAACCTATCTAGAGATTTATTTACATGATTGCACCAATTACAGCATGCAGATCACATTACTGCCTTCAAGCTTCGTCACAGCTGTCACATGCTCAGAATATTGGATTATCATAGGTAATCCAGCTTGCATTATGCAAGTATTTAAAAGCTCTTTTTGTTTTATAGTGAAATACTGAATCCACTGTTGCAAAATATGACACCTACGTTGACAAAACCAATGCTGCCATGGCAGTAAAATCCTGTACTGGAAAGAAAAAGTGATTAGGCTTCCCTGAGGGATTTGCTCATTAAACTGATTGCATGAATTTATATTGAAATACTATAATGATAAACTTCGCATAATTTCACATGGCTATAGAAAAAAAAAAACACAGCAGATGATTTCGCAGCTAAATATTTACAAACTTGTGTGTCTGCAATTTGCTCAAAACTAAGTATTACCAGAGAATCAAAGTGGTGCCATTCTCTCCAATTGCCTCACCAACATCAAATCCTGGGTGCAGAGTAACTTCCTCAAACTCAGCTGTGACTAATCAGACCTGATTCATTATCATTATCGGCCCCAAATCCCTCACCAAAACCACAGTTTCTGCCTCACCATTGACAACTCCACCCTGTCTCCATCCCCTCACGGTCACAACCTCAAAGTCATCTTTGACAATAGCCTCTCCTTTGAACATCGCATAAACCAAAGCACTAGAACCGCCTTTTTCCACCTAAAGAACATTGCCCAACTCACCCATCACTCTCTTTCTCTGCTGCAAAAACCCTCATTCACGCCTTCATCACCTCCAGAATTGATTACTGCAACAGTATCCTCTATGGCACACCATCCAAAACTTTAAATAAATTGCTCACCCACACCCGCACCTGTGACGATGTCACCCCTGTCCTCCAGAACCTCCACTGACTCCTGGTTTCCACAGAGCATTCAGTTCAAAATCCTCATCCTCACACACAAAGCCCTCCATAACCAGACCCCTTCCTACCTAAGTTGTTTGCTCCATCGCCACAGTCTATCCCGCAGCCTCTGTTCATCTAAAGCAAACCTCCTGACTCCACCACCCAGGACCAAGCACCGAACCTGGAGAGACAGAGCCTTCTCTGCAGTTGCCCCATCCCTCCGGAACTCTCTTCTTCAAACACATTCGTGACTGTACTGACCTTCCAACATTAAAATCTCTGAAAAAAAACTTAACCTAACTTGATTTTTTAAATTTTTTTATTTAATGTTTAGCTTATCATTTACTATTATTATTATTATTATTATTATTATTATTATTATATTACTGAATTAATTAGTAATATGCTGCACAGTTAAAATGCTTTCTTGGAGATTGAAGCTTTGCCTACAGGACCATCAAAGGTTCAGCTGTGGTGTGAGCCTGATCTCCTGGCCTTGTGGCCACTTTGACAGGTTCTGTCCACGTGCATGTGCAATATGCCATGCTGATTCAGCTACTCTCCAGCCACTATGTCAACCTGCTAAATCTCTGTTTCCCATGACTGAGAGAGATGTAGAAGGTGACAGCGAAGACATCCTGTTCACCTTGATCAAGCTGAACTTATCGCCTAAAGCATTCT
Organism: Larimichthys polyactis; assembly: GCA_018985215.1. Classification (NCBI taxonomy): domain Eukaryota; kingdom Metazoa; phylum Chordata; class Actinopteri; family Sciaenidae; genus Larimichthys; species Larimichthys polyactis. Next base: position 423,724 of record JAFMOB010000101.1, read on the forward strand.
CTGAGACTGCCAAGTATTTCTACAACGCTGTCGCTTTGCCAGTATGTACAACACCTGATGGGAGATTGTATTCGGTGTTAAAGTGTCAAAAACAAACAGCACAGCAAACAGAACAGCACATGATGACAGACTGACCTGCCTAATGCACATAGCTATTTGGTCAAGAGTAGCCGGAAGCATTAGGCATGAGCCATGAGGCAGACACATGCAAACTTTGAATTAGTGACAGTTTGCCAAGGCATCACCGTGTACTATCACTGTATCGTCATCTACAGTGTGATCACTGTCAATCCTGCTGAAATATAGACCAACAGAGTGTAATCACTGACTTTTGTTACATAGTCAACCTTAATATACAGCAGAATCATGTCCTGACAAAAATGTGATCCAGGGTCTGATTTGAACCGTTGACTCTCAGGCTTGGCTGAGGTTAGGTTTGAATATTGTCAAATGTAATTTATTAAGAACGTTTTCTCTTCTATCTGTCTGCATTCTTACATGACGAAACATGCAGAAACACAATTCTCTATAGGGAGTGTTTTGGAGTGAGACAGAGTGCAGCCAATGCTATCATCATCACATTTTCACTTGATGCACCACAATTATCATTCATTTGGATTTTATCCTAAAGAATGAACAGTCGGTCCTCTTTTCACTGTCTTTTAGATCTTCTTTGGGCTTCTCCATCTCCTGAGACAAATCTCTGGCCTCTAAATGTTCCACTATACATAGCAGATCCTCTTAAATTGGGTGCTGCTGAGCAGGTAGCATACAGTGAGAGTTTTCACTGGAAACAGCTGTCTGCTGTGGCTGGAGATGACACTATGACAGAAGTGACCAGAATAGTAAACTTGCATAACGATGAGCCGAAACGATGAGTGACCCCTTTCTCATTGCCAGTGTTTTCTCATTGACATGTGATACATTGCTTCCAGCTACTTTAAGGTCTTGGGTCAGTTTTGCATCTTAAATGTGGCAATACTTAACCACAAAAACCACAACAAGTGTGTGATCCATGAATGTTCCACTAAATGTTCTGCTTCAAAGGCAGTTTGTATTGAAACAGTCCTCTTCATCATGATGTTCACATTTTGACATCATGACACCAAGACGACACCTAACAATCCATCAACAGTACCTGGTCAGTGTGAGGCTTCAAACAGGAAGTCCTCAGAGGGAAGTTAAGAGTGTCACAGAGAGTCATCAGCAGGTTGGAATAAGTCGACTTGTGAACATCATGAGACGTCTAGTCGAGCTGTGATCGATGGTCAAGGTCACATGACAAGCTACTGAGACACTGACATGTTTTTGTTGTGGTATACACACCACTGTTGTTCAATAGTTTGAGACGAAGTATTGATTACTGCATGATTCCAATTAAATGTCCTACTTTCATAAAAAAATATATAAATAATATATTTATTTTTTTAACTGAAATTGTGTTTTTCATGCGAATTTGACAACACTTAACTACAAATGTCAAATGTTTCTGATGGGTTCTGTCTCAGTTACTCAGGGTGCATCACATGTAGGCTGTACAGGATACATGGACAAACAACAGCTGTACAGAGTCAGGCTTTAGTCAGAGGCAGACTTTATCCAGAGGAAGTAAAAGGGTGGTTTACATTAAATGGCATCATGCTACATGTGGAACAAAACAAAACAAAATAATATAGTACTGACATGACATGACATTACATAATCATGCATACTGTATTAACTAAACACTGCATGTTTATAACTACACCTGATGTCTCTCTCCTCAGACAAAAAAACCAAATGTTTAAATGGATTCATCGTCATCACTAATGATGTCATGCAGGACGTAAATACAGGAAGTGGTTGAGCATGTCCTCCTTTTGTCTCTGGAACACCTGTTGAAAATAGAAAGATCATTAACTTGTGGAACCCAGGAATGAACAGGTGAACTAAACTTAACCAAACCTGTCTGTTTTACTTTAACTAAAAATGTGTGTGCTCAATGACAGTTACTGACAGACACATTTATTGTATGTACAGTCTGTTGGAATTACAACATATCAGTGTAATCCTTCAATAATTAATCTGACATGAATCAGGATGCCTCCTCTGCAACCAAACTTTGCTCACCTCACCCACCTCTGTGTCCGGGCCCAGTCCTCTGGGGGCAGACTGATGTCTGGGAGTTTACTGGACCTTAGCATGTTAGTTCACACACATACATACACACACAGTAGTGTCCCCTGCCACTCCCCTCCACCCCACCCTCCTCTCTCATAGGGAAACTCTATGCTCCTTATCACCCTTCTGGGAGCCATTATGGTGAGGGCCAGAGAGCTGACATATTGATTTCAGAATTTCTTTTTTGTTCTACCTCCCCATCAGGTTGCGTGGCTGTGGAGACAGGCCGGCACAGGTCGCCTTATCACTCAGACTGGAAGACTGTTTTTCACCTGGTAGGTCACTGCTAAACACACACACACACACACACACACACACACACACACACACACACACACACACACACACACACACACACACACACACACACACACACATCTGCAGGAGCAGTAAACAAGAACAATACAAATCATAGATGATATTGTTTTTGATCAACAGCAAAATGACTTATTTACTGGACAGGTGCAGAGGTTTTATGACTTTCATAAGGCACTCTGAGGCCAATAGCTGTAGAACATGATTGCCTCATCTACTGGAATTTTAATATAATCCCAATTTGCCCCTTCATTTGACTCTGTCTTTAATCTAGACTCATATTCCGATCATGTTGTCACTTCTAAATGCTCTCTGTGCTGCTGAGTTTCACATCACTGCCACCAACTGTCTTTGAGTGGAATAGTGTTATGATGTTAGCATGAGTGTATACTATAGCGTCCATGTCTTCATGTGCATGCACAACATACAAACCAAACAACTAAACAGGGTCCTGTGATGGCAATATTGATCAATTGGTCCACACTGAAAGATCTCAGCAGCTATTGGATGGACTGACAAGAAATTTAGACATTTGTGTCCACCAGAAGATAAATCCGACTAACTTTTGTGATTCCTCTGACTTTCTTTTTTTATCAAATAAACATAACATGTCTTGATGACCATGAGAGTTTTCAAATGTCCTGTGAAGCCTGTACACAGATTTTCACAAAATTAGATATCCCTGGTCCCCAGAGGTCCCCATGATTTCCCAGATAGCAGACCAACATTGAACCAACATTGAATCGATGTTGATGCATCAACGAAACTGTCATTGAATCAACGTTGCTTAACATTAAAATATAACATTTATTTTTCATCAAGTTTCCACCCTGAAATAATTTTATTTCAAGGATGAAAAATAGACATAAAATCAATGTTAGGTCAACTTAAAATCAATCGCTGTTTTATCATTGAACAAACATTGAAATAACATTATTTAAACTAATACCCAGATAGCAGACCAACATTGAATCAACACTGAATCAACGTTGCCTTTATCACTAATTATTCAACCTCAACCAAAATGATGATTCTGATGGGGTTTCAACATTAAATCAATGTTGCCATACTATCTGGGTTTCCATTTCCTCATTGTGTTTCTGGGGCAAGGAGACACTGAGCTGATGGTTATTGTGTCTGTATTGTGTCTTAAATCACTGACCAGTACAGGTAACGTTAACATCATGGCTTGTTATGCTCTAAATTCGAGAGGCTCCCAGTTATTTTCTGTTTAAGCAATATCAGCTTGTTACTGGTTGTAAGCAGCCAACTCAATCCTTTTTATCATTTGTTACGACCGCTGGCCTGTGTTATTGTTTGTGTTCGCCTTTCTTTTCTCCTCTGCTCCTCCCCTCTAGGTTCTGCCCCTTTTCCTTTTCGCACTGATGAGTGATCTGGGTTACCTGTGTCCACTCAAGCGGGCGGGGCATATATAGGCAGGAGGTGGAGCCGGCTCTCTCTCGCTCTCTCTCTCTCTCATCCTGCGGTTGGTCTGTGTGGCAGAGACCGGGTGGTAACTGTGTGTGTGCGAGCGACCTGTCTCAGGAGCCGCGTAGCTGTGTGTGTGTGTGCGTTCTGGTTCTGGAGTGAGCCACGAAAGAAGCTGGCGATTCGGCTCCCTGTGTTTTGGGGGAGTCCGTCTTGAGTTAATTCGTTTTCTTCCTTATTTTTGTAAATAAACCTATTAAATTGGTTACATTGTCTATCGTTTTTTGTCAAAGCTCCCGGTTATTTAACTATATGTTACTCCCTCATCCCCTGGCCCAACTGGGGACGTAACATATTTGGGGGCTCGTCCGGGATTGTTTTGGTAAAAGAGCGGTAGAGTTTTGCTGTGTGGAATCAGCGTTTTTGTTTCTGTGGCTGTCACAGAGGGGTTAGTGACGGAGTGTTGTGCACTGAGCGGCCTTTCCACGGCGGTTTTCCTCAGTTGGTTAGGGGGGGTGTTCAGCTGGATTATCCAATCCTTCCAACGGGCACTTGTTTATTATTTTGCCTTTTTTATTTTCGGAGTAATCCTGGGCGGGGATACATTTCTCTGTTGGGGGTAGGCATTTCACGGCTTCGGTCAGTGAAGTTTTGCCTTTAAAGTCGCCTCGAGCCCGGCGCGCTCCAGAAGATACTTAGGTATAGCTTCATCTAGGTAGGCACTGGGGGAAACTGCGTGTGTGTGGGACCTCCGGCATTGCCCTTGTCGATTGTGTGTGGCTCGGCTGTAGATCGTGTGGTGTTTACCGTTTACTACAGCCTGTGTGCGTCTTGGTGGCGGTGGGAATGGCAGCATTTAACATTGGCGAGTTTGTGGCAAATCCATCGCTTGTACAGCTGGACAAGTGTAAAAAGAGCGAGCTACGTGAGATCGCCGAATATTTTGGTGTGGCCGTTTCAGGTACTCTGGTAAAAGCAGAGTTAAAGGCCGTGGTTTTGGACCGGTTACTGGCCGAAGGGGTACTTGGCTTACCAGCGTTGGCGGAGTCTCCAGTGATGATGGGTGGGGATGATCCGTTGGTAGGGGAGGCCGAATGGGAGGCTGAGCCTCGGTTGGCCGGCGTTACGCCTGTCGCGCGGAGTGGTAGAGTGGAGGTGAAACCGCTCACATTGCCGCAGTTTGTCCCGCACTCCATTGAGTCATCTCCCGGTTCCAGGCTAGATGCCCGGCTAAGGGTACGCTTAGCTCGTCTCCAGTTGGAGAAAGAGGAGCGCGAGCATGAGCGTGAGTTTCAGCTCCGGAGGGAGTTGGAGCTCAAAAGGTTGGAGGCAGAGACGACCATCAAACTGCGTCAGCTTGAAATGCAGGTTAGTTCGGGTCATGGTTCTGATGGTGTCCAGCGGCCGTCAGGAGCATCGGCAAACACATTTGATGTAAGTAAGCACATTTCGCTTGTTCCTTTGTTTCGGGAGTCTGAAGTGGAGTCCTACTTCAGCGCGTTTGAGCGTATTGCGGCTGCTTTACACTGGCCGAGGGATGTTTGGGCTATACTTTTGCAGTGTAGGTTGGCAGGCAAGGCTCAGGAGGCTTGTGCGTCTCTGTCGGTGGAAGAATTTATGAGAAGGTGAAGAGTGCGATTTTGCGTGTCTATGTGCTAGTGCCCGAGGCATATCGGCAGCGTTTTCGGGGGCTGACGAAGAGGTCAGGTCAGACGTATGCTGACTTCGCGAGGGAGAAAGGCATTTTGTTTGACAGGTGGTGTGCAGCATGTAAAGCGGAAGATCAGACCTCGCTGCGTGAATTGGTGTTGCTGGAGGAGTTCAAAAACTGTTTGCCTGAGCGTATTGTAGTGTATCTCAACGAACAGAAGGTAACCAACCTACAGCACGCTGCTTCTCTGGCTGACGAGTTTGCATTAACGCATAAGGTGACTTTCCTCAAGCGCGATTTTCCAGCCCGTGAGGGTGTTCAGAAGCCTGACACTTTTCACAGACGTGATGAAATGTTTGCGGCTCGTACCCCTGTGCCCTTACCCAGCGAAAAGGGTGAAAGATTGTGTTATTTTTGTACTCAGCCTGGTCATCTAATTGTGGATTGTGTGGCATGGAAGAAGCAGCAGGCGGGTAGCACAAAACAACCTAAAGGTGTGGGTTTGATTAATACTGTAACTCCCAGTAACTGTGTCACTCGGCGAAGAGGGCCTGATGAATGCTTCAAACCTTTCATTTCCGAAGGTTTGGTGTCTCTCTCAGGGAAGGCTAAGGATCAGCGGCCTGTCCTGGTGTTGCGAGACACCGCCTGCTCACAATCCCTCATTCTTTCCAATATCCTGCCTTTAAACGCCCAGTCAGACTGTGAGGCCAGGGCAGTTGTGAGGGGTATTGAAATGGGGTCTGTGCCTGCGCCTCTTCACAGTGTCCATGTGCGGACAAAACTAATAACGGGGTTTTTTCCAGTGGCTGTTCACGACAGTTTTCCAATTGATGGTGTTGGCTTCATAATGGGCAATGACATTGCAGGTGGTAGAGTGTTTCCGGTTGCAGAGGTAGTGTCTGTTCCAGTTTCAAATCCTAAAACTGATAGCCTAGCTAAATGTCATCCAGGGGTGTGGACTGCGGCTGTGCTAACTCGGGCTCAGGCTCGGAGGCAGGATGAGGATGCTGCGCTGTCCGACTCTGTACTCTCCTCTCTTCCAGCGGAAGAAACGTTGCCCCCTGGTGGCGATCAAGTGGACTGTGTAGAGAAAGAGCTGGAGTCTGAAAGTCCTGTAGGTTTCTGTGAAACATATCAGACCGGCAAGATTGTAAGGAAACCAGATCAGGTAGTGTTTCCATCCCCTCGGCATCCAGTCCCTGCTGTTGGTGAGCCCTTTGAGCATGTGATTGTTGACTGTGTCGGCCCCCTACCTCGAACTAAGTCCGGAAACCGGTTTTTATTAACCATAAGGGGTGTGTCAACCTGGTTCCCTGAGGCTATCCCCTTACGAAAAATCACTGCCCCAGCAGTAACCAAGGCATTGACAAAATTCTTTACCACCTTTGGTTTACCAAAGACAGTGCAGACTGATCCAGAAACGAACTTCCTCTCAAAAACCCTCCGACAAACCTTGCAGTCCCTAGGTGTCTCTCATACAGTGTCCAACGCTTACCCTCCCAGGTCACGGGGCGCTCTTGAACGCTGGCACCAGACCCTGAAGTCCATCTTGAAAAAGTACTGTCATGATACGGGGAGGGATTGGGACGAGGGTGTGCCTTATGCGCTTTATGCTATCCGTGATGCTAAGCAGGAGTCTCTTGGGTTCAGTCCGGCTGAGCTCGTTTTTGGTCACAATGTGCGTGGTCCATTGAAAGTACTAAAAGAGCGGTTTGTATCCCCTTCTCCTAAGTCTGACATGCTCAGGTTTGTTTCCCGGTGTAGGGAGCGTCTGCAGCGTGTGACATCATTAGCGAAAGAGGTTCCCTCTCTTCGGCACAGGTTAGGGAAAAAAAAAAAAGACAAGAAAATGTAGATTGGTACAGTGAGTATGTAGTATATGTGTACTATGCCTGTTTGGTATGTAACATATAACGCCGCTTATTTCATCTGCGTTATTTTGTGTGTGTATATATGTAGTGCGGCAATTTGGAATCAAACTTGACGTTTGTTCTTATGGGAGGGAGTGTTACGACCGCTGGCCTGTGTTATTGTTTGTGTTCGCCTTTCTTTTCTCCTCTGCTCCTCCCCTCTAGGTTCTGCCCCTTTTCCTTTTCGCACTGATGAGTGATCTGGGTTACCTGTGTCCACTCAAGCGGGCGGGGCATATATAGGCAGGAGGTGGAGCCGGCTCTCTCTCGCTCTCTCTCTCTCTCATCCTGCGGTTGGTCTGTGTGGCAGAGACCGGGTGGTAACTGTGTGTGTGCGAGCGACCTGTCTCAGGAGCCGCGTAGCTGTGTGTGTGTGTGCGTTCTGGTTCTGGAGTGAGCCACGAAAGAAGCTGGCGATTCGGCTCCCTGTGTTTTGGGGGAGTCCGTCTTGAGTTAATTCGTTTTCTTCCTTATTTTTGTAAATAAACCTATTAAATTGGTTACATTGTCTATCGTTTTTTGTCAAAGCTCCCGGTTATTTAACTATATGTTACTCCCTCATCCCCTGGCCCAACTGGGGACGTAACATCATTTAAAAGCAAGAAAGAAAAACTATATACTTCAGCTGAATGCAACATTCACATTTTTCCTGTTTAACATTATAAAAAGAGTGATAAACAAAGACAGCGAGGTGAACACAACAACATCCCACAAACAATATGTATTTTTCGGTTGTTTTCCATGTAATTCTCTGCCTCAACACACTGAAACACTGGTGCAATCCAAAAAAAAAGTTTCCTTTCAGTTCAGAGGACTGAATAAATCCATCTCTGACACGCACAGTGTCATGCAGTGTTATGTGAAGGTGGGAGAGTCTGCACATATCAGATCAGTGTATTTTGGGGGTAAAACAGGTAAACAAGCCCTCGTATAATACAATAATCGGACCAACAGTTTCCTCTGTACTGATAAATAAAAAAATAACCAGCAAAGCCACATCCCACATATGAGCAAATAAGTCCTGTCTTGACATCCTGTCATTCAGTGCTTGTATATTATAAAACAGAAACTGATTTTTCTCTATAGTGATGTTAACATCATTCACTGTAAGAAGATGAACGTCCCTTGTGCTCACAATGGCCATTAAAGCTTCAGTGGCAAAATACATTTTAAAATCCATCCGTGATGCAGTCTGAGGGAGAAAAAACAGCCATCTTCTCACTATCAGAATATTTTCAACTCCTTTCTCTCTCTCTCTATACAGCGCCATATAGAAGCCTTCAACTGAACCCCAGACCCCAAGAGGCCCCAAAAGCTTCATATACACTGTTGTAGACTGTAAAGATGGATGACAGGTCCCCACTTCTTCTCTCTGTCGAATAATAAAGGTAAAAAAATATACCAGAGAAGGGCGCAGCGGTTGGAGTAGAGGTCCCACCCATACACCCAGCTGACTCATTGGCAAGCCCGACTCAGCTGTGAATCATGTAGCATAACCTCAGAGCTAGTTCCCCCTCTTGCTCTCTCCTCTGCTATTTGCTGGTGAATCTGGGGATATGTAGCCAATCACAGTCCATTGCAAAGGCTCAGGAGCTGCACCCTTAGGCCTTTTGGACGTTTGCGCCCACAGTGTTTGTGTATTGAGCTATTTTGTCAAGACCTGTTCATACCTTCTGTGTATGCTGTTGTCAGGTTAATGTCAGACAGCTGGTGATTTTGCTGTTAGACTTTCAGTTCATCAATCACTCATTTTAAGTTACTCCTACTGTAACTTCCTTCAACTCCTTGCCAAGAAGCCCCGCAGGGAAGAGCTACCATTTTCACATTCAGTTTACTTCACGTTTTTTTTTTGTGTGCTGTTGTTTTTGTTGGGCTTAAAATTGTAACTTTTCTTTGTTATTTTGTTCAGGGCTCTCCCTGAGGTTACATTTAAGCTTCTGTATCTGGCAATAAGAGGATGGGTGTGTTTTCGTGGACTTGAGGAGCTCAGTTGTGATCTGTTTTATGAAGTATCCTGTGTTTGTGTTTGCACATGTAAACATCATCCTGATTTCGCTTTAGTTAAGGGGAACCTGTCAGTCAATAGAAATAGTATTTATGAAGTTATTCTGTCACTCTGCTTTGTGTGCTCCCTGCACTCTGTTCTACGGACACACCTCTCTCTCTCTGTTGTTCCCTACAAGATCCCAGAGTCCTTTTTTTTTGGCTAGAATGCGTCACAGATACATCTACTGATTGGTTGAAAAAGAAAATATCCCGCCTAGTAACGTTTGTCCATTCATTGACTGCGCTTTCAGTCTATTTTTTTAGTAGTCTTTTATGCTGTGACATAGAACAACAAGGAAGTGACAAACCGTATATCTCCGTCTTCAGCAGAACCTCCGGAAAACAGTGCAAAAAACATCACATCTCTCTATCATAAACTGTTTCAGAGATATTTACATATATGTAAAACTTACGAGGCGGATTAGGCGGATCCGCCCAATCCATCCCCAGACGGTTAAATAGCTCCAGAAGCATGGGAACCTTTATGGACTACAGAACGAAGTAAACCAAATAAAGTTTTTACATTTTCCTCCCAAAAACGGGGCAGGTTGTATCCCAGGAGAGATTTTCTTTCCCCCAGGACAGCTGATGAAAAAAAAGAACAATTCTGGGAAAAATGGGACTGGTGGCAACACTACACTCAAATATAACGCCATAAAGCAATTCTTCCTCTGATTCATGGTGGGTGGCAACAAATGACCACTATGTTATGTGCTCAGAAACGTAGATGCTGATTGGCTGAAGAGGCGTCCTGTGTATCTGTGCTCGATTGCTCTGCCTCAACTACCCGGATGTTTGTCACAGAAAATTTAAATTGAATTGTGAGAACTGAATGTTCAGTTCCAAACTAAAAAATTCAATTTCAAATTACAGTTCAGATTTAGTTTTTCAATGCAGTGATTCAAATTGAACAATACAAATTCAAATTATGTGATTCAGATTCAGTTTCTGGTGGCTCATATTTCAGCCCATAGAGATACTTAGTCAGATATAGATACAAATGGACCTAACTATGATACAATATAACCGTCATCCACCTTACAGTTCTATTCTTTATACCTGAGACACTTTAGTGTGGCTGTAGAATCTTCTTCTCCTTTGATCATATTTCTGTATACTTGGCAGCATATGTTTTCATTTCCCTGCAATTGTGTTTTTTATGGTGTATAATTACTTTTAATGTTTTAGCTTTGCTTTTATTGTTTGTTTTTATTGTCCAATTTATTCTTTGTTCAGGGCTCATGTTATAGTTTTCTATTTCCCTTCTGAACCCTATAACCTGATATAGAAAGCCAATTTCCCCAAAGAGATCAATAAAGTTTTATCTTATCTTTAAAAATGGTGAACTCTCTTCTCTAAATAAAAAGGTAGGTGCTCTCTCGTCTGTCCCTCAGCCTGTAGTGTGGAGATGTTTCCTTTTTTTCCTCTTTATACTCTTATTACTCTCCCTCTTTCTCTCGCTCTGTGTCTTTCTCTCTGTCATTCCCTGCTTCTCTAATGACTACAATAATGAGGCATTATCATCATCCTCAACAACAGATGCTTGGAATATTCCGTCTCTAAATCTCCCCCTCTCCTTCTTGCTGCTTAATTTTCACTTTCTCCGTCTCACTCATTGTTGTGATTCTCATTAGACGAGCCATTCTTCAACAAACTAGAACTTCATTACTTCCCATAAGCGTCTTTTTCAATCCGTCTGCTCTGACTTTCACAAGTTTTTGGAAGTCAGTTTGACCGTCTGTTTTGAGCACTGCAAAAAGTGCGTTTGATGTTTTTGACACAAAAGCTTCACATTTTTGCAGCACAGGTTTTTATTATTGTTTAAACTGTTACTCATCAGTAGCTAATACTGCAGTGTATCTGAAAGTTATGTTCAAATTGATGGCACATCACTCCCTGCATGGTTCCAGACCTCTGAATGGCTGCCCACATCTTTAATGTATTCAGTGAATCAAACACTTTCCTGTTTACAATTAAAGAATGAGAACGCAGCAGGGGCTGGATGGCATTTTCAGTGTGTAAATTCAAAACAACTCACCCAGTAAAATTACTTTTTCCATTTAAATTTGAGTGTGACAGTAATTATGACTTCACTCATAAAATGTGACTAATTTCCATGGAGGAGATTCCTTCTGTGTCGTTCTGTGTGAGGCAGATCATATTTGTATTGTGCTTGAAGTTTCCAAACATTAAACCTCATGAATGCTATGCCAGTGGCAGGTGAACAGACAGGTGTCAAACCCTCATTTCACCACATGAAAGCACCACCAGGCAGGATTCACACATCATTTTAACACTATTAAAAACTTCAATTAAGTTAGAAGAAACAGTGCAGACATGTGTTTCATTCTGATGTTGGGCAAGGCTCTGCACGTTGATTTTAATATTGTAAAAAAAACTGAAACATACATGAGTTGGAAAGTGGTTGTCAGAAAAGAGAAACAGAAATATAAATATTAAAAGATTATGTAAAATACACATTTGAGATAGTTTGCTCTGTTTTATAAGGTAAGACTTAAAGATTACACAAAATTCACTATTTGAGTATACAAACGGTTCTGTTAAACAGAGTCTGACATGGTGAACCTCCATGTTTCTACAGTAGCCCAGAAAAGACAAACTAAGCATTGGCTCCAGATCGGGCCATTCACCTTTTATGAAGTTTCATGGCCACTATAGTTTCTCCTACAAATTTGGAAGAGGTGGATGAGGTGGGGGTATTTAGTTGGTTGCAACCTTGGTTGAAAGAAAGATGCTTAATCATACACACTGGACATTTATGATCATGCTTGCACATAAGACACATGTTTACAATTACAGCAGCATATTTAAAATAACTCAGTTTGTGTACAGTTGTAAGTATGCAATGATTAACGTCAACATGTCTAAAGCACAGGCCAAATATAAAGTGTCTTCACCCAGAGGCATTGTTTGAATTTAGCCCTCTGATTATAGAATCTGTAATACACTTGAATGGAAGCAGCTAATGCTGACATACTTATACAGCTGAAGAAGGCAACGCAGCATGAGCCACTAAAGAGGAAAAGCACAAGTGTGCTCCCTCTCTTCTGCTGTAACAAGTCAGCACCTCAGTCCGGGCAGCTCCACAACACCTCCACAGGTGACTAACAGCCTGCAAGGAGTGTTACAAACTGATGTTATCTTGCACCACCTCCTGTCAACAATGTGAAAGCTCACTAGCTTCTGTGGCATCTCTGACTCCATCACAGATGCAAGCTTACCTGTCCAACATGACTGCACATCAGTTGTGCAGTTTTTCACAAGTTAAAGCTCCTTCCAGCTTACAAATACTGCACCTTTGTTGCCTTCCACTTTAGAGAAACTAAACCATGTGTTGAGTAGTTCAGGTACATACAATGGTGGATACTTCAGGGTGCCTGCGTGTGCTGGGTTATCCTAAAAAAGCACATTGAAGCACACATTCTGTAACAGTAGCCACATTAAATATCTTCAAAATGTCTTCACATATGTCTATACCATATTGTTATGAAAGCATAGAGGAGCTGCCTTGTTTCTATTTCTTTTTTCCCACAAATTAGAAAATGTAAGCAGAGGATACTCTAGTTAAAGCTGTGTTGTTGTCGGTGCAGCAGTTTATTGGTCCACCTGTGCCCTTGGTATATGAGCTGTCCTGACATCTGTGAGAAGTGCTTTTCCATGGCCTTTATCTACAGCATCTCCGGATGAAGTTCTTGTTTTCTTCTTTATGATTGTAAAGTGAACAAACTATTGGATGGAATGTCATGACTTTGTTTTACAAACATTCATGGTCCCCGGCAGATGAATCCTAATGCCTTGGTGATCTCCTGACTTTTCCTTGCTAGCACCACCAGCAGGTCAACACTTTTACTTATTTTCTGAATAGGTGGGCACAAAACTGTCAGAAACTGGTGCTCACTGTTCATATCTATGTCTGTCTATCAACAGGTCCAAATTTTCATTTATTAAACTGCAGGTATGTGGTGAAGACATTCTCATCAACCCGTACCTTGAACTTTTCATGCTAGCACAAGTAATGTGGTGAACTTTACTTGCTTTATACTTGCTGAACATCGGCATGGTAGCACTGTTGCTGTGAGCATGTTGTCATGGTGATGTTAAGTTAAGTCCACTCAGTTCCATTCAACATATCATGAAACAAAACCATGTTGTTTTCCAGCTCTGGCACAGGCTGGACTGTATGTTTTGCAATGCAACATGGTTGGTTTGTGTTTTACTTTATTCTTTCACTACTTTATTATTTACTTTAGTTTTTACTTTATTATTTTTAAACTACTCCTGACTTTTACTGGTTGATGGAATTGAAAATATTTAAAGAAAAACTACAGTTTATTACAACTTGGATTTTATTTTTGAAGCTTTGGCCATCGAAGCCATGAGAGTAAAGCCCATTGATAAAACAAGACTCTCTGACCACAGTTTAACAACAGCACTAATACCACAGCCTGCTTTGGAATGTTTTGCAGGTGGACAAATTGGTGTTTTCACTGTCAGAGATGAATGTAGTTTATCACTTACCAGAAACCTATTCTCCCAACTTCACCTCTGCCCTTTAAGCTTTCCTGAAAACACACAAAACCAAAGCAAATCTTTTGGAAGTTAGCACAGTTCTCTTCATTTTTGTCAGTGTGCTGTGGATTCCATCTCTTCACCTTAGTCTACGGGCCCCTTTATCTTCTCGTTGCCACCAGATGTGAAGCAACTCACCCATGAAGTGCCATCACCCATTGTAAATGAGCAGAGTAAACCAGGCTAATCAGGGCTGCGAGGTGATGGGCCATTAATCTGGAAAAAAAAAAGATGAAAACTTGTCACTCACACTTGACCTCCTCTCTTTCATCTAGTCTTCCCTCCCTCTTATTCCGCCACACATCTATTTGATCCTTTCATCTTTTCACCCGTCTGTTGCTGCCAGGAGAAGGAGGGCGCCTGGGGAGTTTTTATCCAGAATCCACAATCACCTCAGTATGTGTGTGTGAGTGTATGTGTGTGTATGCTGTTTTCTGGTATTTTTCACTCCATTAAGCTATTACTTCCTCATTTTTCATCACAGAGTTTTGCTCGGTAATCAGCCTGCGCTCTGATAAGGCTGTGATAAGCCCAGTGGAAAAATCACATAATAGATCTGAAATTTTTTGGGCCGGTTTTGAGGTAATTACCAGATCTTACCTTTTAATTCTGCTGTCAGTTCCCTGTGATCTGTGGAAATGAGGAGGAATGTAGCGTGAACCTGTTTTAATTGGTTTTTAGATGGTTTTCACATGAATTGTGAAATTGTAGTAATCAACAGAAAGGACAGCATGGAGATGGATTGCAACTGGTGGAGCACTGCTCATTCGTTCAAGTCAAAGGAACACATTCATGTTTGTCTGAAGAACAGGTAAGCATGTGCAGGTGGAACACTTTAAATACTGTGATACCAGCCTTGATTATTGATCAAATTTCCATTAAGCATGTTTTAACATTGATTAACAGAAATGATCAGTAATAAACGCTGATAACAAAATATCTCCTTTTTCTTGTCTTTTCCTGGGAAAATCTTGGATTTTAATTCAGAGGGCAGAAGTGCGGACTATTGGCATAATTATGATTCATTTTAATCTGATGACAAAAACACAAGACATGTACTGACATGAGCCGTACATTTGGAACCACTGTGTATAAAGTGTATACTGTAAGTGAACTAGCTGCACCTCGACCAGCTACAGTACAACAGTATAATGCAGCTTTCACATTATTGCATCAGTATTAACAATCTAAAAATGTCAGATATAATAATGGATTACAGCAGCCAGTTTTCTGCAGAACAAGTACTTTTACTTTTAATATTTTAAGTATATTTTACTGACAATACTTTTATCCTTTTCCTCAGGTAGGATATTGATTACAGGCCTTTCAGTGGAGTGTTTTAACATGTATTGGTACTAAAGGATCTGAGTAGCCTACATCATCCTCCACATCAGGAATCTCATTTGGTTTGAAACCACAGATGCCATGGGTACTCTTTCTAAGCCTTTCACAAAGACACAGATGAAAATCTCAGATCTGAAGCACAGATTTCCATTGGTCTAATGTCTACTCCTGGTATTTGAAGTGCCGTTAGTTGGTGACTTCGGAGGCTGGTAACTGTAACTCTCCTAGAGGGTTCTCATGAAAGTGAGTTTTATCATAGCGTCTGATGGTTTTTGTGACTGCACTTAAAGACACATTCAAAATTTTCAAAATTTCCTGATTGACTGACCTTCATGTCTTGAAGTAATGAGGGAGTATCACTTCTCTTTAGAGACTTAGTTCTTGTCATAATATGGATTACTACAGTTGTTGTTAGGCTATTCGCTATATGCTAACATTACCTCTGAACAACACAACTGATGGACTCAAATGCATTAAATACAAAAATTCAACTAAACCTGAAAAATACTTGGAATTCATCGAAAAAATACAACATTCGATCATATGCATAAGGCCCCACAGACATCCAACACGCACCTCAGGTAGCCTCACATATCAGTTAAAACCTGTAGTCAACATTATACAGGCAGGAGTGGTCGAAGTGTGGTATCCTGGATTTATTTAACTTGGTTACAAATGTAATGAATTACGCGTCCATGCTGTAAAGTAGAGCTGAGCAGCATCCTGATGCATTTGCATCGGCAGACTTTTTGAATTGTAAATGATAGTTAATGATGATGGTCACTTTGACTTCAGTGTGTTTCAGTTGCAAATGTACATTTCCCAACTTATAACAATAGGTTTCATTTTCTAAGTACTTTAACTGCTTAACCTGCTCAATGGTAAGCTGACCTTCTTATTTAGAATAAACAATTACGTACATGCTGCTGCTCTGTGGTTTGTTTCCTTCATGTTGGAAGAACATTATACAGTATGCATTTTAACAGTTGATGTTCAACAGTTAGGGACAAAAATATTACATTGCCTGTTTTAATCTGATGCAACTCCCCTCAATGTAAATGCTCCCCTTGGTGTGCATTTGCACAGAGCCAAGCACCAAGCATCTCCATGAAATCTGCTCCTCATTCTGAGCTGGATGTTTTGTCAATATCAGATGGTTGGAGGGCCTTGGGCTTGGCATCATAGTGGGCATCACTGCTATCTCTGGCACAGTTTTTATTGAATTGTTTACCCTGAGCGAGGGAGAGAGGAGGTGGAGGGAGCAATGATTGTGTGGGGGCGTTTGATGCCCTCCATTTTTCTCTGTCAGTGTGGCTTCTCCTCTGTATCTAATCCTGCCAGGGCACCAGCTGCTCCCAGAATGGCATCTCCTAAGGCACAAGACACTTGCTTTCAGAACTACCCCCCTTCTACCAACCCATCCACCCAGCCTGCTCTCTACTGGGTGCCCCCATGGCCAGGCTGTAGTCGGTGAAGCCAAGTTCACACTGTTGGAATGATTGCAGTGACAGCAGTGTTTTTCTGGTTGTCCACCAGGACTTGCTTTTTTTGGTATAACATGGCATGCAGCATTCAGAGTATGTCTAATTCTGTTCCGTGTCCGAGGCTGTGCTCACTGGGATAAGCAGTCTCTTCATCTATGACAAAAAGTCGCCCAGGTCACTTGACAGAAATATGTCACTGCGATAGTTTATAACCACAAGAAAATTATGCTACTGATGAGTATTTTCATGAGGTTTAAGTTTTTAAAGGAATATTCCCACATTCTGGGAAATTAGCCATTTTTTCAATCTCAATATGAGTAAGTATGTAACTAACTAAACTTTTTCCCTGGAGTTTCTGTGTTCTCTCTCGTGGATCGTGGCTGCTGCTGTGGTCCTGCATAACGTCCACTACATATATTATTACCATGTCATTATTGCTACCATATCAGCATCCTCTATGGCACACCAATCCAAAACTTTAAATAAACTACAGTACATCCAAAATTCTGCTGCTTGTCTGCTCACCCACACCCATCATTTGATCATTTGATGTTCTTCTTATGTAAAGTGTCTTTAAGTATCTAGAAGAGCACTTTTAAATAAAATGTATTATTATTATATCTCCATTACAGTTTATAGTTAGTTTATGATTTGCTGCTGCTGTGCATCTGTGTCTCTATCTCTATCACAGGTTCCACTGCTACTGTAATCATTTTTATCAGTCATTGTAATTAATTGTCATTTTATCATTCATTGTAATTCATTGTCATTTTATCAGTCATTGTAATTGTACAATATGTTTGTGTTGCTTTGTTCTGTACACGTGACATCTATTGCACGTCTGTCCGTTCTGGGAGAGGGATCGCTCCTCTGTGGCTCTTCCTGAGGTTTCTTCCACATTTTTTCCCTGTTAAAGGTTTTTTTGTGGGCAAGTTTTTCCTCACTCGAACCGAGGGTCTAAGGACAGAGGGTGTCACTCCCTGTACAGATTGTAAAGCCCTCTGAGGCAAAATTTGTTTTCGTGAATTTGGGCTATACAAATTTGATTTGATTTTATTTGATTTGCATTACCCTTGTTGATTTGAAAGATTTATTAATTGATCTTTTTTTTATGATTCATTTAACTGTTTTTATTAATTCCTTGTGTAGTTTTTTGTTTTTGTGAATGTTCTTGTTCTCAGGTTTGCTTGCTTAGCTCCATCTGAGATGTCTTTGCACAACTTCAAAGCTGACTTTTATACATGTGTTTGCATTGATTTATCAACCAAAAAAATAGAACAGAGGCATGAATTGCACCTTAACAAGTTAGTATAAACACTGAAGCATCGACTGTCTGTCCTCAAAATCATGTTTCCAGTTTTATTAGCCAGCATAATACCCAGCTGACTTTTGTATATGTGACTAGCCTGCTACTGTAGATCGAAGGACATGAAAGTAGGACAAACTTTAGAATGTTGGAAGGTGTGTTTTTTTCAGCTTGTCCTGAACAGAAAAATGTTCATATAGGTCGTTTGTGCAGGCATGTTGTTAGCCTTCTACTGATTAGCAGTTGACAGGAGCAAAGAATGAAGTCAGGTGAAGTAGCAAAGAGCAATACAGCCTGTGTCATGTGAAACCAAAAGTCAGATAAAATGTTTATCTTACGTTGCTAACGTACTTATCTTAACCCAAACCATGACATTTTTCTAAACTTAATTAATACATTTTGGTGCCTTAATCTGAACCAGACTTTGACCATTTGACAACATCATACACATAAGACAAAGACAAGGTTTGGTCTAATGAAGGCCCGATATGCCTGACACTGGTACTATCCAGCGATCATGTTGTTTGGGGAGTCATCCGTGATCTACCTACTTGTTGGTTTTTCCTTGTTCAGTAGAGGCCAGCTAATTTCCTTTTCTCCTTGTCTTCATGCCCTGCTGGGTAAACCCTGAGCAGCCTTTCTACTAACGTAGAGAGATAAAACTGTTACTGTAAGAAGAGTAGTTAGGAGTTGGGATTGGACGGAGAAAAGGCGGTATATGCAATCCAATACAGCACATAATGAATCCTATCTTTATAAGTTTATGTTGCTCTCGGGTCATTTGTAGTGATGCTGTGTTTCCCATTATATTGAGGGGTGTTTCTAATATCCAGGCTCCGTCATGCATTAAATGGGGTGGACATTGCATTGAATATCAGTGTAGAGGCAAACCTCATGAACTGGTAACTATTATCAGAGTCAGATGTGTCATTGCTTTGTCTGTTCATTGCAGTTTTCTGTGTTTTTGCTACTTGCTAAACACCAAACCAGAAGGGCAGCATTTTATTTGTATGTGTAAGTGGAGGATGTCTGTAGTCCAGTCCAGTTTAATAATTACCTGATTCCACTGGTTTGTACTAGTCGAACACCTGCAGAGCTTTTGCAGTGTTTATGATGAGCTTAAACTGTGAATGATGATTTCCATGATTCTGTCTCAGTTTCTGGACTGGTTATTGTTATTTTGGACACTGTTATTATATTAGACATATATCATTGAAACACCAGTGAAACCACATTTGATGCTGTGTCTCCATTCCAGCTCCCCTGTCTCTTGTTCTGGTGAAAAAACGTGTTTATGCTGAAGTGAAAGAACAGGATGATCAGTCCTGCTGAGGCTTGAAAGTGATCAGGTTGAACTTGTTCAAACTCCCACATCAAAGATCCTTTTGCAGAGTTGAACGGTGCCATGTTTTGATCCATCTGATCCACATTATGGCAGTGTTTAGAGAACCACTGACAACTTTTCCAAGTATTTTGCATAGTGGTTGAGGCTTCTGACCCACGCTGACCCCTTCAGGCTCTATCCAGGCAACTGAAGGCTTTGGGCTCTATGGGGATTATACATCGCTGAAGATAGAATAAACAAAAGGGTTCAAACCAGGAGTGTTGAGCATCATGAAGGTCTCACCATCTGCTTAGCTGCACTTCTGCAGCCGTCAGTCAAGGTTAGAACTTAATCCCCGTTCAACCGGTGAGGCCACAATTTGTTCCATGAAATAAATTATTACATTTTGATTAGAATCAGAACCAGGTTGTGGCGCTGTGTTTATGTCGTGCTGCTCTGCTGCATCCACACAGCGTCATGATTTCCTGCCGAAGCTGATTTTTTCATTTGTTGAGCTGTTGTCATGCATCACTGTGATTAGCTTAGCTGTTTCAGAGCTATGAGATCAGTGATGTGAGAGATCAGATTCATAAATATGATCCCAATCAGTTATTGAGACCATATTTATGAATTTGATCTATCTGATCTTCACACAGCTCTTTGGCACTTTGCAATGAGCAAAATGGTGCATGTGCAGACATCCAACCTGACTCACCACTTGTGTGTGATTTGGCCAAAAGCTCCACAGGGTACTTTTAGAAGCACTACATCCACGGTACAAAGAAATATGATGACAATATAAGTACACATCAAATCAAATCAAATCAATTTTATTTGTATAGCCCAAAGTCACAAAGTGCATTTGCCTCAGAGGGCTTCACAATCTGTACAGGGAGTGACACCCTCTGTCCTTAGACCCTCGGTTCGAGTGAGGAAAAACTTGCCCACAAAAACCCTTTTAACAGGGAAAAAATGTGGAAGAAACCTCAGGAAGAGCCACAGAGGAGGGATCCCTCTCCCAGGACGGACAGACGTGCAATGGATGTCACGTGTACAGGACAATTCAACACAAACAAATTGTACAATGACTGATAAAATGACAATGAATTACAATGAATGATAAAAATGATTACAGTAACAGATATGGTAGTAATAATATATGTAGTGGGCGTCGTGCAGGACCACAGCAGCAGATACAATCCACGAGAACCTGCTGGACGACAGAGCACAGAAACTCCGGGGAAGTTTGGTTAGTAACATGCATTAATGAGACATGTCCACAGATGGAGAGAGATAGAGAGAGAAAGAGATAGAGAGGGAGAGAGAGAGAGAGAGAGAGAGAGAGAGAGAGAGAGGGAGGGGAGGGAGAGAGAGAGAGAGAGAGAGAGAGAGAGAGAGAGAGAGAGAGAGAGTTTTCGGTAAGGGAGATGTGTGCATCTTCAACCAATACCGTGCCTGGCTAGGCATAACCCTAGGCGGGGTCCCCCGGCAGTCTAATCCTATGGCAGAATAACTAAGGGATGACCTGAGCCAGCCCTAACTATAGGCACATGCATTCAGCAAAACAAGCAACCATCATGCACACTCAAATAAAGTAGTATAGACCACATCAGTCTGCCTGCTGCTGGCTGTTGTTAGTGACAGCGCAGACAGGCAGAGTAAAGAGTGCCAGATCGAGAATGGCATCATGTTTGTCTGCCCTCCAACCGTGTGCTGTGACTGGACGCTGCTGGATGTTGCCTCTGTCACTCGGCCGCTTTGATCGCCATTGCCTCTGACGCCTGTCAGTGTCCTCTTTGAAATCCATCTGTTTCTTAACTCAGAAGTTGTGGAGGAGGAGGAGGAGGAGGAGGAGGAGGAGGAGGAGGAGAGCTGATGTATTGGTTTGGTATTGGCATTTTATGAACAGTGTAGCGCACAACATGAGAGCAAACCGTCTTGTTTGAATATTACCACAGTGTAAAACAACACTTTCAACTTCGTAATAAAAGAAAAACATTTGCAAGTCAGAGGAATAAATTCATATTCTTTTGCTGTGTATTATTAATATGTGTATTTGCACTGTGTGTGTGTGTGTGCATGTCTCCTGTGAGGATGAACGCTCTCACATTTGATTTTCTCCACGCTCAGTTTAGAACGGTTAAGTATCCCCCCCCCCCCTTTGTTATTCTCTTGTTTCGTCTTTTCTTCCCTCTGTCATTTTCTCTCTTTGTTGTTGGCTCATTCTCTTTCTCTCACCCCCTCTCGCCCTCTCTCCCACCCCCCTCCTGAAACTTAGATTAAAAGAATGATGCAAACTCCTTGATCCTTTTCAAGCGAGTTGACTTGCCAGCGGCCCTAGGAAGTGGAGACAATGTCTTTCTTTTATAGCCAATGTAAAAACAACAGCAGCACATATGCTTTTAATACCCATGTGCAAAACAAAATGTGGCATTAAGTTATGCATGCATTCCACCCTGCAGTATTAGGTCACTAAAGATGGTCCAGCAGTATGAGCCTTAAAATTCTTGCAGTACTCAAAGCAGTGAAATGCTCAGACATGATTACTGCTTTACTTTTAAAACCTCATAAACACATCATCACTATGTGTGTGTCTCCATCATAAACACTTGGTTTTGATACAGAGTTCAGTTTTGTACACAATACATCCGCTCTGCCTGTGAGCCACAGGCAGAGCGGGTCGTCCACTAATCAGATGATCGGCGGTTCGATCCCCGGCTCCTGCGGTCTGCATGTCGAAGTGTCCTTGGGCAAGACACTGAACCCCAAATTGCTCCCGAAGGCTGTGCCATCGGTGTGGGAATGTGTATGAATGGTTAGATCCGCAAACTGATGAGCAGTTGGCACCTTGCATGGTAGCCAATGCCATCAGTGTATGAATGTGTGTGAATGGGGTGAATGAGATATGTAGTGTAGAGCGCTTTGAGTGGTCGGAAGACTAGAAAGGCGCTATATAAGTACAGTCCATTTACCATTTACCATTTACATCCCAAAAGTGGCATGCTGTGAAGCTTTTTGTGTTTTTCCCCTTGTTTGTCTGACACATTCTACATGTGTGTATATTTTATTTGTGTGTGTTGTTTTGAGTCTGACAGAGGAAGAAAGGGATGAGTGAAGTGAAACACTATTACTGTTAAATGATTTGCATTATACAACAAGTAGGTCCGACTGAGTAATCTGATTGGTCAACTAGACATTTAGAATGTGCTCAAATCAGCATGACAGCACACCTGACTCATCACTAAAAATATTACTCCGCCATCTCCATATTGTCACATCCTGAAAATATAGAACATGTAAACAAAGTCCACTGGAAGTGAACTTTGATAAAGTAATACATTTGAAGTTACAATTTCAGCTTTTTAAAATGAATATTCTGTGTGTTAGAAGCTGTTAGACTGCTATAAGAAAACCAAAAGATCAACAGTACAAGCCAATATAGCTCATACTGTAGACAAGTGGCATTGGTATTGGTGGTAAACAGTAGTAAATAGTAGTAATAGTAATATAGTTTTTATGGCAATATCCAAGCACTGTCATACAGCAGCACATTGACTTAAAATAAATGACTTCACATTACCATGACATTTTATGATCCACAGACAATGCATGATAAGTTTGGTGATCCTCTGACTTTTCTTGTAGGGTTGACCATATGACTAGATTGACCACAGTAGTTCACAATGGTCATGGATAGAGAGATCTATCTCTAACTTTGTTGGAGAATGTGTTGTCCCATTCCATCATTATCATCATCGTCATCATGTTAAACCAAACACAATCATCGTGGACGGCCTCAAGCCCAGGATGCAGTGCTGCCCTTCCACAGACATGGTGAAGGTTGTGGCATGCTTGTCATAAAACTTCAAACATTCAACTTGTTCAATACTTTGGTTTCTGACCAATATCTGTATAAGACAAGTCAGAGTGATTCATGTTGCAACTGGCACCAAAACAACAAAATCTAGAATCTAACTGACTGATTCAGACTGGTTCACCAGCAGGGTTCTACATAATCTTCCACCGCCAGTTAGCGGTACCCAATTGTGTAAGTACAATAGCATCTCCAGCTCCGCAGATGGATGTCTTATAAAACTGAGTTGAGACAAACTCACATTTTGAGTTTGAGACTGGTCATCAAACAATGTCAATGGTTGTCAAAAAATAAAGCAGCTGTGGAGGTCTGTGCATGTCATATGGCTGAAATATAGCCCAAATCTAGGAACTGCTGCTGTCCTTACACGTGTAGTTTAATATAACTGAGTGACTCCACAAGCTTTCTGTTCGTGCTTGAGTCCAGTGTGTTTCATTACATTGAGTGCTGACATGAAGATACCCGTCCTCCTGTCAACCATCAAAATGACTTATACTACACTTACACTCTGCCATCACATGCGTGAGAACTTTTTGCTTATGTAAACTGCTGTTGATCTTGACTCGCTCCTGCACATGATCATCCTGGAAATGTTCACTGAGAACAATGGAGGTTCAATTATGACAAAGAAAAGTGTCAGAAAAGAGATAAGCTGGAGGATAGAGAGTCACAGACAGGCAATGAAAGAGAGAGGGACATCTGTTTGTTATGGCAGGGTGAGCTCTGGCCTGCGGGGGGGGGGGGGGGGGGAGATTAAATAAAGATTCCTCATCCTGAGCCTGTTATGATTTGGGGAGATTTAAGTATCAATTTGAGCGCCTTCAGATCAGCTTTGGTATGCCTTTCAAACAGGGTTGGAGGAGAGATGGCAGGAGGGAGATAGAAAGGCTCAGAGAGAACTTCCACTTTGCATCAGATTTGGTTAAATAACAGGAGGCAGGCAGAACACTACAGAGAGGACAATGAAGAAGACAAATGAAGAGGCGGTGCGCTGCGACTGGCTCTGGGTCGGCTTGGAAAGGCTCGGGGGCGAAGGTGGCTCGCGGCTCCGGCCGTGAGCTTTACAGCGCCCTCCCGCCTAGCCCTTGCCGCTTCCCATGGCCTTGGACTTAGTGTTCGCTGCGCCCTCTCCGTCGAATCCAACGTATCGCAACTTTCAGGGACAGGCAAAGCTTTTATTTTGTTCAGATATGGATTTAGTAACTCACAGTTAATGCGTATTTATTTGTTCAAGATGATTTAAGTCTTGTTCAGTACTTGATAATAATTATTTCCTTTGAAGAATCAATGACCTCAGGAGTTATATTTCCTGTTCCTGTTCTAAGAAATCATGCGACAAGGAAGACTGAAGGATCGGCGTAGAGTAGTGAGTCTAACGTGTGTCTCTGACCACAAAGTCTTGTGTTAACTGAGTATTAATTATGGTTTTTGATGGACTGTAAATTGTTACCTGGACAGTGACTGTGGCGTGGGTGACTTTGGAACTGTTTGCTGCTAAAGGGGCGTGTGTTTTTCACGTGAACAGGGTCTCTGCACATTCCTGACAAGCAAATATATTGCTTTTTAAGACCTTTTTAAGACCTTTGAGAATAAAAAATAAGACCATTACCGCGAAACAAATATTCATACAGTAAAAAGGCGCAGTCAAGGATAAGTTCAAACTCAAAGCCTATTTATTTTTTTATAATCAGTGCATCTTCAGTTTATAAAACAGAACATTAACTGCCTTCTCAATATTTTAATAGTAGGGCACTGATGTACACATAAACAGTCAGGAAATAAATACAGTTTTACTACTTATCTAACTGCCTCAGTGCATCGGATTTCTCCTCAATGTCAGCTTTCAGGCCAACCAACTCCTCCCTTTTTTCTTTAGCTCGACGTCTGAGTGTGTTGGATTTTGTTATTAGAGTCGCCATTTTTGTCCCACCAGAATTTTCTGCTTTGTCAGCCATCTGGTCCGCTTCATTTTGTAGACCCTCACACTCCAATGCCACCCTCTTTCTTTTCAGCTCCTCAAGCTCTTCGACCATCATCTTTCTTTTCTTCCTCTGGTCATCTTCTTCCTTTTTGTTTCTTTCCTCCTCCAAGTATGTTCGATATCTGGTTCTTGCTGTGGCACAGTAAGTGATCATCTCCTTTGTGAGAGTGTTTCACTAGAGTGTGTGAGAGCGTTTCACTAGTGTGTGTAAGAGCGTAATATTTCAGTAGTGTGTGTGAGAGTGTCTCAGTAGTGTGTGTGAGAGCGTTTCACTAGTGTGTGTGAGAGTGTTTCACTAGAGTGTGTGAGAGCGTTTCACTAGTGTGTGTAAGAGCGTAATATTTCAGTAGTGTGTGTGAGAGCGTTTCACTAGTGTGTGTGAGAGTGTTTCCCTAGAGTGTGTGAGAGCGTTTCACTAGTGTGTGTAAGAGCGTAATATTTCAGTAGTGTGTGTGAGAGTGTTTCACTAGAGCAGGGGTCACCAACCTTTTTGAAACCGAGAGCTACTTCCTGGGTACTGATTAATGCGAAGGGCTACGAGTTTGATACACACTTCTGAAATAGCCAATTTGCTCAATTTACCTTTAACTAAATGTCATTATTAATAATTAATGATATTAATCTCTGCGAAGACACTGATCATGTTAATGATTTCTCACAATGAATATCAACAATGATTTAACAAGATAGGAAACAGATAAATATCAATATGCAACACTTTATTTCTATATAAGTGTTTTTCAAATTGAAAAAAAATGTTCAAAAACATTTTAAGATCACTTCTACAACAGTCCTAGGAAATCACAATGTCCAATGTTCACTAGCCAATAACATTTTTTAACAAACCATGAATTACTTTGTACAAATAATAAATCATGTAAAATACAAAAATAAACTTTCAGATTTTTAAATAAATCTGGTTATATTTTAAACTTCACACTAACATCTGCATTTGAAATTTTTTACATTGTTAACATTTTACATAAACAATTGTTACATTTTACAAACACATTTAACAAATCATGAACTGGACACCAAATCTGGTATCCGTTTCTCTGTCAGTTAGTGGGAAGCCTGGCATTGCACGCTGTTTACCAGTATGTTGTACTCTGGTGTGTAACTTCACAGCGCAACTCTGAGTGAGTCTTGCAGATGTGCATCAGTGAGTGCCGCTTTGCCGTCGCCACAGTCGCCCCGCAAATAAGACAAACACATGCTCCTATCACAGTGGTAAAAAAAAAAAACTCTACCTCCCATTCGTCGTGAAAATTATGTTTTTTTCTTTTTTCTGCCATATTTTTATGGGTCAGTCATCTCCTCATTTTTGCTGCGCCCGCTTGTTTCGTCGTAGCGTCTGCGTAGGCGCTATGTCTTGCGCATCATACTGACCTTTGAACTATAACTAGGTCATAGTTCATTTATATTAAACATTTTTTATTTTAAACATTTTTTTAAACAAGTTTTTTATATATATTGTCATTTCCAGTTTACATATAAGGGTGATTTAAACAAGAATAGCAATCAAAATAAATTAGATGCAGCTCACTGGTAAGTGGCGCTATTTCAGCTATTTTTAGAACAGGCCGGCGGGCGACTCAGGTGGTCCTTACGGGCGACCGGGTGCCCGCGGGCACCGTGTTGGTGACCCCTGCACTAGAGTGTGTGAGAGCGTTTCACTAGTGTGTGTAAGAGCGTAATATTTCAGTACAGCGGCCCCTCGTTTATCGCGGGGGATACATTCTAAAAATAACCCGCAATAAACGAAATCCGTGAAGTAAGTTTTACAATTATTATACATGTTTTAAGGCCGTAAAACCCCTAACCACACACTTTTATACACCTTTTTACACGCATTGTGTACAGTACTTCCTTAAACAGGACGCAGAACACATGTGCGGTTCTCCCTTAGCCAATCAGGACGCAGAACACAATGCGCGTTCATACTGTACAGTACGCTGTAAAAAAAAACATGCAAAATTACACTAAAAAAAAACCCAGAAACAGCGAGTCCGCGAAAAGTGAACCGCGATATAGCGAGGGACGACTGTAGTGTGTGTGAGAGTGTCTCAGTAGAGTGTGTGAGAGCGTTTCACTAGTGTGTGTAAGAGCGTTTCACTAGTGTGTGTGAGAGGTATTTCTGAATATTGTCCCTGACGGCCCCTCATAGAATAGGGCCAACGTTACTTACGTGATCCAGTTCTCGGAAACATGGGTGAGCCTCTAGAATCTCTGTTGGTCTGTCTTGCTCCTTTAGGACATCAGAGGTAATGAAGCATCTTCGAGACTCAAATTCCAGGTTCAACAAATGAGTTATCACAGCCTTGGCTTTTTGGACTTGAACATTTCTTGGAGGGTCTGGTAGTGTCTTGCTTGGGTTTTCATTTTGTAATGCTTGGTAGAGAATGACAATTGTTTTAAATTTTACATAAATACATTATACATACATGTATTTGCTATAGCACTTTTAAACAAACATTTTACAGATTTAATAAATAGCACTCAGGTATATACATATGAAACAAAACACATTCAAAATCAGAGTGATGTGCTTTAGATCAATATCTTAACAGCTGATGTTTTACAAACAACAGGTGTTAGTGCACTCTCAAATCTTTATTGAGTCATATAAATTCTGCTCATAGTCGTAGTCCAGATTTTCGCATTGTTTGTGGAATCGATGGATGTTCCAAAGAGTATCGAGTGTACAACTCACTATGGCAGGGGTCTCCAAACTACGGCCCGCAGGCCACATCCGGCCCGCCTAGACAATTGGAGTGGCCCACTTAAGGATCCCAAACAATCCCTCTAAACATGGCCTTTTTTTCAAAATTGCATTTTCCTATTATAAAATATCCACACTTAATGATTAAGCTTGGCATTCTAATTGAAATGTACCTTATTTACAAACTATTTACAGTACCAGCTAATTTTCATCCCCTCACACAATGGTATATTCCGATGTGACTTTGCTCGTGATCAACTTCTGCGCAGTCCGCCCAGGGGATTCAACTCGGCGGGTCAGGGACGGCCGCATGGTGCGGGAGGATCCCCTCGTGGGACCTCTCCCCCGCGCCGGCTGGCCTCTGCCGGGCGCATTTCCTCCGCAGCGGTGCGCTGCGACTGGCTCTGGGTCGGCTTGGAAAGGCTCGGGGGCGAAGGTGGCTCGCGGCTCCGGCCGTGAGCTTTACAGCGCCCTCCCGCCTAGCCCTTGCCGCTTCCCATGGCCTTGGACTTAGTGTTCGCTGCGCCCTCTCCGTCGAATCCAACGTATCGCAACTTTCACTTCCTCCCGCAACTAAATCGCAACAAAAATGTAAAAAGCACCTCAACTTTAACCGCAATTTTTTTGAAAACCTGATGCAACATCACAACTATTTAAAAAAAGGCCCGCGAAATCCTGGTGGGACTGATATCATTTCTGGTTATAGACTGACCCCGGCCCCCCATCACAGAAAGGCAAGTTGATGTGGCCCACACTGAAAAAAGTTTGGGGACCCCTGCACTATGATATCACATTCGAAGAAACCACCGTGAACATCTGGAAAGTGGCAGCAGCAAGTCATGGAGAGAGAGGACAGCAACAGCGACCTCAAGCCGGGAAGCCACATCAGCGGTAAACAGAAACATGTGGGCATGCAGGCCAGCGACGGTAGAAAACAGAGAGCATAAAATGGGTGAAGCAGTGATGGAAAACAGTGCAAGCTGAAGATGTATTGATTGAAGAAAACAGAGTGCAGTCCTGTCCGTACTCGGTGTCTCCACAACATTTTGGAGCATTTGACAGAACTGCATCCTTGTACTCTGGCTTTGACAATGGCATCTCTCCGAGTCATCCTGCTTTGTCCCAGACTGTGAATGGTACCTTAAATAAAACTTTGAATATTCCGGATGTTCCATGTTCTGCTGCAGTTGACTCTTCTGCATCATGTCAATCAAAGGTAATTCTATTGTTTCCTTCAGTATACAAGTACATTCATCTAAGCCAGGGGTGTCCAAACTTTTCCAAACTGGATGCTTTTATTAATTGATTAACGATCACAAATTGCAATGAATTCAAGTATGTCTGATTATGAATGCACTTAATATAATAACTTCTGGCTCTGCCATTTAATGAGACACATAACATGCTGCCACCAGCTTTGTGTGGAAATACTTACTACAGAAAATAACAGTAAAATAGTAAAGAAGAAAGAAACAAACGAGGTAAGTCGGGATCAGCACCTTGGAAAGCACTGTGGTACCAAACACCTAGGGCAAAGCATCTTATAAATGTAAACAATAATTGTCGCATACTGGGCACTCCTAAAAAAACAACAACATTCAGTATACAGTGTATATTGGTGTTGTACACAGTAAGCAGTATGTGGTTTTGAATACAGCCTAAGTTTCATGAGTGGGCCATATTTAGTTATATTTTTAGACACCTCTGAGCTAAGCCCTATCATCAATCTTTATGTTTATGTCTCAGCATGCCAGCACAAATAGAAAGAGTTTAGAACAGTTATTGTTCCATCCAAAGGTTTTGGAAATGATAGATCAGCCGCAGAAATACAGAAATGGGTATTTGTATGACATCATAGATGGAGAGTTCATGAAATCACACCCTTTATTTTCAGCACAGCCCTCTGCTTTACAGATAATCATTTACTCTGATGAAATTGAAATTTGCAACCCACTTGATCTCATGCTTCCAAGAATAAGTTGCTAATGTTTTATTATACATTGGGAAACATTAATCCAAAATATAGATCAACACTAGTTGCAATCCGTCTACTTGCTATTGCAAAGACGAGCGAGCTGTCTGAATGTGGAGTTGATGGAATTTTGGGCAGGTTGTATGAGGACTTGTTAATGCTATATGGTGGTGTTAATGTTCAAACTGGGAATGGTGAGTGTGAAATATTTGCAGCATTGGTTTCGATATGTGGAGACACATTAGCAACATGAGCTTTGTGGATTTAAAGAGGATGTTGGCTTTGCCTATAGTAAGTGCCGGCAGTGCGAATGTATGTTTCCTACAAAATATTATCTGGGAGATGTGCTTGGGCTACACAGAGCCTCATCTGATGAATTGTAAAAGGTACACTGTTTTTTTTTTTGTTTTGTTTCCTAAACGCTTCTTCCTTTCACGTATCAACATAACTTTAATCTGAACAATAAAAAAGCAGATCAGTAATCAATCCATTAATTAATAGCAGTCTTTATGCTGATGCTTACAGGATCCTACTGCATAAACCATATTCATTGTGACTGAATGCAGTTGAGTCAAGGGTCATTTCATTTTGGTCATTTGTTTTATTTATGAGCCATGCTGTTTTTGTCCAGCCTGGTTATTTGTATTATGTTGTATAGACCAGCCTGCTGTCATCTTAATATGTTAGATATGAAGCAGCAGGTTCTGCCAGGTTCAGATGGCCTGAGAACACATAAAATGAAAATAAACAATCTTTAATTGTTCTTGTTTCTTGGCATTTTTAAATTGAGAAATTGTGAAAAGTGGTTTTACTCTTAAAATAGGGCAAATAATCTGTTTTTGTAAAACATTTTTATATCCTGCTACTGGTTTATTCTTGCTCAAAATTAGCTGGAATATCTTTTAAAAAAAGTTAGTACTTTAGTACTGTTGAGGCAATCTTAATTCACCTCCCCGAATTGGTTGATACAGGATGAGCACTCAGAAGACGTGGATTCGTTCAAAGTATTTATTCAATGATAACAAAAGCTTTTGGATATCCTACCACAGAAAAAGTATCTGTTGCAGCAAAAAGCCAAGTAAGATCTGAAGAGTCCTTCCTGCTTCAGTCTTCTTATACTCTTCTACACCTGTCCACTGACGTCACTCCTTGTCTTCCTGTTCTATACATAGCTGCCCTATATGGTTATATTTTAGCTGCTCAAAATAGGGTGTTTTCCTTCTAAGGGTGCAGCTCATTTGCATTGTCTGAGCAAACCTTTTTGAGACATTCCTGAAATAGCCACCTGACATAGCCACCTGAAATAGGAGTCAGCAACAGTGTGTGTCCCTGCTGTGCTGGACACTTCTCACTGTTACATTCATTTGTTTCATTATACATTCTTTAAAGAGTTTAATTACTTGAATAGCTAGTGTGTTTGTTCTGTACATCCATTTCCACAATTCCCTCTTTTGATCTCCCTCAAGGAGATCACACTTTCCAAATCTCTAATTATCATGACTAGTTTTATCAGAGTCAATACTACTAGGTGGCTCATTGTCATTCTTAATGACGTCTAAGGGTGTCTTTGTCACTCTCCACTTGTGGGTCCTCCAATTGAACAAGTGGCATCATCCCATGGATGTCTTTTTTCTCTGTGGCAGCTGTTATCAGCCTTACTGAGAGGGAACGGATACAGGGATACAGCAACAACCACACATAACTATAATAGCTAAAAACATAGAAATAGAAATCATAAGGGACATAATAAGACCTTTCCCTTGTTTTTTTGTCATTCTTTGCTCACAGCTGCTGGATGTTGTCTTTCTTCTTTGCTGAGTTGGTGGTTTGGCACACCACGTGTAGGAGAGGAGCGCTTATTTCACCTCCTCCCGTCTCCAAGTCTTCTTTCTTCGGGCCCCAGGGGTAGACTGCCCTGGTGCCCTGATCACCATCCGGGGATTATTCTGCCCCTGTGCTGGTAGGATCTATTTCTGAGCCAGCCGGCTCAGTGCTCTCAGCTTGAAGATCCTTCTGGACCTCAGTTAGGGAACGTTTTAGTTCCTCAGCCACGGCACACTGGCTCCAGTGGAACCAGGTCTCGCCTTTGCCCTTCAGACGCACAGCGTGGGAGGTCTCGGTTACCTAGAATGGCCTTGTCCAGCGCAGTTCGGACCACTTTCGGTTGATGACTCTCAACAAAATCCACTCTGCTTCTGGAGGTGCTGTCTTCATGGCATTCTCTTGCTGGGCCTTCACCTGCTTAGAAAATACTGACACCAAGCCCTGTAGTTCATGGAAGTAAGCTTTAGAGGTTAGATTTTGATCATCACTTCTCATCAGAGGTAACTTAGAGTATGGTCTGGGAAAGCCCTCCCCGTCTGGTGTTCATGTGGGGTGAACCCAGTATTCTGATTGACTGAGCTCCTAATAGACATAAGAACCAGAGGTAAAGCATCTACCCAATTCAATTTGGTCTGTGCACAGATTTTTGCCAATTTGCTTTTTACCGTTTGGTTAATTCGTTCCACTTTTCCTTGTGACTGTGGGTGATAGACGGTACCAAAAGAGTGTTTTAACCCCAACATTACCTCTACCTGCTGGAGGTCCTGGTTTTTGAATTGTTTCCCATTCTCTGATCTGATCTTTCCAGGAAAGTGTACTCCCTGTACACCCATTACTGTTCGGCTGCCCACCAATCCAACATCATTGTGAAGTTTGCGGATGACACAGTGGTGGTAGGCCTGATCTCCAGCAACAACGAGATGGCCTATCTGGAGGAGGTGGAGCGGCTGTCCTCATGGTGTAAGGACAACAACCTGGACCTGAACGTCACCAAAACTAAGGAGGTGGTAGTCGACTTCAGGAGAGGACGACAGAAGATCGAGTACGCACCTCTAAAGATCTACGGGAACCCGGTGGAGAGAGTGAGCAGCTACAGGTACCTCGGGGTTCTCATCTCTGAGGACCTGACATGGACCACACACACCTCCACCCTGGTGAAGAAGGCGAGGCAGCGTTTATTCCACCTCAGGAGGCTCAGGAAATTCAAGGCCTCCAGTAAACTGCTGGTAACCTTCTACACCGCCACTGTGGGGTCTGTGCTCTCTGCGAGCATCACGGCCTGGTACGGCAGCTGCAGCTCACAGGACAGAAAGGCCCTGCACAGAGTCATCCGCTGTGCTGAACGGGTCACCCGCACCGCACTGCCCGACCTACAGGACATTTACACCCAGCGGTGCAGGTCCAGGGCAGGTCGGATCATGAGGGACATTCACCACCCCGACCATAAACTGTTTGCGTGGCTGCCCTCAGGCAAGAGGCTTCGCTCCATCAGAGCCAGGACCGAGAGGCTGAAGAGGAGCTTCTTTCCCCAGGCCACACGGATCCTGAACTCTGCATAACAACATAGTCCCATAACTGACCGCACTACACCACACTACACCTACATTACACACACACCAATTCATCTGCACATCACTGCTCTCTCATAGTGAGATTTTTCTGTTTACATATTTATATAATGCTAATTTGTATTATACGGGTCATGTACATAGTTGTAAATATAGTAACATAGTGGTGTATATCTTTTTTCTAGTTTATTTATTTTTCTAGTTTTGCTATTTCTATCTCACATTTATTTATTCTTCTTTTCTATCTTATTTTCTTTTTATCCTTTTGAGTGTTTTTTTTTGCACAGTCGCGACAGTCACCTTCATTTCACTGCCACTGTACCTGTACTTTTAGGCATGTGACAAATAAAAAACTTGAATCTTGAATCTTGAATCTTGAAAACCATGCCATGGAATATACTGATTTACCAGAAACTTGATTACCGACTTACCATCTTCCTTCTTGGTGAGGCATGCCTCTGGCCATCCTATATACGAATCCACACACATTAACACATACCTGTACCTTCTAAATGAGTCTATCATATCCATGTAGTCTATAATAATTTCTCTCCCTGGGTTTGTCTCTAAGGGGTACCTACCTGGTTCTGGTCTGACAGTTGGTCTGGCGTTGAATTTTGTGCATTGTTCACGTGTTTTGACTAAGTACTGGGCCATATCTTTCAGAAAAGGATGCCACCAATTTTCAAATTTCTCATCATTTGGACCGCACCCACCTGTCCCACTCCATGTGCCTCCATCCAGCATGACACTTCAGTATTACTCTATCTCCCCCTTTTCTCAGGAACAGAATGCCATTAACACAGTTTTCTGTTCCAGAGACATCTAGGTAGAAGGGTAACCGATAGTCCGGTGTAGCTAGCTCAGCAGCTGTCGCAAGTGATTGTTTAAGTGAAATAAACGCTGCTTCAGCCTCCTGAGTCCACTCCAAATTTGCAGTCAGGTTACACATAGCCTTTTATCTAACAAGGTTTCTTAGTGGTTGTGTCAGTCCGGTGTAATTGGCTACATAGCTACGGCTGTATCCTGTCAGGCCTAAAAAGGAGAGCATGTCTTTTACCTTAATTGGCTTAGGGTGTTGTAAAATAGTTGACAGATCAACTATTTTGGAGACATGCTGACCCCCTTTTGTGATATCATACACCCTAAGAATGAGACCTGCTTTCTAGCTACCTGAAGTTTGGTCTTGCTTATCTTGAAACCTTTGTTTGCTAAGTGTTGTAGGACGGAACGTGTCGCGTTGATACAAGAGGCTGCTGTAGGTGCGGCTACCAGTAGATCATCTACATATTGTACTAGTGTTATATCGTCGGGTAAAGGACAGTCACTCAGTGCTTCTTTGAGTACCTGATTAAATAGACCAGGAGAAAGTGCAAACTCTTGTGGCAGCCGGGTGTATCGCAACTAGTAACCTTTGTAGGTGAATGAAAACAAATCTCTGCATTCTTCTGCTAGGGGAAGACAAAAGAAAGCATTAGCCAAATTAATGCAGGTAAATCAACTCTGAGAGGGGTCCAGGTTTGCTAGAGCCACAGATGGTCAGGTAATTTATCAATCATTTCTGCTGTCAGGTAGTGGTCTGTCTTCTCCCTACCATGATGCCTGGTGATTGGGTCGTGTTTCAATGACAGCAGCGTTAGATGCTATTATTACTATTTTGTACATTTAGGCCAAGGCAGAGTACTGTACCTGTGGTATGTGAGTGTTCTGCCAATCAGTCTGGGCTAATGCCCTCTTTACCACGCCTCCTAATTCTTTAGCTTGGTGTTGTGGATGCAGCGCTAGAGAGACATGTGGTGCAGCTTCATCTGACATCATGTACCCCTGCAACAGCTCAGGACTCAGATCTACCCCTGCAGCTACTCCTTCGGGTGCCATATAAATATTTTGAATTCCAATTGTCCAGCTTTTACCTTCAAGCTGGTCCTGAAATTTGTCTTGGTACCAATCTGTCTGCAATCTGTCAAAAAAGAGGGTAACGTGAGGGGGATCAGGAGGAGAGACATACGGCTCGAGATGGGCGATCCAGGGCTTCCACTCCTGGTAAACAGAGAGGATACCGCGCTTTTCTGGAGTTTCAGGTGTTAACATTCTTCAATAGATGTCACCATACTGTTCTTCCGCAGGTCTGAGGAGATACTGCCCCCCCCTGTGTTAGTACTGGCACACTGAAACTCAGTTCCATCTGGCAGAGTTACCACTAGTCCATCAGGGTGACACAGAATAGATACGGCACTGTGAGTGAGTGCACATATGGATGTTTTATAGTCTGTCCACCCAACTGGGTGAGAAGTGGCACTGTGATTGGCAGAGTCTGTTTTTCCCCAGTGAAGCCCATTACAGTGATAGTCTTCATGGCAGGTGTCTGAGCTGCAGGGTAGAGGCAGACCATCTTGTCCCTGTTTACGTCCTGCCAGGGTTTGGGTTACCCGGATCTTCCCTTCAATGCAGGTAGGGACAATCACGTGCCCAGTGTCCCTGCCACTTACAGTAGTAACAGCGGTCTCCTCCCGGCGCTCCCCTTTGTGGCCCGCACCTTCCTCGACCCCCTCTCCACATGCCTCTACCTCTCATTGGTCCGGCCCCACATCCCCATGCAAACTGCTGAGATGGTTGTGGCACTCAAAGGGGAACAGGATAATGATCAGGAGTCCCTGGCGGCTCAGCGGCTACCCTCACCTTAGTGTGCGGTTTGTCTTATTTTTTCTTATCATTTACTTTTTGTTTTGCCTCAAGTATCTGCATCCTCAACACCTGTGTCTGTAGATCTTTAATTGTGTCTTGCCCGCCCTCATGTGTGTCTTGTGCTCTAGATAAGTGGTGTATAAGATGTTTTTCCCACACGTGACTCACCCCCAGTGGCCTATAATACTCTACACGACCTCCACCCAAAAAACATCAACATCAAGGCCATAATGACTATAATGTTATATTAAATGTTATAATATTGAATCATTTGGGATGCACTAGGCTACCTGTTCAGCCTCATATATGCCCAATGAAAATGAATGCATTTTAGTATAATGCAAATACATTAAAGAACCATACTGTATATTTGTGCTACTGAGTGTCAGACCAGGACGGGAATGAGGACTCAGATGCAGAGGATATAACGAAAAGGCACACTTTATTGGAGTCAGGATGTTCTTAGAAGAGTGATGAAAAGAACAGGCTATGAAACTCTGTCTATTCTTATGAGACCTGGCTAATGTGACATGGCATAACACATCAAAGAGGGAAAACACAAAAACGGGAGGGGAACAAGATTATTTACAAACAAGGAAAACACAAGACTATTCTAGAAAAGAAACTCTCGCAAGGAGGAAAATAAAACACTAGATAATAAACACAAAACGCTCCCGAAGGAGGAAAACCAAATCTAAACAAATGGGCTCAAAGAAAAAGGCTCACCTAATAGGGGCTCTACTAATATCTAAAGCTATCTAACAAAAGATCACTCCACAAGCGGGAGGACAAAAACTGTAACAACAGAAAACAAAAATAGAACTCTAAACTTAGAAAAGATTAATCAACAAAAAATCACTCTCAAAGAGGAAGTAGACAACAACTTGCGTGGCAAAACAATTTCTTATTATCGGCAACCGGACTGTGACTATGAGGGCTTAGTACAGTGCACGGACAAGACGAAACACTTTGGCACAAGACAAAGGGAGACGCAGACAATATATACACAGGGTAATGGGGAACAGGTGGAAACGATCAGGGCGGGGAAGACAATCAGACCGGTGACACATGAGGAAGGGCAAGTGACCTGAAACGAGAGGAGAGTTAACTTTCAAAATAAAACAGGAAATGACAAGACATAACAAAAACCCAGCTTGACCTCACCGCGGTGTGACAGTACCCCCCCCCTCTAGGGCCGACTCCTGACGGCCCAGGCTGGTCAGGGTGGCCCCTGTGGAAGTCTGTGATGAGGGTAGAGTCTAGGATATGACGAGACGGGACCCACTGCCTCTCCTCAGGACCATATCCTACCCAGTCCACCAGATACTGTTTACCTCGGCCCCGGTTGCGAACTGCCAGTAACCGCTTGACCTTGTATACCGGACCGCCGTCTATCACTTCTGGGGGCGGCGTAGGGGCGGCGGCTTGGACCATCGGACTCTCCTTGGCGGGCTCGATCCGGCTTACGTGGAAGGTCGGGTGAACACGGAGGGATCGGGGCAGGCGAAGCCGATCTGCTGCAGGGCCGATGAGCTTGGTGATTGGAAACGGACCCACGAACCGCGGCGCCAGCTTCTTGGAAGGCACTTTCAGGTGCATATCCTTGGCGGAAAGCCACACTCTCTGTCCTGGCTGGTAAGCTGGGGCGGGTCGCCTCTTGCGGTCTGCAGTCTTCTTGACCCGGTCCCCTTGGCAAAAATTAAAACCTGCTTGGCGGCTGCCCAGATGCGGTGGCAGCGGCGCACCATGGCATGGGCGGAGGGCACAGACACCTCCAGCTCGTTGTCTGCGAACACAGGAGGCTGGTAACCAAATACACATTTGAACGGTGAAATACCTGTGGCCGAGGTGAGCAGTAGGTTGTGGGCATACTCGACCCAGACCAGGTGTTTGCTCCATATTGAGGGATTCTGAGAGACCAGACACCGGAGGCCGGTTTCCAGTTGTTGGTTGAGGCGTTCGGTCTGGCCGTTGGCCTCCGGGTGATAACCCGAGGTCAGGCTGGACTTGGCTCCGATGAGTCGGCAGAACTCCCTCCAGAACCTGGAGACAAACTGGGGGCCCCGGTCTGACACAATGTCCTTGGGAAATCCGTGAACTTTGAAGACATTGGTCATCATGATCTCCGCCGTTTCTTTGGCGGAGGGCAGTTTAGGCAAAGCAATTAATCTAGCCATCTTGGAGAATCTGTCCACCACTGTGAGGACAGTGGTGTTGCCTTGAGAGACCGGGCTAATGTGACATGGCATAACACATCAAAGAGGGAAAACACAAAAACGGGAGGGGAACAAGATTATTTACAAACAAGGAAAACACAAGACTATTCTAGAAAAGAAACTCTCGCAAGGAGGAAAATAAAACACTAGATAATAAACACAAAACGCTCCCGAAGGAGGAAAACCAAATCTAAACAAATGGGATCAAAGAAAAAGGCTCACCTAACAGGGGCTCTACTAATATCTAAAGCTATCTAACAAAAATTCACTCCACAAGCGGGAGGACAAAAACTGTAACAACAGAAAACAAAAATAGAACAATTTCTTATTATCGGCAACCGGACTGTGACTATGAGGGCTTAGGTGCACGGACAAGACGAAACACTTTGGCACAAGACAAAGGGAGACGCAGACAATATATACACAGGGTAATGGGGAACAGGTGGAAACGATCAGGGCGGGGAAGACAATCAGACCGGTGACACATGAGGAAGGGCAAGTGACCTGAAACGAGGAGAGTTAACTTTCAAAATAAAACAGGAAATGACAAGACATAACAAAAACCCAGCTTGACCTCACCGCGGTGTGACACTGAGCATTAACATGTGTTTCATGGAGCGAAAGATATGATGACTAGTTATAGGACTATAAGTAAATAAGTAAATAAATATTGTAATGGTATACATGCTATGTATAACAGCACTATACAGTATAGTGCTGTCAAAATTAATGATTAATCCAAGTGATTCATCAAAAATAATAATAATTCTCATAAAAAACAACAACTCAGATTTCTCTTGAGTTCTCTTGAGTCTCTGCTACGAACATTTTCGCACTCGGCTACATAAATTCTCCTTGCTTGCGTGTGACATGATTTGTGCAGGGGCGATGCATCACGTACAAACCGATAGTGTTTCGGAATGGTATATGTTTATACTTCTCATCCAGTCACAATCAAATTCACTCTATCATGGAAGTGTTGTGTGAAAGATGGTACAGGAAACGTTACTTTACACGTGGTAAATAAGATTTACAGCCCCACTGCTCTCATAACATGTTCTCTAATGCAGACTGACCCACACAGTTCTACAGCAGGATGCTTTAAAGAGCTGTTATATTCACACTTTTCTTTAATCATGCCAAGCTTGTCTCAAGTTTTTCTCATCATCATTTTTATTAATTATTATTATTATTAATATTGTTTCCAGTGAGCCTCTTATCAATTAACAGAAAGATACATCAAACAAACAGCAGCAGGATTAAATAACAATCAGAGCAGCTTTTGCAGCCTTGTGACAGTTTCAGTGTGCTGGTGAGCTCTCAGCTTTCTGTCATCACTACATACTGTTGATATTCTAAGAAGCTCTGAAGCTTTACATCTGTTATATATGTTAAAATACGAGATTTCAGCACTGAGATACAATCAGGCTACATTCATGATTTTTTACCATCAAACTAACCAAATAACTTGTTATTGATTATCATTATAAAGTTTCAGGGCGTCTCACGTGTTGACTAAACTTTAACTGAGTCTCAAAATGACGTCATAGCTCTGTGAGGAGTCCATGCTCGCTGAGCAGCTGAGCTTTAGTGCCGATGCTCCGTGTTTAGATCCCGTCCTGTGTGGGTCTTTACACTGTCATTGGTCAGACGTGCACTCACTGTAAACGATACCATTGGCTGTAGAGTGTGACAATCTGCCAATAAAAATCAGCCATCAGCCAACACTTTTTGTTCTCCTCCATCTATGTTAATCTCATAAGTCGCCTCTGTGAAGACTGAATGACTGCGAGAGTGAGGGGGCGGGGGAGCAGGTGAGAGAGCGCGCCTGGGTGAGTCAGGTGTATGACGTACGGCGCAGGAGCGAGGTTGATGTGTGAGACCGGGACTGTTTTGTTCGGGTTTTTCTTTTTTGGCGTGGTTACGGCCGACAGTCACCGAGTCCTGTCACCAAACCGTTCAGCAATAAATGCAGTTTGTTCAATATCACCTTGTCATTCATCACGTGTCCGGCTGGACGCTACAGTAGTAACGAGTAACGATTCAGCACATGAAAGATGTATCGGAGTAAAAGTATTAAATTCATTAAAATATAGTTGGATTTGGGCCTGTTGTTCAATCTCGTGTACGTCTGCGTTGTGCAAAGGGATTGTCTTTGTCAGTCTCAGGCTCTTCTGGCTTCCGAGGTGTACATTCTATAGGTCTATTTTGGTTGACAGGGTGTCAGTGTCACTTCCTTGTTGAGATCCAGTCCAGTCTGAGTCTGGGTCATTGTCAATGTGTAGCTTACCCTCTGTAAGCTGTATAGTGGGATAAATACCCACCATGGGCGGTGCACTAGGAGGGGCATATGGAGGTGGAGATGCAGGTTGTGAGTCTGGTCTTACCTTATGTTGGCATGATGGCTTCCCTTCGTCCTTATTCAAATGTCCAACGCTCTGCCACCAGACTGCCAGCTCAGACCATCCCTGTCGATCTTGATCTAGATCTTTCCCTTATATTTGACTAGCTGTTCTAGCTGTTCCTTCACACTCCTTAGCCTAGCCTCCTTATCTTTTCTCTCTATAACTCTGGCCGTAGTCATCAATATATAATAATAATAATAATATAATTTGTTTTTCAAATGGCTTCCAGGTCCCCACGGGGCCCCATCCGCCGTTATCTTTATCAAATTCACCTTTCATTCTACACTATCCTATTAATCCTAGCTAAACTTTGAAGCCCTCACAAAACACAAACAGACAGTTAAACATCAGGGATACAACAACATTTGCAATTTAACGCAACATTTAACACAATACTTCAACACATAATTTTCAGCAGAGCATTTAAAACACATTTACAATTTAATTATACCTCACGGGACTCTAACCCAGCCTTTGTGGCGATCTTTATGGGACTCTAACCCAAGGGACTCTAACCCAACAGACTTACACAGAATTTCCAGAGATGTTGCACTCCGAGGGCCTCCGTCCCCACGGAAATTTACGGAGATTTGCACTCCGATGGCTTGAAACCCATGGAATTTACGAAGTTCTAGCTTCGCGGGACTCTAACCCACTAGAATTTCCGGAGGTATTGTACTCCGAGGGCCTCAATTCCCCACTAAAATTTACGGAGATGTTGCACTCCGATGGCTTCAAACCTAGTTGAATTTTGGGGGCCCTGAACTCCCCGGGAATCTAACCCAGCCGCCCCCTCAGGGCACCGCCCCCGCGTCCACGAATGGCTTTGTCACGACCAAGGCAGTCTGTTATTTATCTTTTTTGCCAATTGAGGTATTTCACACTTCTTTTACTCAAAACTTTTTATTTTTTTATTTTTTCTGGCCGTTTACTAAACTTTGCAACGATCTCACGCTTTAAATTTAGAGACTTCACACTCACAGATCCAGGACACTTAATTTAATTTTTTCAATCTGCAGAATTCAAGTTAAACAGGCTTCTGCTTACCTTATTTTTAGACCTGGTCTGTGTCCTGTGTCGCTCGTGTGTTGTCCTTTAAGCCGAAACCAGCTCTTCCTGCATCCCGGACGAGCCCCCAAAACTGTTGAGGCAATCTTAATTCACCTCCCCGAATTGGTTGATACAGGATGAGCACTCAGAAGACGTGGATTCGTTCAAAGTATTTATTCAATGATAACAAAAGCTTTTGGAGATCCTACCACAGAAAAAGTATCTGTTGCAGCAAAAAGCCAAGTAAGATCTGAAGAGTCCTTCCTGCTTCAGTCTTCTTATACTGTTCTACACCTGTCCACTGACGTCACTCCTTGTCTTCCTGTTCTATACATAGCTGCCCTATATTGTTGTATTTTAGCTGCTCAAAATAGGGTGTTTTCCTTCTAAGGGTGCAGCTCATTTGCATTGTCTGAGCAAACCTTTTTGAGACATTCCTTTAATAGCCACCTGACATAGCCACCTGAAATAGGAGTCAGCAACAGTGTGTGTCCCTGCTGTGCTGGACACTTCTCACTGTTACATTCATTTGTTTCATTAAACATTCTTTAAACAGTGTAATTACTTGAATAGCATGTGTGTTTGTTCTGTACATCTATTTCCACAGTACTTTCTTAAAATTAGATTATTTAGACTTCCGGTGAGGCTATGGAGTGGATAGACGCATAGACCCGCAGCTCCACCTGACCCGTTAATAATTAGTTAATAATTAGCCGATAAAATAACGAAGAAAAATTAATGAGTACCAGACTGCAGGAAAGGGTCGCTAAAAGAATGAGTTCCAGTCAGAAAACAGGCAAGAAAGACATAAAAGTCTGTAAAAATGACGAAGTAATAACAGCCTCCAAGCAGCTAACGTTAGCCGAAGCTACACCGCTGAAATCCGCCAGCGACGCCAGTGGGGAGTCGGCGATGCTGACGGAGCTGAGGAAACTCCGACAGGAGAACAGTGACTCCTTTCGGGAGCTGAAAACCTCTCTCTACCGAGTGGAGGCATCCATGGAGGAGCTTAAACAACAAACGGAGAGGCTAGACAGAAGATTGACCAACGCAGAGAACAGAGTGAGTACAGCAGAAGACAGAAGTATACGGCAGGAGAGGGCACTGGGCTACCTGTTACAGAGGGAGGCTAATCTCACAGCCAAATGCGATGACATGGAAAACAGACTCCGCCGCAACAACATCAGGCTGTACGGGATTCCAGAAGGCGCGGAGAAGAATGACATGCTGTCCTTTATAACAGACTTTCTGAGCACTTCGTTAGAGTTTGAAGAAGAAGTCGACATTAAACTGGAGAGAGCTCACAGAGCGCTAGGCCCGAAGCCCTTGGCCGCGGCTGCGCCACCGAGATCCATTATAGCGCGGTTTCTGGACTGTAATGTGAAACAAAAGGTGCTGCTGCGGGCTCGGAAACAAAGAAATATTCAGTTTCAAGAGCATACGATCTATTTTGACCATGACTACTCGCCTGACCTGCAAAGGAAAAGGAAGAAGGTCCGAGAGGTTATAAAAAAGTTAAAAGAAAGGAACATCAGGGCACTGTCTCCATATCCAGCCCAGATAAGGCTCTTCTTGGATGAATCCAGCGGAGATTATCTGTATTCACCCTTCGTCCAGGGTGAATACAGAGAGGCGAGAGCCGCTGGCGTGAGTAATGATGAATAAATAATAACAGATAGAAAGAGACTATGAAACTGGACTTGCGAAGTAGAATAAAAACGGGTGCTTTGTTTAACGTAAATTACTGTCTGGAAACAATGGATTTAGGCTATAGTATTAGGATTGGAAAATAAGAGGAGTATTGGGGTCGGTGGGGGTTGGGGGGGAAAGGATCATTATCTATGAAGCGAACTTCGCTACCGAGGCGACTTGAGGACATGCCTGGGACAACCTGGTGGACCGTCGCCGCTGCACTTTGTGCACTCTACCCAGAGAGACCTCTCTCTCTGCCCAGTGAAGATCGGGAGTGGGGATCCCCTGAGTCTGTTTGTAAGGTTAAGACTCTGTTCAATTCATTTCAGGGGCAATCCACTGGTGCCTTGGAAGCTTACGGCTGTTTTTTATGTTCAGAAAAATTATTCGGTTTCTTTGTTTTCAATGTTCGGTGTCTCTCAGCAAACAATACTGTCAAGATAACTACTATTTTTTTGGTTTTTAGTTTGATTTCACTTAAGGTACAGTTCAAAGAAGAAATGCTATCAGGATAGTACGGAACATCATGTTTAGATTAAAATATAAGTTACAGAAATGGACAAGTTGACGGTAGTT
Organism: Larimichthys polyactis; assembly: GCA_018985215.1. Lineage (NCBI taxonomy): Eukaryota > Metazoa > Chordata > Actinopteri > Sciaenidae > Larimichthys > Larimichthys polyactis. The sequence goes on from JAFMOB010000101.1 coordinate 467,850, forward strand.
AGTTACAATATAAATGGAATAATTCATCCCATAAAGAGAAAGAAAATTATGAATCAGCTAAAAAGATTGAATTGTTCAATCGCATTACTCCAGGAGACCCACCTTAATGATACAGAACACAAAAAGCTTAGAAGGGAATGGGTAGGGCAGGTTTTCAGCGTTCATTTGAAGCGGGTAAAAAATTAGTTGAGTTGAGTTGCAATTCTGTGTTATAGATCACTTGGTTTCACCGCAGAGAATACGTATGAAGACAAGAAAGGGCACTACATTTTGGTGGTGGGTGGAATCAGAGGTGTTAAGATGTCCCTTGTAAACATTTACGCACCAAATGAAGATGACTCCAGCTTCTTTAAAGAAATTACTGCTCTTTTGACCACGTATGCCGAAGGATTCATCATAGTGGGAGGGGATTTCAATTGTGTGTTGAACCAAAAGTTAGATAAACATCCATTTGAAGAGGGACCTGTACTACAGAAAACTAAAATATTGAGCAATATGATTGAGGAATTGGGGCTGGTAGATATATGGCGTCAAAGACATCCTAAAGAGCGTGATTATACTTTTTTCTCAAAGGTTCACAAAGGCTACTCTAGGATAGACTTTTTCTGTGTGTTAAAAGGAGACGCCTATCAAGTTAAAGACATATTGAACCTATAACAATATCGGACAATGGTCCAGTGGTCATGTCAATAAATTTAGTAAGTGAAAAACAACCTAAACAGTGGAGAATGAATGTTTCACTTCTGAATCATTGAGAGATAGTTCAAAGTATAAAAAAAAATTGGAACGAATATATGGAACACAATGATAATGGGGAAGTTTCAGTATCCATCTTGTGGGAAGTGGCTAAAGCGATGATGAGGGGGAAATTAGTTGCTCTTTCATCCAAAATCAAAAAAGATCATGATAAAGAACAAGGGAGGTTAGAAAAACTCATACAGTAGTTAGAAAAAGAGCATAAAAAGAAAAGAGACGAAAATATTTTGCAATCTCTTAACCAGCACAGACAAACATTAAATGATTTATTGACACATAAGGCTGAGGGAGCATTGCGTTTTGCCAACCAAAAATATTACGAAGCTGGAAATAGGGCCAGCAGGCTACTGGCATTTCAACTGCGCAAGGCACAAGCAGATCGTACGGTGGCAAAAATTGTGAATCCTGTTACTAAAGAAACAATATCCCACCCTAAAGACATAGCAGAAGCCTTTTCTGTTTACTATGAGACACTTTATGACTCAGGAGAGTCAGAAAATAAGATAAAAAAGATTAAAACTGTATTAGGAAAAATTAAGTTACCAAAATTAACTGAGAGCGACTCCAAAGCGATGAGGGATTTAATCACAAAAAAGGAGATTGAGGAAACCATAAAAAGTTTAAAGAATAATAAGGTGCCGGGAGTAGATGGATATCCAAGTGAATTTTATAAATGTTTTCAAGGTGAAGTTACGCCCCTCTTAGAAAGAGTATTTAATTATGCCCTTACGAAGAACGACCCTCCAATATCTTGGTCCGAAGCAATAATATCCATAATCCCAAAGGAAGGCAAAGACCCCACAAACTGTTCCTCGTACAGACCAATAAGTTTGCTCTGCTGCGACGCAAAAATGTTAACCACAATACTGGCGAAACGAATTCAAAAGTGTATGTACCATAATCAAACCAGATCAAACTGGCTTTATACCGGGTCGTCAAGGGATAAATAATATCAGGAGAACTCTAAACGTGATCTCAGTGGCTAAACAAAAACAAGAACACTCAATGCTTCTCAGCCTAGATGCTGAAAAAGCATTCGACAGGGTGGATTGGCAGTATTTGAAACACACACTGGGGAAAATGGGATTTCATACAGATTTTGTCAGGTGGATTGGGGTGTTATATTCTGGACCCATGTCAAAAGTGCGGGTGAATGGTTATACATCAAAGAACTTTGGCTTGAAAAGAGGAACGAGACAGGGATGCCCCCTTCACCTTTACTGTTCGCTATCAGTATCGAGCCCTTGGCAGAAATTATACGAACAGATTCTAGAATTCAAGGAGTATCGATAGGTGGAGCGACGCATAAAATCTCACTATATGCAGATGATGTTATTCTGTATATTACTGACCCCTTGAATTCAATCCCAGTTGTTTTGACCTGTCTAGGGGAATTTGGGGAAATATCAGGGTACAAAGTTAACGAAACAAAATCAGAGGCCATGATGCTAGTAGGCGAGTGGCCAACAGAGTTAGATAAAGATGTTGCATTTAACTGGTCAAATAGAGGATTTAGATATTTAGGCATTAAGATTACAACACAAACCTCACAATTATTTAAGGAAAATTATGGCAGATTAATCACACAAATAAAATCAGATTTGACTCGATGGGAGATTCTTCCTCTGTCCCTCTCAGGTAGAATTGAAACAGTCAGGATGAATGTACTCCCTCGATTGACATACCTCTTCCAATCGCTGCCTATTTGGATACCAGCTTCAACTTTCAAAATGTGGGATAAAATGATTTCGGCTTTTATCTGGCAAAAGCAAAAGCCTAGAATTAGACAAAAATTGCTAGTAAGCGCAAAGGAAAAAGGAGGTCTTAGTTTGCCAAGTTTGAAACTATTTTATTGGGCAGCACAACTCCGTTGTTTGGTCGAGTGGGTTGTACAAGACGAGGAAACAAACTGGATTGGTCTGGAGAGATGCGCGTGTCCGCTAGTACCTCTCGAGTCAATGCCAATTTTTGGAACTAAAGAAATGGAGAGCTTTAAAAATTGAAAATGAATGGATTGCTTGTACTCACCGGGTTTGGTCCCAGGTGAGGAAAAAAATAGGTGCACCTTTAACAATATCTCGTGCAGTAAGAATTGCTAAAATTGTTGATTTCTTGCCAAACAAGATAGATGCTGGGTTCCGGATCTGGGCGGTGAAAGGATTAATAACCATAAACCAGATGTTTGATGGAGAAAAACTTATGTCATTTAAGCAACTACAAGATAAATATGGATTGTGTTCTAAGGATTTCTTTAGGTATTTACAGTTGAGGGATTATCTTTTGTCGCACACTGAATGGATCTATTTGAAACAACCACCATCACCTTTAGAACACTTTTTAGTAAAATGTATAGAAGAGAATAGTAAAAGGAAAATAGTATCTAATATATGCAAACATTTACAAACACATTTCTCTGGAAACTCTTTAGATATAAAGGAAAAGTGGGAACTGGAAATGAATGTTGTTATTGAGGATGAAGAGTGGGAGGTGGTGTGTGAACAGGGTCATAAAATCACTCATAGCCCAATGTGGAAAGAATTCAATTGGAAATTAAAAAGATACTCAAGACACCTTCATGAACTTCAAAATATGACCAATTTATGCTGGAGGAAATGTAAGCAGATCGGGGACCACACTCATATCTTTTGGGATTGCCCGATGTTGACTCCATTTTGGCAAGGGATCCAAGCAGAAATCCGGAGCATTCTGAAAATTACATTACCGCTGAACCCATTACATTATATACTGGGTTTGAATCCAGGGGGGGATATAGGGAAGAGAAAGGCCCAACTATTACAGATTCTCCTACTAGTGGCAAGGAAAATGATAACTCTGTGTTGGCTTAAACCTCTACCTCCCACCCTTCAACAATGGCGAGAGAGACTAAAGAATGTGTATTTGATGGAAAAGATAACTGCAAAACTTCATGTACAAATGGATTTGGTTTTGGTTTTGTGGGCCCCTGTCATTTCCCATTTTGGATGGCCAGACAGATAATTTTGTAACGGCTGGTCATAAGAAGCTATTTCGGTATTGTGTTTTTTGTTGTGGAGGTACTTTCTCTCCCTTTTTCTGGGATTAGTTTGGTGGGATGTCCATCTGTGTAGTTTGTCTTGATTTGGGATTGTAGGTATGCTGAGACACTAATTGTTCCTGGTTGTTGTGTTTTGTTTTGGTTTTAGTGTAATGTTTTGTGTTGTTCTTTATATGCATAATTTTAAATAAAAGAATGTTCAAAAAAAATAATTTGATTATTTCTCCAATGCAAAACATGCTTGACAAGATTAATTTTCTGTTTGGACAGAAAATAAGACTTATTTCCTTGATTCAAGGCTTTTTTACTTTCTTGAAAGTAAACTTTTTTGCAGTGTAAGTGTGAGTGTGTGTGAGTGTTTTCGAACCGCCGGCAAGATGGCAGAGAGGACAGCTTTTGAATTGTGGAAGTACGCACATTATTTTCGGTTCACCAGCGAAAAGGACAAGAACATAACGGTAAAATCACACTCTGCGTTGGTGAAAAGCTTCTGTCGACTGCAAAAAATTTCACTTCCAATTTGAAAAAACATCTTGCATCCAATGCTGACTGTCTTTCCTGTTATTGTTATCCTGCAGAGTTAGTTTGGTTGGATGATTGACGTTATTCGTTGTCAGGACTTCTTGGTGCATTTAAAGGAGGCTGTCTGTCTGTGTCAGTTAAGTTGCAGCATGTGCGAGGCACTGCAAACGGCTTTTAATTTTTGGTAATGCATGAGCACTCTAACACGTTACTTTGATTCATAGGTGACGGTGTAACGTAACGGATTATTTTTAATCGATGGTAACATTGTAACCTAATTAACTACTTTCCAAAGTACCTACACCCAACACTGGTCGCAGCAGAGTTTACCACCTGAAGGCAATTTCACATCTCCCCTCTCTCATTTCTTTCTCCTGCCATCATTTATTTTCTATTCCTTTCTCTGCCTTTCAATCACTTCTTCCTCCCTCGCTCTCCTCTGCTTCTGTCCCCCTTCGTCCCCACTCTCTTCCTCTCTAATGAGGTACTATGGGGGGGGGGGGGGCATATGCTCAATTAGCAGCTGAAGCTTGGCAAAGGGAATAAGACGCTACCGATTTCCTGTTTTCTCGTCTCTGCACAACATAAGCATGCACATAACTTCACCTAAACATGTGCTGCTTTGAAAATCCCAGAATAACAGCTGATGTAAAAAATATGCAGGTGTGTGTGTGTGTGTGTCAGAACCACAAAATAGATGGAAATTCAATGTCTTCATTAGGCTGATTAATGCTATTAAATGTATGTGCTTTGGTGTCAAAGTAAACAATGTCTGCTGTCTGAAAGCAAAGAGACACAAAGAAAAAAGAAGACAGAAACAACAGCCTGGTTGTCTCTTTTTCTTGTGAGTTGTACTTGACTGCTTCAAAAAATGTCCAACTCCAGCCCAGAGCAACATTGTTATTTTATGTTTTTGTCACCTGATGAATGTAATTTTAATATTCTCTCTCTTTTAGCTCTCTTTTTGGTCTCCACCAACTCCTGAGACAAATATCTGTCTCTTTAGTTGCTAAATTGTTCACCAGCTATTGTCTGACTGTGTCTGTGTGCTGTCTGCTGCTGGGCAGGTCGTCTATGGTGGGTTTTGTCTATGGGAGTTTTTACACTGAAAACAGCTGCTGCTGCTGCTGGAAACAATGTTTATGAAAGAGATGCAAGCGATCCTGCTGGTGTAGGTCCGTCACAACAAGTGACTCCTTTCATATTACATATGCTCATTTGATTTGTTCTTTGTGCAGAAATATTGTTTAGAGGAGGGGTCTTCAACCTTTTTCAGCCCAAGGACCCCTTGGACAAGAGACGAACAGAACAGGGACCCCCACATTTTTTTTTTTAAATGTGTCACATTTTAACCCTAGCCTATAATAACTTTTACTATAATTAGTGACTATTGTTCTTCTGTGTGTTTCTTTGTCTTATTGAGTGTGCCTGAAAGTGCACACTATATGTTATCCACCGCGCTTCTTCTTCTTCTTCTTTAAAACCTCTCGCACTTCTTCTTATTCGTCTTCCGTTTCTTCCGTGTTTTTTTCGGTTCACTTCTCCTCCCAGAGTTTTTGTCGCACATACACAAAACCGGTATCAAAACTACCAGCTCGGCTGGGAATGGTGTGCTATGACTTTTCTAAGAGTTTCGGCAAACGGTTTTGCCAAAAATCGCCAAAAACCACGCCAAAAAATGAATGGGTGTGTTTTGCGAGAACTTTTGAGAGCTAGAGTGAGTGATGTCATCGCTAGAGTGGAGGGGGAGAGATAAATTTGTAAACTGCGACTGTGGCCGCAAATGCACAGCTACAGACATGATTTATATATTATATATAATGTGAAGCTACAGAAATCATTTATAGCTAGAAACGTAGGAAAAATCGCAGTGATACCACAGTTGTAGCTGTCAGATATATAGTTTTGGCGTGACATGCAAATATGCGACAACAACTCCCATCCTCAGCCTCATATACTCCCATGTTAAAAAGGCGGGAAATTTTCTGGAGGAAAGCAGATGTAACGTTTCTCTCTCTTGCTTCCAAGGGCACATTTCTTCATTTATCGACACAACACAAATATGTAGACGTTCAGGAAGGGCTCATCCTGCTTGTGGTTAAGCCCGTTCAATGATTGGAAATACGGTTTTGGCCAGAAATCCTTCCTCTTCGAGGGAAGGTCTCTGTCAGCTTTATAGTTTTGACTCAAGACACAAAGATTTGGCAGCAGCACCCATCAACACCGTCATAGACTCCCATGTTAAAAAGGCAGTCCTTCCTGTTCGAGAGGAGGTCTCAGCATTTTCTCTCAGTCTCTAAGTGACATTCTAACAGGTGCAGTAACTGCTTCACTGATTACAGTTGAACCTGGTTGCTTGGCAACCTCAGCCTGCTTGAAGGAGGAGAGGGGGGAGGGGCTAGCAGGCAGAAGCCAAGCGGCGGCCATTTTAGTAGTTCTTGGCACTTAATTTGAACTTGTCTGTCTAAAATGGCAGACAGAGACAGCAGAGCAGCTTGCGTGTTAGCGCTAGCTGTAAAGACATGCTATTTGCTAACATTAGCGACCAATGCTAAAATTAATGCTAATTAACATTAGCCACAAGGAAATAAATACATGTTAATTGCTAACATAATAATGTTAACATGCTAATGTTAATTGCTAGCGCGTCAGTGCATCAGCATTAACATGGTAATGTTAAAATGCTATTGTTAATTGCTAGCACATCAGCGCATCAGCGTAATGCTAATGTAACATGCTAATGTAACATGTTAATGTTAAAATAGCTAATGCTAACATGGTAATCAGTCTATCATGCTTATGTTAAATGCTAATTGCTAGTGCATCAGTGCTATCATGCTATTAAATGTTAATTAATGCTAATGTTAAAATGCTAATGTTAAAATGCTAATGGTAATTGCTAGCGTGTCAAGTGCATCTGCGTTAACATGCTAATGCTAAAATGCTAACTGCTAGCGCATCAATGTTAACATGCCAATGCTGACATGCTAATGTTAACATGCTAATGCTAACATGCTAATGATAATTGCTAGGGCATCAGCTAACATGCTGATGTTAACATGCTAATGGTAACTGCTAGCGCATCAGTGTTAACATGTTAATGCTAATTGCTAATAGTAACATGTTAACATGCTAATGATTTTTGCTAGAGCATCAGCACTAACATGCTAAGGATAACAGGCTAATGCCAACATGCTAACATGCAGCGCGTAAACTGCTCCTGTGTCTAAATAAACATGTTAAAAATTACTATTTCAGGTGTGCTTTTTGAATACAGACACCCGGCAACAGCCCACTCGTCAGTCTCAAAATTTCTGCTAGAATTTTCTGAGCAGTGTCAGTAATAATGTATGGGGGCGACGGGGCCAGAGTCAGGCACACTTTCTGGTTATTCATTTTCCGCCCGTTTTCGCCGATGAATGCGGCCCGCAGCGGTGAGAGGACCCCAACAAATTATATATCAAAATGTGCGTCTTGATCCTGAATCCCGTGCTATTACTTTTCTAAGACATTTACGAGTTCTTCGCAAATATATTCGCGAAAATCTGCGAAAAATTTCCCATAGGGAATGAATGGGAAAGCCCGAAAAAAAAAACATTTCAACAGACATTTTCAACAATGAACGGCATACTTTCACCAAGAGACTTCATTTAAACTTTAAAACGTAGGTATGCTTACCTTCTCTTCAGGGATTCACTACACTCATGGACAGCTTTTACCGTTTTTAAACTATCAAGGCTCAAAGTTGAGCAGGTTTTTAGTCAAATTTCTGGGTTTATAATGGGTGTGAATGTGGCGAAATGTTTGTGCTAGAGTGGATGACATCATCAGCTAGAGTGAGGAGCAGGGAGAAAAATCAGTGAAAAAATAAAACGTATTCAACTACCGTGGCCTCAAATGCACCACTACAGACATGATTTATACATAGAAACGTAGGAATATTTGTCGTCTCACTCACATTCGCCTGCTAAAACTGTCAGATATATCGTTTTGGCGGGAAACGCAAAGATGCGGCTGCAACCCCCCATCCACAGCCCATAGACTGCGGCTGTGGCTCACAGGCAGAGCGGGTCGTCCACCAATCAGATGAACGGCGGTTCGATCCCCGGCTCCCTGCGGTCTGCATGTCGAAGTGTCCTTGGGCAAGACACTGAACCCCAAATTGCTCCCGAAGGCTGCGCCATCGGTGTGTGAATGTGTATGAATGCTTAGATCCGCAAACTGATGAGCAGTTGGCACCTTGCATGGTAGCCAATGCCATCAGTGTATGAATGTGTGTGAATGAGGTGAATGAGATATGTAGTGTAGAGCGCTTTGAGTGGTCGGAAGACTAGAAAGGCGCTATATAAGTACAGTCCATTTACCATTTACCATTTAAAAAGGCGGGAAATTTTCTGGAGGAAAGCAGAAGTAACGTTTCTCTGAATTGCTCTCAAGGACACATTTCTTCACTTATCGACACAAAACAAATATGCTCGAAGTTAAGCCGGTTCAATGATTGGAAATACGGTTTGGTCTGTCTCTGTCTTTCCAACTGACAATCTAACAGGAGCAGTTGCTGCTCTGCTGACTCAGTGGTGGCCATTTTAGCAGTTATTGGCACTTAATTTGAACTTGTATGTGTAAAATGGCAGACCGAGACAGGCTAATGCTGATGTAGTGGCTAATTAATTAGCAATTATTACTTAATTGCTAGTGTATCAGCGCTAGCAATTGCTAACATGACGCGCTAGCAATTACCATTAACATGTAAGCAATTACCATGTCTTTCATTTTTAGTGGCTTAGTGGCTAATGCTGATGTAGTGGCTAATTAGCCACTAAGCCACTAAAAACTAAAGACATGGTAATTGCTAACATGCTAATGTTAATTGTGCTAGCAATTACCATTAGCCACTAAGCCACTAAAAATTAAAGACATGGCAATTGCTAACATGCTAATTACGCTAGCAATTACCATTAGACACTAAGCCACTAAAAATTAAAGACATGGTAATTGTTGACATGTTAATGCTAATTGCGCTAGCAATTATCATTAGCCGCTAACACTCTAATGGTAATTTCTAGCACATCAGTGCTAGCAATTAACATTAGCCACTAAGCCACTAAAAATTAAAGACATGGTAATTGCTAATGTTAATTGGTAGCCTGTTAGTGCTAGCTGCTCCTGTGTCTAAATAAACATGTTAATAATTACTATTTGACGTGTGCTTTTTGATTTAGATAGTGAGGTTTTTGTTTCTCGTTTTGGTTTTCAACTTAGAATAGCATAGGCTCTGTTAGAGTTCTCTTTTTGTTATATTTGTTTGTTCTTTTAAACAGCACTCGCTCGCCCTTTGTTCCCCTTTGCCTTACCTCCTTTTGTTAAAACAATTTGAACTTTCATTTAATATGAGCAGTTGGCACCTTGCATGGTAGCCAATGCCATCAGTGTATGAATGTGTGTGAATGGGGTGAATGAGATATGTAGTGTAGAGCGCTTTGAGTGGTCGGAAGACTAGAAAGGCGCTATATAAGTACAGTCCATTTACCATTTACCATATCTAAAAGAGCTCATAGTACCTTACTACCCCTCTAGAACACTGCGCTCTAAGGGCGCTGGGTTCCTTGTGGTTCCTATAGTCTCCAAAAGTAGATTGGGAGCCAGAGCTTTCAGCTATCAGGCTCCTCTTTCTGTGGAACAAACTACCATTTTGGGTTCAGGAGGCAGACACGGTCAACACTTTTAAGAGTAGACTTAAGACTTTCCTTTTTGATAAAGCTTATAGTCAGGGCTGGCTCAGGTCAGCCCTGACTAGTGAAAGTAAGATCCAAAGTAGATCCAGGCATCTTCCATAACCAGCCTCACCCTCTCTGGTCATGACATCCCCCTCTCCTCATCAGTAACCAATCTTGGCGTTAGATTTGACCCCCACCTCACCTTTGAAACCCATATCAAACACCTCTGTAAGATCTCCTTCTACCACCTCAGAAATATTGCCAAACTCCGGCCAAATCTCACCTTACCAGACTGTGAAAAACTAGTCCACGCCTTTGTCTCCTCTAGACTTGATTACTGTAACGCACTCCTCATCGGGACCCACAGGAAACACCTTCAGCAGTTACAACTAGTCCAGAACAGCGCTGCTAGGATTCTGATGCGAGTCCGAAAATCAGAACACACACCCCAGTCCTTCATTCACTGCACTGGCTTCCAATCTCCGCTAGAATCAAGTACAACATTTCTCTTCTCACCCATCAGTGCATCTATGGCAACGCTCCCACCTGCCTCAAAGAACTGCTCATCCCTCAAACCCCCACACGATCCCTCCGCTCCAAAAACTTTAACAAACTCTTCTGCCCAAGGACCAAGCTAAGCACCATGGGCGACAGAGCCTTCTGTGCCGCTGCACCCCGCCTCTGGAACTCGCTCCCTGATCAACTCAGATCACCACAGACTCTGGAAAATTTTAAAAAAGGACTTAAAACCTTCCTTTTTTCCACATCGTATTCAACATGATTTCTCTTGCTGTGATTTATTTGTTTCTGTTGCTTGTGTGCATATACTTTGTGTGTATTGTAGCACTTTGAGATTTCATTCAAATGTAAAGTGCTTTATAAATTAAACTTATTATTATTATTATTATTAGTTATGCTGCCATAGGATTAGACTGCCAGGGGACTTCACCCCCCCCCCCCCCCCCTCACTCTCTCTCTATCTCTATCTCTCACCATATGTAAACATACATGTCTCATTAATGCATGTTACTAACTAAACTTTTGCTACCAGATCTGCTAATGTAATCATTTTATCATTCATTGTAATTCATTGTCATTTTGTCAGTCATTGTAATTCAGTCATTGCACGTCTGTCCGTCCTGGGAGAGGGATCCCTCCTCTGTGGCTCTTCCTGAGGTTTCTTCCACCTTTTTTCCCTGTTAAAGAGTTTTTTTGTGGGCAAGTTTTTCCTCACTCGAACCGAGGGTCTAAGGACAGAGGGTGTCACTCCCTGTACAGATTGTAAAGCCCTCAGAGGCAAATGTACTTTGTGACTTTGGGCTATACAAATAAAATTTGATTTGATTTGATTTTAATTAGATTTAATTTGTTTTTGGTAGCAGTCACACAAAGATCAGTGCTGATACAGACCAATATGTGTAAAATAGAAGTGACTCTTAGTTCAAATGTTTTAATTGTACAACACCTTTATTTGAGAGCAACATAACATAGGTCATGTTTTTGCTGACCCAGAGCTGCCAACTCTTACGCTTTCACCGTGTGACACACGGTTTTGCCCGTCTCCACACGCACTCACGCCACACATCCGATTTCTTACGCTAAAGAATCATCTGGGCCGAGACACGTTCGTTCCTTTGCAACTCCGCGACGGTAGATGGTGCTGCGAAGCGCCAGCCGAGTATTCGCTGCCTACCCGTCTGCGACAGAAGAAGAGTTACAAGGACAGAGCTGCCAACTCTCACGCTTTCACCGTGTGACACACGGTTTTGCAAAATTTTGGTCAACCCCGACAGAATCTCACTCCAAGATTTTTTGAAAAGTTGGCAGCTCTGTGACCTCTTGTGGTGTAACTGTTGTTTAATTGCTGTAGTGATGTCAAAATGTACCTCCAGACCCTGTGACATTACTGCTGGGTGTGATTACAGACTCAATAGAGCACATTTCTGACCAGACCTATTAATCCGAGGTGAAACTTTCAACAAAGCAGGGCAAAGACACACTGAGCCTGGTGTTTGACTATTTTTAAAGTAGCTAAAGAGTTTGTGCTCGCACTTCTTTGCTCTTGTTTCAGAATGAGATGTTGTGTTTCAGTCTGTGTGTTGGATACAGAGCTGGAGCCAGAAAGGCGAGAAACCCCAAAAAAACTACCTCATGCTAGCAGTTTCCATCTAATTGTCAAGCAGACTTGAAGTGAAATTTTATATTTAAAATACTTAGGCGCATCTTCATTGACTGGTTTAGAGCAAATAACCTAGTGCTAAAGTGTTTCATCGGAAATTGTCAGTATGGGCTAGCCTAAAATCCAGTATAACCAGATGATTTAGAAAATGTGAGTTTGCCGCTTTAATCTAAATGGAATGTTTTAGGGGTTTCAAACTATTGGTCGAATAAAACTTCCTGTGAACCACAGTGAATCAGAGGGAAAATAGTCTCCGGTCTGCATTAACCCTGGTTATCCTACATTAAACAGAGTACATAAAGTAGAAGTCAGTAAAGCAAAACCAGCTGTTTGCCAGTCTTAAAGAAGAAGAAATACAACCAGTTACCTTGAACATCTGCAAGAGAAGAATAGCAATGACCACATTTCATGCTGTCCAGATACAAAGACGAAGAAATGTGAAGATTGCAATGTACACAGCAAGGGTACGGTGTTCATTTTAGGACATCCTCAGATGTTAGACTCAAACGAAAAGGCATCAGAGTCCCCTAAAAGTCACTCAGTTTCAGAAAAACCTTTGTCATCCTCACACAAAACGGCATCAGAGTCGCCTATGACTTTTATGACTGAGTGACTTTTAGACTCTGATGCCTTCTGAGTCTGAGTCAGAGATCTGAGGATGTCCTAAAATGAACACCGTACAAGGGTCATATGTCACAGGAAAGACAGCGCACAGCAGATTTCTGGGAGGTTATAGTGGACACACATTTCAAAGCGTTTTCAACATCCGCTTCTTCTGCACAAACATCTGATCAGTCATGTTCTCTGTGTCAAAACTTATTTAGGTTTCCAGCTCAATCAAGAGCATGAACTCTTAAAAAAGGCAAGAAATACCTCAAGCAAGAGAGTTCTGAATTTGGCTGTTTCCATCAACCTTTTGTAATGAGATACTTCAAAATATGTTGATAGAAACATGACCACTGACAACAAGACTGATTAAGCTTCACACAGTCATGGCTCTATACTAACCACACAAAGAGGAGATCATCTCATCTCACTTTTAGAAGCACATTTTCCAATTTCCCATGACCCAAAATGCTCTTTTAATGGAACAGACAACGTGCCAAGCTGGGCTGATATTGATTCTGTGTATGAGTGAACCGGACATATAGAGATTAAAGTACATGCTAAACATGTGCATTTCAGAATCAGGAGGAATTTGTTTCATTTTTATGGAGCTAAAAATCTTAAACTCCACGTTTATGTAGTCGTATCTTTTCTGGTTCAAATGAAAACTTCTTGACTCGGCTTTAGTTGAACTAAGTTGGTGTAAAATGCAGTTAAACCATTTCCACGTGGTGCCACTACTTCCCAGCACAGCACCGATAAACATCTCATGTTGTCCTTCCTCCTCCTCCTCCTCCTCCTCCTACTCCTCCTCCCCCTCCACGGCACATGTGTCCTGTGGAATGTGGACTCTCTTTTTCCCCCCTTACACGTAAAAAATAAACACATGAAACGTGAGGTCTGGGCCTCACTAGACACCAAGTGGTGTGTGCGTGTGTGTTGGGGAGGTGGGATTGCTGAGAAGGTGGGATGGAGTAGGGTTGGCTGGAGTGCTTGGAGTGGGGGGGCATTGGGGAAAGATAGAGAACAGCTGTGACCTATTTTTTTCCCTCCGCTCTTTCAATCATTCTCTTCTCTTCCCTGAGCCTCATACAGTTCTGCAGGAGCTTAGAACTTTGCAGAGTGAAGCTTGGGCCTCCACATGAGTCACCACCGCCAGCAGAAAATACATGCAGCTCCCATGTAGCTGTGAGTGTTTGCTGAAGATCCTCCTGAATACTTTTTGGGTTATTTTACTGCCAGCAGTTTGAAGGTCAGAGCCATTTGTTTGCTTTAACTGTCAGATAGCAACGATTCTCCAGTTATTTACACACACAATGCACATTCCTTCCAGTGTGCAACTCTAGCAAATCCAGATGTGTATGTGGCTGCCTATGAATGGATCTGGCAGTAGAGAGGTGTGTGTGTGTGTGTGTGTGTGTGTGCACAGAACAGTCATGTTTTGGCATTTGCAGCAGGTATGTAAATACACTTAAATTTGATAATGATGATTGGTGGAGGATGAATTGAGCAGTCAAATCAATTTAATTTATACGTTCCAATAACACAAATCACAAGTTTGCCTCAAGGGGCTTCACAGTCTTTGACATCAACTCCCCAAAAGAAACTTTTACTGAGAAAAAAAAAATGTAAAAAAAAAACAAAACAAAAAAAAATGCAATAAATGTGTGTACAGATCAGACCAACATGTTATGTTGTATGTATGTTCCTCTCATGTTTGGTCCAGCACCAAGTCATATATTAAAACTGTCCAATATTTTGGTGCCACTGTCAGGGATCTGGACAGACGAGGACCACACGAGCAATACGTTTCAACAGTTTATTGAAGGGTTTGGGGGATGGGAGTAGAGTTGCACGATACCCACGGTATACCAGGTACCCCGCGGTGCCAAATCATAACCGTCGCTACTATACTAGAAATTTTACACGACGGTACTACCGTGGATTACTATACTACCGGTGCCAGTCTCCGCTGCATAGCGGCCGCCTCTGCTCTCCTCCCGGCTTCTCACTGCATGCTACTCCTTTGTAAACAAACCAACATGGAACTGCAACCGAACTACAGAGCTGCTGAATGATTGGCTGTTTGCCTGTTACTGGTGACGTCCAGGGATATGATAGGCTGTTTCCGCACGCTGGGTCCGCCCGTCTGTTAGCTGATTGGCTGTTCGTGTGTTTCTGCTCCGCTTCCATAGAAACTCGCTTCAAAACAAACAACAAGCTAAAGTTCTGTCTCGCCCAGACACGAGACAACACACTCACCATGGCAGAAGCACCGGGCCCGAGCAGCGAGTCTGCCGTGGCGTCTTCGTCATTGGCAACACTACTTTTGCTTAAAAAACAAACGTCGTTGTTTCAAAGTAACTTGTACAAATACATTGCAGTTTATAAAAATAATAATAAAAAAAGGCCGCAGTATCGCGATAATACCCGGAACCGCGATACTTTGTCTGGTATAGTATCGTGGTTACTCATTTTGGTATCGTGACAACTCTAGATGGGAGTGAGTCTGACTGTGTGTGTCCCAGCGGCTGAGAGGCGTAGAGTGTAGACGGGGGTGGAGGGTCCAGGCTCTCTCGCCGAAAGGGGCTGGAAGTCCTGGGGGAACACACACACACACACACACACACACACACACACACACACACACACACACACACACACACACACACACACACACACACACACACACACACACACACACACACACACACACACACACACACACACACACACACACACACACACACACACACACACACACACACACACACCACACACACACACACACACACACACACACACACACACACACACACACACACACACACACACACACACACACACACACACACACACACACACACACACACACACACACACACACACACACACACACACACACACACACACAGCAGGAGAGGAGTGGCAGGGCAAAACTTCCAGGGCAGTAGTACCGTCAAGGGGCAAGGCAGAAATCGTGGTCAAAAAGGCAGAAGGCAGGTCAAGTTACCGGGGTTGTAGAGCAGAGGGTGGTCGGGCAGGTCCGGGATCACAGGTAGGAGTCAGAGTAGTAGCAGGCAGGAAAGGTGCTGGCTTAGCAGACGATCTGACAATGTGTGCTGGGAAACAGGGCTCTTTATACAAGGCATGGTTAGCAGGAAATGAGGAGCAGCTGGCTGGTTAACGAGGGAGTGGCAGCAGAGACAGGTAAGAGTAATCAGCAGAGTGGCAGATAATTAGTGCTCCTACCAGGCAGAGGGAGAGGGCAGCCACTTATATAAGCCTTGCCTGAACTTCAAGTGTGGTGTTAATTTGCAAACAAACAAAGATGGTGAACAGTCATTATGTTGCTTTCATTTTGACAGTCACATGTCTCTAATCATATTTTAATCGGGCCACATACTTAATGATTTGTGGGATATTTGGAGAATTTCTTTTGTTCAACTTCAGAGTCATTTAGGTGAAATTAGGAAAAATGGAGCATGGAGCAAACTTTCTGAGCATCTGGGACTGTACCTGATACACATCAATGTGAGCATGTAAGCATGCTAACTGAGCAGATTAGATGAATAGATTGTATTTTCTAGAATTTAGCTCAAATCACTGTTGTATAATGCTGTATAATATATTATTATTTTCTTCTGATCACTTTCTCTGTGCCAGATGATTTTATTTATTCAGGGAAAATTGGCAGTTGCTTTGTGAAGAAAACCCAATCAGACTGTTTGCAGTGGTCATAATCCAGTGACACAGGGGTTGAATGGCTCAGATGATTTTGACCTGTGATCAATGTCCAGCACTTCTTCATTAATCAAAGGAAGCGAGATCGTTTGTTGTTGCTTTGTTCTGTACACATGACATCTGTTGCACGTCTGTCCATCCTGGGAGAGGGATCCCTCCTCTGTGGCTCCTCCTGAGGTTTCTTCCACCTTTTTTCCCTGTTAAAGGTTTTTTGTGGGCAAGTTTTTCCTCACTCGAACCGAGGGTCTAAGGACAGAGGGTGTCACTCCCTGTACAGATTGTAAAGCCCTCTGAGGCAAAATGTGTTTTCTGACTTTGGGCTATACAAATAAAATCTGATTTGATTTGATCATGGACAAGTCTGCAGTCCACATTTGGTGAGACTTCGGGGCTGTTTCTCTCTCACCAGGCTCTATTTTTGTTTCAATTCCAACTATCTCGACAGTTTTTACTCATATCACACTCCAGATATTCTGAAGACCTGAATCATATAAACACTGTTACTGTGTTAGAGGTGACATACTCACAGTTTCCACAATATCACTAGTGTCACTCTACAGGAAAATATGTTAAATGATTTATTTATATAGTTTATTTTGTATTCTATGTAGTCATGCTTGACCCGCAAAAATACACAGGACATAGTTTTTATTTATTTTTTGCCATAATGATAAATTAGAACTCGTAGGTCATCATCACCAGCATGAGCGTTTCAGAGATGCAGTGTCTCAATGTAAACATTAGGTTGGCCAGAGCTGCTTTCTTTGGAATTCATTTTTGACATTGTCAGTGTTTATGATGTGAATGAAACTTTGTCCATAAAAAGTCCCTCCACAGGCCCACAGCTTCACTGTTGTATTCTTCGCCTCCGCTGGGTATTTCCTCCCGCTGTGCTGTATCACAAGTTGTGAATAACATCACTTTACGACACAGCAAAGAGTTTTTGTTAAAGCTCCTTGGTCTGATACAGCTCATGGTGGCTAATGTTAGCTAATGCTAGCAAACTTTAAATGGATATTGTTGTAACAGACAGTACACAGCTTGTTGACTTGATAATTCTTGCTTGTGCAACTATTGGATTGTGTTTACCATTTTGCTGATGCTCTCTTAAAATGTTCTAACTGATAGCCAAAGCACTCGTGATGACACTAAACTCAGCAATACACACACATACTGATTGTCAGGAATCTGGACAGACGAGGACCACACGAGCAATACGTTTGAATAGTTTATTGAAGGGTTTGGGGAATGGGAGTGAGTCTTTGTGTGTGTGTGTGTGTGTCCCAGCGGCTGGAAGAACACACACACACACAGCAGGAGAGGAGTGGCAGGGCAAAACCTCCAGGGCAGTAGTACCACCAAGGGCAAGGCAGAATTGTGGTCAACAAGGCAGAAGGCAGGTCAAGTTACCGGGGTTGTAGAGCAGAGGGTGGTCGGGCAGGTCCGGGATCACAGAAGGAGTCAGCGTAGTAGCAGGTAGCAGGCAGGAAAGGCGCAGGCTTAGCAGACGATCTGACAAGGTGTGCTGGGAAACAGGGCTCTTTATACAAGGTATGGTTAGTAGGTAATGAGGAGCAGCTGGCTGGTTAATGAGGGAGTGGCAGCAGAGACAGGTGATAGTAATCAGCAGAGTGGCAGATAATTAGTGCTCCTACCAGGCAGAGGGAGAGGGAGCTCACGACAGAACCCCCCCCCTCAAGGGACGGCCCCAGAAGTCCCAAGAAACACCGCCAAGACTGGGAGGGTGGAGGGGGAGCCGGCGGAGGGTCAGAACTCCTCAGAGCAGTCAGAGTCCACGGCCTCATCCTCAGAGGAGGCCGGAGAGCCCCCAGCAGGGGTCAGAGCGGGTCCCGGGACAGGGGCCAGGCCAGGTGCAGGGTCAGAAACTGGGTGGGTGGAACGACGGGGTCCTTTAGGACGACCCCGACGAATGGCTGGCTGGTCTGGATGCTGCCGGTGGAAGCCAGCGATGAGGGTCCGATCCAAAATCCGGCTGGCAGGCACCCAGGTTCTCTCCTCAGGACCATACCCTTCCCAGTCGACAAGGTATTGGATGCCCCTACCTCTACGTCTGGATCGGAGCAGACTGGACCACCATCAATGAGGCGTGGAGGAGGCGGGGGGGGGGGGGGGGGGGGGGGTGTAGCTGGAACCAGCGGGCTCTCATGAACCGGTTTAATCTTCGAGACATGGAACGTGGGATGGACCCTCATGGACCTGGGCAGAAGGGTGATTCCACCCGCAGTGGTAGATCCTTTGCCGACAGCCACACCTTTTGTCCAACACGGTAAGCGGGTGCAGGAGTCCTGTGACGGTTGGCGCCAGTGGCGTAGCTGGAGATGGACTTGAGGAGTGTGGCACGGGCCTGGGCCCAGGTGCGGCGGCATCGGCGGGAGTAGGCAAGGGCAGATGGACAAGTGACTTCTCCTTCCTGGCTGTTGAATAGGGGTGGTTGGTAGCCGTAGACACACTGGAAGGGTGACATACCGGTGGCAGAGCAGGTCAAGGAATTGTGGGCATATTCCACCCATAACAGTTGCTGGGACCAGGTGGGAGGATTATGAGACGCCATGCATCGGAGTGCCTTCTCCAGCTCCTGATTTGCTCGTTCTGACTGGCCGTTGGACTGGGGGTGGAAACTTAGACTGACCGTGGCCCCCAGCAGATGGCAGAATTCCTTCCAGAAAGTGGAGGTGAACTGCGGGCCCTGGTCCGAGACAACATCTCTGGGTAGTCCATGTATTCTGAACACATGCTCCAAGACCACCTGGGCAGTTTCCTTGGCAGATGGCAGCTTTGGAAGGGGAACAAAGTGTGCCATCTTGCTAAAACGGTCCACGATGGTGAGGATTACAGTCATGCCTTTAGACTGGGGCAGACCTGTGACAAAATCCATGGAAATGTGGGACCAGGGCCGTGTTGGTACGGGCAGAGGTTGGAGTAATCCGGCAGGCGGCTGGTTAGATGATTTGTGTCGATTACAAGTTGGACAGGCACGGATAAAGTCTCGCACATCCCTCCTCAGTGATGGCCACCAGAATCGCTGGGAAAGCAGATGGCAGGTGCGAGTGGATCCAGGGTGGCAAGCCAGACGGGAGTCGTGTCCCCATTGTATGACCTTAGATTTCAGGTGTTCAGGAACAAAGAGACGGTCATCAGGACAAGCACTGGGGCCAGGTTGGTCACGGAGAGCATCCCGCACTTGTTTCTCAATCTCCCAAGTCAGGACACCTATGACGCAGGGACTGGGCAGAATGGGTGCAGGATTCTGGGAAGGGGCGTCCTCCTTCTGGAACTGGCGGGAGAGTGAGTCTGGCTTGATGTTACGTGACCCTGGACGGTATGACAGGGTGAAATTGAATCTAGTGAAGAATAGGGCCCAGCGGGACTGTCTCGGGTTCAGACGTTTGGCAGAGCGGATATACTCCAGGTTCTTGTGATCCGTCCAAACCAAGAACGGGACGGTGGACCCCTCCAGCCAGTGACGCCATTCCTCCAAGGCCAGCTTGACAGCGAGCAGCTCACGGTTCCCTACGTCGTAGTTGCATTCTGATGGGGATAAGCGACGGGAGAAGAATGCACAAGGGTGGAGTTTGTTGTCCTCTGCAGCTCGTTGTGAGAGCACGGCCCCCACTCCCACATCAGAAGCGTCCACTTCCACAATGAATTGTCGGTCTGCATCTGGCATCTGGAGGATGGGAGCCCTGGTGAACCGAGCCTTGAGGATACTGAATGCCTTGTCAGCTGCTGGGGTCCAGGTGAACGGCTGTTTATTGCTGTCAGGGTGGTGAGTGGGGCAGCTACGGAGCTGTAATTCCGGATGAACCGTCGATAGAAGTTCGCAAAGCCCAAGAACTGCTGTAGCTTCTTGCGATTTTCAGGAACAGGCCAGGAGGTGACTGCTGAGACCTTGGCTGGGTCCATCTGGATCTTTCCCTCTGCCACAATGTATCCAAGGAAAGCCACAGTCTTGGTATGAAACTCGCACTTCTCTGCCTTGACGAAGAGCGAGTTCTGCAGGAGGCGGTGAAGGACTTGCTGGACATGATGTGTGTGTTCAGGCTGGGTCTTGGACAAGATCAAGATATCGTCTAGGTAAACGAAGACAAATTGGTTTAGGATGTCCTGCAGTACATCATTCACTAGGGCCTGGAAAACCCCTGGAGCGTTGGTGAGGCCGAACGGCATCACGAGGTACTCATAGTGGCCGGTTGGGGTATTGAATGCCGTCTTCCATTCGTCGCCCTCCCGAATCCGCACTAGGTGGTAGGCGTTCCTAAGGTCCAACTTTGTAAAGATGGTGGCCCCCTGGAGTAGCTCGAAGGCAGAGTTGAGCAGAGGCAGAGGATACCGGTTCTTTACTGTGATGCTGTTAAGGCCACGGTAATCGATGCAGGGGCGAAGGGTTCCATCTTTCTTCCCCACGAAGAAGAATCCGGCGCCAGCAGGGGAGGAGGATGGACGGATAATTCCAGCAGCAAGAGAGTTGCTGATGTACGTCTCCATGGACCTTCGTTCAGGAGCAGACAGGGAATAAAGACTGCCTTTGGGGGGAACAGAACCAGGAAGGAGGTCAATGGCGCAGTCGTAGGGTCGATGTGGGGGCAGAGACGTGGCTTTGATTTTGTTGAAGACCTCCCGGAGACTGTGGTAGCATTCCGGGACATTGGAGATGTCCGGAGCTGAGTCGGGGGGTACAGGGTGAGAGGGTGGCATGGCCGCAAGCAAACAGGTCTGGTGGCAGTCCTTTCCCCACTCTCGGATCTTTCCAGTTGCCCAATCAAGGTGAGGGTTGTGCCGTCGGAGCCATGGGTAGCCCAGGATGAGAGGTTGGCCCGGGGAGTGGAGCAGGTGGAACTGAATGGTTTCACTGTGGTTGCCAGACAGCATCATCTTAACAGGCGTGGTGACATGCATGACTGTGCCAAGAGGGTGCCCATTTAATGCCAGAGCAGGGACAGGGGGTGTCAGACGGAGGGTCTCCAGTCCCAGCTGGTGAGCGAGTTTAGTGTCCATTATGTTGGCTGCGGCGCCTGAGTCCACCAGGGCAGCCAGTGTGTGGGTGGAGTCGGAAAGATGAAGACGGACCTGCACCAACGGTTTGTGTTTGGAGGACTGGATGGTCATTGAGCTCAGCCGGACTCCTCCTATGTCTGGTGAGCTTGGGCTTTTAAAGGGCAGTTGGCAACACGGTGTCCTTCTCCTCCGCAATACAGACATAGGATGGAGGAGATACGGCGCCGACGCTCAGCAGGAGAAAGAGAAGCCCGGCAAATCTCCATGGGTTCAGACAGGTCTGGTTGGTTTGGAGGAGTAGTTGGGGAAGACGGCTGGACAGTCGGGACGTGACGAGAGCTGGTGGCTGGGGGATTTTGGCGCCCCCTATCCCGACGGCGGGTCTGGATCCGTCGATCTATGCGCACAGCCAGGGCGATGACGTCATCGAGGGTGGAGGGCCGTTCATGAGAGACCAACTCATCCTTGATGTAGTCGGCCAAGCTGGCGAAGAACACGTCCACCAACGCTGCCATGTTCCAGGGGCTGCGCCTTGCCAAAGTCCGAAAATCGATAGAGTAGTCGGCAACCGTCCGTCGACCCTGCCGAATACTCAGAAGATCCTGGTATGCTTCTTCAGAAGATGAGCCCAGATCAAAAACCTTGAGCATCTCCTCAGCAAACAGTTCAAAAGATGTGCACGCAGGGGTCTGACGCTCAAACTCCGCTGTTCCCCAGAGTCGAGCCCGGCCTGTCAGGTGAGTGATTGTGTACCCGACTTTAGCCCCTTCTGTGGCAAAGGTTCTGGGTTGCAGAGAGAACTGAAGACTGCAGCTGGTCAGGAACGGGCGCACTTGCTTTGGGTCACCGTTGAACCGTTCTGGGTTGCCGATTCTGGGTTCCGGAGCTCCAGCAGCAGTAGCCTGGGCAGGTGACTCTGGAGCGGTGCTGGCGGGCGGGCTGGCTATGGCTGGAGTGGCAGGCAGGCTGGCGGTGGCTGGAGCGGCGGGCTGGGACTGAGGAATGAGTTGGGCAAGCAGTCGAGTTATATGAGCGAGGTGATCTTGCTGTTCGTGAATCCGGTGTTGCTGTTGTAACAACTGCTGTGTTTACTGGAGCTGCTGTTGCTGCTGGTTGCCAAGCCGTAGCAAAGAGGAGACGTCACCCGTCATCTGACTGATGTCCCTCTCAGCGTTTCCCAGGCGCTGCATGGCGGTGGGTGGTTCTAAGTCCAAGTCTTGTGAAACGTTCGCTGGGTCCATTATGTTGGTCAGATCGTACTGTCAGGAATCTGGACAGACGAGGACCACACGAGCAATACGTTTGAATAGTTTATTGAAGGGTTTGGGGAATGGGAGTGAGTCTTTGTGTGTGTGTGTGTCCCAGCGGCTGGAAGTCCTGGGGGAACACACACACAGCAGGAGAGGAGTGGCAGGGCAAAACCTCCAGGGCAGTAGTACCACCAAGGGCAAGGCAGAATCGTGGTCAACAAGGCAGAAGGCAGGTCAAGTTACCGGGGTTGTAGAGCAGAGGGTGGTCGGGCAGGTCCGGGATCACAGAAGGAGTCAGCGTAGCAGCAGGTAGCAGGCAGGAAAGGCGCAGGCTTAGCAGACGATCTGACAAGGTGTGCTGGGAAACAGGGCTCTTTATACAAGGTATGGTTAGTAGGTAATGAGGAGCAGCTGGCTGGTTAATGAGGGAGTGGCAGCAGAGACAGGTGATAGTAATCAGCAGAGTGGCAGATAATTAGTGCTCCTACCAGGCAGAGGGAGAGGGAGCTCACGACACTGATGGCACAGCAAACAAACATCGGAGCAAACTGTTTCACGCAGGAAACTTTGACTGGACTGGGGAAGCCAGAAACTGGTGCTATGTACAGTACGTCCTGTTTTTTGTTTCCTGTAAATACAGATTGGGAGAGATTCAGGGGGGAGATATTGAATGGTGTTTATGTTACACTCGCTATACAGAAGAGAACTATCTATATCTATAACTAGCAGAAACTAAATATAAGTACTTTAAAATATGTAACCAAGTTAATACAAATACAACAATTGACTTTGCCATATACCATATACAACATACCTATATAGAAGAAAAATAAACTGTTCACAACTGTTGAATGAGTACCGGCTTCCTCTACTGTAAGTATGTGGGTGAGCAATTGATCCCGGAGAGCAGATTCCAGATTATCCTGCCGATGACTGCTTTAACCACTTGAATTATTAATGTATTAACCTGTAAAAATGAAATAACAATGAAAAAAAAAAAAAAAATTTAACTTTAAAAAAAAAACTTTTTTTTTTTTTAACTTTTTAACCATTTGACTATATTTAACTTAAATATCATTTTAACCATTACCGATCACAAAGTTGTTGTTTTTTTAACTTATAGCATAGAGAACACATTTCAACTTGTCACACTTACAGTAGCCAATAATCCCACCTCTATGGATTGCACGTAGTCATGTGAGCTACTGTCAGTGTCTACCTTCCAGTGAAGATGGCCAGACTTGAGGCCAAACACAGCCTCTGAAACTGGCAGGGATTACAGAAAACACATTTCTTCAGTCAGTGTGGTTAACTACATGGCTGGCCGAGCTAACAGCAGTTAACTACTCAGGATTCTTTCCATCAGGAAAGTCTATAAGTCAGTCTGGTACTGTTGGTCTCAGAGGCTGTGCTCTGACCCCGGTTCTGTCCACCCGGCTGCTCAGCCCTGTTCTGTTTCCTGCTAACAGCAGATTCAGTTAGCAGCAGTTAATTAGTAGCTACTTTAGCAAGTGGTTCGGCTAAAGCTGTCTGTCCATGAAAAAACTCACATGTCAATCACGTGAAGCTGGGTGGATTTGAACATCATTACAGACCATGAACACATCATGCTTCCTTTAACCTGTAACAGATCATTATTCAGCTTTACCACTTGCTTTAAAGGCCCAGTGTTTCAGATTCAGTGGGCCTTACCTTAGAATGAGCCTTTTATATAACACAAACTTTGCTCTAGATAGGCACTTCACGTGTTCTAGGGCCAGCATAGTTTTTTCTTTGTGCTTGGAAGGAGAGGGTGAGTGGAGGTGGATTGCGGATTCCAACCGCAACAATACTGCTAGATGCCACTAAATCCTAAATACTGCTCCTTTAAATTATGGATTGACGTTAGCTTTGAATTAAACTTGGGGGGAAAACACATTAAATACTAGTAATCATTTGGGATATTAGTCATAGAAAGTATCCAATTATTGGGGGGGGGGTTTCCTGCCTGACACCCAATCTGAAGTCTCCTTGTTGGGACAAAAGGCGAGCACTCTTCCTTTATCCTGACTGCTGAGACAAGAATAGCACCCAGTAATGTTGGAGGGGCTTGGTAGGAAGAAATCAAACCCTGACTCTGATCCCCTGGGAGCAGCACACACATACTCAAGCAAGCATATGTGTCATGGAGCTCGCTCTGTGTTTTCACACCACCACCCTCCTGCCTTTTCAGTCCCAGTGGGCGAGAGATGGGTGGAGGGTGAGCAGTGTGCAGAAGGTGTTAAACTGATCCAGAAATAAACACAGTAGCTGTTAGAGCTGTGTTAGATAGAAATGCCCCTGGCTCGCGCCACTCACTCCTCAGAGCCACGACTGGTGTGTGTGTGTGTGTGTGTGTGTGTGTGTGTGTGTGTGTGTGTGTGTGTGTGTGTGTGTGTGTGTGTGTGTGTGTGTGTTCGCAATAAGCACATGTGTTACTGTATGTGCTTGTATGCGTGTAGATTTGGCACTGATATTGGCTGTGAAGTGTGAGCACAGCGTCCAAGGACACAGCAGAAAGCCATGCAGCCTTGGGGATGGACAAATAGAGAGAGACACAGGCCAACTGAGCTCCGCCGAATGGAGCCAATAGGATTAAAGCAGCAATATGACCTTCACAGATGACAGGGAAAAGAATTGCTGCTTTATTGCTGTTTTCACTCAGTCTCGGCACTGAGGTCGTACAGCCTCTGTGACTGCAGAGCAGCTGTGGCTGTATGGCAGAGATGTGCTTCTCTGTTCACTGGATGAACTGCACATGCAGGGTGAGCTGAGAGCAGAATCAAGACACCAGCACTTTCACTGTGTGTGTTTGAGCCAAGGACATGGTCATTTCCAGCAGTGTGGTTTCTTTTTTGGATAAAAGAGTACTGAGGCTCCTGACGTTCATACATGATGTGGAATTATAGACACACAAGTATGTATGAGAATAAACCACTGACTTGATGATACACATAGATCCAATTGCATTCTGTTAATGCACCTCCTGTCTATAATCTAATAACTACTTCTAACAAAGTCTACATGAACTTTTTATCACATTTGATCAAGCAGAGCTTTAGTTTACCAAGGCCAGGTCTAACAGTGAATGATTCTTTTATCTCTCGGGCCAACTAACTGCTAAATCCTCGTCATGACTCAGCTGATGATTTTTTCCTATATAACTATGATGGCTGGACATACACGATGAAAAACTGGTTCTTGATATGTGCTCTGCAGTATGTTGAGTTCTCTAGAGAAACTAATTATCCTTATGAACCTTTTTTGCTGTTGAAGATTCATTAGGAAGTAATAAAAAAAGAGAGATAGATTTTTAAATCACTATTGCAGTACTGTTGATGCTTTGATGTTTAATAATCTTTTTTTTCTTTCTTTCAAAGGTTCTTTGGAATACTGATGACTGCTTCTTAAAGTCAACCTTCGCGGCACTATGACCTGGTTTATATTAAAAACAAAACAGGACAGTTGGAAGACCTTTTCTGTGAACACAAAGTACATCAAATAAAGGCTGCTAAGCTTCTGACTAATTGCAATGGGCTAGATTCTATACTTTATACTTTACTAATTAACCTTTTTAATGTCATTTAATGTTAACTAAATGTTGCATTCAGAGTTAAACATTTTAATTCAAATTATTTTAAATTGCAGCTTGAATGAACTACACAAGGACAAATGTTTTTATTTTACTAAATTCTATCAAGAACTTGAAAATAAATATTACTTTGAAGAACTAATAGCTTAAAGGGTCCTCTTATAGGTTCCCCTATGAAGAACCACTGTAGGTTCTAACTCAAACGTGTATTGTTAAGAGTGCACCCTGGGTTTTATGAACATTAAAACTGAAGTTGAAAGGAGAGAATTATTTCCTAAAGATATGTAAGTTTCATGCTTTTTGTCAAAGATAAACTGTAAGATGAGAAGTTAACTTCAGCCTTCCTTTTGTTATTGTATTTGGTGTAATAATAATCAGAATAAGGGCAGCAGCAAGGGCAACAACAATTGTTTTATTATTAATAATTATAATAATCAGCTTATACATATTTATTAGTTCAATACTGTTTGACAGCTCAATGTACAGATGTGTCAAACCTAAACTTAAGTCATCTGAAAATCTAAGTGGTTCAACATGGATTAATGGATTCATTTCTGTGTGCCACAAAGTGCCAATGGGTGATTCTACATGGTGTCAGAAGTGTGTGGAATCAGATGGATAAGTGGGGGCCATATGCTCACCATGTTCCCCCTACACACTGGCTGTCAAAATGGCTGAGGCTCCACGGCTTCTGATCTCCTGCTGCAAAGTGTGTGCAAATCCCACCAGCAGTGTTGGAAGCAGTTCCGTTGTCAGATTCTCTGTGATTTGAAACTTTTTGGACATGCAGTAGTTTACTTTTGATCCTGCATGTAAACAAACTCAGATATTCTTATTAGAGTAATGCTGTTTACTCAATTAGGGCAGTCAACGAGCAAAGAGGCAGCGAGGACGTGCCTGTTGCTGTCTGTCTGTGCAGCTGCTTGAGCGACATGCAGAGCGCTCCAGCAACACTGGGAACCTCAAAGCCCACGCAAGCCCCCGCTGATGAATTCAAACAGATGTTGCAAGTCCTCTGACACTTGATGAAACAGTTGGAAGTTTTTCAGGAGACCGGGGGACTCTTGGCCTCCTCACCACGCACCTGCTGCTGGTGCTGTGGAAGGCTCCGAGATGTTCAGATATTCATTAAGGAGAGCGTGACGCCGTGCAACAATCCTCTTTGAAGAAACCCACAAAGTGGACACCACAACTTAAGACAAAGACACATGGCACTGCATACAGCTATTTTTGAAAGGGGGGGTTGTATGTCTATAAGACAGTGCATGCTGACATGTAAGAATGTATCTAAAAAAGGTATTTAAACATGATGAAACATGTATTTGACTGTTGAAGAGGAGCCGTGTCTGTTTTCTTTTCAAAGGAAAATTTACCTGCTCGAATTCTAAAGTCAGTATTTGTGTATTAATATTTTCAGTGTGTAATATTTGCATGGTGAAAACAACAGGGATGAGATTTGACTAGACACTACATTTTCATACATGTGTGTGATTGGAGTGTTCCAGGTATATAAGAACCATTTTAACAGCACAGAGCATCAGTGATGACACAATGATGTGATAGCAGCAGCTGTTTTGGACTTGAACCATGGATGCACAGACATCAATCAATTATTGATTTGATCTGCGATGGACAACAGACTTAATGCTGTCACCAGCTGATAGGTCACACTGATTTGAAGAGTCTTCGACTGATTCATTGGTTTTGGCCAATGAAGCAAACATTTCTGTCACGACAGCTGCTGGAGTTGTTTTTATTTCTCTCCGTCTGCCCCTGTCTTCCTGTCTCCAGTCACTTTGCTCTTGCCCCAGGCCCATGCATTTCTTAGCAACTCTCCAGACTTGCTACTCTTAATCTACCCACCAAATGACTTTAGACTTTCTCAGTCATCTGACTCCTGCATCCACCTGCTCACCTGTTCTTCATTCCCAATTACTCCACACAGTATATTTCACTAGGCCTCATCATAAATGTTGCTTTGCGCCTTTGTTTTCCAGCCACCTGAACCTGAATCAGTGCCTGTACTTGTACTCTTCCAGCATTCCTTTGTTTTCACAAGTTGCCCTCTTGGATTTGTTTGACTGTTGTCATCTCATTGTAATTAGTAAAACTCTTTTGCCTTAAGTAAATGTCACTTCATCCTACCTGCTTGCATGCCGTGTGTTTTGTCTACCTTTGAGTCCTCCTCGTTCTGTTGCCTGGATTACTCTTAATGATTTCGGATCTGCTGTGATTTGAGTGCAACATGTACTGATTTCTCATCATTATATACAGTTTTTTCCTTTTGCTTAAACATAATTTAGCCAACTAGGCTGGTTTTTATCAAAATACTAACACAATTCACCAAACCACACACCCAAACTGCAAAATAACTCATATATCACACAAAATGAAGCACTGCAACCAAAATCAAACTTTTGCACCAGATGGCACACACTTCATTCGTATTCATAGATTTTTGTCTAACCAACTACACACTGTTGGGCATAATGAAAAGCACCCTCATCTTTAGTATGCTTTGCCATCATACTAACATAGTTCAAAGTGTAGAGAATTCTTCAGATTGTTCACAATCTGAAGAAAATATTTGCAGATACAAAAATATTTGCAGATACACACACGTGCTATTAAAATTTTTATTAAGTCAGTACAACATATGCACAGCAGATAGATTTACATTGGAGTGAACTAAAATATGCTCACAAAACAGTAAGCTGAAAAATACAATTGCTGCTCATGCACCTATGGTCTTTAATTGCTTACTTCCTGATTGAATTGTTAACAATTACATAACACCTGTTTGGCCAGGTGGCACATATAGTGGCCAATGAGCTCATGTAGAGTCATTTTAAATGGCAGTGTTTTGAAACTGCAAACATGTGACTTCATGTCAGATTGTTGTGTCTTACAGTAGTAGCAACTCAAAAGTTCCCGTTCAAGCTGAACGCCAGCTGAATGGCAGCCGTCTTCCAGCTGACTTCCAGCCGGCTGCCTGTCGAGTTCTGTGACCGGAGTGACCCCCCTCCTTCTCCTGGGCGTGTCTATTTTTTACTGTAACTCCACCCATTCATGTGATTACAGGGTATGACCAGGAGATGGCGCTTCTCTCGCAGAACTTATTTACAGTTGTTCTACCTGGAGATGACGTAGCTTACACACCTCGTTAGCATTCTCTTTGCTCAATCTTTTGTTTGCGCTTACAGTAATGGGCTTTTTGGTCTCCGAGTGTTACAGATCACAGAGCGGAAAATGCAGCTGGTTTGACTACTGCATACTCTACAGTAGCCGTATGATTTGAGCTAGTCTTTTACATAATTACTGAAGCGTCTCTTCTTTTGTGCTCGCGCACTCTCTCTCGCTCATCTGCATGCAAACAACAAACTAACCCTTAAAAATTTGCAAAAAGAATTGAAGAATAACAACAGCAATAATACCTCCTATTGAATATTTGGTCTCTGTCATCACATCATCACACATGACGGTTTCATAAGCGTATACTGCAAACTTTATTAAAACCAAACTAACTTGACTTATTTCACACTTTATTCACCCGTAATTCTTTCCATTTACGCTTTGCGCCATTTAGCCTATGGTCACTGTTTAAATCAACAACATCTAGGCTATTCTGTCCTCACTGTACATAATTACTAAAGCGTCCTTTGCACCACTAGCCACATCCATGATTGTCTGTCCTGCATTTTCCGCTCTGATTTGCGTGACACGTGGGGGGAAAAAGGCCCATCAAGTGCAAACAAAAGGTTGATACCTACATAACAAAGGGCTTCCAAAGGGCTGTTAATCACCAGGTATTCTCCCTCTTTAAATGGCGTCTCACAACGATCAAACTGTGATCAAATATTCAATAGGAGGTATTATTGCTGTTGTTATTCTTCAATTCTTTTTGCAAATTTTTAAGGGTTCGTTTGTTGTTTACATGCAGATGAGCGAGAGAGAGTGCGAGCACAAGAGAAGAGACGCTATGTTATGATATATTTTATTTATTATTGGTTAACTGTTTACCAAATCAACAACATCTAGGTTATTCTGTCCTCACTGTACATAATTACTGAAGCTTAATCAATATGGCCACTATGGCGTTCAGAGGAATACTCAGAAATCGAACGTGTTTCATACTGCAGGCTTCAGAAAGCATCAAACAGATATAATAGTGACATGGAGTTGCGGCTGCAGCGGTGGCTCAGTGTTATCTTATCACAACTGTTTTTTCCCATCAACCAATCCGCGGAATACTTGGTGCTGTGTGGGGCGATATGAACGGATCATGATAATCCTTTGCACCACTAACCACATCCATGATTGTGCTCTGTCTCAGCTGATCGGGTCACCCGCTCACCCCAGCTTATCTGTTCAGATGTGTCTTAGTTTAGACAGTCTACGGTGAGAGCGGAACATCACTGCTCCTCCCCTTGGACAAAGAGGCATTGCAGCTGGTTTCACACAGACTGCTTAGGGGCGTTTCCAGTCGGCCCTCACTGACTACGTCATCGCGGGGGATTACATTTCGGTCACGTGCCAGCCAAGGACCCTTCAAGGACCTGTCGAGGACCAGTCACTGCCCTGTCACGGTCCCGTCACGGAAACACGGGAACTTTTAAGTTGCTACATCTGTAGCTTACACACCTCATTAGCATTCTCGTTGCTCAACCTTTTGTTTGCACTTACAGTAACAGGCTTTTTGGTCTCCCAGTGTCACAGATCACAGAGCGGAAAATGCAGCTGGTTTGACTACTGCATACTATACAGTAGACGTATGATTTGAGCGTGTTCATGAATTGAAATGAAATTTAAGGTGTTTATATCTAACATGTCAGCATTTACCAAATCAACAACATCTAGGCTGTTCTGTGTTTACTAGTGGTGGGCCGTTATCGGCGTTAACGTGAGACTCTTATCGGGTGATAAAAAAAATATCACCATTAATCTATTCTCAAAGCTGTTCCAGCCTTTGAGGTAGCTTTTTGACTTTTTACTCTTTTGTTCGTTTTTGTTTTCTTCACTGTAACTCTGTGGAGTCCTGATCTCTCTAGCAGTTTAGAGAGTTTTGTGCTTTTGTCGTGTTTTTTCTTGGTGTTGTTTTTTAAATGCCGCTTCCACCTGGACAGCTGCCTTTGTTTACTCTGGGAAACAGCTGATCGCGCTAATGCAGGCTGGCATTGGCGCAATCAGCTGTTCGATTGGCGCATTAATCTATGGCCACCACTAGTCTTTGCATAATTACAGGAGCGTCTCTTCTCTTGTGCTCGCGCACTCTCTCTCGCTCATCTGCATGTTAACAACAAACTAACCCTTAAAAAGTTACAAAAAACGGTTCGGACGTCACAGGGCTGCCAGGCCTGTGTGTCAGACCTGCCAATACAAGCGAGAGGGTTT
This sequence comes from Larimichthys polyactis, assembly GCA_018985215.1. Classification (NCBI taxonomy): domain Eukaryota; kingdom Metazoa; phylum Chordata; class Actinopteri; family Sciaenidae; genus Larimichthys; species Larimichthys polyactis. Next base: position 499,675 of record JAFMOB010000101.1, read on the forward strand.
TTTTAATTAACAGTTTATTTGGAGGGGAGGGCTTGTTGTTGTTGTTGTGCGCGACATAAAGCTGCAGAGACGAGCGTTTTGGAATCCCTTTGTTATGCAGGTATTTACTGTAGTGCACGCTTTAGGCCAGGTAAACCATACAAACCCCTCATTAGCATTCTCATTGTTTGCACTTGATGGGCTTTTTGGTCTCCCAGTGTCACAAATCACAGAGCGGAAAATGCAGCTGGTTTGAGTACTGTATACTATACAGTAGCCTTGTGATTTGAGTGTGCTCATGAACATGAATGACTCCTTTTCATTTTCGTCCATTCCATAGGCTAAATGGCGTAAATGGTAAATGGTAAATGGTAAATGGACTGTACTTATATAGCGCCTTTCTAGTCTTCCGACCACTCAAAGCGTTCTACACTACATATCTCATTCACCCCATTCACACACGTTCATACACTGATGGCATTGGCTACCATGCAAGGTGCCAACTGCTCATCAGTTTCTGGATCTAACCATTCATACACATTCACACACCGATGGCACAGCCTTCGGGAGCAATTAGGGGTTCAGTGTCTTGCCCAAGGACACTTCGACATGCAGACCGCAGGAGCCGGGGATCGAACCGCCGATCATCTGATTGGTGGTGACCCGGAACAATGAAGCTACGAAGCAACTGGTTTTGCTGGACTTTATTCCTAATCTGGAACACAGGCTACTGTAGGCTGGAGCCAACGCCAAAAAACAATAAAAACTGGCAAGCACAGCAGCATATAACATTAACACATTAGCTCTCTCCCCGCTCTCTTCTACACACACACCTGAACACACCCCCCACGGGTCCTCAGCCAATCCCTGGTAGCTACTTCGTGCCCCTCAACGCCATGGCAACTGCCATGATTGACAGGCTTCACAGCCTCTAACAACGCCACCCCCCCAGGCGTCACCCCATACACTGCAGCCTAACTTACTTGAACACAACTCAACAGCCACAGTGTATACACAGTAAATGGTAAATGGACTGTACTTATATAGCGCCTTTCTAGTCTTCCGACCACTCAAAGCGCTCTACACTAAATGGTAAATGGACTGTACTTATATAGCGCCTTTCTAGTCTTCCGACCACTCAAAGCGCTCTACACTACATATCTCATTCACCCCATTCACACACAGGTGCCAACTGCTCATCAGTTTGCAGATCTAACCATTCATACACATTCCCACACCGATGGCACAGCCTTCGGGAGCAATTTGGGGTTCAGTGTCTTGCCCAAGGACACTTCGACATGCAGACCGCAGGAGCCGGGGATCGAACCGCCGATCATCTGATTAGTGGACGACCCGCTCTGCCTGTGAGCCACAGTCCGTTACAATATGTATGAAATAAGTGAAGTATGTTTGGTTTTAATAAAGTTTGCAGTATATATGTTATGTTTTTATTCTACATGGACACCACTGTTTATTTTCCACTATGCCCCCCTCCATTATAATAATACACCGCACAACTTTTGAAAGTCCAGAGATAAGTCTGTTGCAAAAGGCCACGGTGACTCTTGTTTGCCAAAACGTCTGTATGTCCTCGACAAGCTCCTGTTTTGTGCCTGGCCTAGCCTACTTGCGAATAAAGTCTTTAATGGAATGCCTAAATATATGTTTGATGGTTTCGTAAGCTTATACGAAAAAAGTATGGATTGACCTGAGCGTACGGGTGGCAGAGCCAGGAGTGGTTGCTGAGCCATAACATCTCTGCCACATTCACATCATGGGTTTTTGACTTCTAAATAGATTAAATAAATCACATCAACATCCAACTCATAATTACAACTGGTACCCCCAAAAGCTTTGACATATATCTGATAATATGGATGTTCCTAAATCCAAACATATATGACGACCTCGACATTCACCAAAGATCATATGAGTACACAATCATCTGCATCAATATCTGTGCTCAGAATGAATGGGGCTTAGACTGGACATGGGCATGACTAACATGAAGTATTTCATTTAAACCAAATGTTGATATGGTTTGATCAGAAGTTGCTATACTTATTAGAAAATACATACAAATCAAATCAAATCAGATTTTATTTGTATAGCCCAAATTCAGGAAACACATTTTCCCTCTGAGGGCTTTACAATCTGTACAGGAAGTGACACCCTCTGTCAGGGAAAAAAGGTGGAAGAAACCTCAGGAAGAGCCACAGAGGAGGGATCCCTCTCCCAGGACGGACAGAGGTGCAATGGATGTCACATGTATAGACCAAATCAACACAAACATATATAGAGCACAACAGCTTTTTTCCTTTAAAACTTGCTATATTTATTGTTTTACAAGAAGACACAAAAGACTCATACTTGTAAAAAGTATGTGTAAGAGCAATATTAGGAATGTATTTTGCTTTAAATTATTATTTTATTTGAATATTGTTTGACATACAGAAATGTGTAAATTCATGAAGAAAGAAATATTAGTTCATTATTGTGTAGTGCATACGTTTAACCACAAGGGGGAATGCGCTTGAGATACACTTAAATATAAGTCATGTGAGACATGCAGTTTGACATTAGACGGTCGGGTGGAGGTGATACAGTTTTCTGAACGACCTACACCAGTTAAGACCTCAACTGCAGTAAAAATAAGGAGCTTTAGAGATTGTTTTATGTTTTATTGTTTTACTTTTTTTGTTTTTATGATATACTTTATCAGTAAACATTTTAACACAAAGATTTTTGAGTTTGAGGATTTTGTCGAGTCACACTGGTTGCTATACACCTGCTCCGTTGGTGGCATGCAGAGGAAGAAGGAGCTGCCACTACAGTATGTTTATTCATACCATTGTTTCAGATGAGAACTCGCTCAACTCTAGTAATCATAAGCAACCGTTCACCCTTAACGAACAATTTGCCACCATGAACGTGGCAATGTTTCTGAACATCCATCCCACATGACATGGTTTGCCTGTGAAGAGCTTATGGTTAATACTTAAAGCAGCCACATGACAAACTGTTTAGAGGGTATGTTCCAAGGTTGGCTTTTTAGCATTGTTTCAAACGCAAACCTTTCAATTATCTTACTTTTGCAACGTTCTGGATTTATGTCATAGAACACGGCAGACTGCAGCCTGAATGCAGAGCTGATGAACTGAATAGGAACTGTGTTGAAGATATTTCAACACTGATCTTATATCTATTTCAAACTGCAGATAGATCCATTAAAATGCATGTTTCTCTTAGCCTGATGTCCTACTTCGTTGTTCTCTGTGGCTGCATGAAGCTCATTCTTTACTTAAATGCAGCTGGCAGAATATGAAGTTATGCATATTAAATATCTGCATTGTTTTAAGCTTCAGGACAAATTCCTCAACATAAGTGCAGGCCTTAAGGGAGTTTTCTTAACATGTAACAAATGTTTGCCTTAGGCTTGTGATGCATTTTGTATGATCTGTCTTTAGTGGAAACATGCAACGGTTCATGTTTCATTATCAAGTGAATTTCAAAACTGCACATTTCAGATAAGAGAAACAAATAACGTCGACTTCAAGAAAACATTTCTCAGAGCTTTTGGCCCTGAAAACAAAACAAGAATTCTCCTGAGAGGTTGAGGTTTTTTCTAATTATAATTCTGTCTGTTCGAAAAAGAAAACACAGTCTCACATTAAGTAAACCCCTATAATCTCACAAAGCCTGGAGTATTTAGAATAACATCCCCTGTGAGACGATATCACCTCTGACATCGCTGAGATTTTCTGCAATGCATTCCAACAAATGATATTTTAGCATGTTTGTCATGCTGTCCATGGGCAATGAGAGAGCCTGTGGACAACATATGCTGTAATAGAAAGGATCGTATTCAAAAATAAGTTTATATTTGTGAGCATGGAGGAAACAAGTTTTAGAGAAATGAAATCATCTGAAGTGAAGCATTTTCCTGATGGTGGATCAGTCGGTTTTTGAAGTAAGAGCATTGGATCGTCCGTCATCATGGTGGACTGCAGCAATCTCAAGCCAGCACTGAGGAGTGAGATACTATCAAATAAGGTAGTTGGCATGCACTCCAGCCATGTGAAGGCAGCTCATTCGAGGGGAGCTCGCTGGCATGTGCCTAGTGGTTATTCCAACATTCATGTGACCTGTGTGGTAGGAGTCCACCTCACCTAGCTCCTTGTGACATAAAGGAGCGGCAAAATGAACACTCTCAGCTCCTTCTAGGTGTCTGAGCATGTCACCTTATCTTTAAGTGTGGGCCCATCCAGCTTAGGACCATCACGAGGCAGGGTGTACGGCACCTTCAGCCGCGCACCTGCCACTGTCTCTCCTCCAGTAGCCACAGCACCCCGAGGCTCATCCTCATGCTTCGGGTCACCCTCGTCACTAAGGGGGCCCTCCTCAGACACAGCACTTTCAGCCGACCCTGGCGCCACCAGGATACCCAACTCCACCAATTTCCCAACTAATAGAGCCTTCAGCTCCTTCTTAACTAATTGTCTCTCGTAAGGGAGACCAAAGTGGAGCGCTATCCGTGCCAAATCATGCTTCTTACAATTATCAATTTCCCTGAGCGACGGGTTGGTCATAAATGCCTCCATACTAAATGTCGTCATTATTAAACACACAAAACCACAAACACAAAACAATCCGAAAATTTCAAATAATATTTACTTCTGTTTCTCTGGTATTTTAAATTGATCCCGGACGAGCCCCCATTTATGTTATGAACCAATAAAGGGGTATGAAAGGAAGTAACATAAAACCAGATTTTAACGGTTATTAAACAAAAGTATTTTATTAAATGAAAGTTTTAGATTGTTTTAACAAAAGGAGGTGAGGCAAAAGGGAACTAAGGGCGAGCAAGTGCTGATTAAACGAACAAACAAATATAACAAAAGAAGAACTCTAAACAGAGCCTATTATATCTAACTAGAAAACCAAACGAGAAAGAAAAACCTCACTAACTAAGTCTAACTCTAAATAACAATACCACATCAAAACAGCACTTCTAAATCTAATGGGTCTAACAAAAATAGTCTATGCGTAATCAGTAGCTATTAACTAAACTAAACCCTGCCCAGTCCCAATAAACCAAACACAAAACCTCCGTTTACAAAACACAAACAAACGAGTATCATCAGATACGTCACAATGCAACCAATCGAGTATCATTAGATACATACGAGGCGAGCTCACGAACACACAAACAACGAGTGAAGCCGCCACGATACTCGGGCGGCTGCGGTTTAAATGCCCGGTGATGCGGCTGCGGGGGCGCTCTCATTGGCGGCGTGGGAACGATGCCGCACCAATCCTGGCCCTGCAGCTGACGACTGTTGTCCCCACCTCCATCAGTTTGGGGCCAACCAGGGACCGGCAACCACACACCTGCATTTACCTATTTGGAACAAAACACTAGATACACACATGCTGTGGGGCGAAACGGCGGCAGCCGTAACACCCCGAAAGAACATAATTTCAGATGCTTGTATCTGTGATCTTATTCTTTGGGTTTCTAGCAGAAAAATCAAGAGTTACAGAAAAAATACAGAGTGATTCAAACACCTCTGTGAATCTGGATCTTTGGGATGAAGAAAGTCTGGCGGCTGCATCTATGTCCGGGTTCAGCCTGAAGATGTGACAGTGGACTGAATGCCAGCTAGGCCAGGCTGTGTGTGTGATGGTAACCATGCAGTCTGAATCCTGCCTGTTATTTACAATTTCACATTTGCTCTTATATTTACAGATCATATACATTAATATATAAAATAAACAAGGCGAGCACATTGGTTTAATAATGCCTTTGTCTGATATAATGGACATTTTGTAAATATGGCAAAAAGGATTGGTTTAATTAATGTTATTTCAATGTTGGTTAAATGATAAAATAGCGATTGATTTTAATGTAAACTAATGTTGATTTTATGTCTGTCTTGATCTATTTTTTATCAGTGTTACATTTCAATGTTGGGTATGGCTGATTCAGTAACAGTTTGTTTATGCATCAACATTGATTCAATGTTGGTCTGCTATCTGGGGATGCTCTTGTGGCAAGGCTATAAGGGTAATCTGGTTTAAGCTATAATTACAGACCAACAACGCCACTGGGTGAATTGCACCCTCAGAAATTACAGGAGTCCAGTTTATGTTCAAAGGACACAGGTACGACAGACACCGGCACTTGACGTGATTCCAACACAAAATACAAAGTTTATTACAAAAAGTTGGTTGTTTTCTAAAATACAATATGGGTTTAATAAAATCACAAAATGAGCCCCCTTATCTAAGCATTGATTGGGTTGCTTCTAAAGTGCAATGTGCAGGAGACTGAGGGCTCACCGGCGGAGATGACTTGCTGACAAAGGAGAGGGGAGGGAGTCCTTATAATACACCACGCGTGAAAATCTACACACAAATTATGGACACCCAGGTGCGCTATTATACAAAAGGAAGTGAAGGGAACGACCACCACCTGGACCAGCCAGTCACTCACGCCAGCGGCACCACAGCTCCTATCAAAAAGAAAAGAAAGAAGCACAGTTAGGCAACGTACTATAGGGGTGAGGATTTGCACATTGTGCGATCATGGTACGACATTACATAATCACTCAACACTATTAAAATGACAGTGCTGTGTGGCCCCGGAAGAGACCCACACACGCGCGCAGACAATAAAATTGGTTAAATGACGAAATAGTAGCAAGCACTAATAAAACCAGCCCAGACAGAACAGCAGTATAGGCCCTGCAACATGGAGGCCCGCTTCAGCAAGTAAGCCACTGGTGGATGTGGAGGCTTCAGTGCTCCGATTGAGAGTGGCGCACCACAACTATGCAGCTTTACCTTAGGAGTTGAATGCTACGCAATGCGTGGAAAATTACGCATTGGCTTGAAGGACACGCTCCACCCTTCCCGCCTTGGCAATTAAGCCGACACCACTGACGATGCGAAACGGGGAGTCACTGGACACGCCGTGTAGCGCACAGACAGTGCTAACGCACGCTCCAGGCAGCTGGCCCACTCTATGAGTACAAAAGAAAAGTTGCGCCTTGAGGGGCACGCCACGCCAAACCACGCCACACTGCCAACACCAGCCCGAGCAGTAAAGCCGCACCTGACACAAATGATCCTCTCTCACCTATCTATGAGGATTATGGCACCGCCCACCACAATTGTTCACAGCTTGATGACACAGTCACTCTGCCACACTCTGTTCTACATTCACTTCATCTTTTTATTTTACAGAATGTATATCAGTTCTTCTGTCCATTAATCTGTCAGTCAGACATTCATTTCATGTATTTTTGTTTGTGTTTTGCTTCACAGTCACGTATCTAGTTGGATTACATTATAGGTTATGGAACTGCTTATTAACACATAAACGAAAAATTTATTTACAAACCTGTTTTCCATCAACTAGGCAAATAAGCACAGCCACCACACAGCTACTGCGTGTTGGGTGTGTTTATTTGCATCAAAATAATGTCTCTGAATGGGGTATTTAAATATGAGATGGTTGGCACACTAAGGAAATTGCTTTTTCTGCTGTTTGTTGACCCCACTAATGTTGAGCTGTGAGGCTTTACGCTACATTAAGACTCTGCTCTCACTGTGTTTGCATGGACTGGTCTGTATGGATGTTGGTTTGTTAATGGAGCTCACAGTGTAGAAACGTAGAAATACAAATGATACACGTGAATAAGGCCAGCAGGTAGGGGAGGTTAAATAGGATATCAAAGGCACATTTTGTCATGTCTGTGAAACACATTTTATTTATTTTATACAATAACACAGGAGTGTGTCTAGCTTTCGGTTGGTAATTCAATGAATCGTCTCAGTCAGAGCAGTGATGGTAGGGTGATACATGTGCATTGTAAAGCTTAAATAACCTGAGGGAGAGTGTGTATATATGGTAAAGACTTACAGACACACGTTTCACTCAAAGCATATTGCATATAAAAGGCTTGACACCCCCCTGCTTTATTTTGAAAGGGACAGGGATCTTGAACAAACAATAATTTATGATCAATTCAAAGAACATTTATCCTCTTGGGCTGATGTCATACCATTTTCTGCTCTACTTCCGGTTGCAGTGTGTGTCGAACGATTCTTCCACTTTTGCATGAGCTGCTAATAATAATAGATATTTGTTTTCCAGGCAAATACGCAGGCAAATACAGAGGACGTCCACTGAAAGTCTCCTACTGAAAAACAAGCGCTGTCAGCAGGAGGATCATCAGGCTGTGTTTACATGCTGCTCAACACTGGACATAAACCAAAGAAATGAAAAGAGAGAAATCATCATTTGATTTATTAAAATAACAGTAACTTTATAGTGTAAGGACAACTCAGACTTGTTTAAACGTTTGAAACAAATGCATGCTGGGTGAAAATAAAATCATGTTTAAGTTCATTCGTTTTTCTCTTTGAAAACTGACTGAGGCTGCACGAGTCAGTACATCTAAGTAGTGAGTATGGAGTTGACTGTTAATTAGGTTAATCCACAAATTGATTAGCTTAGCTTCACTCATTTTTCATTTTGCACTTCAGTAAAAGTTCTTATAACAGAACTGTAGTTTCACAAAGTTTACCCTGTCAGTAAAGCCCCAGGAGCACTTGAATGTCACCGTCTTTTGTTTGCTCTCTAAATGAATGAGCTTTGGAGGTATTGGCAGGTGTATTTTTGACCTTTGAATAGAGTCAGGCTTGCTGTCTCTTTAAGCTAAGCTAGGCTAATTACATCCGGACTCCAGCTCCACTTCACCCTCTAGACACCATAGCACCCGAGACCACCTGTTTTATATTTCACCATGGTGTCCGGGAGTACCAATCTTTTTAAAATAATTCCCAGTGTCTTTCAAAACACAAAACAAGCTGAGTATTGTAGCTAGTTTAGTTTAGTCATGTCTATGATATTTTTCTCAGGTTTCCACTTCTCAGGTTTCCACTGTAAGATCTCACTTTACTATCTTCTGGAAGCTGTCAGATTGTGTTGTGAGGGAGATCCTGACCCACTGTGCAGAGTGGAAAGAGACAAAGACATTGTGAGTTCTATAGTGTTTTGACGGGCTGTGGTTCGTAGTGGGTCGTCCACTAATCAGATGATCAGCAGTTTGATCCCCTCCAGTCTGCATGTCCAAGTGCCAGGATACTGAACCCCAAACTGCTCCTGAAGGCTGTGCCATCGGTGTATGAATGGTTAGCTCCTAAAACTGATGAGCAGTTGGCACCTTGCATGGTAGCTAATGCCATCAGTGTATGAATGTGTGTGAATGGTTAAATACGTACTGTAAAGAGTGGTCGGAAGACTAGATAGGCGCTATATAAGTAGTCATATAAGCAGTCCATTTACCATCACCTGACATATTCAGATGGAGGCTGTTTTCTTTGGACAGTTCAGCATAGAGTCTCAGTGAGGACTGACTGGGTCATGATGACTTTAACACTTCTTCTCATGTAGCTGTAGCAGTTTAGGTGCTATTTGTTTTTTTCTGTTAAAAAACTACAAATGACACAAATTAGGAAACAAATTGAAGAGCAAGTTCACATATAGTACACCCAGCTCAGCTTTCAGCCTTTTTTCAGCCTCTTCTGCCTTTTGGTTCTGTTGTACTTGCGTGACTGCAGTTTTGGTGCCATTTACAGCACGATTAAAATGTATTATTAAAGTTTGTATACCACATAGACACATACAGTAGTAAATGGTAAATGGACTCTACTTATATAGCGCCTTTCTAGTCTTCCGACCACTCAAAGCACTCTACACTACATATCTCATTCACCCCATTCACACACGTTCATACACTGATGGCATTGGCTACCATGCAAGGTGCCAACTGCTATGCAAGGTGCCAACTGCTCATCAGTTTAAGGATCTAACCATTCATACACATTCACACACCGATGGCACAGCCTTCAGGAGCAATTTGGGGTTCAGTGTCTTGCCCAAGGACACTTCGACATGCAGACCGCAGGAGCCGGGGATCGAACCGCCGATCATCTGATTAGTGGACGACCCGCTCTGCCCAGTAGGATGGTGTCTTCATTCACCTACACAAAGGAGGATCAGTAAGAACAGCTCAAATGAACATCTTCACAAACAGACTGTGATTGCACAATAAGACTCTGGTTCCATATTTATTGTCATCCATGATAATATGGATGCCCCTTCCCTCCTCACAGAGCAGGTCCTCCTGTGATTTCCTTCTGTTAACAAAAACAACAGAAGACACAAAGATGAAAAGCTCTTCCTCCACTCCAAACTCTGTGGAATAGAAAGCGAGACAAACTTTGAGTGTTATTCATCTCGAGTATTGAGTAAAAATACACAGTTTGTGTGCCTCCAAAATCCCCACATCTCCTCCCAGCTCTCTGCTGTGAACTCTGCTGAGTTTACTGTTGTTTTTAGAAGAATAATAGGATCCCTGTTGAAAACTGGCAGTTATAAAATATTTTCCATTTCCTGGAATTCCTGGAATGTACAGTATATTCGGTCTGTAGATGGATGACTTTACAGGGATATGTTTTTCCTTCTCACATTGATTACAGTTGAATAAGTTTCCAGTCTGGCCTGAGGACTACTTCAGAAACAGAATTAAGATACCAGGAAAATACATATAGCTTACTCACAACCATACTTAATAGTAAAGACACCCTGACTGTACAGGAGAGAAAGATTTCCAACATACAGTACACGGCAGATGCCAAACCAAATGATCCAGGTAAAACACAAAGAAAAAACTCAACCAAAATCCAGAATGAATAACCAAAACAGGGAACACAGACAAGCCCCAGAAAACCAAGAACACAGCACAGACTAATAACGGACAGACAAGGAAACACAGGAACTAAATAGACAACCAGGTGAAACTAATCAGGCAGGCAGTAGAGGTAGACAAGACACAGACAGGCTAGAACTACACAATAAAAGAGGAAACAGAACAAACTGTAAACTGTTAGAGACAGTATAATCAAAAACACCAAACAGAAATATATCGTATTTATCAGTATAGCTCTTCCTATGACAGTCTGTAAGGGCTGTCAAGTAAAACTGGGTGAACTGAATACAGTTAATAAAAGGTGCAGTGTGTAAGATTTGGGGCCTGTATTTTCAGAATAAGGCAGACATTGTATATAATATTCATAACTATCTAAAAGAGCTCATAATACCTTACTACCCCTCTAGAACACTGCGCTCTCAGGATGCTGGGTTCCTTGTGGTTCCTATAGTCTCCAAAAGTAGATTGGGAGCCAGAGCTTTCAGCTATCAGGCTCCTCTTCTGTGGAACAAACTACCATTCTGGGTTCGTGAGGCAGACACGGTCAACACTTTTAAGAGTAGACTTAAGACTTTCCTTTTTGATAGAGCTTATAGTTAGGGCTGGCTCAGGTCATCCCGTAGTTATGCTGCCATAGGATTAGACTGCCGGGGGACTCTCCTTCCCTTCTCTCCCTCTCTCTCTCTCTCTCTCCTTCTCTCCCTCTATCTCTCCCTCCCTCTCTCTCTTACCATCTGTAAACATACATGTGTCATTAATGCATGTTATTAACTAAACTTCCCGGAGTTTCTGTGCTCTGTCGTCCAGCAGGTTCTCGTGGATCGTGGCTGCTGCTGTGGTCCTGCATGACGTCCACTACACATATTATTACTGTCATTATTGCTACCATATCTGCTACTGTGGTCATTTACAAGTATGAGTCTTTTGTGGCTTCTTGTAAAACAATAAATATAGCAAGTTTTAAAGGAAAAAAGCCGTTGTGCTGTTCTCTATATATGTTTGTGTTGATTTGTCCTGTACACGTGACATCTATTGCACGTTTTTCCGTCCTGGGAGAGGTTAAAGGTTGTTAAAGGTTTTTTGTGGGCAGGTTTTAACTGTAGCTTTTCGCGCATGCGCATTCGAAAAAGCGTGAGTATCCAAAATAGTGTGTAAAATGTCAATGGAATGAATGAATACATGGCGCTTTATAAGAAAATTTACGGTAAACTTATTCTCAGCCTCTCCTGCTCTGTGACCAATGAGCTGACAGCACACTCACATCCCCGCTCACTCATGTGCTACACAACACTATGGTAAACAGAGGAGTAATATGGGGTGCCGTTTGTAAAGCGCCTCACTCTGAAAATAACAGCAACATGCCACTATAAACACAGAGCGTGTTTATAGTGGCAAATAACGAATAAAACCCATTTTATCCAGGGGAATGGACTCTTGGACATGGATTATCGTTATAATAACTAACTAATACTTTGACTGATCTGTCATTTTCACGGTGTAGGATCGTCTACACCCGCCCGCCTTCACCCCGGTAAACTCTACTGTTTGACATACCTCTGCAAACATGTCAATGAGTCGAGTCAAAGTGAGCCCCCTTGTGGCTGGCTATAGTGGCTACAAGTCTCGCACCCTTCATAAAAGTGACACTAAAAACTCAAAGTACTCTTCAAATAAAGTTTATCCAAGCGTGTTTGTTCATCTAGGTAGTTATTATCACGATAATCCATGTCCAAGAGTCCATTTCCCCGGATAAGATGGGTTTTATTCGTTATTTGCCACTATAAACACGCTCTGACCTCCTCGAGCTTTTATTTTGGCACTTCCAGTTACCAGCATTTGAATTTGCATTTTAGCTAAATATTTAGTTTCATCCGAAACATTTAGCTTCAACATTTATATTTATATTTAACATTTAGATTTAGATTTAACATTTAGATTTAACATTTAGATTTAGATTTATATTTAACATTTTGATTTATATTTAACATTTAGATTTATATTTAACATTTATATTTAACATTTAGATTTAGATTTATATTTAACATTTTGATTTATATTTAACATTTTGATTTAGAATTAGCATTTAGATTTTACATTTAACATTTGGATTTAAATATTTAAAATATCTCTAAGTTCACAAATGTTGTTCTAAATGTGCAAAAAAGTGACTCTCAAAAATTCAAACCAGTTTTTTAAACATGGTTTTTAGCTAAATGTGACAAAATGTTGCTGTTATTTTCAGAGCGAGACGCTTTACAAACGGCACCCCATAGAGCAGTGTTACTGACCTCAAGTGGTCCGTGAGGGGATCTCTTAAAATATTCGAATTTCCCACACAAGTTTGTGGAGTCCTACCTAACATTATTTGAAGTGTAAAGCGAATTTGTTCTCTGAACAAAAATGCAGACAAATATTTTTTTTTAAATATGTATAATGGATATACAGTCGTCCCTCGCTATATCGCGGTTCACTTTTCGCGGACTCGCTGTTTCGCGGATTTTTTCAGTGTAATTTTGCATGTTTTTTTTACAGCGTACTGTACAGTATGAACGCGCATTGTGTTCTGCGTCCTGTTTAAGGGAGTACTGTACAAAATGCATGTAAAAAGGTGTATAAAAGTGTGTGGTTAGGGGTTTTACGGTCTTAAAACATGTATAATAATTGTAAAACTCACTTCGCGGATTTCATTTATTGCGGGTTATTTTTAGAACGTATCCCCGCGATAAACGAGGGACCACTGTATGAAGATAAATCTGAATTAGCAGTGCCCAAATTGTTGCCTAAGCAACCACGGCGTCTCCTATAGACAAAATCATTCCGCTGTCACGTCAGTAAGTAAGGAAAAGAAAGCAAGGAAAAGAGCAGCAAAAGCTGTGAACTTTAACTAAAACAAGGCACGGAGAGGATGGGAAACAATGATGGATAGGTGGCTGAAGACGGGGTCAGTTAAAAGAAAGGCAAATGATGATACCGACAAGCAAAGAAAGGAGTCGGGAGATGCTAGCAACGAGTCCCAATCACAACACTGCCTGCAACAAGAGGTAGGCCCAGCTCCAGATCAGATCAATGTGGCCCCCAGTATGAGATTACGACTGTCCAGTTTAGAACCAGACATACAGTCAGTGATGCAAAATATGCATCAGCACCATTCCTCCCATTAAGAGACGGGGAAAATTAGTTCATGGTCAAACGACCAGATGCAGTCTGAATTACCAGTGTTTTGTTAGATTTTGTTAAGGCTGCTTTTCACCAGAGACAATTAAGATTTGTTTATTCTTCATACCAGTCATGTTACTTGCAATTTTGAATGTGTGCAAATTTAGTTAATAGCCTACTTAAATTCACCGGAGTGGGACATTTCAAATAAATAAAAGAAAATCAATCAAAATCAAATATATAATAATAATAATTTAAAAAAAAATTCCAAACCATTGTTAGCCCCCAGATGTAAATCTATTTTTCACACTTTCTTTCAGCAGGGGGTAAGGTGGTCCCTGAAATTTTTTTTTTTTGACAAAGTGGTCCTTGGTCTGAAAAAGTTTGAGAAACACTGCCATAGAGTAATGCTCCGTTAGTTTACATTGCAGCGTGCACTGAGAGCCCGGCGTTTGCGTGCTGCGGCTGATGGTGGTACGTCAAAGGCAGTCCCTGCAGACCACAACAATGCAACAAGAAAGTATCATTAACAGAAAAAAAAAGAAACTGAAGAAAATAATTAAATAAAAATTTCAGGCTATGAAATGTGATTCATTTAGATTTTTCACAGCGTGGTAACCATAACAGACCTAAAATCAATGTTCGCCTCAAAGCCAAGAACCCGGTCTGAAAATGTTTGGAAATGAACAGAGCGGAGGAGGAGGAGGAGCTGAGAATGAGTTTGCCTGGGGCACACAGATTAAATGCGGGGCGGTGGATGGAGAGGGGGGCCCAGCTTTGTATGGGTCTGTGTGTTGCTGTGTGTCTTGGGACAGACCTCGTTGACCCCGTGGGCCTCGGCGCTGTCAGGAGTGTTTAGCCTGGATTGGCTGCAAGCTCCTGTGGTTTTCATGAGACTCACAGGGATGGGCTTCTGTTGGACAGAACTGACAGCACACACTCCACCGGCTGACACACTGCGACAGACAGATCTCCTCCACAGACATTCTGTATATGTCTAATTGTTGTGGCAGTTTTGGCTCTCATTCTAATGAGCAACGAGAACACACACTTTACACACTGTGTGACAACTTTGACACACAACTTTGTGACAGCTTTAGAATGGAACGTTTTAAGTAATGACAAAAGGGTTAAAGTTTCTCCTCAAACTGTCCGTTGTTCAGGTCCATTGGTTCTTTCCGAGGTGATTTAACTCTTTGTTGTGCACACAGATTCACAGAGTAATGGACCAATTATAGCAGATATTTACAGCGCAGCCTCTTTTGGTTTACATTGTAATTTATTGAATCTTTCTTGGGGCATCCTCGTGGCCGAGGTTAAGGCAGTGTCTCAGGTTCCAGTCCAGCTGGGGAGCTTTGCCGCATGCCGTCATTTTCCTCTCCGCTGTCGGCTCTCTAATAAAAGCCTAAATTGCCTCAAAACATAATTATAAAGAAGCTGTGTGAGTGCACACAGGGCTTCCCTGCTGGACCTCAGCTGATAGAAATGAACAATATCCAGGTAGTAAATACCAGCTTTGTGCACCTATGTCAGCTTGTCTGTGCATCATTTTGGTCCAGACCAGGCAAAGATAATAAATGAAAGGACACGTGTGTGTCGTGATATTCATGAATTAAGTTAGTGTGACAAAGTGGGTGAGACCATTTGTCTCATTTATTAATATCATCTTTAGTTTAGCCATACTTGTTTGTTTTCAGCCATCAGTAATCATCATTTTACAGATACAGACTATCCCGGGTTTGTTTGTTTTTTGTATTATGTTTGGTTATATTTCATAGTTTGACATCTTTGGTTAAAATAAACTCTTACAAGTATTGTTAAATTTAGTTATGGTTTATTGATTTATTTGGGTCAAATAGGTTAAATTAACATTTAATTGTGTTACTTACCATTCTCACCAAGTAGTGAGGAAGTGCTGCAATATTTCCCGCTTTTATACTCTGACTAACATGATTAGGGGAGGTCGTTGGACTAGTCCAAATGAGTGAAGGTAAGACAAATTAGTTCCAGGTATTATTTAGGTTTATTTGTCATTTCATTTATGTATGGTTAACATGTGGATTAAGGGTAAACAGAATCGTACGTCGCTGAATCGTACGTCGACGTCACCGCTATTTTGGATAGGGCAAAGTGGAGCGCAACCCTTAAGTTGCAGAGTGGCAACAAACGGAAAAAGCTGTGCAAAAATATTCTTTACCAAGGCTTTTACTTGGAAACACAAAGACTGCAATTGTATAGCTGTATAGATATGTATGTTCATCAATGTGCATCCCCCTCCTATATATATATATATATATATATATATATATATATATATATATATATATATATATAAACGTTAGTGCTCTTTATTCAGAAAACCCTCATGTCACATCTACATTTCAGGATCTGGTTATTATAGACACAGATTAAATGTTAAATATAAATATTTCAATATTTTTCATCACAGTAACAGTGTTACACACATTAGTAGCTGTAAACACTCAGCATTATAAAAATACATACGTTGGTTTGGTGCTTACATAAGGAGTAAACATTTATAATC
This sequence comes from Larimichthys polyactis, assembly GCA_018985215.1. NCBI lineage: Eukaryota > Metazoa > Chordata > Actinopteri > Sciaenidae > Larimichthys > Larimichthys polyactis. Next base: position 516,136 of record JAFMOB010000101.1, read on the forward strand.
ATCACTTTAAAAGTTACATACATTGTTTTTGGTGCCTATTTGTTTCCCAGATATGTTAGTGTGTGTGTGAATGGGTGTATAAGAGACATTAACTTAAAGAACTTTGTAGAAAGGCGCTTTATGAAGTTCTGTCCATTTCCTTGTATTAGTTTACGGGCAGATCTGCCACATCCAATATGGCGGACGCGTTAACGTATCGCAGCAACAGACCAACCAGCTCAATGAGGCGTCTGTAGTATGTATATATGTCTATGGTGCCAAGTGTATAGGCTATTTAAGCTGTGCGTTGTCTGTTGAGGAGGGCAGAGTAAAAATGAAAACATAGTGCTAATCAGGTGTAGCAATTTACACTTGATATAAATTGTATTTTGCATTGCTGTAAGTTGAGTTTTATTTAGTTCAACTAAGTTAACTGTTCAGTTATCTTTTTTGTGTGTTTGTATATATTTTTGCTACACATAAAACTGGAAGCACTTTTGTTGTAAATAAACACCTTGCAGTGAATTTTGAAAAACTTCCTTGAATCTGCCTCTACTTATGAAACTCTGGTTAAGCTTCCCAACAGTTAGTTATTGTAGTTTGGCCCTCTGATGTGGCTCACAGCTCATGGAAGTGTCTGAAAAATCACAGTCCTAATCGTAATATCTGAACACAGCATATTTTTAGATTCACTGTGAAGTCTGTTTGATGATGTGATTATTTCTGTCTATAAATATTCATATTCTGAGCATGATTACACCCAAATTGTCAAAGTGCATGTTACTAATGGAACTTCTTCCCTGGAGTTTTTGTGCTTTCTCGTCTTGCAGGTTCTCATGGATCGTGGCTACGCCGAGCTCAGGTATTGATCAAGTACTGATGAAGTACTACCGTATTATTACTACTGCTATAAGGACAGGGAGATTTCCCTTAACACTGTCACGGTGGGAATTGTTGGGTCATGCTCTAGACCTGCTCTATATGGATAACTTATAGTACTTTAGCATTACATAAATAAGACTAAACTGAAAAGTGTTTTTCTTTTAATGGACCCGATTTGCAGCTCACATTGGTCTTCACCTCGCTTTGAGTACATTAAACATTGTTAAGACATCAGCATTTTGTTTTTTTGAGCATGTTAACATGCTGATGGTAGCATTTAGCTCAAAGCACAGTACAAACCTTCAGAGCTGCAAGCGTAGCAGTGTCTTAAAAACTCAGCAAAATTCACAGGTGAGTTTCAACACCTCGACAGCAAGCTGGGAAATGGTGATGGTGATTTAAGGACGCTGATGAAGTTAGTAAAATTATCTCAGAGAGAAAATATGGTCATCTCACAGCAAGATGGTCTAACACGTTATGTTTGAGTCAGGCCGCTCTGGCAAATGTCAGCAGCCCCATCATGACCCTGAACATGCTAAGTGGGAATTAAAGTTTATGGGCAGACAGATGGACGGACAAATAAAGTGACAGATGGAAAATGACTTACTGTAGGTCACGGTTTATCCAGCTTCTCACTCCAGAACTGATTCTAGGCACATTTTAAGCACACTGCCAGTGCATGATAATTAGAATTATAAAACACACTGTGCATAAGATTATGGGGTTTAATACTTTATAGGGCAGCTGTCTAGTTAATGACATAATATTTAATTGGAAGCTATTTGTCTTGTGCTTGTGAGAAAAGTTCATCTTTGCTTCTAATGATTTTATAATCCTCTGCTAATGCATCACAGTGTGTAGCAGCTGAATGCTGAATCTTTTTTTATTCTATTTCTGCCGAATCACACAGTAGGAAAGAGGAGAACTTTTTTTTTCATCTTTTCATCCTTTTATGAACCAACTGTGATTCGTTTTTAAGCAACAATAGCAATGATCGAGTTTGATGCAATATTCTTCAATATTTCCACTAAACAAATCATTGTGCTGTTTTGAATCCCACAGATCCAGCGTGGAGAAAGGTGGGAGCTGTGTGATGCCACAGGGATTTCCTGTCGAAATGAGGCAATATCCAACAAACTCAAGTCATTTTTTTTTTTTATGCCTGAAGATGCTTTGACTTTATTTATAGCATTTTTGGCATGGCATCTTTACTGCAATGAGACCACATCTGAACACCTTTTTGTGTGGTCAATTCTTTCCGACAAGAGTCCTGAGACGAGGCTTTTGCCACGTGGTCATGAGCAGACTTGAAACGTTTAGTTCACTCATGTAAATGAAGTAAAACTAGCCAGATGCAAAATGTGCCATGTGTTCAGAAGTGTTGCTGCTGTGGTGAGATGCAAAACCTCAAACTGGTGTCCGCTCATGAGCAGACATGAAGTAGTCTGTGCGGTAGGGGCGGCTGTGGCTCACAGGCAGAGCGGGTCGTCCACTAATCAGATGATCGGCGGTTCGATCCCCCGGCTCCTGCGGTCTGCATGTCGAAGTGTCCTTGGGCAAGACACTGAACCCCAAATTGCTCCTGAAGGCTGCGCCATCGGTGTGTGAATGTGTATGAATGGTTAGATCCTTAAACTGATGAGCAGTTGGCACCTTGCACGGTAGCCAATGCCATCAGTGTATGAATGTGTGTGAATGGGGTGAATAAGATATGTAGTGTAGAGCGCTTTGAGGTCGACTAGAAAGGCGCTATATAAGTACAGTCCATTTACCATTTAGTCGGATGCGATACATGCCATTCATTAGAATTAGCTGGATGTGAACTGTTTGCTGATGAGCCAACTGAAAGTACCTGGAGAATTACCTAAGCAAACATATGTGTTATGATGTCCACTTAACACTTGACACATTACATGTGTTAGAGCGAGGACACACTGCTGTGCTATCTGTTATCCCTGTAGAACCCACAGCGACCAGGATGGCCTGTCATTTCAAATGCATGGAACTCTTTCAAAATAACTGAAAAATACTATCTTTGCTAAAGAGCAAGATCTTAAAACTCAACAACAATATGTCCTGCAAACTATGGAGGACATCTTTTTTTTACTGTGACTCCAATCTCTTACTTCATACTTCATCCAAAATCAATAAACTATGAAGTAAAATCTGGAGCTTTACTCGAGTCAAATGTGGTCATTGTGTCTTTGCATGGATAACGCAGGAGACAAATAATAAGATTTAAGGAAAGGGGAAGGGAGAGAGGAAGAGAGAGGAACTGATGTGGTTAACAGGAATGGCAGAGAAACAAAAATATTTTAAGTCATAGCTGTCTTTACTTCAAGTAGATGGAATGCGTCTCCATAAGCCCTGAGCTCTGCTCAAAAGCACAAGGAAGCCTCGAAAGCCCGCTTTGAGTGTGCCTCAGAGAAACGGAAAAAAGCGTAATCTACTTTCACTCAGTCTCCCTCCCCCTGAAGCATAACAAAGAGCCTGGGAAGAGTGTTTGTGATGCTAATTCTGCAGGAATAAATATGCAACACAATTTTCAGATGCTTTAAGAGGGAAGGAAAGACGAAGAAGAGTGGTGATGGAAAAAGAAACGCTGCTTTAGGGGGCTGCCAGGAGGGACTAGACTAATCCGTTAACATATCCTGCATATGCAGGCTACGGAGGAAATGGGAAATTAGAACATGTTGCTGATGAAATAGGAGAAAAGGCTGAATAGAGCGAAGAGCAGACAATCTTAGGTGTTAAAGCATTACCTGGTGACCGGGCAGTGGATTAGTTCTGCTCATCCTGTGTGAGATGGATGACTCTTGTCTCACCGGAAACAATGCACATATGAAAATCTACATGATGCCAAATCCCACAAGACAGCTCTTATCCTGTGAAACACTGCTGCAGTCATCAGTCAGACTGTTACAAGGAAAAGCCATAATAGTGCGGGGCAAAGTACTTAACATGCCCAGTTGTCTCTGAATAAAACTTTCTATCTCTGTGAATCCTTGGGTGGCCTGTTTCGCTTTTTGCTACTTTCTGGCTGCAATACTCCACCCACCCCAGCCCACTGCACATGGTACAGTGTTTACACTAGAGCTGAATGATTTGAGTAAAATGCTCCATTGAGATGTTTTTCTCACTGATATTGTGATTCAAATCTGTAAATTAAGCTGTACCGGCATGTATTTGTGCTTGACATGTTATTGAACAAGCTTTGTATTAATGTTTGTTGTTGAAGTCAGAAAGAGAAAGTCATCTACTAACGACCTGCAAAGTGTTCTTTAGAAAACAGACTAATTTTGCACTTATCTATCATTAATAATCAAACCCTTACTCATTTCCAGGAAGTCAAATACTGACATTCTATCACCCCCATCAGGCTGAATCACAAGGTAGGCTACACTTTAGCGTCTTTATAAGGCACAGCAGGCTTCCATGTACTCCAGTGTAACCCACTGGAGATAGGTGACAAAGTTAGTGACCACTTAAGGAGGTTGATTTTGGTGGATGGATGGGGCAAAAATGTTAAACATAACGTATATGAATTGCAGTTCAACCCAAATCATAACCTCTTCTTAAATCTAATCAGGAGTTTTGTTTTGTTTGGTTAGTTTTGCCTAAACCTAATCTAACTTCAACAGTTTTACAATGATAACCACGCGTTGGAAGGACATATGAGACAAAACAATGCAAATATTTGACAACCTGTGATGAGAACGTGTTGAATTATTTCCGTTAATTCTGACTTAAACAGCTACGATAACGATATTGTTGAGTGTTTCACAGCCCTGACTTCCCAGATTCCAACAAGTCTGTTCACCAGCTGTCTGTCATTTACATACAAGCTAACTGCTACCTGCCTAAAGTCACGATGTTGTCTCCAGCTTCTGTAACTCCATGTTATCTCTCTATGAGCATTCTTTATTGATAATTATGAAAAAAATCAGACCTGACGTACTCCCCAGATTAAGACATCCACTGCAGTTACTTTGTTATTAAGTTGAAACCAACAAATCACAGGTTACTGTTCTGCCTCTTAGGCATTTAAACTGAATTTTTATGCAAATGTATACTTTCAGTTTATGCAGACTCTTATTTTGACGTTAAACGCAGACTCTTATTTTGAAGTTGTTTTCTGAGCTAAAACCGGAAGTAGAAAAAGATCGCTAATATCGCTAAAAACAGCAGGCTGGTGTTCAGTGCAGTTCATTACACCAGAAAAAATGCATCTCACATGTTGATTTATCAGCAGAGGCATCGCTTGTATGTATTACAGTTTTGTTTTAGATAAGTTAACTCATAAGTATGTTCATTTCATGTTGTAAAAACGAGTATTATCTCATGGATATGTTAGCATTACCTGTTGGTTAAGCTGTTGAGTAATTAGCACAGTAATAATTTAGAAAATTTCTAATTCATGTTGTTTTTATGAAAGTAGGTAACTAATTGCAATATTTTTTTCTTTTCTTTCTTTTCCTAGTTTCACTCTCTTTTATCTCTTTGCATGGATTCAGTACAATGTGAAGAGTGAAAATAAATCTACAAACAAAACTACGGCATTCTTCACGTTCATGAATAGAGAGTTTAGCTCACTGTCTAGTTGGAGTTAGGGCTGCACGATATGGCCTATAACCAATATCTCGATATTTTTAAGCTATATCGCGATACACGATATATATCTCGATATTTTTATTTCTCCTGTAAATCACTATGAATGTTAAATTTAACCCTTTGATGCAAAAAATAACATCAGTATGATGATTCAAGTAGACCCTTCTATTAGATTAGTAACGGCTGCGCCGCCTTTTAGCTGCGTCCTCTGCCCTGCGTTAACTCACACCGGGCGCATCTTGGCAGCGTAGCAAGCCGGCCGTATTCACGCGAGATCACGCGAGAATCCTGGACGTACGCGAGACCCCGCGATAAACTGTGTATAAAGAAAACAACAACAACAAACAGCTTCCCTGAGTGGAGGAGATTATAAAAAAGCATCTGTTGTGTCATAAATGATTGTGTGTTGTTCCACTTCAACAATTAGTCTCTCATCGTTCATACTGAGACCCTTTGATCGATCTTTGATCACCTAGTGCAGTGTTTCTCAAACTTTTTCAGACCAAGGACCACTTTGTCAAAAAAAATTTTTTCAGGGACCACCTTACCCCCTGCTGCCCCCCCCCCCCACCGCCCGAAAAGGAGGGGGGGAAAAAGCAAAAAATGTTTTGAACCTTTTATTGTACAAATTTTACATCCAAAATGTGAATGTGAAAAAAAGTGTGAAAAATAGATTTACATCTGGGGGCTAACAATGGTTTGGAATTTTTTTTTTTTAAATTATTATTATATATTTGATTTTGATTAATTTTCTTTTATTTATTTGAAATGTCCCACTCCGATGAATTTAAGTAGGCTATTAACTAAATTTGCACACATTCAAAATTGCAAGTAACATGACTGTTATGAAGAATAAACAAATCTTAATTGTCTCTGGTGAAAAGCAGCCTTAACAAAATCTAACAAAACACTGGTAATTCAGACTGCATCTGCTCGTTTGACCATGAACTCATTTTCCCCGTCTCTTAATGGGAGGAATGGTGCTGATGCATATTTTGCATCACTGACTGTACGTCTGGTTCTAAACTGGACAGTCTTGCTTTCTTTTCCTAACTTACTGACGTGACAGCGGAATGATTTTGTCTATAGGAGACGCCGTGGTTGCTTAGGCAACAATTTGGGCACTGCTAATTCAGATTTATCTTCATACAGTGGTCCCTCGTTTATCGCGGGGATATGTTCTAAAAATAACCCGCAATAAACGAAATCCGCGAAGTAAGTTTTACAACTATTATCCATGTTTTAAGGCCGTAAAACCCCTAACACACACTTTTATTCCGCTTTTTACACGCATTTTGTACAGTACTCCCTTAAACAGGACGCAGAACACAATGCGCGTTCATACTGTACAGTACACTGTAAAAAAAAGCATGCACAATAACACTGAAAAAAATCCGCGAAACAGCGAGTCCGCGAAAAGTGAACCGCGATATAGCGAGGGACCACTGTATATCCATTATACATATTTAAAAAAAATATTTGTCTGCATTTTTGTTCAGAGAACAAATTCGCTTTACACTTCAAATAATGTTAGGTAGGACTCCACAAACTTGTGTGGGAAATTCGAATATTTTAAGAGATCCCCTCACGGACCACTTGAGGTCGCTCACGGACCACTAGTGGTCCGCGGACCACACTTTGAGTAACACTGACCTAGTGCCACCGGTCATGACGTAACGTTGATGTGAAGTTGTGATAAGCTACATGAACGTATTGTTTTATTTTGAAAGGGGGCGGAAGTTTATTATGTTGATTCTATGTCGGATTTCCTGTCTGGTGCACAGTGCTCTGTTGAAATTTACGAGGTTTAGCAACGGCTCGCGTCAAAAAATAGTAATGCTACGGAATGATCGCGCCTTGGTGCGGAGAGAGGCTTCTGGGACGCGCCCTGTGTGAGTGCTCTCATTGACTAGACTGGCAGCTGTCTGCTCCGGTGACCGCGGCGCGTACGCCTCCGGAGTGGGCCAGTGGGCCTGTCTCTCCTCACTTGATACAAAAAAAGACGCATGCGCGCAGGGGATTTTTCTGGGTGGGCGGGGCAGTGTGCTGCGTGCTGTGAGGAGCAGGAGTGAGTGACAGGCAAAACTCCGGAGAATTAAATGCAGACGGCTTTTACGTGACAAGTACTCGATGGTCGCGATATATAGTCATTTCATAAATCTCAAGTAGAACAAGCCGCGATATATCGAGTATATTCGATATATCGCCCACCCCTAGTTGGAGTTATCACACCTCAGCGAGAACAGAACATTACCATAGATACGATGTCAGTTTAACTAGTTTATTCCACATTATGTTCCAAGGCTGAACCTTTCTCTATCTGGGCTACTGTAGAAACATGGTGGTTCAACATAGCAGACTCTGTTGAAGAGGAGACGTGGCAAAGAAAACATAACCATTCTTATTTTCAAGTGATTACACATTAATGAAAACATAGTTATGAATATAATATTCTGTAAATAGAGTCACCAACGTCTGACACACTGGACCTTTAAAGTACCAACAGCTGACATCAGTTAATGGTGCTGTTAATTAAGTAAGAACTAGGACTGTAGGTTTGATTTTGAAAAAAAAAAATCATAATGTATGAATCAAGATGAATCGTCAGCCCTAATATACACACACTAAATATGCATATGATAGAAATACCAGCTTTGGAAGTGATCCCCATGTGGAATCCCATCAAAACACTATCAAGGCATTTCGGCGTGACTCCGGGTTCTTGCTCTCGGAGAAAAGGAGAAATGACAAATGGGTCTGAACTGGAACATCGAGGCAGGAGGGGAAAAAAAGGGATTTAAACCTAATTTGAATAACCCAGATCTAAGATGATGTACTGCAGTGCATAGAGAGGTGATAGCCCAATCCGTCAAATTGGGAGGGGGTTGGGGGGGTTAAACAGGAGAGAACAGGGCCAAGAGATGAAAGGAGGAGGCAGAGGGGATCAAGATGAGAGGGGCGGGGAGGCTGTAGAGGTGAGCCGAGAGGATCGAGAGGGAAGATGAGAGGAGAGAGGGAGGTTGGTGAAGGAGATAGCGGCTCTGGCAGCGAGAAGATTAAAGCCACTTCCGTGCAGCGTTGGCCCTCATTAATGTTTAACAAAATGCCTGAGCACGGAAAGATCATCCCCCCCTTCCCGTGATCCCTTTCAACCCCTCTCAGGGCCACGCGAGGCAACGTGGCAAGAAGACACCACGGATGAAATATTTACAAAAGGCAATCATTTGTTTATATCCCTGACATGAATAATTGTGATTAATGTTTTATTCATGCTGTATTGTTTATTGCCTCCAATCTGAAGAGAATAGGCCGCCTTTTGAACGTCAACCGAGACAGCCAATTATGGAAGTGTGATCCTTTTGTGCTATGCTGTGTATGAGAGTGAGCCTTTTGTGGCTTGTCTTTCAAAGAAACAAGGAGCCCTAATTTCTTCTCGCAGGGAGAGGAGGGTGGTGTCACCGTCTCTCCTAATTGGCTAACAGTGAGCCTTCATGATAGGTGGGGAGTGATGAGGAAGAGGAGGTGGAGAAGAAGAAAAGGAAGGGGTGGAGGTATAGGGGGCGAAGGGGAGGCCCAAAGGTATACAGAGAGGTGGTAAAGACGATGTGTTTACTGAGCCGTGCTGATCACAAGTGACGTTCAATTTAACTGAGCTGACAGACGAAACAGCTAATAGAGCAAGCATGCACATGCAGCACTTAGTTCACAGTTCCTCACTGAGTTTACAGCAGTTTACCAAGAGACTCCAAACTCTGTAGAAGCAATATGATAATGAGAAACAGATCCCCAAATTGTAAGCGTATGTTAGTCCTTTAGGTGACATAATGTAGGAATGAGTATTTATTATCAGTGATACAAAACTGTAAAAAATGCCTGTGGTACAAACACTAACACTCCCCCGGTGCTCTGAGCTCACAGTCCAGGCAGCTCGGCTAACAAACTGAGCTAACAGTAGCTAACAGCAGCTACCGTCAACAGAGAGCTGGTACCTATCAGAAGATAATAAAAGAAAACGTTTTATCCACAAAATATGATACAGCTTCTCGCAGGTGATCGTACCCAGAGCACAAAGTTACATACAGTATATACTGCAAGAACAGGTGGATGAATGACAGGCACCACCTGTTTACAAGTCAGTGTACCATCAGCATGATCCAGAATCTGTTTTTTTTATGGTTAAAAAGTGACACAATGTTGCCTCAAAATGTTAATTTGCTTTACTAGTTAGTTTAGTGTAAAACTAAAACTGTGCAGAACTCAAAGTTGGCAGTGAATTCTGGTGATAATTTGTGTTCTTGTTTGCTTTAATGAGATTGTTCCAGGATGTTGACAGGGACACGGTTTACAGTTAAAAATTGGTAATGACAATATCAATATGAGAGGCTGGCACTTTATGTTCTATTCTAATGACCATGCAACAAGAAAGTCCAGAGAAGCAGGAGGTGAGGTAGATGGATGGATGGATGGATGGATCAAACAAATGCAGCATTTTCACCCAGGAGACTTCTTTTAAAGGTCCAGTGTTTTAAAGGTCCAGTGTGTAAGGTTTAGGGAGCTCCATGTACAGGATATGACAGAAATAACTATGTTTTTATTTGTGTTTAAAGACCTGAAAATGAAAATCATCATGCATGTATGTTACCTAGATGAGACTGAATGAATGGGACTTTTATATTTACACACAGTGCAGGTCCTCTTCCACAGAGTCCATCATGTTAAACCTCCATGTTTCTACATCTGCTGAGAACAGGCCAACTGAACACTGGCTCTAAATAGGGCCTCTCATGCTTGTGTCTACTGTAGTATCTCCAAAGGAGATAGTGAGAGGGCGAGCAGGTTGCAATTAACAACTGAATCATACTCGGTGGTCATTAAATTAGACAGTAAAAAAAAATAACAAAATAAAAGATCAGAAGTAAATGCACTTGAAGGTAAAGCTCAGTATGCATAATGACCTTTATATTTCTGGGTGTTTATGATTGTATTATCATATTTCTAGAAATAAAATCTTAATTTGTAAAGTAGCAACTGCAGCCACCAGACAAACATAGAGCTAGAGCAGTAAATCATATCTGTATCATGTCTCTGAAATGTTGTGAACTAGAAGTGTGCAGAGTTGCCTTAAATGAAAACAGTGAAGTAAGGTGTGTTGTGAACAGACAATATTTGAGTATATTTGGATTCACCGTATCGTTGAGTATACACAAAATGAAACATGACATGATCATGTGACCTTATTTTTATACATTGCAATGCAAATCCACATAAAACATGAAGTTGTTTAGATAATACAGATGTAATGTGGGCTGCAGGAATGACCTCAGAGTAATTGATACAATGGTAAATAAATGAAGCAGATTTTGTCTTTTAAAGGACATGCTGAGTGGGTGTTTGCTTTGCTTTCTATTACTGACTAATAAAATCCCTCAGATCAAACTTGAATTCATTCAAGACACAGACGGCAGCTGACACCAGTACACATTTGAATAAGCTTTGATTCACACAGGTACCTCTTCATTCCCTTAATAATAAATCTGAAAGCTCTCGAACATACCCACCGTGCATCATACATATAACATGGTTTTAGAGCTTGTTTGAAGTGAGAACAGCTGCGGAGGCTGCTTCACAACATTAACACTGGTGACTCTATTAGTCTAGAAGGCTTTACAATGTAGGGAAGAAGTTGCACTTTACTGAAAGCCTTTTGCATTCAGGAATAATAATGAAACATCTCATTCCACTGCTGTGGAGCCGAAAGTGTGGGAGCCTGGTTTAAGCCAGAAAAAGAGAGCGAGAGATGAGGAATGATATGAATAGGTAATTATTATTTTGATTTTGACAGTCAGACATACTAAATAATGAGATGCTACATCAAACATATGTCAAGGAAAGCAGAATAATCAGAAAATAATGAACATGTTTTAAATACGTTGGGGCAGGGGCAACAAGAGACTGTAAAGTTGTGGAAAGCTAAAAACTTCTTTGAAAGCTTCAGCTAATAAACCAGTTCATTGATAACAGGCGATAGCATCATGACTGGGTATGAAAGGGACATCAAATCAAATCAATTTTATTTGTATAGCCCAAAGTCACAAAGTACATTTGCCTCAGAGGGCTTTACAATCTGTACAGGGAGTGACACCCTCTGTCCTTAGACCCTCGGTTCGAGTGAGGAAAAACTTGCCCACAAAAAACCTTTAACAGGGAAAAAAAGGTGGAAGAAACCTCAGGAAGAGCCACAGAGGAGGGATCCCTCTCCCAGGACGGACAGACGTGCAATGGATGTCACGTGTACAGGACAAATTAACACAAACATATTGTACAATTACAATAACTGACAAAATGACAATGAATCACAATGAATGATAAAAATGATTACAGTAACAGATATTGTAGTAATAATGACAGTAATAATGCGTAGTGGACGTCGTGCAGGATCACAGCAGCAGCCACGATCCACGAGAACCTGCTGGACGAGGTTCAAGTTTCAAGTTTGGTTAGTAACATGCATTAATGAGACATGTCCACAAATGGAGAGATGGAGATATATATATATATATATATATATATATATATATATATATATATATATATATATATAGATAGATAGATAGATAGATATAGAGAGAGAGGGTTTTCGGTAAGGGAGATGTGACTGCATCTTCAACCAATACCGTGCCTGGTTAGGCATAACCCTGGGTGGGGGGTGGAGTCCCCCAGCAGTCTAATCCTATGGCCGCATAACTAAGAGATGACCTGAGCCAGCCCTAACTATAGGCTTTATCAAAGAGGAAAGTCTTAAGTCTACTCTTAAAAGTGTTGACCGTGTCTGCCTCCCGGACCCAGAAAGGTAGTTTGTTCCACAGAAGAGGAGCCTGATAGCTGAAAGCTCTGGCTCCCAATCTACTTTTGGAAACTATGTTATATCCTCAAAGCAAGGATGAGGAGAGGTTCACCACTTTGTGAATCTGCAAGTAGTCCAACAGTTTAAGAACATTTGTCAGCCCACACTTTGAATGTATTTATGGGTTTCATCATCTACAGTCAGAGTATCGTTAAAATAATCAGAGAATCCAGAGATCCATTGGTCTGCACATAAGACAGCGAAGCTGAAAACCAACAATGACCTTCAACCATCAGGCAGCTCATGTGATTCTGAGATTTATAATATCATAATTATAATCATTTTATTTTTTTCTTCCATATAAGCTGCTATGGACCTGCACAAATATCACGTCTTGCCTCGTCATTAGCAGGCTGCACTGAATCACTCGTGCATTACACCTAACCACACTCATTTAAAAGTTGCTTTACGAGTCTTCATTTGTTCTGTCTCCCCAGAATGGCTCTAAAGTTGATTAAGGTCAGTAGCTAGGTAATCGTCTACTCTAGTCTTACTGTAAGTAAGGCTGATGGTCAAGATGCTGGCTTTGGCTGCCTCCTTCCTCTGCCTGAAGCACTGATTAGTATTGATTTCACTTGCAGTAAGTACAGAGTGCCTCTGTAAATCAACCCTTGTACTGGACTGTTAACCAAGTGCTGGCAAACCATGTCTCACACTGTAACACCTGTGTGCGCTGGATCATATACACTGATATGCGATTATGAAGTATCACACCGACAGTGTCTGAACACATGACAGATGATTCACTCTCTTGCTCCTGCAGGATCTGCAGGGATCCATTACTTCCGCATGTTTGTCTGAGTCACAAGTTCATGAACACGCTTAAAATCCAGATAAAAGAAAAGAAATCCAATACAAATTGGCATTTCAGGGTCAGGGGCTCCATATAGCACGAGCTGATGGCTGCGGCGTGATGTCCATCAAGTGGCCTTAATCTGGCAAGATGCAGATTTTCAGCTATAAACTGGGTTTATCCTCTTGAAGAGGCTCATTTAGGAGAGAAGAAGGCTGCTTGAGAACGAGAGTGAGGGGAAATTAAGAGAGGAGGAAATGAGAGCAACAACCTGGGGTTTGCTTTGGTCTTAATCCACCGTGTAGGCTGACGGTGGCAAGGAATCTGTCTTAATCCATACACAGCAAAGAGGAGTGGGTGTGTGATGAACCCGTGTGATAACAGGACAGGATTAGAAAAGACACGCACACAACGGCACCGCGTCTCCTCCAACCCCGAAATAAAAAAAAAAACTTAAAAAACAACACTAAAGAGGCTGATCAAAGTAGGTTAATTGAAAATTTCACTTCTTCTTGTCTTCTTGTATCTTTCTAGCAATTTCTACCTCCACATGAATCTCCCATGGTGCTGAAAGATGATAGAGATGTTATATATAGATGTAGAGCAACATTCTGTTGGCGATGAATGCTTGTATGAAAAATAATCTTCAAATCATGTTGCGAGCATGACTAGCTGAGTCTTTGAACGCAGTGAAAGGATCTTTCTGTCCCTCTGTGTGTCACAACAGGCCGCTCAGTCTGACACTTAATGCCGAAGAAGACATCGCACAGGAAAGCTCTGGCTCGAGTATTCTATGTTTTTCAGATTATTTCTTTAAGTTGTTTTTTTTTAAAGCAGTTGTTAATTTAAACGTCCAGCAGACACAAGCCTTCTTTCCATACAAATATACCACACATTTTCTAATGTTATTTGGTAAAAGAACATTCAAATGAATGCTTGTTTCCATCAAGCAGCAGCCTCCGTGGCTGCGAAGTGAAGCCTACTGTTTGCCGAAGTGCCGGAAACTGCAGTTCTTCGAGCGGTCGCTTGAGGCTTGCTGAAGAACATTTCAACCTCCATAAACATGTTTACAGCCTGGTACAAAAAACAGTTTTGGTCTCTGTAGCTAATTTCCCCATTGATGACAACTGTACTGAGGGAGAATTTATATACAACTCACCTGTTCACATTATATTAAGGCTCAAAGTTATGCAGAATTAACACTGTGACCACTTTGATTGACAGGTGGGTGCTGTTACAAATGGCTTGTTTGAGCACTAAATAAAGTTATATACAAATAAAGTAATGCCTGACAGGCTCTATGAAACAAAGTCCTCACTGCTGTACTTGAAAGGTTTGTAAGGAGTAACTGGCTTGAGCTCATAAAAGTGGTTCTGAATTATATATTATGCAAAAAGCTGATTAAACATTAATCCACTGACCATTTCTTCTGTAACATTTAGTGTGATTTTAAAAAAAAGAGAGCAAGAGGAAAAACAATGTAAGAACGTATTGGGGATGTATTGCATGCCAATGCATGCAGGTCAGATTTATTTAGGGAATATTAGTTGTGTGATGAATTAAGGACTGATAATGGTCTCATAAACCTTTGATCATAAATTTGGCTCCTGTCTTTCCAACAACTCCAACATCATTCACAGCACTAATCACATCTCTCTTGCATTGCCTTTGTATAGCTGTCAATCCAGAGGGCTCTACCATAATGCTTTGGGAAGATAAAGGAAATCAATAGTTGATGTAAGGCCATTTTGGTGAACTCAGTGAAAAAGGGCTCTCACAGCCTTTATTTGGCTTAATAGCAGAAGGCCGCCAAGTTGACGAACTGGGATTGTTGTGGTTTTACAGGAGCCACAGGCAGAGCTTCTCCTGTACTAGATGGCCATGAACACACACGCACACACACATACAGACACACACACACACACACACACACACACAAATACTCATGAATGATTCATGAGGAGAGGAATTACTTATAGGGAAACAGAAGGAGAGCCGAGCTTCTCCTTCTGTTTCCCTATAAC
Organism: Larimichthys polyactis; assembly: GCA_018985215.1. Taxonomy (NCBI): domain Eukaryota; kingdom Metazoa; phylum Chordata; class Actinopteri; family Sciaenidae; genus Larimichthys; species Larimichthys polyactis. The sequence goes on from JAFMOB010000101.1 coordinate 531,329, forward strand.
CGGCCGCTCCCTCATGCTCTCTAATAACAACTTACACACACATCAACACACACACACACACACACACCACATGCAAAGACTCATTGCACACAGATGCACAATCATCTCCATACATGCACACATACACACACATACGCAGTACACACATTCACTCCTCACAGCCAGCTCTCGCAGTTCATTTCATTCCTAGATAATTAAACAGAGTCTTGCGGAGTGTGCGTGGCGTTTCGTCGTGCACGGTACTCTGACACACACTTGTGCTTTTGAGTGTTTTCCTCCCCTCCTTCCACAACTTGCCAGACGCCAGCAGGCTGTAGCTGGAAGAGAGCGGCAGAGTTCAGCGGCTCCTCACTCTTTACTTTCCCTTGTTTTACTGCATTGCATCAGCTCCCTATTACAAAACACATGCCGTGACAACATGACGAAATCTGAGGATGTTAAAGTTCTTAAATAAGGACGCAGATCAGATTTTATTCATTCATTTATTTTATTATTTTATTGTGTTAGATAGAGCCTCCTCTGCATATATTTGCTGAAGGCAGATTTATGGAGCCGGGCTGCTAATATGGAAGAAATGATAGGATCATGGAGACAGCAGTTTCTATTCTAAATTATAGTTATAGTAGTTTTTAAATTATGCACCACTGATCTAAACACCACAGTGCTCGTCTCACACATTTGTTCATCTTTTTTATTTTTTTATTGTTGTCACATTAATATGATCTGCTGTAGAGTATAGAGACACCGTGAGCTCCACAGACCCTCTTTACAGAGACTCATTTAGGTGATGTAAAAACGTGTAAGCAGCAAATTAGCACCATGCTACGAGACATTCTACCTGATATTTGTGCTTACATGAGGTCATCCTCAACTGAACTGCACCCAAAACCTGTGCACAGTTTGCTCATCAGTTGCTCTAAAGTAACACATATAGCAGTACACAGCAACTTAAACCAAATTAAATTAGTTAGACAAACCCATGGATTAAAGTTCTCTGTTGCTACAACGGATTTCCGTCATTCAGAGTTCCAGAGGTCGTTTATGAAACCTAAATCTAAACACAGATAATTGGTGCTAAAGTTTAGCTGCTTTGGTCGCATGGCCATGCTTTTACTGAAGGATGGCTCTGATGTATCAGGGATTGAAAGAACAATAAAAAATAAATGGAGACGGGCATAGTTGTCGGCAGTAGTCGAGTTGTAAAATGAAACCAGGGGGGATGGTGAAATTTTTCGTTTATGTAACTTATTTTCCAGAAGGGGGGTCTGGGGGTCCTCCCCCAGAACATGTTGTATTTCTTAGATGCAATTTCCTGCATTCTAGTCAATTTTAGGGTGACTTGCTAGACATGGCAAATCCTAAATCCCATCTGATTCATAGCTTGCATTCTCAGTTGCATGGCCTGCACAAGACAATACTATTTATCGGAAAGAAACAATAACCACTTAACTATGGACATCATGTCATTCACATCTTTTTTAAACATATTTGTAAAAACATTTTAAATATCTTTATTTGTGAATGTGCTCAAATATTTTTTTAAACACAACTTTGTGTATGTTTTTAACATCTTTGTGTGTTTTTAAACATATTTAAATACATTTAAACACATTTTTGTCACTTTTCTTCACTTAAAAAAACACAATTTAAGGAGGAGGAAAGAAGACTTCGAGTTTTAAGACGACGCGATGTTTGAAACAAGCGATATTAAATAATATGAAGCAGCAGGTAGCAGCTACAGAGTGTGGATGTGGATGATTGACACCTGTCACCTGTCGACCAATCAGAGTCAGGAGAATCTATTAGTACCGCGCACATTCACCTTTGACCCACCAATGACGATCCAGAATGAAGTAAACCCAAAGGTAGTATATCGCAGCAAGAGGTCTCACTTCACTGTCAAAGCCTCTTTGTCTTTATGTAACAACCAGGAGCTTCGTGACTGATTCAAACTAAAGCAGAGACAGAGCAGGAGACATTAGCAGAGACATTAGCAGCGTTTCTTCATGCTGGAATAGAACTTTTGACACGAAACAGCAAAGATAAGACATACTGTGTCGTTTTGTGGATTTTTTTTGCTACTCTTTGGGGGCTAGCTCGCCGAGTTTTCATCGCACAGTGATGAGACACATATCTTTGTAAGATATATCTTTATTTTTTCCCCCGCCGCGCCTCCCCTGAAGTCCTCTGGCGCCCCCCAAGGGAGGCGCACCTCACACTTTGAAAACCGCTGTCATAGGAAATAGGCTGATTATCATAAAGCCCCCCTAAATGTCGAATGGTAATTCTATTTCCAGTGTTAAATATAAGTAATTTTCACATGCATTGATAAAATGCCATAAGGGATGGAAGAAGGGATGACCATTTTAGAAGAGGGATGATTTTGACCATTTTTCTCCCAGGGGGGATGGCATCCCCCCCCATCCCCCCTCAACTCGAGTACTGGTTGTCGGAAACGGGGAGAATGGCAAGCCTAGCGTAAAGCATCGACATCTTTTGACAGTCAGCTTCAGTAAAAGTCAAACTGTGACAAGAAACATCCAAAATAATTGAAACGGATCAATCAACTGTTCATGAAGAGTGAGAATGTTGAAGAATGAAGTCAAAAAGCTGAGATACTCTGCAGAAACTTAAGGTGGTTTTACACTAATGACAACATATTTCTATGGACCTTTAACGTGTTGGATCACTTTGCATGTTACACACACTTATAAATCATACTCTCAGGGACATCGGCAGAGACTCTTTTAAGCTGCAGACTTCTATATCACAACATCAAGTCTTAAAGTCTTTCATGTGACTTTACGTGATCAGTAAAGGCCCTGCCAATGAATGTAGCAGCTACATGACTGTGGATGTCATTTCATTTATTGTTTTCTTATCCTGACATTTACATGAGGTTTTTGTTGTATCAGCATCTACTGATCGTCCCCTTCTGCTAGGAGTGTGTCTGTGTACTTTGTGCATGCATGTGCTTGTGTATTCTGAATCCCTCCTGCATCAGTAACACGTTGTCAATGTCTGCTGCAAAATCTTCAAAACTAAAAGATATCTGTTATCTTTTGGTTGACTGTGAGGACCTCTTTACAAAGATATGGAATCTGAACAATTCTGAAAGAACACACAAGAAGTTAAGGTTAGGGTTACCATAAGATAAAGTAAGATTCTATCTGCAGTCCACAATTATAGAAAACCCAAAGCTTCTATCTGCAATCCACTGATTCTCAAAATGCCCAAAGTTCCATTTCATTGAACAGTCGTAAAATAAAAACATGATCATGTGATAGTGTTTGCTTTTATACACGGTTTTGCTGCTGCTGGGATGTGAAAACATTGAAGCTCAATATCTTTAAACCACTCTGACCACGGACAAAGTCTCATGATAAAAGATCTTGACACGAGTTGAGTTACTCCTTAATGGCTAAACTAATGGAAGAGCCAGCAGAGATGAAGGGAGGCAGGATGGGAAATGTTGTTTGAGGTAATGATAGAGAACAACAGAATATGGCCCTCAGACCATAAGGCGCTAAGCACCCTCTGCACAAGAAACAAACACACTGAGACACATGACACACAAACACACACACACACCCAAACTAAACAAAGCGCCTGGCACGCCCCGATGCCTTTAGGCTGTTGTAGACGAGGCAAAGAACGCTAATGAGACCTGGCTCCCAGCATCCTTTGCACCGTGAACCAACACATTTAGAGGCGAGGTGATGACTGTTTCCGTCTCAGACGTGTGTGTTTGTTCTCCTAAACACCCCTGAGGTTTAACGTTGCTTTTGACATTTGGACGGAGCGTGGGCTCTGCTGAGCTGTGCAGCATGAATTCAGATACATTCAGACATTTCCCTCCCTTGAGCCGCGCTGCCGACACCTGACGCCTGCATGCCGCATCTGCAGCATGAAATCCTGTGTTCCCCGGACAAACATGACATTCTAAACTTGAAGCAAAATTTTGGAACTTTTGTACCATAAACATATTTTAAATCTTGTTGATGATACACTGACTTGTAATGAATGTTCTCTGTCTGCTGCCAACTGTAGCTGCTGTTAGCTAATGTTAGGTCAGTTTGTTAGCCGGGCTGTGAGCTCAGAGCACCAGTGGGGGGGTCTTAATGTTTGTAGTACCACAGGCGTTTTAGACCACCAGGAAGAGGAGTAACAGGGGAATGCAGATGAGGAGCCAGTGTCGTGCCAGAACTGGAGCTGGGCAATGTAACCGGTCCGTATGGTTGTTTAATTTTGTTTGATTTTGACGTTACACAAGTTCTTTTTTAAATCCTGCTAGAACATGCCAAGATTTTATCTGCAATTCAGTATTATGAAAACAAATTGGGCTTGTGAGATCCTCAACTCAACATAAAAAGGAAACCAGCTTCACAATCAAGTGATTTCAGCTCCATGATGTATTTATGCTGCTTTGTTGAGAGAAGGCCGCCTTGTGCATAATGCATATTTACGTTGTGACAGAGAGTGAAGATCATGGTGAGCCTCAGTGGTTCAGGAGGTAGAGCGGCTCATCCACTAATCGCAAGGTTCAAGATCAAAAAGCAACCGCTGCCTTGTTATAGTGAGCCTGTAGGTGTGCCGGGCTACCCCGACACAGCTTTCCTTTAAAAGCCCCAAGTGCAAATGTGAAGCAGAGACACATGAAAAAACACACATATGTGTGTGTGTGTGTGTGTATGTGTGTACCAAAGTAGACCACAGAGCTCCTCACCACAGTGCGTGCGAGTGTGTGCGCACACATCCACCAGGCTGAGGCCCATTTCTCCCCTGAAGAATCCTCCTCATTATTGCAACACGCAGGATGGCTCCATTTTTACATAATTATGCAAATAATATTTTATGACACAAGAGGTGTTCTTCCACTAATGTATCTGCTGCATTAAGCACTTCACACAGCTAAATCAGAGAATGGCTTCTGCCAGATTTCTCCTCGTTCTCGCACTGACACACATTAGTTTACAGTGGAACAGAGAGATAAAGCAGCCAGAAACTTGGCTTTTACCAGATGACCTTCTATTGAATTAAGCCTGAGTGTGTGCATGTGCATTGTATGTGTGGCTGCACAGGCGAGCCCGAAGAGGTGATGGAAACACATTAGTATATAAGTGAACTGCATGGGGAGAAATATTTCCACAGTCTGAAAATGGGAAACAGATGAGGTCTTGTCAGAAGTGAATATTTCGAAGCGGACATAAGCTCATTGGCAGTCGATCGCGGGACGCACGATTCGATTTTCCTCTCTCGCAACATGATGAACGAGAAAAGGAGAAGGGAGGGGAAGTGTGTGTGTGTGTGTGTGTGTGTGTGTGTATGTATGTGTTTGGGGAGTTGATGATGAGTACTGTATTCCCTTTTTCCCCTGTTTTCATTCCCTGTGGTTCTGGACAGATTGTGTTGGTCAGGCAGAGGAGCAGGCAGGAGTAATAAGGACCATTACCTGTAATATGTTTCCATTAATGAAGCGGTAACTGCACAGCAGGTCTATATAGAGACTACAGCAGGGACAAGTGCAGAGCTGGGACATGTGGACTTTATGCAAAAAAGTAGATTCAGAAAATTTGGCAGGCGTAGACGATGGAAACTTATGCATCCACACAATCTACAACAAGTAAAGCCTTAAACACTCAGATCAGCAGTTTGGCTGATGGTGAAGAACGTTATGCTTTGAGCCAATCTAACAACAGCATGAAAAAAGTCCACTCAGGGAGTACAACAGCAGCCTGGCGGAGCCGTTTGAAAGAAAATAACTCTGATGATGTTATCATGATGTCATCAGGGACAGGCTTGAGACACAAACTTAAAATTTAGGGATAGGGTCTAAAGATCTTAATTTGCTAATTCGAGAGACAGGTATGTTTGATGTCTGGAGAAACCTGCATGTATCGGAAAAAGATTATACCCACTACTCAGCTACTCACGAGTTCACTCCAGAATAGACTTCTTTCTGATGAATGTTACAGATAGACGCAGGGTGAGGGAGTGTTCCATAGGAACAGCAGATATATCAGATTATTATGTAATTCATTTAACTATTCATCTAAACGACAGACAGAAGTGTACACTGTGGAGACTTAATATCACGTGTTCTAAACAAGGAAAAGATTAAAAGAGAAATGAATGAAAGTATAAAGGATAACAAGACAGGTCAAGTGGACCCAACCATTTTATGGGACACAGTGAAGGCAATAATGAGAGGAAAGCTCATTTCAAGAACAGCACATTTAAAAAAGTTGAAGATGTTGAAATATGATGAACTGGAGAAAAAAACTGAGAAGATTAGAGAAGCAACAACCAAAAGATGAGGACGAAGGGGTTAAAAAACAGATTAAAGAATTAAAAGTCCAAATAAATAATATTCTGAATGATGAACTGGAGAAGAAATTGAGATTCACGAAGCAGAGCTTTTACGAGTCAGGCCCAAAAGCAACTAAAATTCTAGCAAAACGCCTTAGGGCTCAACAAATGAAACATACAGTACATAAAATTAGGGACCCTATAACTAACAGAATAACTTGTGATCCAGATGAAATCCATAACATTTTCCAAGATTACTATGAAACCCTATATTCACAGCCTAAAACTGCAGATGAAGAAAATATTACTCAAAATTTGACATCATTAGACTTCCCTTCCATAGGAAATTTTCAAAACAATAAATTAATTGCTCCCATTACAAAAAAAGAACTGGACATGGCTATCAGTAAACTGAAGACAAATATATGCCCTGGAAGTGATGGCTTCCCGAATGAATGTTATAAGATTTTTAAAGAGGACCTTGCTCCTACTATGTTAGATTCATTTAATTGGACCTTATCAAAAGCTGTAGCACCACCATTGTATCTACCCTGGTTACACGACTCACGCTTCGTACTGATGTCCACAACAATTTTAATCTCTTGGCGAAGTTACAGAACACCGTGAAAACTGCAGTAAAATAAACACATTTCATATACATCATTCTCAGGTTATTTCTTACACAAAGGTACAACATTTTCATCCTTGAGAATAATTACCGTGTACGCCTGCTTAACCAGCAGTAGACAGTCCTCTCGTCTCTTTCTCTCTCTCAAAGTTACGGCGCTACTCGGACAGGAAGTAACCTTTCAAAATAATGGTTTCTTAAACATTTCAACAATATAACCAAAGAATGAATTAAACTGTAGGAAGTTTTCTATAAATGTGTATAACATAATAAAGAAAACACGATCAGAAATAAAATGTGACAATATCACCCTAACTTCCGGTGTTGCCATAGTAACACATGGCTGTATTGCTGGCGTCAGCTACAACCATCATGGAAAGAGGCAGTGATATCAGTCATTCCAAAAGAAGGGAAGAATAAAGAAAACTGTGCATCATATCGTCCAATCTCTATATTAAATGTAGATTACAAGTTGTGAGATACTTCTATTATCTCAAAAAGAATTGAGCATCTCCTGCCTGACAGATTAATAATAAACATCTAAGTGCGGTACTTGCCAGTTTAGAAGGAGAAAAGGCCTTTGATAGGGTCTGTTGGCCCTTTCTGTACCAAGTGCTAGAGAGGCTGGGCTTTAATGGTCAAATTGTACGGTGTATACAGGCTCTTTATGGGGACCCAACTGCAAGGATAAAAATCAACGCCCATCTGACAGGCAGCTTTAAGCCATACAGAGGCAGCCGCCAGGGTTGCTGTCTCAGCCCCACACTTTTTGCGATATTTATAGAGCCCCTAGCACAGAGTATAAGACAAAATAAAGAGCTGAGAGGAATCTACATAGCAAATGAGGATCATGTAATAGGGCTCTTTGCGGATGACATTATTGTCTATCTCCAAGATCCTAATTCAACACTCCCTAAACTCATGGAGACCCTAAAAGACTTTGGCCAAAAGTCAGGTTATAAATTAAATATAGCTAAGACACAAATACTCTCTTTTAATTACACACCAAGTAAATATATTAGGCTCAAATATAAAGTGAAGTGGGATGCAACCTCAATAAAATACTTGGGACTGTTATTTTTAGTCAGAAACTTGATAAAGTATACGAAATAAACTGCAAATTAATAAATGAAAAGCTACAGGACGACATTAAAAATGGTCCACACTAGGGTTGGACTTTAGTTTAAGGATCGAGGCAGTGAAGATGAACCTGTTACCAAGGTTACTGTATCTCTTTTTATCTCTACCTGTCAAAATCCCAGATTCCCAGTTTTTAATGTGGGACAAACAGTTATCAAGGTTTATCTGGGCTGGTGGTAGACCAAGGGTAACAAAAAACAAATTGACAAAGAACATGGAGGCCTCGCAGTACCAAATCTAAAGGAATATTATTATGCTGCCCAGTTGAGATACTTTGTCTATTGGTGCTAGGTGAAAGCACATTGAACTGGACCTGCTTAATTCGCCTCCCCAATCCAAGTTGGGTGAAAAACAACACACAAACCAAAAGGGGGAAAATTCAATCTTGGAGAAAGCCTTTAAAAATTGGTATGATATAGTTAAAAAATATAAACTGGAAGGAGACAGTAAACTTTTAATTTGGCCTTCTCAAACATCTCTGTTCAGACCCACTTTAACTGACATGTCATTTGCAGGGTGGAGAGAAAAGGGGATTACAGTCATGTGTACACTTCTGGAGGGAAAAACTTTCAAAACTTTTAAAAAACTTAAAAGAGAATTTGGTTTAGATAATTGTGACCTGTTTAGATACTTGCAGCTAAGACATTTCTATGAGACAGAAATCAAAAGAGGAATCTCTACAGAAGGAAACAAAGTGATTGAAGTATTCATTAATGCATATAAATGTACACCTGTTAAGATTGTCTCTAAGTTGTATAGAGGTTTACAAAAACAAAATGGAAGGAACTCACTATATGTGAAATCAAAATGGGAACGAGAACTGAACATTGAACTAACAGAGACTGATTGGCATGCTATGTGCACAACTCAACAAACCTCTACCAGCTCCAAAAGATGGCGGGAATTTGGATGGAAGAATATAATTCTCTTCTCCATCACACCACACATCAAAAATAAACAATTAGGTGAACAGCAACAATGTTGGAGGAAATGTGGGCAGAAAAAAGGCCAATCACACGCATGTTTTTTGGTCATATGTAAAATTGCAGTATGGAAAGCCATTTGAGCATTTATTCAATATCCTTGATATCGGACTTAAGGTCCATGTACTAGTTAGCTTTTTGTCCTCACTAGTAAGACGATTTTGCGCACTAGTAGAACTACTAGGGCACACTAGTAGAACGACTGTGTCTAGTAGCACTAGTAAGATGTTTTTGACCTTACTAGTACTACTAGTGAGGGTCAAAATGTCTCTTTCGACACCACTAGTACTACTAGTGGACATTGTGGCTCTCACTAGTACTACAAGTGGGCATTCTTGCTGTTACTAGTAGTACCAGTAAGGCCACTAGTAGCACTAGTTGGGTTATTTGGACCTTACTAGTACTACTAGTAAGGTGTTTTTGGCCTACTAGTAGTACTAGTAAGGGTCCAAATGTTCACTAGTAGAACTAGTGAAATAAAATGCTAATGGGGAGGTGGAGACAGCACATGCATTGAGGTTTCCAATTGGCTCTTCTGAAAGGATTCCACCCAGCAAAAACTTAACCCCATAAAGCCTGATGAGCTTTTACTGTTGTTGTTGTTGTTGGTAATAAGAAGAACAATAATGATGTTATGTTGTGTTATGATGATGATATCAACGATGTCAGATATCTGATGTCCTGGATATGGACATCCTTGATATCCGTGATATCCGCGATATCCACCATATCCAGGATATGCAGGACATCCAGGATATCCTGGATATCCGTGATATCCTTGATATCTGTGATATCGTGATATCTGTGATATCCGTGATATCAAACATATCCGTGATATCAAACATATCCTTGATATCCGTGATATCAAATATTACTTTTTACTAGTAGAGGTGAAATGGGAATGTGGGCGTGTAAGGAAGCTGCCAATTTCAAATTGATTGGTCCAAATTTCAGCCAATCAGTAGCTGATTTGGTCATTACTTCAGGGAGCATTTCACAGAAGTTCAAGGACCAATATGGCGGACGCCGTCCTAAGACGCATTAGGAGACGATGCACTGCAATTGAAAGAGCATATAGCCAAGGATCTGATCTGAAGAGAAGTGCACGCTATTGACATCTCAATTGCTAACCTGAGAAGAGTCGAAGACAATGTTAGCGCAGAGGCTATGCGGAATCTAGTTCAGAGCCTCACAGATCTCCGATCAGTCATCATTGCACCCCTAGCTTCAAATGCTAGTGCAGGTTTCCATGCTGCACCTCGTTTGCGTTTAGGTATATTTCATTGTTTTGGTATGCATACTTTTATATCTGATTTTAGCTTCAATGGAGTTGAATTTCTTTATTTGACAAAAAAATGTCAACAGCAGTTAAAAACATGGTTCTTTGGATTCATTCACAGAATAACATTGAATCAATGTTGAAATATCACAAAAGGTTGATTTATGGTTAAGGTTGAAAAATCGATGGTAGGCTATTAAGGTTTGTTGACAGAGCACATGAGATAATCTGTCTGTCTCACTACCTCCCCTGACCTCGCAATTCCACTGGATGCTTATGCGTTGCGGGAAAAAAAAAAACTAAATTAATTGAAAAAACCTAAAGGTTGTCTGTTTCCACTTTAAGTACTTCAGTAACTATACTTTGACACTTAATTACTTATTTTATTTCTGTGTTTTAGGGAGACCAGGGAGACCTGCGCTTGACGTTACAAGAGAGCAACTTGAGCTGCTTCTCACTCAAGGCTTCACAATGGTGACGATGTTGGGCTGTTCCTCCTCATACCTGCATAAAAAAAACCTCTGGTTGCTGTTTTAATGAACCTTTTGCAGGGACAAGCATGCCACATTACAGGCCGCTTAATACACAATCAAAGAATAGAACGTCTCTGGAGAGATGTTTTCCAGCAGGTTGTACACTACTTCTACCAACTGTTCTATTCATTTGAAGATGAACAAATATTGAACCCAGAAGACAACATTCATAAAATGGCACTACAAGTTGTTTTTAAACCAGAGATCCAGAGACGACTAACATTTTTTCAGAACTGCTTCGAACAACCACAGAATCAGATCTGCGAACAACCATACACCTACACAAATGTGGATGGAGGGAATGCTGTCAAACAGTGAGCAGGAGTCAGCGGCTCTCAACAATGTCTTCGGAGATGACCCATACAGTGAAGAAAGTCTGGAAGCTGCCTTGGCAAGACATGGCATACAGCTCACCCAGTTAGAAGCAAACAATGAGGACCTTGCTCGAAGAGTCACAACCACCCAATAACCTGACCTCTGAACAGCAGCGGCTGCTGCAAAATGCAATGGATGGAGCAGCAGACCTAAAGGAAAGGTATATGGTGTGTACAAGAGAAATTCAAAACTTTGTTTTAACATAATACAACCACACAAACCGTCAGACTATGGATGTAACAAGGGCTCCAACTAATGAATAAAGGCAATCCATTTCCCAACATTTTTGTAGGTAACCTCATTCATACCATCATTATCTATGATCGTTGCATTTCTAATGTTGTGAACTAAACCTTTCCAAATCCCAATGAGTCTCTTGTGGCCTGGAAAAGCATCTTGTGCAGTTTGTCCTCCTCTGTGATGCCTCTCGGGAGGTAAAAGCACATTGCACAGGTAGATGCGTAGGGAAAACTACGCTGGCCTGCTTCCTGTTGATAGAAGTCGATGCAGGGCTTCCTAGGAAAGCCAAGGGCAGGGACTTCATCTGCTCCAGTGACAAAAATCAGAAGATCTTCAAATATCAGTTCTGTCACTTTGTCTGCCAACAAAGAAGTAAATCTAAGTCAACATTTGCATTCATGTCTAAAATCAAATCTCTAACTTTGCAAGATGTAAAGCATGCAAATTTAACAGATGACAACATTTCTATGTTCTGTCAATCAACAAACCATTAGTCAACATGTTGTTGCTGCTCAATTAAAGCTCCAACTAGGAATGAAATGTACCTTCAATCATGTTAAGAACCATCTCCCAGCTGTCTCTGACAGAGGTTCCTGCATGTTGGTGAACAAAGGCAGGAAGGCAATCCAGCTGTCCATGACCAGGTCCCACAGCTTCCTATATGCATTAATTCCATCTGTGAACTGGTGTATCATCTTGGCTGTTCTATAGACCAACAAAGATCAAACATGTGCATTACTGTGCAGAAGTTTGGAGGCATTTTGTAAGTTGTATATTTTGAGGGGAGAGACTGAATTGGATGATAAAAAATTATGATAATGTCACAAATTCTTACTTTACTTTATATTTATATGTTTGACAAACTGATCCTCAGCTGGAAGCTTCTTTTTTCCCCCTTGTAATTTGTATCATCATTATTTATGGTCAATTTGATGCTACCTTGGAGAATAAAAGTATACATGTGTCCAATACAAACAAATATAAACATTTCTCAGTGATTCCAAACTTTGTTAGTATTTTAAAATTCCTTGAAGATACAATATCATGCAAATATTTTTACACTAAAATTGTAGTGTTCTCACTCAGAGTGTAGCAACTCTGTTTCAACACCAAGTTAAACCGAGTCCGAATGAAAACATGAGCCGTGGTGGAGTTGACCGTTTACTCAGCAGTCTTCAATGACATTCGGTGAAAACTGTAAATACAACAAATATTGCACTTTAAATAACATAAAACGTGCATTAGCATAGTTACAGGCACAATGAATTATTGTATTCATCATCCGCAGAACGTTTTTAAATGTGTAAATAACATGGACAAAATGTCCTCTTTTACTAACAAATAAAATATATATATTCTAGCAGATATCTATATTTATCGTTTTTAACATCTTACACATGAAATGTATGCACTTAAGGTACGGCGTTGCCTGTACAATATTTCTCAGCGGATGGCTAGGATAGCTTCAGAGCATGTCTGCTCACTCTCAGTGCAAGGAGAAAAGAAATAAACAGGAAATCAACCAACACACTTGACCTGTCAGGAAGTGAACCAACACACTTGACCTGTCAGGAAGTGATGTCAGCGGTGACGTGATTGTCAAAATAAAATCTTCTTAGTAAACTTTTTTTTTTAACCCTTTTGCTCTTATTATATAACTACAACACGTATGAATGACTTATCTTAAAGCACTCATTACAATGAACAATAGAAATGCCTTTGAGGCAACACACTCCCCGCCTGGCCTATGTGAGGCCACTATGAACTTAAGGGAGTCTGAAACATCAGTCTTTAAATCAGTCCTTAGGCAGAAGCAAAACTACCTCTGCAACTGGCCTTAAGAAGGTTCTTACATCACCTTGGTCAGTAGTTTTTATCTCAACCTTTCTCACATGACCATCCTTCCCAGGGAAGGTTGCAGTGACTATGGCCATGGGCCAGCAGTTACGGACAGTCTGTTTGTCCCTTAGGAGAACCAGATCCCCAACTTGAAGGTTTCTGCGTGACACAGTCCATTTTTGTCTTCGTTGTAAGGATGGTAAGTATTCTTGGCTCCAATGAGTCCAAAACTGGTTTGCTAGAGCTTGAACTTGTCTCCATTGTTTTGCATAGAGGTCCCTGTCCGTAAAATCCCCAGGAGGGGGTGGAACTCCTGATTTCTGCGTGAGGAGCATCGCCGGTGAAAGAATGAAAGGCTGCTGTGGGTCTGTAGACACAGGTAGGAGTGGACGTGCATTGACGATAGCCGTGACTTCCGCCATTAGCGTTGAAAGCACCTCATGGTTAGGCGACTTTTGTGCTGCAAGAGCATCGAATCTAGGATTCTCCTAGCTACTCCAATCATTCGCTCCCAAGAGCCTCCCATGTGGGAAGCATGTGGCGGTCTGAAGTTCCAGCTGCATCCTTGTTCACTGACGTATTTCTGCAGTGTCTTGTCCATCTCCAACTCCTTGCTAGCTCCAACGAAATTGGTGCCGCAGTCAGACTGGAGCTGTTTAGCAGGGCCTCTGAGTGCGAAGAAACGCCTGAGAGCATTTATACAACTGGACGTGTCCATAGACTCAATCAGTTCAATGTGAACAGCTCTTGAACTCAAACAACTGAACATCATGGCCCACCGTTTACTCTCTGCCTGTCCGCCCCTAGTGCGTCTGGTTAGGATGGACCAAGGCCCAAAGACATCGAGGCCCACATACGTGAAGGGAGGGCAGACTTTGAGGCGCTCAGGTGGTAGGTCAGCCATACGTTGTTCTTCCAGTCTCCCACGCAGCTTCCGGCAGGTTATGCATTTGTGGAGGACTGAATTGATCAGTCGCTTACCACCCAAAATCCATAGTCCAGCTGCCCTTACTGCTCCTTCTGTGAGATGGCGACCCTGATGTCTCACCTGTTCATGATAATGTCGTACAAGCAGTAGGGAGATGTGACTGTCTTTGGCTAGGATCACTGGGTTCTTCTCTTCACATGCAAGCTGAGAATGTTTTCAATCTGCCTCCAACGCAGATGAGGTCATCTTCCAAGGTTGGACTGAGCTTATGCAAAGGGCTGTTTGCAGGCACCACTTTGTTTGCTCGAAGGGCTGAAAGTTCTTTTGCAAAGGATGACCTTTGCAGCAGCTTTAAGAATGACATCTTTTGCTTGACTCATCTCATCCACAGTACGAGGTAAGTGACTTGTGTGCCATCCTGTGCACCCATTGTTTTTGTTGTTGTTGTCGTGTTTGTGAGATCTTGCTATGTGGATGAGGAATGCCACTGCTCGTAGTAGAGAGTTAAAGGTGGAAAACCGCTGGAAGCGGTCAGAGGTAAGTCCAGGTTCCTCCAGGTAAGTGGCGCAGGCACGAACCTGTGGTCGGATCTCTGAGTCGTTTTCCAGTTCAATGAGCTCGAATGTCTCACTGGTTTGTGTTGTCTCTGCGGATGGATGACACAGGAATGAAGGTCCTGTAAACCAAGAACTTTGCGCAAGATGGGATGCGGGTAAGGATCTTGATGCGTGGTCCGCAGGGTTCTCTTCTGTGCGTACATAATGCCATTGTTCTGGTGCAGAGGATTGTCGGATGCGTTGAACTCTGTTGTGGACATATGTGTAAAAACGTTTCGTCACATTATAAATGTACCCGTGTACCACCTTGCTGTCGGTGTAGAACCTGATTGCGTCCAATTTCAGATCCAGCTCATCTCGGATGAGATCTGCCGTCTCTACAGCAAGGACGGCGGCGCAGAGTTCAAGCCGTGGGATAGTGGGTTCAGACTTTTGCGCTAATTTGGCCTTTCCCATAACGAGTCCTACTTCTGTTTTTCCGTCCTCCTGAACCACCCTCAGATAAGCAACGGCTCCAATCGCCTTGGTTGAGGCATCTGAGAACACACAGAGTTCTGTGTGCACAGCTTTGATGAGCGAAGTTGGCGTGTATGTGCGTGGCACATGTAGCTCCTTTAAGACCTGAAGAGATTCTCTCCAGGTTTCCCATTTCTTCAGCTTGTCTTCTGGGAGGGGTGTATCCCAGTCGGATAGCTCTGAAGTAAGTTCCCTAAGGAGGGCTCTTCCCTGGATCGTGACGGGTGCCAACAAACCCAGGGGATCAAAAACGCTGTTGACAGTGGAGAGGACTCCGCGTCGGGTGAAGGGTTTGACAACAGTAGATGCAGAAAAGGTGAATGTATCTGACCTGATCTCCCATAGTAAACCTAAGCTACGCTGCATGGGTGCCGTTTCTCCACTCAGGTCTAGATCCTTGATGACTGGAACACAATCCTCAGGTGGGAAAGCTCCAATGACTGCTGGACTGTTCGACACGAACTTGTGTAAGCGGAGGTTCGAATCAGCAAGTGACGCCTGTGTTCGTCGAAGGAGGTCAATTGCTTCTGCTTCCGATGGCAGAGACACCAAGCCATCATCCACGTAGAAGTGTCTCTCCACAAACTTCACCGTGTCGGGTCCATACTTCTGGGCGCCTTTTTTAATGGCTCTTCGCAGCCCAAAAATGGCTACGGCAGGAGACGGCGAATTGCCAAAAACATGAACTCTCATGCGGTAGTCGACAACCGGCTTACTGAGGTCGTTATCCTCGTGCCACAAAAAACGTAGGAAGTTGCGATGGTTCTCATGCACCAAAAAGCAATGAAACATTTGTTGGATGTCGGCTAGGATGGCTGCTCTCTCCTTCCGAAAGCGTAGAAGGACGCCTAGCAGAGAATTGTTAAGGTCGGGACCTGTCAGAAGCACGTCATTGAGGGAGACACCGGCATACTGGGCACTGGAATCGAAAACTACCCTGATTTGGTTGGGCTTTTGTGGATGGTATACTCCAAACGACGGAAGATACCAGCACTCCTCGTCTTCCTCCAATGGCGGCGCTACTTCTGCATGACCACTGTCAACGATCTTCTTCATGAATGCAACATATTGTTCCTGCATCTCGGGATTCCTCTTGAATTGCCGCTGCAGAGATCCAAACCGCTTGACTGCATGCTCTCTGTTATTTGGCAAGCGCTGACGTGGCTCCTTAAAGGGTAACGGGGCAACCCAATTGTGAGCGTCATCTCTGTAGACATTGATGTCCATGATCTTCAGGAAGGAGACATCTTCGATTGATGGAGCGGGTTTGTTATCATGTTCAGTTTGGTCGAACACTGTGTGTCCTAGCATCCTCTCCGGCGATTTGCTAGGCTTGCTGATGCTTGGTTGTGTTTCCTTGACATGCATGAAACTTGTACAAGGCTGAAAAATGGAATGGCGACCACCACCTAATACGTGGGTCTTGAATGTGTCAACTATTGGCTTATGCATGTCACCTAAACACACTTCTCCTATCACCACCCAGCCTAGATCGAGACGTTGTGCAAAGGGAGCATGGTGTGGTCTGTTTATTTGTTGCCTGACCTTGTGTGCTCTAAGCACGTCCCTTCCGAGTAGCAGGAGTATCTCCGCTTCTGGGTCCAGCTCAGGAATGTGTTTGGCGATGTGATGGAGATGAGGCTGGTGCAAGACTGCACTTGGCGTTGGGATCTCAACTCGATTGTTTGGGATTTCAAGACACTCGAGGAGTGATGGGAGAGAGATGAGCACTTTTCCATCCAGTGACTCTATCTGGAATCCTTCAGCCTTCCTACCATAAGTTTCCACGATGCCTGAGCATGTTCTGAGATGGTATGAAAGTGGTTTATTCTCCACATTGAACAGTTCGAAGAACTCTGGTCTGGCTAAAGAGCGTTTGCTCTGGTCGTCTAGGATCACATAGGCTTTAATAGCTTTGTGCCTTGAATGTTCAGGATAAACCTTCGCCAGACAAATCTTGGAGCAGGAACGTCCCCACTGACCTAGGCCACAAACTTCTGTGCAACTTGTCCTAACATCAGTCACGTTAGAATCTTCTCCCTCCCCGCCATTCTCTTGTGGCAGTGGAGGAGCCTTAGTGGGTTGAAGCAATGGGCCAGGGTGCATGGCTGCATCATGATTGGTGCTCTCACACTCTGAGCACTTCACAGAAGATTTGCAGTCTTTGGCTACATGTGAGGATGAAGAACAACACTTGAAACATATTCCTTTCTGTTTTAGAAAAGCCTTTCTGTCGTCAATAGATTTGTACCTGAATGTCCTGCATTTTCTGAGTGGATGTGGTTTATTATGCAGTGGGCAGTTCTTGTTAGGGTCGTTATTGATTGTAGAGACCTCTGTTTTGTGAACTGTGATAGATTTGTTGGTGTTAAAGCTCTTCACAGGTAGCTGTTCTGGTTTTGTAGGATTTGGGCTACTGCTTTGATGCATAAAGCTGGGGTCGTTTCGCTTCTTTGCCTCGTGGCACACAAAGTCACAAAAATAAATGAAGGGAGGGAAGCGACCGTTGTTCTCTTCTTTGTACCATGACCCGGATGAGACCCACTTGTCCTGAAGTCCATATGGAAGCTTATCCACAATTGGTCCGATGCCTCGGGAGGTATCTAGATACGACAGCCCAAAGAGATATCCATCCTCCTTGGCTCCTTGTATCTCCATGAGCAAATCTCCAAGTTCACGTAATTTGGTGTGATCCTTGGCCGAAATCCTTGGAAAGCTGTCTAGCCTGTGGAAGAGTGACTGTTCGATTATTTCAGGGGCGGCATAGCAGTCACGCAGCCTCTCCCATGACTTGCGTAGAGCTAGATTGGCGTTGTTTATGTAACAGATTTAAAAAGATGTTACTCCTTAATTTAGGTTCGGATTCCCGGGCCACACCAACACAATGAGAACGAAAGAGTTAAAATATATACTTTTATTTAAATAATCAAGTTAAAATGCAATTGCTCTTTTTTTATAAAAAGGATAAAACAATGAAGGCAAGACAATGCCGTCCAGTGTCCAGCAGTTACTGACTCTGCAGGCGAGATACCAGAGAGTCCGTTCCAGCGAGTGTTGTCGTGCCGCCCCACGTTTTCCTCGATCGCCCTGGTTACCAGCCGGGAGAGAGCCGCTCCAGCAGGCCCCCTTCTCTTCAGTCCGTTCCGTAAATCCGGTTCCAGGATTCCCGCGCCGCCGCCGTCTGCCGCTTCTAGGTCCGATGCCCTTAACACAGCAACGAGACTCAGCACCCACACGCTCACAGGAAAAACCATACACAGTGAGGAGGTTTGAGTAGGCTACTTTCCTTTTTGTAGAGGATTGTGAGCGTTGATCAATAATCCGAAGATCGTTCCACCAAGCCAGGGAGACAGCTCCGTGGGGGCGACGGTGGGTCCGGTCCGATCCAGCAACCGGAGTGTAAGAGAGGAGAAGGCGACAGCAACCTGTGCTCCGTGCAGCGTCCAGCAGGTATCTGGTGGTTTCCTTAAAAAGCCTGGGAGGAGCAACCGGTGATTGTAATCACAGCTGTAATGAGGTTCAGGTGTGCCCATCTGCAGCAACAAGTGTCAGTTTATATTTGAGCGGGTAGAAAGTCTGTCACACAGCAAACCAAAACACAAAATAGTCGCCTTTGTGGCGCACAGCAATAAATCAATAATATTGTCCATCACACAAAAACAATTCAAACAAAAATATGCAAGATACCCGATCATAATAAACTACAACTATGTTTTGCATCCTGTGACATTTACATGCACTGAGCGTATGCGTCTCACTTGTTCACCAGACTCCTTCCCTAACCACTTGGTCATGAGGTCTAGTTCTTGTGTTGCTGTGAGTTGGACTTCAGCCACTGCATTGGTGAATGAGGACTGCCATGCACGGAAGTTCTCCGGCTTGTCATCAAATTGGTACAGACCTGACACAATAAGATCTCGTCGTGCCAAATACTGTGCCAGAGGGTCTGAAGGGAGTGGTGTGCTAGCTGGAAGCATATGTGGGGGTGTGTATGGCTGAGCATGTATGTGTGTGGAAGAATTAATTCTTTTAGTGTCAGTTTTTGGCTCAGTTCTGTATGAATGTATGAATGACTTATCTTAAAGCACTCATTACAATGAACAATAGAAATGCCTTTGAGGCAACACAAAAATGTAAATTACTAGATACAGATTAAGTTTGATATTTTCCAGGTTTACATTTTCAAGCTAATAATGTCTTAGCATAGAAAGTAATGTTTTCATATCGACAGTGTTTTGTAGTAGTTACAATTGTAAAGCTTATTTCATGTGTTTACCTGAGAAAGATGTAGTGCTTCTGTGAAGAAGCTGTAGCTTCCCTGCTCTAACTATGATGGATACACTGAGATAGCAACTCGCTGCAGGTGATGTTAGCATACCGGAGTAAGTGATGCAAACTACTGTCACACTCACTTGCGCTATAGACGCACTTCACACCGGATGACAGTTGGCCGTTTCGGATAGTGAGCTGTAATATCCGTAATGTCCAGGAGGGTCTAGCGGACCAGTGGCGGAAGACGGCGTGTCTGCTTCAGTGCGCTCACCAGTCCGTGCAAGGCGTAGCCGTGTGCAGGTAGAGAGAGGGCGAGGCAGCAGCGCCACTGACCATGAGCTGCCACCAGGGGGGCCTTTTTCACAGCTTCACTACGTATGCATAGATTTTCGGCATGTCTTCCACTCTAGCATTAAATATGCCTGGAATGCCACACTCAGCAATCCAGTCACCCAAGTCTTGGAGTGCAGTCTTGCACTGCTGGATCTTAGAGAGAGATCTGAGTGAGAACAATGTAGCTTGCTCTGTTATGGTTTACTATAAATTAAATGCTATTTCATGCTTGTCAACCCTGACCAGAAGTAATATTGTTCAAAATCCCGATAAATATTAACATGATTAATAAGTACTTGTTTGACTTTGCTTTGCACATCTTGGTCAGGCAGCACATGCAAGTCAAACTGCTCCAGTTGCGGCTCCTGGCCGCACATCAGCTGGAAGAGGCTGGGATCCAGGGCTTTGATACATGGACCTCTGTGCGCAATTGACCACGCAATAAGGTCGCCACCTTTGAAGTATTTGCGCTGCTCTAATGCTGCTTGGTCATAAGTAAGAAAGACCTGTCCAGCCTTTCTCTCGAAGATGCCAAGAGAGGTCTGTAACATTTCATAAATTACTTGCAGTATTCAGACCTGAAAAACTCTCGCTGTGGTCCCCCTATATCATCTGCATCTCCTTCTCCTCCTTCTCCTACAAACTCTATCTGTGGCAAATTAGTCCAGGAAAACGTGACCCTGGAGATGGCCTTAATGGCACTCTCCAGAAGCTTTCTCCTCCTGATGCAAATGATGGATATCTGGTCGTCAGAAATGTGTTCCTCTTTAAAAGTCCTTAGAATTGTGCAAAGATCCACATCTTCCTAAAGAATACAACATGTATAAAGATAATTAAATATCCAATTAATTTAATTTAAAGTATAAGTAGATAGTCATGAACAACTCTTGACAAAAATATTCTCCCAGTGTTCTTCATTGAAGCAAAAATGAAGACCTACCAATGGAAGAACCTCATTTTCTAAAGAAACGTCAAACATGTCGTCCTCCTCCCCATCGTCAGAATCAATGATAGTCATTTTCAGGAACCCTAAAAAAAAAAAAAAAATATATATATATATATATATATATATATATATATATATATATATATATATATATATATATATATATTATGGCATGCCGTTCAGGAAATTAAACCTTTGAATATATTGAATGAAGTCTGAATATATTGAATGAAACTTTGAATATATGGAGTGAACCTTGAATATATTGAATGAAACTTTGAATATATTGAACGAAGTCTGAATATATGGAATGAAACCTTGAATATATGGAATGAAACTTTGAATATATGGAGTGAACCTTGAATATATTGAATGAAGTCTGAATATATTGAATGAAACTTTGAATATATGGAGTGAACCTTGAATATATTGAATGAAGTCTGAATATATTGAATGAAACTCTGAATATATTGAATGAAACCTTGAATATATATAAAGAAACTTCACTGACGTCAGACTTCGCGGCAGTGCCTGCAGCCATCTTGTGTAACAGTCTGTAAAAGCGAAAGACAATGAGTCAGGCCGCCCGCAATCTAGTTGCAGCGATATTAAGCAATGAGAACATGATAAATACACTGGCGAATGCGTGCCGAAATCCTCCCGAAAAAGCTCAATTTTTAACCGTGGCAGGCCTACAGCAGGCATAAAGTTTCGCCATAATCTCATTATGCATTTGTTTGTCTGTCCGCAGTCCGCTGTGTGAGTAGCTTGCCCAAAGCTGACAATGTGTCGCTGATCATTAAATACGTTCAATACTAAACTAAATATTCACCCTGCATTGGTCTATGAATGTGGGTGATTCTTATTGTATGTAAACAATATATGAAGAGCTTCTCTTTCAGTTCATGAAATCCCTGTAGCTGCAGCAACTCCTCCAGTCCCGGAGAAGTGCCGCGTCAGAGAGCAGTGCCATTACGCACGGCCATTCACTGTGTTTTACCTTCATTAAATCACCTGAAAACTATATCAAGCTAACCATACAGTGTCTTGGACCCTTTCTTGTGTATGGGTGGAGATTGTACACTGGGTCAGGGTCGGACTGGGAACAAAATTCTGCCCTGGCATTTTTTCTCTGGACCGGCCCACCATTGGAGCCATTTGGTGTTTAGCTCGGCAGGTTAAGCAACCGCTCCATAAGTGAAGACTCGCTGCGGGGGCGCAGGTTCGACTCCCTTCCTGTGTGGCCTTTTACCGCATCTTAACTCAGATTTTCTCTGCTCCTCCTTTTCTCTTTTTAGAACCTCTGTCGTCCATAATTTATTGTAATTAATATTCGTGCAACATACAGTATGAAGTTTATCTATAGACTGTATATGAGTCTATCCCTGTTTTGGTTTCACATAAACCTAGCGGCTGCACGGACGCATCCATTTGAGGGGGGGGGGGGGGGGGGTAAATCGTAACTTCTGAACCTGTCATGAAGAGGCAAATATTAACCGATATTAGCCAGTGCAACCCAAAGCCTATTCCAAATGGATGCAAATGGGCCGCAAGTCCAAATGTTGCAAAGGCTACAAAATAACAAATACATACATACAAAAAAAACACTGAAGGCCACCGGCCCAAATGTGGCCGAGATGGACCGGCCCATCTGGCACTTGCCCGGTAGCACAGACTGCCAGTCCGAGCCTGCACTGGGTGTTGTGGGGCACGCCTGTGAGGTTGAAGGCTTGCAGAGGTTGGCCTGATAAACAGCTGTCTGGCCTTGTTTTATGTCTGCCACGATTAAAAAGGGAGCGAACTTCCTTGTCAGGAAACGGTATTGATCAGGGGTATCGGGGGGGATTTTGACCCGTACACGCAATGTTAATGATGTCCTCATAGTTTAATATTGCTGCAACGAGATTGTGAGCGGACTGACTCGTTGTCACTCACTTTTAGCTATAGCATCCACACGTTACACAAGACGTCAGTCAAGTTTCATTCAATATATTCAAAGTTTCGTTCAATATATTCAAAGTTTCGTTCAATATATTCAAGGTTTCATTCAATATATTCAGACTTCATTCAATATATTCAAAGTTTCATTCCATATATTCAAGGTTTCGTTCAATATATTCAGACTTCATTCAATATATTCAAAGTTTCATTCCATATATTCAGACTTCATTCAATATATTCAAGGTTCACTCCATATATTCGAAGTTTCATTCAATATATTCAAGGTTCACTCCATATATTCGAAGTTTCATTCAATATATTCAAGGTTCACTCCATATATTCAAAGTTTCATTCAATATATTCAAAGGTTTAATTTCCTGAACGGCATGCCATAATATATATATATATATATATATTTTTTTTTTTTTTTTTTTTTTTCCATTGGTAGGTCTTCATATATATATATATATAATAATAACATATTGTTTACATAAGACGTGCGTATCTTTCAGTACAGTCCTTTAGCCAGTATTATTATTTGTGCAGTATGTATAGCTCATGCTATTCTGATTGCTGTTTGTATTTTATTATAGAACGGCAATAAATCTTCATAAACACTGGACATCTGCATCCGTCCTTTAACGGGGACACCCCCAAGCAACTTGCCGCTCTTATTCAGTCCCACCTGGAGCAAGCCCGTGTCTCCCTTTTAAACACGGTGCACGCCTGTTTCAATTCAATGACACGACTAGTGGGGTTAAAGTTCACCGGGGGAAAATGTATTCAAATTTTAATTTAATTAAATCGATTTTTGGATGTACAAATCGATCTTAAGGAATTACTATGCAAATCGATTCAGAACCGGAAAATCGATTTTTTTCAACACAGGCCTACTCTTCTCGATCAAAATCAAATCAAATCAATTTTATTTGTATAGCCCAAAGTCACAAAATACATTTGCCTCAGAGGGCTTCACAATCTGTACAGGGAGTGACACCCTCTGTCCTTAGACCCTCGGTTCGAGTGAGGAAAAACTTGCCCACAAAAAACCTTTAACAGGGAAAAAATGTGGAAGAAACCTCAGGAAGAGCCACAGAGGAGGGATCCCTCTCCCAGGACGGACAGACGTGCAATGGATGTCATGTGTACAGGACAATTCAACACAAACAAATAAATAAATATTACTCTACATCATAACATTTTTCTTTACTCTTCACTTCAGTCTGAATGATCAAAAGTACATACTAAAATGATGTTATTGTTTCATAACTTACGGGTGATGGGTTCAAGTCTATCACTGGTGATATTACATTAGTGTCCATCACTGAAGAGAGGGAAGTGGCAGTGAGAGGAGAAGACTGGGGACTTGCATGACTGCTGGGTGTAGGTGTGCACTGGGGGACAGCAGGTGAGGGCAGAACTGTGCAGGCTGATGATGCACCTGACTGGGATGGACCTGACAAAATGGCTGGGGGGGCAATGGGTGAGGGTGCAGCTCTGATGGCTGTCGATGAGGCAATGGGTGTGCCCATCAGTGATGTGGATGACGAAGTCGGTGGAGACTGGAACTGTCTCACATCCATCTGAAGTAGATGTTTCTGGGAGGGCACAAGTGCTTTCAGCATCTGACACCTGCATGAAAACAAACAAACTGCCCTGGAAAATGAGAAAAAAAAGTGTTAACCAATATACTGACTTAATCATTTATTCAATTTTACTGGCAAGAGATTCAAAGCTTTGTGTCTTTAAAAGCCATGACCAACATACATTGCTATAGTGGTAATGTATGAATCATACAATGTCAATATTTGTGCAACGTGCATGTTTCCTCATGAAAAAAAACACCATGTTGTCTTGACCAAATTAGGATGAATCCTGCTCACTACACATGTAACTACGTTCAGATCAGTCAAACTGTTTATTTTAAAATGTGTTTAAGTCTTTGATGTCTCCCTGTTGTCCCATGCAGGCTGCAGCCCCCTTATATTTATCTGACTGAACATGATCAACTTTATAAGATCTTTTCGTGACATGCACCCCTCCTCACTCCCCTCCTTTGGCAGCCCACACTCCTTTTCTCTTCCCCCTCCTCTGTCTGTGAGTTCACAGTTGACTAGGTGGAAAAAGGGAAACAGGTGTCACTCCGATGCTGTCTACAAGGGCCCTTCATCACTGCTTACAGTTTTAATTTGTCTTGTTTTCCACATTGCACAGTGGCATACAGATATAGACAAACGTTGTGTCCAACACTTGCAAATAAACAGTGTTGATGGATGTACATTTTGTGTGTAAATAAATTCATAAAACTCAAGTGCATGCTCACATTCAAAACAATACAGTGTTTACATTAACTAAGCCGCTTCTGGTTAGTTTACTGCAGTCTGTACTGGATGGAAGGCTAATTTGATCAGCATTTGGCAACAGGAAGAGCTTTACTCTCCAAAGTGCAGTTGTTCGATTTTCAGGTTGTTGTGTTCCTGTACAAACAGAATGCAGACACTACATATTGTTATGTAACTGGGTCGTTGGCTCCTCCTCCAAAAAAAAAAGGATTTTTTATTTTACATTTACTTCAGTTATTAGTTACAGTCCGACAAGGGAAAAAACTTAGAGTTTAATTTTCTCTACCTCTCTACCTACATTCCAAAAGATAAGTTAAAGGTTGGATTTGTAGAATTGTAGTAGAAATTAGTAGGGTTTATTAAATCAAAAAAGGTGGTTTCAATAGTAAATTCAATAATTGAGGAAATAAGGGAGAACACACACACACACACATGGGTGAGCGCATCTGAAAGAAAGCAAATTAGGTTAAAACTAAGAATGTTATATTATGAGTAAAATTAGATTTAAATGTCCACAGTAAAGACAAACTGTTTCATGTGAAACATGGACAAACTAAAGAGTAAATGTAACAAAGAAACTCTTACCAGTACTGCCACCCCATGCTAAGGTGAGGGAACGGGAGTGCAGTCTTTAAATAAGGAGTGATCAGGTGAACTCAATCAAGTAAAAGAGTGAAAGATGGGAGGTTAAAACAAGAACCAATCAGTGGTAGACAGCGCCGGTCCTGGCCACATTTGCACCCTATATATATATATATATATATATATATATATATATATATATATATATATATATATATATATATATATATAGCTTTTAATACGTATTCTACATATTCAACCTCTAAGTGGCCGACATTATAACTTACTAACCCAGTCCTTTTTGAGTAACGATAAAGCGGCTTTTGGCGGACTCCCGCGCGTTTTCAAGCCTGGACATACCGCCAGTTCCCCACCAATCCCCATCCCCGACCCACCTTGGCACGACCCAACTCTGCTTGGACATGAAATGAAAAAAAAAAAAAATGCACTTTCATTTTGAAAGCCCCGCGCGAGTGAAAAAAGTGAGGGAAATGAAATTAACTCAGTATACTTTGTTTTACATTGTGATGCTAATGCTAATTTGAGAATTTGAGAAAAAAGCAAGCCAACATTAACTTACCTGACATCCGACCAGCTCGTCTTTGCCTCCGAAATGCGTTTCTTGTATCAGTCAGCAAGTTTTCATCCCTGTGCATTGCCAGTTCTCTTCTTGCAACATCCAGTGCATTCCAAACACGATTAATAACTTGGGTAAAGCTATTGTTACATGTACAGGTTTTTGTTTTTCTCTCTCCTTCCTTCCTTTGTCCTTCAGGTGAGAAGGGGAGAATCGGCTGCCACCTGTGGGCTTCAGAAGGCCTGGGGATTGGTTCACCCTCCAGTCACTCATCCAATCAGAGATGGAGGACACCTTTTAAATGCCTCTCTGTTTTGTTGCTCTCTCTCTGTCTCTCTGTCTCTCTGTCTCTCTGTCTCTGCTGGTTGACTGACTGATGCTCTGTGAAGATTTGTGGTGGGGGGATAGAACTGAGGTAAGGCTGGGGTACCCTGTACATTCGTGCACACAAAAAGTAATTGTTGTTATCTCACTAGGTTATGGGTTGTTGCCTCCAGTGTATTTTTATTCTTTTCAGGTATTTCGGTAGACCAGATAGCCAGGCCTTTTTGTTTGTTCTTTTGTTGCTCCCAGAGAAGGTTGAGCTAGGCCCATTTTTTGTACTTTGGTTATTTTGTTTGGCACAACCCCCACACATGTTTCAAAACCTACATTTGTTGTTCACCTTTTCCTTTAAAAATGGAAAAATAAATATCTTTTTGACTGCCTCTTGTCTTCCCTGAGTTCTTTCGTTGTTGGTTGTTTCTGCTTATAAAAGGAAACGTAACACTGTTTTCCGTTGATAATTCATGCGAAGACTCGCCCATGTCGCAATATAGCAGCCAGCTTCAAGTTAGATCCACATCCTGTTGTGACACCAGATTAATGTACCAGACACAGTCAGGAACTACGGGCACGCTGTCTACACTTCAAAATCGAGTGCCCGTTTACATCGCTTCGTACGGTAAAGCGTGTGAGCGGTTTAATGGTGTATTCAAGTGCATCTCTATCGAAGTTGCTTTCTGTTCTTATTTTTATTTGTTGAAATACATTACTTTGTTGTTGTTTTACTACATTCCTTTTGATTATCAAAACAAAATGATAAAACCAAATTATTGAAACAAGACCAGCCGCCCATTCAGAATCCCATATATTTCTGCACAGTCAGATTTAAAAAAATCTTTTATAGCTTATTTTTTATTTTAAAGTTGAACTGTAAATACACAGTGTGTGTGCGTGCGCGTATATATTTTTATTTATTATTTTATCTTATTTATTTTTAATTCATAACAACACACAAGTACATACATCAAACAAAAACAACCACAGCACAAAGATGAGAAAAAGACAAGAGAGAATGAAAAAAAAAAAAATAACCCAGACCTCTTACAAAAGTTAAATGATTGTCTCCATATGAATATAAATAATAATGTCCTAATTTATGATTATAGGCCTGTATACATGTAAGCACACACAGTGCAACAAGCTGGAGCAGGGGCAAAGACTAACCTGCCAGAAAGTTGATGTGATCAATAATGGAGTCCCAGATAATGTCAGATTCTGATATGTTAGTACCTGAATTCCTGTAAAGCCTCTCAAGATGTATCACAGAAACCATTTCCCTAATCCAGACTGCCACTGACAACACTGATTGATAACATGCAGGTTGTGAGGAAGTGCTAACCCCCTCACTGCTTGCTATACATTTTTATTTTAATTAAACAATGATTTGTTCGTCACCTGGTTCCAATCCTCTGTGCTTCTGGGCATGGGAGTAAAGAGAGAGCACGCCTCTATAGGTGCCCTTTTATGGAGACTAAAAGGAGGTGGGGCTTTGCTTTGATTGGAAGATGGAATGGGTGGAAATATTTCAGTTAATTAAGTTAAATTGTTCATGTTGTACATTTCATAGATTAATTCTGAATGTACTGTATATTTGGTTTTATATTGCAGAATTTAATATGTATTTGCTGGGACAATCAAATCAGGGAAATTATGTTTTTTGTTGTTAATCATGTCTGTTGTCCTTTTCCCAGATCTACTCTGATAGGCTGATTTGAACTGGAGAGAAGGCCTATCAGAGTATATATATATGTTGAGAATGATTTTTGGGTGGTTAGTAGTTTTTTTGTGGAATGCTATGAGCAGAGCAACACCTCGTTTGCCTTTGTTAAAATACCTTCTTTGTTTAATACTGGAATAAAAGTCCACTTGTTTTTCGGCACACCTCCTGTCCAGCGTGATGTTTTCGTGATCCTGCATCTCTCTTTACAACACAGGTATACAAAAAAATCAAACTAGTTGGGGGTGAGCCTGGTGGCCCTAAGCAACATTTTGTGTGTGGCCCCAAAACACTCACAGGGCAACCACTAAATCACACGCACTGCTTGTAATTGAATGAAAACACACATGCACTTGAATTAACAACAAACAAACTTTATTTTAGAACAATGTATCGGTATATTACAGTTTTTAGAGGCTATAACAATTGAACGTATTCTAAATAATAAAGATGATGTCCATTCAGCAGCAGTCATGTCACTCGATGAGGTAGATGGACCTGGTGTAGCAGAGGTCTGTCCAAAGTATTTCAATAATGCCCCTGAAAAGATAATACATTAGATTATTATTATTTTTACATATAGGCTGGAAGATATTACAAAGGTATGTCATATGTATCTTCCATATGTATTTATTAACCACACAACAAATGCAATGAAAATATACAAATTAGCTGATTGTCCAAATATGTCCAAATGAGATGTATGTTTGTATGAGATACAAAAATACAATTTAACATAGCTTGGAAAGCAAATGGCTTACTAGCCTGAAACTATTTGGGCCAATTTGGACATCTAATATGTTCTGTATTAAAATAATATATCAAAACACAAATGTAATGTTGCAATAAAACATTAGTAGCTAGTTAACAAGTAAAACTAGACTCCTACTCATGTTATTGCTTGGCCTCTGGTATTGTTGCTTCAAAACATAGAAAAATGAAAACCATTGATGTGATGTGTGAATGAGTATACCAATACCAAGACAAAAGAAACTAACATTTACATTATAATACTATAAACATTTAAATACTGTTATAGTTTATCTTTTCTCATATCAAGTGTAGTCAGGGCTAAATAATACATAACAGAGTGCTTCTGCATCCTACAATAAAATGGATTGATTGACTATATAATATCACAAAGGATTTGTGCTTATTTGAAACATATTGTTTTTGAACTGCTTGTAAGTCTGTTCATAGTCCATTCTTCATTCAAAGCTGTTTTCCTGTTTACTTTTCACATTTCTCTGACATGACATGCAGCCAGAGAGCCCGACTAGCTTACCAGCTAGTTTATTATTAAGTTCAATAACCCCCTGCTGCTCTTATTATGCTCTCATGCTATGCTGCGCGGCCGATTATTTAATCTGATTGAAATGAAATGAATCAAACAGTCACATTATAACATACCTTTATCTTGTGATCTTCTTTCTGTCTCGATTTTTCTTTTTTTTGCACCACTCCTAAACTTTCTTTTAGGAACATTGTAGTGTTGTTAATTTCCCACATCAACGAAATCTCTAGATTAACTTAGAATATTTTATTTCCTACAAATGGAGATAAAATTGATATTGATTTGTAAGTAGTATAATATGTAATAAACATGAATAAACAAAAAATACAAAAGAAACTTAAATAAATGACCTAATAATAACCATTTTAATATTAGAAATGCATTCAGTTAATTTTCATTTTATAATAATACAAAACAAGTTGACACATCTTCCAAAATGACTGCTGCTAAACACTCTGCGCGACAACTACTAGTACTACTAGTGAGGTGGTAGATGTTAACTAGTAAAATTTTATAGTGTCACTAGTAGTACTAGTAGCGCACGTAAGACGTAGTTGTCCTACTAGTATGCCAAAATTGTCCTACTAGTGCGCAGAAATGTCTTGCATGTTACAGAAATGTCTTACTAGTTGAATGAAGTCGCACACTAGTAGTGTGCAATAGTGTACTAGTAGCGTGCTAGTTGCGCACTAGTAGTGTATTGTGTCATACTAGTACAGCCAAACTCCTTACATGTTACTCACTAGTAAGACAAACTTTGTTCTACTGAGGTCAAAAATGCCTTACTATTGCTACTAGTGGACATTTTGGTGCTACTAGTAGGAGGCTACTAGTGCGTAACACATGCCTACTAGTAGGCCGTAGTAGTGTTACTAGTGCAGCAAAGTAGTTTACAAGTAGGGTTTGATTGCGCACTAGTAAGCCTGATATCAAGGATATTGAATAAATACTCAAACGGCTTTCCATATTGCAGGGGTGCTGGGACAGAGTGGAAAAATGTTCTCATACAGGATACCCAGAGACCCCCAGACTCTGTATCTGGGTCTGTCTCCAGAAGGCATTGTTCAAAAGAAGGACCTGTATCTTTTTAAAATACTGATCTTGGCATGTAAAAAGGCCATAACAAGAAACTGGTTGAAAAGTGACCCTCCAAGCCCAGGACAATGGCTGGATATTGTTGAGGAGATTTACTTGATGGAAAGACTGACTTACTGTCTCAGAATGAAAACGGAGACCTTTGATCAAAGGTGGCAGAAATGGTTGGCTTATAAGGAAGAAAAAGACAACAGACTTAATGATCAGTGATTAACTCTGCAACCTGAGCTTGTGTGTTCCACCTCTTCTTATTTGTTTTTATTTACTTATACTTTATGTATGTATAACCTTCACTGTTTTTATTTTCTTTTTTCTTTTCTCTTACCTTTTTGATACCTTGCATTATTGTGCATTGGTTTTTGTTTATGTAAAACAAAAAAAAAGTAAAATAAAGAGTTTAAAAATTTTTTTTAGGAATGGGTATCAAGCAGGAAAGAAGGATCTAATGAAAGAAGCCACTGATTTGCATTATGGTAAATGTAGGATCCAGTGTTATGAAGAGTGAAATTGCTGGAGGGTGCCTTTATATTTATTTTCTATATATTTATATAATATATTCTACTTTTTCAAGACACATCCATGTTTATTGTCATGATTATGATTGTATGGCTAATATAGACCTAAACTAGACATGAGATCCAGAGTATTGAGTTGAAGATCACGAGCAAAAACTTAAAACATGTAATTCAGTATATAAGTCAGGCTTATATAAAGTGAGCTAAGTGAGCTGTGCATGAAGAAAAACAGAAAATACCAAGAAATAGCAGAGAAGATCAGAAGCAGGAGACAAACAATAAAAAGAGTATAACTCACATAAATAAAAACATCCATCTGTGGTTGCGCTGCTCGTATGCATACTGTGGTGAAGCGTATACATTGTTTCTCTTTAAAGGGTCACATGCTAAAAAGGTTGTGAAGCACTGATGTATCTTCTCATTTCAAAGCACTCTTGCTCTCTCTCTCTTTGTTTTTACAATCTTTTATGGAAGTAGGCTGCAAATGTGCTGCACTAGACAACCTGACATTAGACACTTGTTCTCAGCTCATCTGGCACATACAGCTGTAGACTGACTCGATGGGTTTTGAAGATTGGGCTGTAAACTAGATCTGAGTTCAAATAGTCTGGAGGCAATTAGGACTCTATGTGGAGAGCTCTGAAATAAGTGCTGATCCTGTTGGCTTTAGTCAGTCTGGGTCTTATTTTCACATTTTTTGTCGATATTTATCATGGTAACATTTACTCACCACTGTGACTGCAGAGATTTGAGTAATGGGTACTCAAGAGCAACAGTGAACAGAGCGCAAGCGTCCTACAGCTTCCCAAAAATCTTAAATTTAACAGAAATCCCCTCAACACACAGTCTGTTAAAGATACCTGCAGCTAATGAACATCCAATACAGCATGTGATGCAGTAGCCACACACACACACTCATTCTGTGTGGAGTTTGCATGTTCTCCCCGTGTCTGTGTGGGTTCTCTCCAGGTACTCAGCTTCCTCCCACAGTCCAAAAACATGAACCTTAACAGGTTAACTGGTGACTGCATTGGTGATTGGTGGATGTGAGTGTGAATGGTTGTTTGTCTCTATGTGTCCTGTGATGAACCAGTGATTTGTCCAGGGTGTACCCGCCTCTCGCGCAAAGCCAGCTGGGATAGGCTCCAGCCCCACCATGACCCTGATGAGGATAAGAAGTTACAGATGAACAAATGAAGGCTCAGCTTCTTGAGCTTCTTCCTTAAATAATTTAGAGCCAAACAGCTGATAATACAATGTGCAGCACAGTTGAGATAATGTGTAGGAATACAGAAGTTCTACGGTTAGTGCCAAAGAGAAAATGTTTCCTGTCAGCAAAGCAAAGTGGTTAAAATATTATAAATATATAGCATAGACTTAAATGGATATTGACTTTTTGGAGGTTAGCCTTTTTTTATGTGGCAAAAACCTGTTTTGTGCTGACCCTGTTCACAGCAGTGAAGCTTTGCTCTGCTTCTGTGCCAGGATGTCTGTCTGCTTCTCCAGAGTGTGCTGACTGCTGTCTGCTGCCACTGGTGTCGGCCATTTACAGGCCTAGTGTGTCAAATTTAGCTTCATTGCATTTTCACCATGTCTCTGCCGCAGCGCCGGTCCTGGCCACATTTGCGCCCCCCTCTGCCTTGTCAACACCACGCTCCGCTAAGTTAATGAGCGATATCGAAAATTCGCGAGGTTTTTTTCTTTTTGGGGCGTTCGTGCGCCCCCCCCGGAGATTGCGCGCTGGGCGGCCGCCCACATAGCCCATAGCTAAGACCGGCCCTGCTCTACCGTAGCACAGAACATGCAAACTAAACACTGGCTGCAGATAGGCAGGTGGATAGTCAACAGTAATGAAGGAGAAAATCATTATGACACTCCAATAATTTTCCTTTAACCCTCACCCTGCTAGCATGTTTAACATACAAGGATTACAGATTACAAGAGGGTGGCACGGTGGTACAGTGGTTAAGTTCCTGGTTAAATCCTCAGCTGGGGCCTTTCTGTGTTTGCATGTTCTCCCCGTGTCTTTGTGGGTTCTCTCCGTGTACTCCAGCTTTCTCCCACAGTTTGAAGACATGAACCTGAACAGGTTAACTGGTGACTGGACTGGTGATTGGTGGATGTGAGTGTGAATGGTTGTTTTCTCTATGTGCTCTGTGATGAACTGGCGACTTGTCCAGGGTGTACCCGCCTCTCTCGCTAAGTTAGCTGAATAAAAAAAAAAAAGTCATCTAGAAAACAAAACAGACTATTATATAATATAATATATAATATCCTTTAAATCAGGATGCATGCCAACATGAAGTCAATCTTCCATCTATTAAAACATGCAGAGGCAGAATTGGGTCCCCAAGGACCCCAACACATTTGTATAAAAAGCACTAATTAAAACAAGAAACAGTTCACAGAGATATGAAGTCATTAGGAACACACCGACTGACAAAGTCATGAAAAATTACAATGATAGAATAAAGCACCTGTGAGATATGACAAAAAGTACCTCTGGGGTCTGCGGGTACCCCAGTCAGTAGACTTTTCTGTATCACAGGGCTGAATCTTTGCAGTTTATGAGGTGCTTTGAATTTCACTCTCATGTTTTAATTCTCCCACACCAACACAACTTTCATTTTTACAAAAAAGATGAATCACGTACCCCAGTAATTGCAGATAGAGTAACATGCTACCCTCTGTTGCACTCAAACTTTGTGATTCCAGGTGACAGCTGGTGTGGACGGCGTGCGTCGTGGTCCCTGACTGCAGGAAGACGTGAAGGCTGCTCATCAACCGGGACAGCATGTGAGGTCAGCAGATCTCGCAGTGAGGAAAGACCAAACACGCTGGAAGCGGCGGCAGCCTAATGTGAATGAGAACAAAATGTGAAAAGCTAGCTGAAAAAGAAAGTGGGACAGCTGAGCATGGAAAGAGTTCAGGGATGGAATATTTTCTTTTCACAGAGCGAGAGGAGGAGATAGAGGAAAGGGGTGAAAAAGAGGGAAAGGACTATTTCTGAGGAGATTGCGGCTCGCTGTGACATAGTGCAAGCTCTTCCTGACCAGAGTGAGTTAGATGGAGAGAGCGAGCGAAGGAGGGCAAAGTTTGCAAAATCCTTCACCCCGGGGACTAAAAAAATGGAGAGAGAGGGATGGAGGAGAAGGAAAGCAGACGACAAAGATTAGTGGCAAGGAGCTAACCCAGGGGACAGCAGAGTGGCCTGCCAGTGGAAATGCATCATGGGTATTATATTGTGGTTGTGTGTTTTGGCTTGGAAATTGAGAGACCATTTATAATTCAGGGTGACTAGTACCACCCGAGGCAGACACTCTCAATCTGGCTTAACTCGCTTTCTCTTTCTTCTATTCTTTCGCCTCTTCTCCCTCCTCCTCCTCCTCCTCTTGTTTTTTCCTAGTTTTTTTCTCCCCCAGAAGCGTCTCAGTGTCGCTCTCTGTCTCATTGTTATCTTGTGTTTGTTCGCCTTTTTTTCTCCAGAGCCATTTCTCCAACACTAACTCTGTCTCTTCCCTCCAGTTTTAGCTGTGTGAAATAAAACACGTCAGGCAGGGAGATGGCTTTTTTTTTTGCTTTCTTTTCTTTTCTTTTTTTTATTTGGCCATAAAATGGCTGATAAAACATCTCAGAGCACAGAACAGAGGAAATAGCAAACAGTTAAGGTGCTGAGTGTAGCTGAATGAGCGCCAGTGGGTCCAGAGCTTCGCCATCACTCTTTGGCCTCATTGGCTCAGGTTTCAGTGACAGTCTTCATAAAAAAAAATAACAAAATAAATAAATAATAAGCCTTTATAGCTAACTCAACAGAACATTTAATAAATAACACACTGCTAGCCTTGACCTTTACTTAGAGACCTGTTCTGTGATGTTCTTCTACCAGTATGTTCTCTATTAAAGATCAGGGTCTGTGTTTATCAAACTTTTATCAAATGTTGAAAGAATAGTAAATGGCTGAAATGGAAACAAACCAGAAATGGAGGACAAGAAGTCTGCTCCTGCTGGATGAAAAAACAGATCATAATGAAAAGCTAGTACCACAAGTGCAGTTAATTAAGATGAATGGAAAGTGATTACAAACAACGTCAGTGCAGCTTTATTTGTTTTTACACTGATAATAAAAAAAAAGAAGAAACAGATGTGTAACATCCTGTCACTTATTCAAATAAAATGCAAACAGGAAGCCAAAAATATTTGGAATTACATATATTACTTCAGTTAATGACCAATCATAGGGCAATGTATTGTACAATGACTCAAGAACCTGTGTCAGTTGTTTCTGGACTGACGTTATCTTAATTAACTGAAGGTTCCTGTAAAGCTCTCATTTTAAATCATAAGAAGGTTGATAAATAGCTTTTTTTCATATGTTGGAGTAAAAAGTGAAGTATTTGTTCTTTAATCTCCCACTTAGAACAAGCCTTCTTTAGTGCCGCACTGCTAGAATCTATTCCACACCACTGGACACGTTGCTGCTTTCCAAATTTTGAGAAA
This sequence comes from Larimichthys polyactis, assembly GCA_018985215.1. Classification (NCBI taxonomy): domain Eukaryota; kingdom Metazoa; phylum Chordata; class Actinopteri; family Sciaenidae; genus Larimichthys; species Larimichthys polyactis. Next base: position 567,091 of record JAFMOB010000101.1, read on the forward strand.
AACACAATGAATTCTGAGCTGCGAAGCCATTTTGGCATGATGGTCACAGTTGGAGCTGTAGGTCACATGATGAATATTAGTCCAAAAGACTGTAAGAGATGATGGTAACATAAGAAAACGACTTTGTAATAGGCAAATAAAAGGCATTGGCATGGACAGGATGGCCGTGTAGCAGCTGGACTTTGAAAAGAAGTTTGTATGATCTTACTATGTCACATTACAGGAGAATCATAAAAGTGACGATCAGCCGGTAAAGTACATCCCCCTACACTAATTAGCACATGGTCTCTCTTGGAACCTTTAAATTGGTGCTCAGGTACCCTGGGGACAAATGATATCATGACAAACATTACAATTAATATTATTGTGCACTGTGACGTGCACTGAGGCAGCAGTGAAGGACTCATCAATATGCTCTATGCGCCTGATTAATTTTTCCTGTAAGAGCATTTTTTATTCAAATGAATGGGCTGCCATTTTGAACCACTATCCAGCTGTCTTAAAGTGAGAGGAAGTGATGTCACAGCTGTGTCTCTTCTCTACATTTACAATGACCCTTTCCGAAACACACAACTGTTAATTGTAAAGTTTGTTTCAGGTGTACCAATTAACCATCTATAAAGTACTGATGCTTACTGTCGCTAGTTTATTATTTCCCCTGAATTAAACACATTACTTCCAGTGACTGAAGCAGTTTTTTGGGAAAGTGTCCCTTGAAAAGCAAGTCTAAACACTAACAGCTGTTGCCATGACTTTTGATACGTCAGCCTTCCTAAATTGATTTTAAAAACAGGCTGTTGTGTGAACGCAGGATAGAGCATGTAAGGAGAAAATATGATTACGGTAGCTCAGGTGCTGTTTGATTAGTGCAAAATGATTTTTATTACATTTCAAGATTTTGGTTTTATTATATCAAGAAACAATAACTTACTTTGCTTTAAGACACTTTTTGTGTTACAGAGCATGTAAGGAGAATATGTGACTAGCTCAGGGGCTGTGTGGGCACAGATTGATATTTTTATTATTTATTGGATATTTTATTTCTATCATACCAAGAAACAGTTAACAATTTACTTTGATTTAAGACACTGTTATCAGTCTAGGATAAGAATGTTTGGACATTTAAAATACTTCGGTTATATTTTCAAATCATAATAGAATTTGAATCTCTACCTCATATCAGATGTTAATACTGACAGTGTTTGTGAATCTGCTCGTTACATTAAAAGGTACTTTGAGGTGTTTTTTTACAAATAGAATCACAGCTTGCTGTCTTGTTTTATACAACTGTCTTCAAACAGATTGTGTCTTTACTGTTGAGTCATGTAGTTCAGGAGTCCTGCTCTGTGAGACATGATATTTTTCCATCTACAATCATAAAATTGGACATGTTCCTTTTGTTATGGGGTGCTCCTATTGTGAAATGTTAAAGTTATCAAATGTGTAAACTCAAGGAAAGATGCATGCCCTAATAAAAGATAATAATATGCTTCATTTGCTGAAAGTTTATTGACAACTGCATTTCAACATAAATCTATAGAGTGACATTTCATTCAAATACATAAGAATATCTAAACTGTTAATATGTTTAAGAGATGACATGATAATCACCAACGAATTTTAGATACACACATATTCACCAGTATTGTTACATGTAATTCTTTGGCTGCAAATGACATACAGTAACTTGATGAGAGAAACAGAAAAACAGGAAGGTATATTTCCTAAATGCTACAATCTAAATATCAAAAGCGAAAAGGTTTCACTGCTCAGTAACAAGCTTGGGTCTGTAAGAGCTACATTTGAAATTCAGCATACACACCATTAAGGACAAGATATTATAACCTGTTTGAATTATAATTGATAATGACTCCTTTTTCTAGACTGCTCTTTTTACAATGCACAGATTTTCCATTTTTTCACAACATGTAACATGTGATGCGATATTTCATATGCAGCTATTGGACTGCCAGCATTTATTATGATGTGTAATTTTTCCATAACGAATACAAAGATATACAACAAGGATAGCACAACTGGGAGTTCGCAGTTACAAATTCATGGTCCATAAGATTTTCTACCCTTATGTGGAGGCTTACATCCAGTCATTTGATCCAGTAGAGCAGGTTGTGATCTCGTATGTAAGCACGTAATAACATGTAAAGCTTAATGGCTTCCTCTGGAGAGGTGGGTAAATGAAGACTGTTTTCTGCCATGGCAAGGCAGCAAATGTCAAACACTGTATCGTCACAGGGATACGGACCTCTCTGAAGGCATTCCTCTCTGCAGGTTTCTATCTTTTGTTGGGATACCTCTTTCAGGTACTCTCTGGCACCAAAAAGTTGGGGTAGGGTGTACATCATCACTGGGCGCCCCCCTGGACACACAGCATTTCTGCATGGGCGAATTCTGTGTGTGTTCCAGAGGTGAACAACTTCCTGCAGCTCTCTCTAAAGAAGAGAAAATCAGTTCACACATGACTATTAAACTAGCAACTAGTGTAGTTCAAATCAGCTCCAACTTAAACATCTGCAATAATAAACTGTATTATGCAATTAAAAACATCAAAACACTAACCCTAACCCATTTTATTGCATTTTATACTTTTCATACTTTAAGTCATGTGGACAACCACAATGATAGTCTTAGTACTGCGTTTATCTCTCTATTGGACTCAATTGGCTTCTGTCAAAGTGTAAATAAACCCACTCATTGTCTGAACCACACTCTTGATCTTGTTCTTTTATATGGCATTGAAATTGATCATCTAATAGTCTTTCCACAGAATCCTCTTCTGTCTGACCATTTTTTAATAACCTTTGAGTTCATATTACTGGACTATAAGCCTTTGTGCAGAAACTCCTACAGCCGATGTTTATCTGATAGTGCTGTAGCCAAATTTAAGGAAGTGATTCCTTCAGCATTGAATTCAATGCTATGTCTAACTGTAACAGAGGACTTGCTTCCTTTAGCCCCTCACAAATAGATCATCTTGTTGATAGTACTACAGGCTCATTACGGACAACTCTAGACTATATTGCACCTCTGAAAAAGAAGACAATTAAACAAAGAAGGTTAGCACCATGTTATAGCCAGCAGACTCGTAAATTAAAGCAAGAAGCACGTAAATCTGAACGCAAATGGCCACTAAACTGGAAGAATCTCATCTAGTCTGGCAAGATAATCTCAAAACATACAGGAAGGCTCTCCGTAATGCCAGAGCAGCCTACTACTCTTCATTAATAGAGGAGAATAAGAACAACCCCAGGTTTCTCTTTCTCTTAGACCCCATCCCAACCAGGCTGCTCAAGGATGTTTTACCTCTAGTTAGTCATTCTTTATTAGATACGATTAATCTGTCTTTATTATCAGGATATGTACCACAGTCCTTTAAGTTAGCTGTAATTAAACCTCTTCTTAAAAAGCCCACTCTAGACCCAGAGGTCTTAGCCAACTACAGACCGATATCAAACCTTCCCTTTCTGTATAAGATACTTGAGAAAGCTGTAGCTAATCAGCTGTGTGACTTTCTCCATAACAATAGTCTATTTGAGGATTTTCAGTCAGGATTTAGAGTGCATCATAGCACAGAGACCGCATTAGTCAAAGTTACAAATGACCTCCTAATGGCATCAGACAAAGGACTTATCTTTGTACTCGTCCTGTTAGATCTTAGTGCTGCATTTGACACCATTGACCATCAAATTCTTTTACAGAGACTGGAACATCAAATCGGCATCAAAGGAACCGCCCTAAGCTGGTTTAAATCGTATTTCTTAGATCGATCTCAGTTTGTTCACGTCAATGATGAATCCTCCATGCATACCAAAGTTTGTCATGGAGTCCCACAAGGTTCTATACTAGGACCACTTCTATTTAGTTTATATATGCTTCCTTTAGGGAACATTATTAGGAATCACTCTATCAATGTGATGGATGACCAACTGTGTGAGAAAGCCAAATGTTTCAGTGTATACTCAGTCGCTCTTGATGAGACCACAGACATCACCGACACTGCCCAGCTCGCAATGTATGTCCGTGGTGTTAATGACAATTTTGAAGTGATGGAGGAGTTGCTCAGAGTAATTCCAATGCATGGTCAGACCACTGCTCAGGAGATATTTTGCCAGTTGTGTGATGCCATTAAGAATGCCGGTTTGCCATGGAAGAGGTTTGTTGGGATAACAACCGATGGAGCGCCATCAATGACAGGGAGGAAAAATGGACTGGTGGCACTTGTTAAAAAAAAACTGGAAGAGGAGGGTGTGGAGGAGGCCATTGCGCTGCACTGTATTATCCATCAGCAGGCCCTTTGCAGCAAATCCCTGAAGTTTGACAATGTGATGTCTGTCGTTGTGAAATGCATTAACCAAATCAAATCCAGGGGCTTAAAGCACCGAAGGTTCCGTGCTTTTTTAGAGGAAATGGAGTCAGAATATGGGGATGTGCTCTACTTCACCGAGGTACGTTGGCTCAGCAGGGGAAACGTATTGAAGAGATTTTTTGAGTTGTGAGCAGAAGTGAAAGCCTTCATGGAGAAGGATGGAGTGGCTGTTCCTGTGCTAAGTGATCCCAAATGGCTCATGGACTTAGCTTTTCTTGTTGATATCACACATGAGCTTAATGTACTCAACAAGAAGTTACAAGGCCAGGGGCAACTTGTCAGTGCTGCCTATGACAACGTGAGAGCATTCTCCACAAAACTAGTGTTATGGAAAGCCCAGCTCTCTCAGACAAACCTTTGCCATTTCCCAGCATGCAAGGCACTGGCGGATGCAGGTACACCATTCAGTGGTGAGAAGTATGTTGACGTCATTTTGAAGCTACAGGAGGAATTTGATCACAGATTTGCAGACTTCAAGACGCACAGAGCCACATTTCAAATTTTTGCTGACCCCTTCTCCTTTGATGTGCAAGATGCCCCTCCTGTGCTTCAAGTGGAGCTCATTGACCTGCAGTGCAACTCTGAACTCAAAGCGAAGTTCAGGGAGGTGAGTGGAAAAGTAGACAAGCTTGGGCAATTTTTGGGAGAATTGACCCCCAGCTTCCCTGAGCTTTCCAGGATGTTCAAGCGGACCATGTGCCTTTTTGGGAGCACATACTTGTGTGAAAAGCTCTTCTCCACCTTGAACTTCAATAAGTCCAAGTATAGGTCCAGACTTACTGATGATCATCTTCAAGCCATACTAAGGGTCTCAACTGCTTCCTCCCTCAAGCCAAATGTGGCTCGGCTATGCGAGAGGAGGCGCTGCCAGGTCTCTGGCAGCAAGAAGTAGGCAAGAGAAGCCATGTTCAGAAGAACAGTTCATGTTCTTCAATGTTCCATTCATGTTCAGGACAATTCATGTTCAGAAGAACAGTTCATGTTCTTCAATGTTCCATTCATGTTCAGGACAATTCATGTTCAGAAGAAGGTTAAAGGTTAAAGAACTGTTAATACAGACATTTGAATCTGAATAGAGCAGATATAGAAGACTGAAGAAACCACATATAGTCGCTAACTAGAGAAATCTAATTATTATTATTATTATTTTCATGATTATTATTATTATTTTATTTATTTTTTAGTGATTGATTTATTTTCTTATTCATTCTTAATTTTTTTTTTTTTTTTTTCATAGATTCTTAATTTATTTATTTTTTCAACTTATTTTGTGTTAAAAAATAAAGGGATTTGACAAGATTTTTTCTTGTGGAAAACCTGATGCGGCCCAGCCTCACCCAGACTCTGCCTCCAGCGGCCCCCAGGTAAATTGAGTTTGAGACCCCTGGCTTATAGTAAGGGCTAGCTCAGGTCATCCCTTAGTTATGCTGCCATAGGATTAGACTGCGGGGGGGACTCATCATTCATTGTAATTGTACAATATGTTTGTGTTGATTTGTTCTGTACACGTGACATCCATTGCACGTCTGTCCGTCCTGGGAGAGGGATCCCTCCTCTGTGGCTCTTCCTGAGGTTTCTTCCAGCTTTTTTCCCTGTTAAAGTTTTTCCTCACTCGAACCGAGGGTCTAAGGACAGAGGGTGTCACTTCCTGTACAGATTGTAAAGCCCTCTGAGGCAAATGTACTTTGTGACTTTGGACTATACAAATAAAATTGATTTGATTTGATTTGATTTAAGTACTTTGAATATATACTGCTGACTTTATTGCTTACTTTACTAAGTTTTTGAATATAGCCTACATGGAGTGAGCTCTTTTTCACTAATATCAGTAGGCCTATGATATAAGTACCACACTAAAAGTAACCCACTACACAGGGTGGTACTACTGCTTTTTGTGAAGTAAAACATCTGAATACTTTAACCACTAAGCTGAGCAAGTGTCACAGTATTATTCTGATAATATAGCACTATGGAAAAAAAACAAACAGAAACGTATTGGTTTTTTTTGTTTTTTTTTGCTTTACTAAGTCTGTGTGTGTTGCTTCCTTAAGAAGCCCCACCAGTTCTCTATTCTTTGGTTGTGATTGCTCGATCCATACAGATAACATCTGTGTGAAAAGTTGTCCAGATGAACGTGCCTCAAGAACATCTGCATTTGTTCAGTGTAACAGTTCTCGGTTCCGAGGTCCGAACGAATTCGGGCAGCAGTTCCAGTTCTTGATGACACCTCATCAATGAAGTATTACGCGATTAACCTGGGATCACTGTTTGTACAGTAGGCATGTAGCCATATTACCATTCGTGAAAACCCATCTATTGCACCATTGATGCAGATCCCGTACGGTTTGAGTTTATCATATGAGTCTACATGCCACAAAAAGTTTGGGCCTGGATTCTGGTACATACGCTGCCGAAGGCGATTCCTGTGCCTCAGCTGCACACCATGCGGATCCAATATTTTCAGCAGTCTCCTGATCGTCTCTTAAGTCCCCTCGTAGCCAGCCTGAATGCATTTCAAATGCATCATCTTGTATCCATGGAGCATGCCATATATGTCCAGCTGATCCTGGAGAAACATTGCTATGTCTCTGAGATCTGAATGGGCTTTCCTTCTGAACAACCCCAAAGTCTTCAGGTGCCTGCGTAAAGTCTACAAACTAATAGTAATACCATCTATATGACTTTAAAGACAGGACTATCTCCCAGTGTCTTAAACCCAGATCAAAGTAAAACTGAATTAAACTAAACAAGTGAATGCAATACGCTTCTGTAGTACAGAGATCAGGGCTTTATTTTCTGTGTTCTCATTTTTACATGATTTTAAAATGCCAGGCATTATGGTGACAGAACAGGCACTGTGTGGTCTAAAAAGTTAATGCTTACACTTTGATTAGCTTCATGTCATTGACTTATCAGTGTCCCTATATTCCCTGACTCAGTGATGTATTTGGTGCTGTCCACACATACTAAACTAAGTAGCTGTTTGAGAGCCATCCTCTTTCAGTATCAGCTGATTGACTTCATTGTACTCCGTGCTGCTGGATGTGTGTAAATTCCTCAAAAGCTAAGAAATAATGAAAAACTCAGCAGAAATCTGTTGTGCTCAGAGTAGCCCGGGAGACTACATTATTTATAGCCTCTTCTTATATAATGCCACAGGCATGTGTTAGTGAGTTTAATGCTAATGTATGCTCAAAGCGGTTTCTTGGAAAGGTTGCCCTTAGGCTCAGAAAAATAATAACCTTAGATTGAGAACTAATGATTAAATTTATCATATCTCTGAAGAAGAGAGCTGTTACCAGGGAACCCCACGGTAACTCACCCCCTTGCTGCAGATCATTCCTGTCCCTTAATACTGTCACCGTCACTGTCATTGTCAGGTGATTATACATTAATGGAAACATACTTATGGCAATAAATCCCCTTTCCCTTGCCACTGTCACCAAGTGCTTACTAATGGTGGTAACTGTGGGTCTCTCAGAAGAAGTGTGAAGATGATCTGCTTTCTGTGAAGTCTGTTTCTAAAGGAAGTACTCTCTCCTCTTTTGTTTCTTCTGAAGAAGCACACCACTCCAGCTGATGAACTGCTGAAGACAGCCATCTTTTATTCCGGCTCCCTCAACACAAACATCCATCCATTTATTTATCACTCAAATTAGCATTTTTTTCCATCCTCACTCAACAGCTCTATTTTTTTCATTGCCATAAGTTGTGTTCATTTTAAATTAATTTAAATGAAGAAAATACTATAACCACTTATTTATATACCCACTTTTTAATAATATAATAAATCAAGAGCTTTGGAGCCATGAGCAAAATAATACAATAAAAATGACACCTGCAAGTCATCTCTTACACTGAAGAAATAAGAACACTGAAGAAATTATTAAACCATATTAATGGACTGGAGTGGTTTAGGGGAAGAATATGACATCTATTAAATTGATATTAGTTTCAAATATGCTAATTGAATCCATGTTTATATATATATATATATATATATATATATATATGCTGGCACTCACTAAAATCTTCAGGTAGCCATTACAGAATTAATATGTATGTGTATGTGTAAAATCTATGTTACATGCTACCCTTGACATGATCTGCTGCTGGTGGTTTTTGTCATTTTTAGGTCCAGTGTGTCAGATTTAGGGGGCTCTACTTACAGAATATGGCAGAAGTGGAATATGATATTCCCATGTGTAACTTGTTACCTTAGAATTAACCTTTTATATCTCGAGTAATAATAATAATAGTAACAATAATAATAATGTGTTTCACAGCCATTCTAGTTTCTCCTTCATGTTTGGAAGGAGAGGGTGATGAATGAGGCATTTGATGTTATTGCAAAGGAGAGTATTGGTTCTAGCATGTGTATTATTAAAGATGAACATAAATTAGAATCTAAATAAGTGTTGCATTTCCTTGACAACAGCACTAAGTGATCCAGGACTGCTAAGAGGTCTTTATCTGTGATTGAGTCTAAGAGCATCTTAAGTTTGAGATGCTTCTCGGAAACACCTCCAACCACAAGGCACTCTCTAAGATAAATCTTACCATCATCTTCACCTTCAAACCAGTTTGGGAAATGTCCATCTGGTCCACTCAGTCCTGTCTGCCTGATGAATATGTTACAATCTGACTGACAGAAATCATTTATACATCAATCATCAGGTGATCAATACTACACTATGTGTGTATATAACCTGAACTGATTACATTTTATGTTCATGTGGAGTGAAAAAAAACATCAGCTGTAACTTGACTGTAGACATGTAACGCTGCATTCCATTCAGTTTTTCTTAGATAGAAAATTATTTGTGCAGTTATTTTATTACACTAATTGATCCTGGACTTAGGCTGTTGTATTCACTGCCAAAGAAGCTTAATTCACAGAAAGAAATCTAGTAATTCTGTCCTCAAGAAGAAAAAAAAAAGCATTCATGTGTACTCCACACCCGTAATGCACACAATTAACAGAGCTAAAAACAGCCAGAGAGAACAGAGCCACACAGGAGCAACGATCTGAGCTGTGAGAGGTGGAAGTATTCACATGGTGTGTGTGTATTTATTTGTGTTTTCAAGATAAAATGGAGTGTTAAGTTGCCCCTTGGAGATGGAGAAACTATGGTACATAACTCATTCTATCAAAATGTAACTCAAGATTCTTTTTTTCAAATGGAAACATACCTACGGCAATAAATCCCCCTTTCCCTGCTGCTGTCACCAAGTGCTTGCTAATGGTGGTAACTGTGGGTCTCTAGATGAAGAGAATGGGGTTCAAGGACCAGAGAGAAGCAGTGTGAGCATAATCTGCTTTCTGTGAAGCCCACAGAGATCTTGAATGTTTCTAAAGAAAAATACTGTTTTCCTCGTTTGACTCTTCTGAAGGAGCACACCACTCCAGCTGCATCAACTGCTGAAGACAGCCATCTGGCAAATTTGTTTCTTTGTACAAATATGAATGTTATTGTCCTCCTCTTCCACAGAACACCTCACATCCACTTATTATCATTCTTCACATATGATTAATATAACAAATCAAGAGCTTTGGAGCCAGGAGCAAAATAATACAGCAGAAAATGGATATGAGATCTGTAAGTTATTTCTTTGGACTTACACTGAAGAAATGAGAACATTGAAGAAATTATTAAATCACATTAATGGACTGGAGTGTAAGGTTTAGGGGGCAGAATATGATATGTGTTAAATTGATATTGGTTTCAAATATTGATGTGACATGCAAGTTTAATCCAGGTTTAACTGGAGATTCTGAAATGGTTATCAGCGAGTTTAACTCTACTGAAGAGTCAGCACTTATAGTTGTAACAAAATCAATAAATCAATAAATAATACAATATTAAAACAGCTTTCCAAGTTTAAACAAACGCATTTTTTTACGTCACCATTACAGAATTAATAAACTGCAGTTAATAAAATCTGCTGCCGGTGGTGTCCAGTGTGTCAGAGGGGGCTCTAGTTACAGAATATGGCTGTCCCCAGTATGGCATCATAACTAAGTTCTCTCCTCAGCCAGCACTAACTATAAGCTCTATGAAAAAGGAACTTAAGATGGCTCTTAAATGTGGAGTGGGGTCTGCCTCCAGAATGGGGAGCTTATTCTAGAGAGGAGCTTGATAGCTGAAGTCTCTAACAAAAACATTCTTATTTTCAGGTGAATAGAAACTTATACAAACGTACTTATGAATATTGGATTTGTGTCATGAGATAACATCTGTTATAAATATAAAAAAACTGACTTGAATTCAGTCTAACAAACTGGACCTTTAATGATGCTGATGTTGATGATCATTGAACAATTCATGAAAACTGAAAACGCTCACATTTACACTACTGCTGTAGCTCACTGCACACAGTGAGTATTAGTGAGACGTGCTGAATGTAAACAGAAACCTTTTTGGTTTACAAGGACAATCCACCGGTATGAGTTGATACATGATTCTGTCTGTTCAGACACGTTCATGTTGTCCATTGATTCAAGTCCCAGGTCCAGTCTAAAGTGTCCATTACAATGGCAATGTCTCGTAGACAACACTTTGAAAATATGTTAAGATGGCATACTACTGCCCCAATTCTGCATGTGCCAGTCCACCCCGCACTCCTAACCCCAGCCCCCGATACAACCAAGTGTGTCAGGGTAAATTCACTCTCAATGGCCCCATTGTCTGGTGACGTGGCTCTGCAGCAGGACCCGCAAACAAAGGCCTGTGTCCATAAAACTCTGTCTGCATGTGGGGCAAAGGGCCTCCAATGGCACATGTGTTGGCTTCATGTGTTGACAAATATGTGGGAGGCTCTGTGTGTGTGTGTGTGTGTGTGTGTGTGTGTGTGTGTGTGTGTGTGTGTGTCTTTTGTGGTGGGAATCAGTGGTAATATGGTTAAGACAATGAAGCTGGGTGGCAGGCATGTCAAAGCAGACGGGCAGCAGGTTGGCACAAAAAGAAGCCAAGTGAATGGGCTAAAGTATGTGCCACCAGAAAATGAATTTGATTCATTTATATTTGAATTTGAATTAACTTAACTTGAATAATTGCATTTAAAAAATGGATTTGAATAACATAACAGAATTTGTATTGTTCAATTTGAATCATTGCATTGAAAAACTGAATCTGAATTGTAATTTGAAATTGAATTTATCTGTGCTTGATTGCTCTGCCTCAACTGTGTTTGTCACAGAAAATTTAAATTGAATTGTGAGAACTGAATGTTCAGTTCCAAACTAAAAAAATCAATTTCAAATTACAGTTCAGATTTTGTTTTTCAATGCAATGATTCAAATTGAACAATACAAATTAAAATTATGTGATTCAAATTCAGTTTCTGGTGGCATAGATTTCAGCCCATACAAGTGGCTTTAAAAAATGTGGTCGAGGAAGTCTGTACCAGAATATCAGGCATTTGTTGAAGCCTGTGACAGACAGCATCTATCTACAGCACTCTCCTGCTGATGGATGTACTGTAGGTGAGACAGCTTTGTTGTGTTGTATTCATTTGCACATTAAAAGAATAAAAAAAAAAAGGATGAATATGGAATAACACAAATGCGGCACAATAATACTGTTATTAACATATTTCTGCAAGTGGGCCTTTCCCTCAGGATACTGTGACCAAAGATGAAAACAACAACTTGAAGCTCACTGAAACTACAGGGTGGAGAAGAAGATGCAAGCACCTCTGCAGCAGTCACAGGGTAACAAGAAATAGTGTATTCTGTAGGTTTAATGTAGAACATTTCACACACATACATTCAGTCAGATTAACATCATACTGAGCTTTTTTAATGAAAACAATAAACAACAATACCTTAACTATTTTACATCCATATATCACCATCAGTTCTGCCTGTGTGTCCATAAGGTCTAGCATTATATGACAATACTGTATGTATCGAGTGCTCTGACATATAATGTTGCTCACTTTACCAGTCACAATGCTGCTTTGTTGACTTGTCCTTCAAGGTGTGGGTTAAATGGTAAATGGACTGTACTTATATAGCGCCTTTCTAGTCTTCTATTCACCCCATTCATACACGTTCATACACTGATGGCATTGGCTACCATGCAAGGTGCCAACTGCTCATCAGTTTAAGGATCTAACCATTCATACACATTCCCACACCGATGGCACAGCCTTCGGGAGCAATTTGGGGTTCAGTGTCTTGCCCAAGGACACTTCGACATGCAGACCGCAGGAGCCGGGGATCGAACCGCCGATCATCTGATTGAAGGACGACCCGCTCTGCCTGTGAGCCACAGCCGCCCGTTGTAGTCAGTTGGGTTGTAGTCAGTTGTGTATAAATTCACGCTCTCATCACTCTGATGCAATAATTTTTAAGTTTCAGAATTTTTAACAGCGTTTCTTTGGGATAAAATTATGAAATATATAGGATAGAAGTTATCTATGTTATGTCTCAACTACCCGGATGTTTGTCACAGAAAACTGAATTTGAATTGTGAGAACTGAATTTGAATTGTGAGAACTGAATGTTCAGTTCCAAACTAATAAATTCAATTTCAAATTACAATTCAGATTCAGTTTTTCCAGTGCAATGATTCAAAATGAACAATACAAATTCAAATTATGTGGTTAAAATCTTTTAATGCAATTATTCAAGTTAAGCAATTCAAATTCAAATATAAATGATTCAAATTCAGTTTCTGGTGGCACATATTCCAGCACATTGCTAGTGTGCGACACTACCTGAGTAGAAAATAGACTGTACTTATGTAACGTTTTACTAGTCTCCTGACCACTCAAATCACTTTTTCACTATTTCTCAAATCCCATTCACACACATTCATACACTGATGGCATTGGCTGCCCTGCAAGGTGCCAACTGCTCATCAGTTTGAGGAGATAACCATTCATACACATTCACACACTGATGGTGCAGCATCAGGAATAATTTGGTATCTTGCTCAAGGACACTACGGCATGCAAGCTGGAGGAGCTGGGGGATCGAACCTCTACAACTTCAAGGAAACAAGATGAATCAGAGGTGTGAGTTATAGATGTGTCTTTCCTCTAAATTCATAAATGTACTCCATTATGAAACTGAATTTTATGGTATGTATTTTTTTTATGGTAGCTAATTGTTTCAAATTGATACATTAACGTTAACTTGCTGGATAGTGATTAACATTGTTGGCTTGCTACATAGTGATATCATAATCATTGTACTACAGTACTATCGCTATACAACATTAACATAACATTGACCTTGTTTTTGCTGCAATAATATCAGCTGCTGCTTCAAACTGCAGCTTAAAACTTATGATGCATTCAGAATTTGAACATCTCATTGTAATGCCTTCCCTCGTGTGTCTTGGGTAAAACAAAAAGATGTTTTTCGATCACTGGGTGCTGGTTTGTCATCCTGATTATTCACAGATGAGGAGGATGACTGATCCTGGAGGACATGATGGAATTTTTCGAGTGTGCTGGAAATGTTGCACTGCGTGGTTATACAAAATACAGCTAGAATTCATATTGACTAATTTATTAGTTTTAAGCCAGTAACATGCGTGCAGGTTACCTTTTACATGTTGTTCTCTCTTTATTCTCTGCTAACATGCAGTCTTGAGCTCGATATATAGAGCTGGATGGACTGATAGAGGAAAAGACGGAGAGAATGGAAGACAACTTACATCCAGAAAAAAAAGATGGGTGAGAGATGGTAGCATGGCTCTTGGAGAAAAGGGCCACATGTCATTTTCTATCTCTTCATGTCCCCTCTCTTCTCTTTCTTCTCCTCTTCTTTTGTAATGGTGTTGATGTAGAGTGCTTTTATGTCTGTACCCCAAGGACACAGCAGAGCAGAGCATCTCCAACAGCCCAGTGGAACTCTAGCCGCCCCCCACATCCATCGTTTGCTTTTATCCATCCCTCCATCCTTGTCACCACCCTTGTACCCCCTTCCCTTCGAAACGTCTCCTAACAGGCACCTGCAACCCTGCCAGACTAAATAATTCCTATTTTTACTGTCCCATTGCACACAATGGCTGAATAACATATCTGCAGGGGGTTGATAGGGCTGTTGATCAATACCAATTACTCACCAATTTCTTGGCCAGCTGCTGAGACTTCTGGCTTTCACAATTCACTCTGTGGTCTGTTCGAGAACAAAAACAGGCACACATATGAGTTAGATCACTGTCCAAAGTCCCCCACCAGGACTTGGAAAAAAACATAACAAGGCAGTATAATATTCCAGTGTTTTGCCTAGTGATTCACTTCTGTTCCATCTCTCCTCTAAACTGCTAACTTCTCGTCAATGGTGTGGTCACTGATTCGAAATTTGATTTGGAGTCAGTTCCAGCCCGGGGTTGGTTGGTGTTGGCAGTGTGCAGATAAAATCAGACAGTGTGTGTGGTGTTAAAGGATTCTAATAGTTTGTCTGATCCACTCGCTGCTCGTCAAGTTTATTAAGATCCTTTAAACGACTGAAGTCAGGACCACCAACCACAATACGTGCAAATGGAAAAAGTCAAAACTTTTAATCGCTGTCCAAAGATAACAAACTTTTTGTTTTCCTTCCCTTTCACCACAGATTGTAGTATAAATTAGCAAGGGGAAGTCTGTTTGATTTTGATATACTGTACATTAGCAGCTTTAATCACAGTGATGGTAAATTGTCTTTCTGATCCACTAACAGCACAAAGCGCTCACACAACACTTGTCACATTTACTCATTTACACACACATTCACACACTGATGGTAGAGGCTGCCTTGCAAGTAGCCAACTGCTCATTGTGAGCTATACAACACTTCCTATCCACACACACACACACACTATGACTTGGGCTTTAGTTGGTCAAGGACTCTTCGACTGGACTAGAGGGCCTGGGGATCGAACCAGCTGCCCACCAATCACTTGACGAAATGCTCTACCACTGACAGTACCTATTGCTCAGTGTTCTCTGTATTTGCAGCTCATTCTCACTTCTAACACGGGGTATGTTATTTTGAAAATCCACCGGATTCTCTTCGCTTTTTCTTTGTCTGGCTTCCGCTCGCTCAAAGTGCTCTGTGTAAATTAAGACGTGGTGCTCGCGTCAAAAATAGAACAGACACAGAGCCGAGCAGAGACCCACTTCTGAAACGGACCACGGCGGATACATTGACTACCGCCTATGAATGGTGCAACACGCAGCGCGCCGTGTCCATGCCCAGTCGGGTTTGGGGGTAAGCTTTTGTGCCAATCATTTGACAATGTTAGCCACACAAGCTTTATTTTGAAAGACTAACCCATTGCATATTGATAATTTTTAACTTGACCATGCATCCCTGGTAGTTCAGAAATGACTGAAGGTGTACCTATAGCATCATATTTTGAAGTGTATGGACACAACAGTAAACAGTAACCAAAGTAGAGCTGAGGCTGATGGGAATGCAGGTATTTGGCCGTGAGCTGACAATTTTGGGGGTATTATGACAATTCATTCAATGGCTGTTAAGACATTTTCTTGTATCACCACCAACAGATTGACAAATGAAATTCTGAAAAGTGTTGACACATTTCACTCAGATCTGTGTATCATGGTACAAAGTCATTATGTGTGAGGTGTCTCAGTCAGTATTGATTCCTTGGAGTCTGTTCCCAGTTTAAGATGCAGAGCAGGTGAAAAGACATTGCCAGAGGCTGGTGGAGGTCAGTTATTACATGTTTGAACAGTGACTGGTGGTGACACATTACACAGCACAGTTGTCGGTGGGGCCGGTCTCTGTGTTTGGTGTTCTCACAGTGTCTTCTGTAAAACGAGCAGGTGAAATGATTTGACTGGACAGCTGGATTTCAATATAATATCTTATTTAAGACTCTCCTCCCTTTTTATCTCGTTCTGCCTGCTCTCCGTCCCTCCTCCCATCTTGTCTTGTTTCCTTGACTCTCCCATACCTCTCTCTTTTCTATAATCTCCTTGTTTCCTTTTTATTTTCTCGCAGGGCCTTTAATCTTTCCTTCTACTTTCCTTCCTCTCTGTTCTCCATCTATTTTTTTCTCACTCTCCTTTCTTTCATTCTTCTCTATGTTCTCCTCTATCCTGATTTCTCTTCATTTTTTTACTTGACTCTTGTCCTCTCCTCCCCTTTCTTGTCTTGTTTTTTCTTCCTCCCCTCTCATCTCCTTTCATGTTTCCTCCCCTCCTTACCTTTGTTCTCTTGTACTTTCCTTTTCTCCTAGTGTAGTTCCTCTTGGCTTATCACCCCTTTATTTCCTCCTCTTCTTTTCTCTTCTTATCTTGCCCCTCCCTTGTTACCTCTCCTCTTCTTTTTCCCTGCTCTCCTCTTTCTCTTCTCATTTTATCCCTGTTTTTGTTACTTTTCCTTTTCTAATCTGTCTTTACCTTTCTTTACACCTTTCTCTCTTTGCCTCTCTCCTCCTTTACTCTTCCTTCTTTTTCACTCTGTTACTTTTATATTACTTTCCTCTACTTTCCTCATTTCATTCTTTTTCCTCTCCTCTTCCATGTCCTCACATTGTCTTCTCTCCCAGTAGACTTCTCTAACTTTCTTCTCTCTTCGCTGTCAATTTCCTTCCCCTTTCCTTGTCCTTTCCTCTGCTCGTCCTTTTTGATTTTGTCCTTTACAGCAGTGTTTTGATATAGATGCTGTCCTGACAGTGTCCACCAGTACTGAAGCCCTGGGTGAAGAAGACTAGAGTAATTGAAGTTTTACCCTGCTATGATTTTGTAATATAACACCCTGTTGGGGTTGATATTGAACCTGGTCACCTCTCGTATATTCCTGTCTGTGAAACCCTTGATGAGTTGCCTCTGTGAGACATTTATTACAGCCTACTTTGTTTTTCCTCTCCTTTTCTTCCCTTTGCCTTTGTATCCTCCTTCGTCCTCCATCAGTCTGTCCACATCCTCTTTGCCCTTTCGTGCTGTGCTCGCTTCAATTTCACTTTATTTCCTCCCTCATTACCCCTCCTTCCCCTCTGCTGCTCCATCCCGTCCACCCTTCGTCTGGTCTCCATCCTCCTCCTCCTTGCCTTATTCCCAGGATTGAAACCATCGCAGACAATTAGCGCCGATGTGTTTTGCGCCAAAGGCCAGAGGAGATGAGGAGAAGTGTGTCTGGGATGTGTGATGTGATGAAACAGCAGGGGTCTTCAAATGCCCTTCTTACCAAATGCCAACATGCTCGTTCAATTTATCCTTTCCCTCTTTCTTTTTGCCTTTTGTTTTCAGATTTACATCATCATTACTGCAGCTTTGTCTGGCTCCTACAGAGGGAATGAGGTATTCTGCTCATTGTCTTTCTGAGCCTGAAGAACATCTGAGTGCTCGACTAAATGCATCGTTGTCTGAGACAATACAAACACAACCCACAAACAAAGCTCTTTTACCAACTGTGGTTCCCTCAGCACTCCACAAGAGGAAGAAAAAAACAAGACAATATAGTAACGCCTTGTGTTCTGCTTTCTCTACTTTTTCACATCCTAATTTATGGATGTTGGGTCTTACCCGCTTGGCCTTGTCCTCCAGCCGCTCAAACACATCTATGTCTGTGAGTGAATTTAGGCCAGGAAGATGCAGGGCTACAGGGCACAAAAGGCAGTATAGGTGCATAAATGAATGGAGGGCAGGAAGAGTTTTCCCCGATCTCGCCTTAAATCACCAACAACCTCCGACCGGACACCCTCTGCGCACTTGCGCATACGTTTGCATACTAATTAGGTCAAACGTCTGCCTCCTTGGAAGACAGAGCAGGCGACTGTCTGTCCTTTTGTTTCTCCGCCCATTTTTTATTTCCCACTAAAACATTAACATGGGTGAATAAATGTCCTTCTTGGGAGTATCCGGGCATGCTTTGAATATGAGAAACAGGTAGTGATTAACAGATGATGAACGCCACTGTTGTTGGGGACTTTTCTTTCCCTTCTTCAGTGAAGTTTGTAAATGAAGAAACTCTGTACATAGAGAATCACTTTTAAGTCATTTGCTTTTGTTCATTCTTCCATTGCTTGGACTAATTATTTTCTTAATTGTAAATGAATAATGTTTTCTTCCAGGAAACTACTGAGTTATTATGCTTTTTTATTACCAAACATAGAGAGAATGTCTTGAAACAGAGAAAATCTCTCTGATTTACTGGATGTTGCTCAATTTAACCAAACAATTTCAGCACATGGAGGACAGATTGTATGAATGACATGCGCTTTTTCACCAAGCTGTCAAGTCAATGGATGCATATCACACATCAGTGTTAAATGGTTGTCCCATATCTCCTGACCCACATTGACCCACTTCGTGGAACAGAATCGACAGAACTCAACAACTTCCTACAACCACATGGAAGGATTATCAAATAGGCATACTGAGCATGGGGTCTAGACCAGAGGTCTAAGGGGTCAAGGGGCTTCTGAGCACGAACCGCATTGTGAAGCTACCATTATTTGTTATTGAAAAGTCAAACAGCTCAGCTCATAATCGCGTTTTTTTGTTGTAAACCGCTAAAGGTGAGGTAAGGTAACATGGTAGTTTGTTATGTCAGAAACCTCCAGTGTCTCTGCCATAAAACATCAACAACATGGCAACAACATGTTTATTCAAGCAGCAAATCCATTCTCCTAACCTCTGCCCTGTCCTCCTATAAATGTGACATTTGACGTTACTTTCAGTCTTTTAGATTGTAGTAGTGTGCACTGTGGGAAGAGAAATTCATGCACTCTCTTATCTGTATGGAAGGTTTTCAACTGACTCGACATCTTGTTCCCTGACTTTCCCAGGGATCAGAGGGCGGTTGGAGAGATAACAAGCAGAATCCAATTGACATTAACATACCTCAGCCTCATGTTGGAAAGAGAGAGAGAGAGAGAGAGAGAGAGAGAGAGAGAGAGAGAGAGAGAGAGAGAGAGATGAACAATTCCTTTTAGCTGCATGTCTTGCAGGGGCCCTCTGTTTAATTGCATTATTGTTAACGAAGTGCTGATGCAATTACAAGAAAGAGGCTCTCTTTTTCTTTCTTCTCATGAGAGTCACGTTAGCTTCAGCTCGGACTGGGGTCATGAAAGCACAGAACATTTCATTCTACCTCTTCTTTCAAACACACTTACCGTCTGTCTGCTCATGGACGCTGCACGTCACCCTCCATCACCCTCTCCCATGCCACACTGACAGGGGAGAGCAGCGTGGTCTCTGGAATTACCGCATTCATGTTTGTGCTGGTGAGTTTGAGATTCAGTGATTATTTGTTTATTTCGGTGATGGAGGATCGGCCGGGGCACTCGGGGGGGCTTTTTATCATCCCACTCACATCCTGGATTAGAGCGGGTATAATCATACCGAGCATGAATATTCATGAGGGTCTGTGGGAGAGCAAGAAAAAGACTGACAGGCGAAAACAGACAGAGAGACAGAGCCACAAACACTCCTTCACTTCCTCACATAGTCAAAGTTGAACTCATCTCTTTCAGAACATATTACAGAACATATATTGCAAATGAAGGTTCACGAGGCCTGTTCTTATTCCCAGTCAAATACTTATGTTTTGTTATGCCCCTACACATGCAGAAAGTACCCTTGAGCATCTGCATGAAACCCATTGGGCTTACATGTGCTGATGTAACACAACACAAGGCTTCCTCCTAAATTCCAGCATTCCACACGCTGTTTTGATTCATTATTCACACAGTTTAATAACCCACCAGGAGTGTTTTAGTGTTTTGCCAGCCAGACTTTGTGAACTTGCTCAGATTTGGTCATTTTTCATTGTTTATGTGCTTCTACCATGAGTAAGTAGGCTACGTACTTAAATTGTTTGATCGGCTCTGTGCTGCTCGATATATCCGTCAAAAATTTAACAGCTTGAACAGCGTATTCTCCACTGAGCAGAGCAGAGAGCAGCTTCTCAAACATGCCGCAGTGGTGGTGGAATCACAATTATTGTCCAGAACAGACACTGAACAATGGTTGTGGTGGCAGGAGGCTGGGGTTGACATCTCTGTTAACTTTTTTAAAGTTGGGTCAAACATTTTACTCAAACCAAACCTAACCCAAACCAAAAGCAAACTACAACTGTTTCACAATGTGTTAACATCTGAGAACGTGATGGTGCATTATACGTATACTTTGGATATTTAATGTTTAAGAACAACATGTAGACCCTGAATGTGAAGATCGTTACAGAGCTCCTCCAAAATGCACCTTCAGTGTCACAGCTGAATGGTTGTGAAATGTTGTCATGTTTAAGAGTGGTTCATATCATTTAGTTCATGTTAAGCCCTCGCAGAGGAAGAAAAGAATGAATAAATCAGTGAGTGTACAGTTCCCACTCAAGGACAGTCTCTAATCTATAACCTCGAGCAGGGATATTATCTTTTACAAGACAACATATCAGGGAGCTCTGTGACTCAGGCTAATGACTCAGAGCACAATGATTATTATTACAAGCCACTTGGCAAAAAAAATGTGTAGTTTTTCATGCATGCTGGAACAAAAGATTAAGTTTATTTACTTCTAACTTATTGTGTCTTAATAAATGAAAATATGGCTCCAATGTGTTCAAAACTTTTTCTGTGAATTTGGGTTTAACCTGATCAATCAGAATCAGAATCTGAAATACTTTAATAATCCCTGCAGGGAAATTTTGAAATTGTGTGCTGCTCTCTAACTGTTCTTCACTCCATGTGATGCTGATTTCTCTATTCAAATTTCTCAATGCAATCTGGTATGATTAAAATATTACAACTGTAATTTTACATTATTTATATTTATCAGCTGCAAATTTAAAAGTGGTGTCTTTCATAGGTGTCTGAGATGAATATACTTTTGCACACAATCATTACAAACATCTATTTTTGGCTCTTTGCATCTGTTGAACCTGCAGTACCAAGTGTGACCACTGCATCAAAGTTTCAGACTTCCCAGAAGACACTACTGCAGCTGCCATGTCGAATGAAAATGTGACTGAAATTGATGCTGACAGGATGGATATTCATTCACTGCTCATTAATTGGGGCAAAACAAAACAAAAATAAACCCACCCTTCAAACAGATCTTGGCTAACATGAAAATTATGTCAGGCTGCATGAATGAAGAGAAACAGAATTATAATTCAGTCATCATCAAGCTAAGTGCTATGTCCTTTCCCTGAAGGTAAACCAGTGCATGTAAATCATATCACTCCAAGGACAGCCATGGATCTAGAACCTCAAGAGTTGATCTTATCCAAACTAAGCTATTGGCCTTCAAGCTGAGGAACTGTTGGTTAATGAGGACACAGAATTAGTAGTTTCTTGTAAATGCATCAGCTGAAAGCTTCTATATTGCCACTCTCATTGCAGCCAAAAAAAAAAAAAAAAACTGCACTTCAAAAATAACATTTGTCCTAGCTCTGTCTTCTACACGCTGGTCCCTTTAACTAAATGTCTTCTCTTTGTGGCTCTCCTGAGAGGAATTGACTTTAAGACACTGCTTTGCTTCTCTTTGCAGCCTCAAAACTGGAAGGAAATACACTAAAACTGCTCCTCCTCGCTTTTTCAGAACTGGATTTACTCTGGTTTGTTCCGGAGCTCTCCTTCAGTCTGAGGGTGTCTTGCAGGTTTCCAAGCAGGGGGGTTGTGAGCTAGTATCGGCCTGGTGACCTGCACTGCTGACAGGATCAGCAAAGCACACTCTCTTCTTTGTCTTTTTCCTCCTAATCAGCAGCATAACATCAGGATCCTTCTCTTAATTTGAAAAAGTTATTTGGACATGATGGCTCACATCCCAGCCCTTCATTAGTTCACTGTGTTAGAGCATGTAATGAGGGCTGAGGGTGTCTTATGCAGCTTCTCAAGGTGCACTGTTAGCTAATGAACATGTGAGACTGTTGATATTTTATATACACTTCAGAGAAAACTGTTTTATTCTTTTGCATATTCCTTATCAGAGATCAGCATTTGGCACGTAACCTGCTCCATACGCTCCACTCCACTGATGCACTGTGCAGGAGAAACTCACCCTTTCTTTCTTTGTCATAGCTCAACTTCAGAACGTAAAGTCTACTGGACTGCTCTAAATAGTTTATCCAATGTCATTTGAAGATTTAAGTCCATAAATCTATTTGGTAGTCATACCAAAAATGAACTTCTTCCAACTTCAGCTTTTGCCTCATAATAACACTGAGATGTTTTCTTCATTTTCAAAGTAATCCAGTTATGGTTGCCTGTACGTCCATAATTACAGCACTAACAGGAACCCTCCATGCTTTCACAAAAAAATGCAATATTTAGATAATACAGTTTTATCTAATTAGTGGCTAAACAAGACAAGTTTCAGAGTATTAGCATACTAACATTTGTTTATTAACAAGAAACATAAAGAATGAGTTTTGCATGTTTGGTCATTAGCCAGTAGAAGTATTAGTCAGACTATCAACAAAGTGCTTACAATTCACCCTGAGGGGAACATGGGTGTGTGCATCATAGCTCAGTGAGGTCCATTCAATAGATGTTGATATATTTGAGACAAAACCCAAGAAATATTTCCCTCATGGTGGTGCTAGGGAAAATGTTAGGTGGGTTCATTGTCTGGAGATAGTCAATACTCAATAGTTTTTGAGAATCTTGACACTGGACTGAAGTGGTCCATCTACAATGTAATCCTGAAACAGCCCAAGGTTCACAGAGTCAATAAAGGTTCGACTCCAACAAGATGTTCCCATGTGATGATAAGACTTGAAGTTAGAAGTGTGACCATGCCCTCAGATAATCTGGTGATTTATGAGTGAAATCTGAGCCCAAACAAAGGCAACAGGTGATATTCCTACAACTAAAGCCTGAAGGACAAACGGATCCTTCCACACAGCCGAGCTCAATTTTGCCGAGCAGCTGCAAATGTAAGCAGCAGCAGCAGCATCTCCACATTACCCAGCCCAGTGGAAGCCCAGTGTGTTAACAGCTGTAGGTGGAGACTCGCTATAAACAAACCTCGTCTTAGAGGAGGAATTTGGGACGCCCCCCACACTCACCCCATTTTGGTTTTCTCATTTACTCCTTTCTTTCTCTCATTTGAGGCTCCAGGAACTCCCTTGTCATCCATCTCACTGTTCCTAATTTTCAATTTTTTTATTGTACAGCTGTGTGGGAAACACCCACATACCTTCCACAAGATAAACACAAGCAAGTTCACAGTTCGGGGGGGGGGGATTCTGCCCTTTAGATTCAGTTTCTCTCTGTCTCGTGGGTTTAGTGGGTTTATAGGTTTGCGTGTCAGTGACAGGGGCCTGTGTGGGTATTTATATACCTCTTCTATGAGTCACAGCAGGGGAATCACATTAGCTATGGCTGTACTGTCACCCCTGGAGTCCTCTACAGGGTCCTCTCTCTCTCTCTCTCTCTCTCTCCACTGCGACCCTATCTTGCTCTCTCCGTCTCTGTATTTAAAACTAGCCAGCTCCCCTTATTTTAATCCGTGGAGGTCCTGGGAGAAGCCATGAAATATTTTCAGCTCCAGATGTCTCTAAATAAGCGTTATGGCATGGCGGCCGGTTAATGGCGTGTCATATCCTGCCAAAGCTAGGCAGCCTGTGTAAGCTCTTCAGGGAGTTGTGGGTGAAAGGGGGCTGTTTGGGGACTGGCTGATGATAGCTATGGAGGAGTATTAGCCCACAAGCAGTGAGAAATGGGCTCTGTTGCACTGCTGGATTGGAGTGCACGTTTGCCAGAAGAAGACTTTTGGGAGGAGGGATACTAATATGTTCTTGATAAAGAAACTTTTGGAAAGCCCTCTGAGCTGTTAGATGAAAATATCTGCACAGGTTTCATCGCTCTGTTTAGCCTAGCTTAGCAATAAAGCAATAAAAAAAAAAACACTAAATGTCTAAGATAACTTCCTAAAGTTCAGATAAAAGCTGGTCATTGAGCTTGGTTTTAGATTTTGATCATAAACACATTATATCTGCAGTATATTCATCATATGCAGGGAAGCTTATAACATAACCAAAGCAAGACAGAAATCAAATCAAATCAATTTTATTTGTATAGCCCCCTAAGTCACAAAGTACATTTGCCTCGGAGGGCTTTACAATCTGTACAGGGAGTGACACCCTCTGTCCTTAGACCCTGAAAGCTGGCATCAAGGACGCACAGCAGAGTCATGAAGAGGGACCTTGACCCCTAAAATACACTGCATGCGGAACGGCTGCAGAACGACTCTGCTCCGCCAACTCACATATAATCCGTTTGTGATGCGCTCAGTTGAGTCCTGCCGGCCACTGAGCGTCGCGAGAACGCACGAGATCTCGCATAATCGTGCGATATTGCCGGTGAACAGTATTTTATTTTTAAAATCAACCAGGGTTTTATTTTGTATTTTGTAGTTGATTTCATTCCCCGCACGGTCTGCCGCAGTCGTTCCGGAGCCGTGACGCAGCGGGGACCGAGACTGTGTGAGCTGACACATTTAAACGTATCGGCTCTGTTCCGGAGCCGTTCCGCATGCAGTGTATTTTAGCCTTGACACCAACAACACCATAAATATATGGCAAGTGATCCAGACCATCAGAGGCTATAAAAGCAGGAGCATCTCTATAATGACTGAGGCCCATTACCAGATGAGTTTAACACTTTTCATCCTTGCGTTGACCCTAGGTAGGTTCAGAGCTCCTCCACTCTGGTGCTAAACTGACAAGCTTGGGACACAGAGGTAGGACTCGGATGCAGAGCTGAATAGAAGGCTTTATTAAGCACACCAAAATAAGGGGAATGAACAGAAAGCGCCTCGAACAGGAGAGATGGCTATCAAAAATTACTAAACAAAATCCTAACATCTAGGGGAAAAAACAAAACCCGATGAAAACAGAAAACGCCTCCGAGGAGGGTAAAAAACACAAACTGGGAAGAAGTCCAAACTCTAACTAACTATTACTATGAAAATTAAATGGCAAAAGGCCAACAAAAAACTCTTGAATCGAGGCGATAACTGTGCAAGGAAATAACTGACTATGAGGAGATGATACTGGTGGGTCTAGATCAGGGGTCGGCAAATAAGTTTGGACGCGGGCCAATTTTTTTTCTGACAATTCCATCGCGGGCCATGACCATGCGCGGGGGGGGGGCACTGAGCGTCCTAATTGGCTGAGTGAGAACCGCACGTGTGTTCTGCGTCCTGATTAATTAAGGGAGTACTGTAAAAAATGCGTGTAATAAGGTGTATAAAAGTGTGTGGTTAGGGGTTTTACGGCCTTAAAACATGTATGATAATTGTACTTACTTCGCGGATTTCGTTTACGCCCACTGCGTCTGTCATGAAACAGGCAACCTGCCCTAGCAACGTGCCGTAACTAATGTATACAGCAGCGCAGATCTGCCGCTGATGTGCATTCCTATTCATATTTGATATATATATATATTTTTTAAAATAAATCAACGTCATCTAGCGGGCCAGATATAATTTGATGGCGGGCCAGTTTTGGCCCGCGGGCCGCTAATTGCCGACCCCTGGTCTAGATGAATGACAAGACACACTGGCGCAGGACAAAGGGACACGCAGACTATATGAACACATGGAGGGAAATGGGGAACAGGTGGACACAATCAGGAATCAGGGAAGACAATCAGACTGGTGACACATGAGGAAGGGCAAGTGACCTGAAACGAGAGTTAAATTCCAAAATAAAATAGGAAGTCACAGAACAAACATGGAGACAGGACAAAACAAAACTTACATACCGCGGTGACACTAAACACTGGAGTCCTCCAGGGCAGTGTACGCCCCCTCCTGAGTGCAAGTCCCAATGCGGAGAGAGTTTAAGGACCATCATCGGTCAGATTTCAAACAACAATGAGATTTCATGTGAAATTTAACAATCTTGCTGCAGCTGCAGCATTTTTGTCCTGCTACCATCTGCTAAGCAATACAGAAGTATCTCACTTCACGCTGTGAGACTCCTCAATTCATCCACAGAAACCTGACATAAATAATAGCCTTTTGTTTAGCTTGGAGCATAAGGGACTACAGCTTGCATTTTGTTGTACTGTGTACTACTGTCTTGTAGAATGATGAATGAAAGAACCCTGAACCTTGAAACACACCCCATTCTCAACCTTCAGTCACCACCCAGGACAAAACCCACAAAAGATTAGCTAGTATTAGGATGAGCCGATATGCAATGCAATCTCCATGTCACAGGGAAAATTACAATTTATGAACAAATAAAAACACCATTGCTCAACTTATTACACTTCTTTGCTGATGTAACGGCCAGGTATAAACAGCTAATGTTAGGCTGTGTGTATGTAATTTAAGGGGTGGTGACTATCCCTAACCTGCTATCCCTTCTCTTCATCTTCTAGTAGCAGAGAGAGTGCAGGGGAAGAGTGGTCGCTTAGTTGAATGTGTTCATCTAGTCTGCCTGACTCAGCACGGTGGTTCCCACAACTAAAATATGTTTGGCAGGTCAAAGCTGATGCAGGTTGTCTGAATCCTTACATTTTCAGATGTAAACAGTATTCTATGGAAGAATTATCCTATTTTTATTCAAGAGCGCACATTTTCAGTTTGAGAGCATGATTTCTCCTTCTCGTGCTCAGATCTCTGCTGCTTTCTTTCAAAATGTGTGCTTGGACTCAAAACATCACATGCTTGTGCTCACATTTCTTCTGCTTGGACACAAACATTTCGCTCGCACTCAAACATGTCCTGTGCGCGCTCAGATTTTTTCTGCTCGCATTTAAAACAGCACGTCCTCTCAGGTTGAAGTGTCTGCTCAGACTGAAGGATGTCCCGCCCTGCGCTTAAATTAGTGTGTTTCACGAGCCAATAGGGAGACAGCTGGAGTGTGGCCTAATCTTGGGTGTGTTCCTTTTTCCTTATTTTAAATTAGCGGTATGTTTTATAAACTATAAATATGCCTTGTGGCATACCTGTTTTATGGTAGCTGAGTGGTAAGTACACCGCCACCTGTTGTATTTTATGGTAAAATACGCTATGATGATAATGACTTGAGGATAACATTGGTGCATTAGTTAGCCTATTTACGCTGACACCATCATAGCGTATTTTATATTATACCTTTTTAATCACGTAGCCTAGCCTATTCACCCATCATCTCTTGTTGAACGTTTCAATAAGAGAATCATCTGGTTACATGGATTCTATAACTGTAACAGTCATCAATTAATTTAATTTAAAATCACAATATGACATGCAGCAAGAGTGCAGCGGCTGGGATGCGAACCGGCGTCCCATGGCCCAAGATACAACAGGTGGCAGTGTATTTAACCACTCAGCTACCGTAAGATAATATATAAAACATCCCACTAATATAAAATTAGAAACAATCCACGATAAATAGAATCATACGATATCTAAACGACGATAACTCTTTTTAGGATTATTTAAGATTAATTATACATAAATAAGCTGGCGTCTTAAATAGGTGATGATTCAAATAGCTGGCTAGTATGGTAAATTCTTGTATTTTAAGAGAGAGGCAGTTTTACAAACAGACCATATACCCGCCCCTATGGAGCAAAGGAACACACCCAAGATTAGGCCACACTCCAGCTTACTCCCTATTGGCTGGTGAAACACACTAATTTAAGCGCAGGGGGGGCCATCCTTCAGTCTGAGCAGACACTTCAACCTGAGAGGACGTGCTGTTTTGAGCGCGAGCAGAAAAAATTAAAGAGTGCATAGGACATATTTGAGTGCGAGCGAAATGTTTGTGTCCAAGCAGAAGAAATGTGAGCACAAGCATTTGATGTTTTGAGTCCAAGCACACATTTTAAAAGAAAGCAGCAGAAATCTGAGCACGAGAAGGAGAAATCATGCTCTCAAACTGAAAATGTGCGCTTTTGAATAAAGATAGCATCAATCTTCTATAGTATTCATGGTGAGTTCCTGTGAGCAGAAAACAGAAAAAGAACAACATTGAAGGAAATATTCTCATCACATATTGGGTAACACATTGTTTTCCTCTGAGAGTATACTATATTGAGGAGATGATGAAAAGTTGAGTGGTAAATTGTTTGTTTGTTGAGTTTTGCAGCTCTGTCCTTTCCCCATAATGTTTGGCCACAAAGCATTTTAGCCCCGACTTACCGGTAGTTTTCCCAAGTTAGTCCTTTCAAGAGAAAAATCGATATTGTCTCTTTCCATTCAAGCGTCCACCCCCACCCCCACCCCTCCACCCCCACATAACCCAAGTGCTAATATCACGGCCTGCTGGCAGAACACACACACACACACACACAGAAGCATACACACACACTGAGCATCTAGAGATGTAGGTTTTCTGAGCCACTGGTCACCGAGGTGCTGCTGCTTTATTATCTGCTTGGCTTGGTCCACTGGAAGGCAGCTAACACACAGACCCCAATACACTCTGTACCTCCCTTTCTCAGTCCTCTCTCTGACTCAGCTGAATCCTCACAAAACACTGTTGTCTGTTCCTGTGGTCCTCCTTACATAGAGCAAAAGAAAACAATTTAATGCCTCGAGAAGGTACCCAAATGTTCTAATGTTCCCTTTTGTTTGAACAAAAAAAAGCGTACCCTTGTCTTTTAATGACAGACCAACAACTCTGTCAAGAAACCAGAAAAGTTTCTCACTTTGTTTACAATATGTGTCAGAAACAATCTTCTCAACGTCCACTAACTTGCTTTTTCAGACCTTTCAACCACTTCATCAGCCAATGACAATAAAAACAACTCATTCTGATCATGTTTCTTTATTTCACTGCAGCAATTTGAACCCTTTGAACAGAGGGCTCAGAGCTACGCTAAACCAGTCTCAGTTTCAGTACTACAGGAAACACATGAGAGATCCGTCAGTGTTCATTCTGATGATGAGAGTTGTGGACATCAAAGTGGAGACTCAGTGAGATTATCTCTGAGGATAATCTCTGTTTTTAATTGGATCATTTAATAACTGTCAGGAACAGATTTTTTAGATTTTTTTCTTTCTCGTTAGCTATGGGTGTCATTAAATCTTAAATTCAAAACCTGATTCCATAAACATGGAAGTGCACTTCACACAGATTTTACGGTGAAAAACTGACAAACCATGACAGTAAAAGACCGTAAAATGTGTCATGAAATGTGAGTGTGTTTTATTGTATAGAGGGCAGGTCACTAATAGTCGGACCACGGTCTGGATCCAGACCCAGAGCTGGAACCGACATATCAATAAATTTTATTCAGTTTTGGTGGAGATTACATTTTGACAGGTGACTCTTTTTTCTGACAGTTCTACACCGCTACTCAGCGAAAGGAACATCCTACCTGTTTTCTTTTTATAATTATTAATATCATTTTTTGCAGCTTCACTGTATCACTGGAACATGACTCACTCAGCATTTGATCGAATGGTAACAGTGTGCTTTGTTTCATATTTGGGTTTAGGTGGAGGCCACAGTTCAGAACACTTTTGTTTTGTTTTTTTACACATTCTGCCTTTTGCTATTCAAAATGAAATAATGGATACAATACCCAGCGTCTGTGCCAACACCCCTGCACATCTTTGCTCACTACACACAAGAAATACACATACACTCGCCAACAACATAGCCACCATGTGGAACACCATAATCACATGTAAAATCATAAATATTCACCACTGATTAAAAGATTAGAAAATTAATCTCTCCAGTATGCTAACAGCTAATCCTAGACCCTGAGGAGTAAACAAGCCTGTGCCCAGCACAGATCAATAAAGTCTCCAGAGACAGACGCAGACAGAGAGGAAAGAAGAGAAAGGACTTGCTCTTCTTCAGAATATGATGATGTATTCCATGTGATTTTCAGTTACTGTCACTTTCATTTTAAAGAAAAACAAGCCTTCAGTTTCCGTCAGTTAATTCAATTTAAATGAGGTGGGGATTACCTCATTGATCACACACACATTAAAAGTGGGGAGAGGGATTGTGTAGCAGAAGGAGAGGTCTTAGCTATAGAGACCAAAAACAGTTTTTTCTACCAGGCTGTAAACCTGTTTATTGTGTGAAGTTGAACATTTGAACATGGGGACTTATGGAAACTGTCTCACTTCTGTAGCCAGCCCCAAGTGGTTGTTTAAGGAACTGCAGGTTTTGGCACTGGCTTCACTTCACAGCCACAGAGGTTGCAGTTTGGTCCACATACAATGCAAATCCATTGAAACAGCCAAGGGTTCACAGGGTCAATAAAGGTTTGACTCCTACAAGATGTTTACATTTGTTGATAAGTCTTGAGGTGAAAAGTGTGACCATGCCCTCAGATAATCTGCTGATTTATGAGTGAAAGCTAAACCCAAACAAAAGCAACAGCTACGGATGCTGCCAGCAGCCTTGGACGCCCACTGTCCCAAACAGCCTGTCCCCATACACAATCATTAGAAAAGGAGTGGTTGTAAAATGACATTTTCTTTCTGAACATGATAAGCATTCCAAAATGAATCTTTTTATCATCATATCAGTAAATTATTTTCATGCCGTTCACTTGTCAGCAGGAAGTTGTCAGTTCAACTCTGTCATAACTGTCAAGATCATCTTCAGTCCATACTATCACCATCTGTTTAATGATTACTGATGTATTCAGGGCCACTGCAGAAATGAATGAGGTCTAATGCTGTCTTCCTTTGTGAGTATGATGTTTTTTTTCTTTTACTGTGGTTGCTACATGTGAACTTTGTATGACTCAGCCCTGTGTGTGCATGTGGGTGTGTCAGATTATTCTTTGAGTTGAGTCATAGGTCATTAAGATGCTTGGCTGGCTTTTATGCTGACTGCCTCATAAATGGATGAGAAACGCTTGTCCTTCACTGTGGCTGCACTCCATCTTATAATGCACGACATGATATGACACACACAAGACAAAAAGAAAGAGCAGTGAGAGCAGGGATTGAACCACCAAGCTTCGTGTTATTGGACAACCCACTCTACCACTGAGCCATGGTCTGGGAGGCTGTGCTCCAAACCGGTCCAATTGGCTGCTGAGCTTGGTTCTGTTTCCTGCTAACAGCAGATTAAGTTAGCAGTTTATTAGCAGCTAGATATTTGAGCAAGTGGTTAGGCTAAAGCTATGGGCTATGCCCATCAGGAGACTCTGTTAATCACAGATGGCCCCCCTGGACGCCCTTTAGTCTTTTTATCACCAAGTCCTCAGGTTCAAGAGTCACTACTTTAAAATGTTGATGTAGTCCCATGTCTAGACTGAAATGGATTTACTGCCAGATTTCAAGGTCATCACCTGACACAAAGCCAGAATCTCTTTCTTTAAACAATGAAATGAATCTCATTTGGGTCCAATCATTCCCTTCATGCAGACCTGAAAATCCAAATAAATTCAGTTATGTAAATAATCTCTCAAACTGCCTCGCATTCTTCTCTGCTCCGTTAAATGGACGTGATGAGTGACGAGTGCATACAGCAGAAGTGACGAGATCGGAGAAAGAAGTGAAATCAGATAAGAGATGATGGTATTGAGAAAAAGAGAAAAGCAAAGAGATAAAGAGAAGAAATGAGCGAGTGAGTGATGAATGGTGGGTGTATATTAGACGGGGAGGGAAAACTGACAGAGCAAGACCTACAGTAGTGGTGCGACAGAATGACAGGCGAATGATGGGAGAAGAAAGAGACACAAGTCACGGAGGAGAACGGTGAAAATGGCTGCAGAGAGAGAGGAGAAAGAGATGCTTGACTGCTTGCGTCTTTTGTGCCTGGCCCCGATGGCCCTCGGGCGGACGGGATGATGGGCACATGAATCAGAGGCTGTCTGCCTGGAAAATGGCACCAAAATAAAAAGGGCCTGTCGATTGTCACGAGAGAGGGGAAGAAGAGAAAGAGTACGTACAAAGTAAGACGAGAAAAAGAAATATACGCACTAACCAGATGACAAAACAGAACAAATCAAAGCTCAGCATCAGAAGGATGAAAGGAGAGGAGAGGAGAGTCAAAGAGGAAAGGAGAGGAGAAACAAGGGTGAAGGTGAGGAGCAATAACAGGACATAAGAGTGGGAAGAGAAAGGAGCGAGAACAGAAAGGAGAAGATGTCTGTCTGGGTGCACAGAGTTGACATCTGCAATTCACAATGTAATATCTTGGTACTGTTCTTTCACTTTCAAGAACCTGCTTTCCATTTATTTCTGCCAATGCATGTCCTCTCTGCGCATCACACGTCATGTTTGTTGTCATAATCCATGCTCACGTTCATCTTTCTACACGCACGTGTCTCTTTTTCTACTTCCTCTCTGACTTAAATCAATATAACAGTCCTTCACCTTCTGCACAGTTCAGATGGAGTTTTCCATTTGCAGCCCAAAACACTTCAGTTTCTGCTGATTCTCTGCAAACAGCTGAGATGAGACTCAGCAGCACCCCGTCCCTCTTTTGCTGTACACTAATAAACACTCAACTCCACTTCACTCCAGACATGGGTCTCTAGTTTCACAGAGGTGAACTGGTGGTACTGCTGGTCAATAACTCACACACACACAGTGGAGTGACAAGGTCTCAATTAATTGTTCAACATGTAAAGAGAAATACTGTACACTCAAAAGAAACCAATGATCTGTACACCATTCAGTAATTAGTCAAATCTAAGAACCCGTCTACTCATACACCAAAGAAAAGGGAAAGTGTTGAGGCATGCTCCATCTTTAAGAACCGACCCTCACCTCACTCTATGGTTGCAACATTAACAAAAAACTACAATCCCTATATGGAGCTACTATTTAGTTTGTCCAGTCTGGGCTACTGTAGAAACATGGTAATTCAACATGGCGGGCTCCGTTGAAGAGGACCTGTGGCGTCTGTAGATATAAAAGTGCAGAAGTGCTAAAAACTGATTCCTCGAGTGTCTGCTTGAGGCTGGCTACAGAATAGAACCTCACAGCAGAAATAAACATGTTTATAGCCTGGTACAGAATACTGAACTGTACTGTACTGAGAACCCACTTGTTATATGTTAGTCCTCCATGTGCAGGATGCCAAATGTCAGCTCATGTGACTCATGATTCAGAAGCCAACGAACAAGAGAGGGAATTGTTTAACTCTGTGAGATTGTGAACGGTGATTATGCATAGCTGAACCCTCAGAAAACAACAATTAGTGGTCTATACCTGCACTCCCTGCCTCCTCTCCACATCCTGTAAATGTTTATGTGGTTTCACTTTGCTTGTATCTAAGTGCAGAAGTAGCTTTAAACAGTAACACTTCATGTCCGGGCAGGCTGAAAGAGTTACGAAATTCATTATTTGAACTAATTAAAAAGCTTTGACGTTACTTCTCTCTCCATCTGATTCCCGTGAGACTCAAATACTCCACAAATCAACAAGTTCTTTGTTAAAGTCAGCCTCTTAATGCTGTTAACTGAGATGCTTAACTGAAAAACTCATGTCTGTGAGGCTAAATTCAGTTAGACAAATGAATTCACTAGATTGGACTGACTAGATTTGAGTCTTATCAGATGACTGACAAAGGGAAGAATCCTGGTGTCTAACCCATAAGACGAGTAAGACAACGGGGCCTGGAACCTAGAAATGACTACCCAGATCAGACACCTTCAAATATGTCAAATCATTGTTACATATATAAAAATCATACATTTAAATATTCAAAATGTAAATCCAGTTTCATAAAACCAGGATCTTATGTTTCTAGCAGTGCCTGTTACTCAAAGTGTCTCTGGTAAACACATCCATCTCTCACAGTTTACAGACCAAATTCTTGGTTCACCTTCTCCGTACTGTACTTACCATGGTTGCATACTCACAGTTTCCCTGAACACAGAGATTATCTACTGACACGCTGAGTGAACTAAATTGTTGGCCTGTTTACACTCACTCAAACTAAATAAAAAAAACGTCACTGGCATTCTTAGTGGCAGGAACAGAGCCTGTTACACACATGATTAATGTGACCAATTCTCTACCAGCTGTGGTTATTTTTTGGTAAGGTTCACTAAAAGATCAGAGTTTGGTAAAAAGAATAGCCATGTTGTACTTCAGTACTTAAAGTGTTTGTGATGAATATTCTTAAGAGAAAACTGTGATAATGTGAAAAGGGTCCCTCGTGGTGAGAAAACTACAGAGGATTATCGCACATCTGGGTCAAAGGTACAACTCCGTCCTATCATTCTGTTTTGTACACAAGCAGAGGTTATTTTGCAGCACTGCTGCTGCTGCTAATGGTTTTATTTTACAAGATCTCCTGCTGTGAGTAAGCTGTCTGTCACTTCAGGTCTGACACTTGTGCAAAGTACAAAAAGCATCAGATTGTCACCAAAGTCTGGAGAAAAACAGTCAGAAGTCCTCACTCCTCCTCCTCTCCACATGCTTTCTGCATGAATCTCACATTCCTTTTATCTCTCTCTCTCCCTGTCTCTGCACGTCTCTTGCTCTATCCATGTCAGACTAATGTAGCGCACTGGCCTCATTCCAACACTGTCTCAGTGGAACAGCTGGTTTCAATTAGGTCCCCCTTTTGGGTCTATATGTGCACGTGCACATGCACATATACACACTCTCGCACATACACACAGACACGCACACACACACTAAAGAAGAGTGGGGCGGCCTGCTTTCTTTGGCTCACCGCTCTGTTGAAGGAGTAATTGAATCATTTGACCAAAATATTGGTGGTGCAGTGAAGCGCCCAGTGCTGGCTGTGGTCACCGCTCTGTGTCTTTCCATTAGACTTGGCTGGTCAAGCAGTCGCTCAGCCTAATGGAACAGTAACGTGCTGTAATAATGCAGTGTTGATATACAGTGTGTAGCTGTACCAGGCTTTGACTTGTGGATTCTGAGGGATTAACCAGCATTTTATAAAGTATGATTATAGTATAATTTAAAGCTTTTAAAGCTCAAAACTCAAAAAAACAAACTGTGTGCATGTTACACTGACTCCTAACCATGCTCTACATGAAGATGTGCAGAGGATTATAAATACTAAGATAGCCGATTGTACTACAAAACTAATGTTCAACGTCTTGCTCAAATGTAAAACAAATTAAATTGCATTCTTGCATGGAAACAGAGCTTCTTTCTGCTTCTTTGAAACACATTATAACTATATTACAGGTAGTGGTTCTCAGGGGTGGTGTTTGAACCTTGTCCATTTCGGATGCTGAGCTTGATTCCGTTAGCTCCTGTTAGATTAGCAGTTAGCTATTTTAGCAAGTTGACGATGTCCACACAGCTATTCCTCTCACCACTGTGAGTCCTGTGAAGAGGCTGATGGCCGTCACTGGCATCTGGAAGACATCAGCATACTGACAGTCAGCATGTGTCATCATTTAGAAGAGAAGGCCTTGCTCTTTAAGCTGCTGAGATATTCAACATCCTTAGTTAACTTCATAACTAATGACCGTGATACCAGATCTTAAGATAGACAAGTTTTAATTGTTCCAGCCCTGAAGTGAGGAAGACTGGTTTAATACAATGCAACTCACAACTGGAATGAAGTAGAGACACTGACTCCTCTGAGCGATTAACCGGCTTAAACATATTTATGATTGTTTTAATAAGCATGACTGTGTGTGTGTGTGATGATTGTTCGAGGGTCTGTATTTCCTTGTTGTGTGTCTCTTTTAGAGAGATTGCCAAAATAAATAAAGCTTAAGGAACTAATCAGACTGAGCATTTATATTAAAGATGTGCATTGTTGATTGGGAGCCAAAGTGGATACATGCATGTTTTTCTAAATGGCTCTAACAACGTGTGAATGGTTGCAAGCTTTGACTATCCTGCTCATGTCCACCTCAGTTAGTAAACTATCAGTATCAGGGCTGCCCTACATGTTCCACAGAGCACATTGGCATAATCAAAACTATTGTACTATTTTGGATTCAAATCAGGAATATCCAGGTTAATGCATCAGGTGTGTGCATCAGTCCGACTCGGTTCAGAGAGATCACAGATCTCATCGTCTATCCTCGAATCACAACTATTAATCTAGAACTATCCTCCTTCTATCTATCCTACATACATGATGTAACAAAACATCTTTTCATTGGTCAATAAGATTCTAAATGCTGACCAGACACGGAAGCAAATATATACATTCAAATATAGAAAAAGGTCAAAATCAACAAAATGTAGTTACCACTTTTTCATTGAACAGCATGTTAATAATTTCACTCTCACTTTTTTTTTTTTCTGGACATGCCATTGATGTCTTCTTGTCTGTAATGCAGATCAGAGGTGAATTGAATCAAACCATTTCTGTTGATACCGTAAAATCCAGAGAGCAGGATGAACAGATCCTCCTTCTTCTTTTTTAATACACAATTCTAGATCTACTGCTAGTGCTCTCTTTTGTCTTCATCATTTTTGGGAGCTTCATAACTTTACTGGTTGTTGACAGAGAGATGGGGGAAGACATGTAGCAAAGATTTTCGGCCATGTGGTTAATGGCCATTGTCCTAACTTCAGGGACACTCTTCTGTGCTCTATTTCAATATATTTATACCACATTATGTGAAACCTGAAAGACAATGAGAGGCCAGCAATATCTGTTATTGTAGATTAAATTATTCTAACTGATTGCTGAAACACTGCATTTTATTATTTGACTTACAATTTCACACATATGAAAAGGATCTGTCATGTCTGGATGACGCCTGGCCTGCTTGGCCTCAATACCTCTTATCTGGTGCATCCATCAGGTGGCAAAATATATTCTGTCACATAATTTCAGTCAGTGTTATCTATCAGACTATACTCAGAGATAAAATAATAATAATAATAATTAAAAAAAATGAGATCAAACTAATGATGCCTGCAGCTAAATTGGGTCATTGCACTAATGACAGCAGTAGAACATATTCAAAAGAAAAATGACTGAAAAGGAAAGAAAGTTTGAGCAATTAAATGTCAACAGTAGGGCTAAACGGTGCAGGATGAATGGATA
This sequence comes from Larimichthys polyactis, assembly GCA_018985215.1. NCBI lineage: Eukaryota > Metazoa > Chordata > Actinopteri > Sciaenidae > Larimichthys > Larimichthys polyactis. The sequence continues at coordinate 604,317 of JAFMOB010000101.1, forward strand.
GATTGATGGACGGATAGATGGATGATAGCATTTATATGCTCAGTGAATTTAATAGCATTTTGGTTAGATTTCGATCCATTGTGCTGAATGAAAGACCAAGGTATTACCAGAACATTAAGGTTCATGCCTCATGAATATCCACAGCAAATATCATGCAAAAAAACACTGCTTTAAAAAATGTTGATCTAATAGAAGGTTTGGTATTTTGGTGGACCAAGAGGAAATTTCATCTTAATCATGTGGAATCATCCTCTTGGGAACCATTGGATACTGAAATAAATACTCATAATAATATTAGTAATCTGGCTCCCACCTGGTGATATCTTGCTCTGGACCAAAGTTATGGATGGACAGATAGATGGATCAACATCTGTGATAGGCTCAGCAACAAAAAAGAACAAAGTAAATCTCAAAGTCAAGAAATTAGAAAAGTATCGTAGCATGGCTGGCGTTGGTTGCTGGGCCTCCAGTCTTGGCAGATGGCCATCTACCAATGAGCTGGGATCTGCTTGAGTTTTTTTGTCTTAAAGGATAGCTTTTCCATGCCACTGGCACAAGTGCTTGCACATGGTAGGAATTGTTGGGTTTGTTATAGTATAAAGAGTACGGTCTAGATCTGCTCTATATGCCCCACAGCTGTTTCCCTGCTCTGCCCCCCGACGCCCCAGCCCCCCATCCCTCCATCCCCTCAGGAAGTGAACTGGACTTTCCTAACCTTACTGCATTACTGTACATACTATTTATTATATCATAATTATTGTAATTCTGTAATCACAACTGCATCTGTAAATACTTATCTAGTCTGTACATAGTCTATTTATGGTGTACCATTATAGTCATTATAGTTCATACTTGTATATCATAGCCACAGCCTGTTTATAGTCTGTACTGTATATACTGCATCATAATTATTTAAATCACTGCTGATGCACTTCTGGTTAGATGCTATCTGCATTTCGTTGCTTTGTACTTGTGACATGTGCAATGACAATAAAGTTGAATCTAAACTAATCTAATCTAATATGGAAAGTGTCATGCAATAACTTCTGCTATAAACATAAAAGGTCTCTTCCATCTTGTCCTTTATTCCATTTTCCTTCTTTCTGCTCTTCTATAGATCAGAATTTTTCAGCACATCCTCCACAGGTCATTAGGAAGCAGATATCAATATTTTACTCCCTCGCTTTTATTTCTACATGGAAATATCAAACATATTAGGCCAATGCAAGGGCCGTCCCTGGGCTACTGCCATTTGAATATTTCAGTAGGTTCATGAAAGAAGCTTTCTGAATTTCAGATGCAGGTTTTTAGATGTGATTCCCCTCCTCAACCTTTCTTATTTTCTTTCTTTCCACTGCTCCAGTTCCTCCGACAGATGTGACACTAATTGATTTCTTTATTTTGCTTTTGTTCTTTCAACTAGTTCTTCCTCCTCCGTCTTTCCTCCTACTTTGCTTCTCTTACAGCCATTTTCCCGTCTCTGTGTCTATTTCATACTCACTTCTTTCTTTCGGTGTCTTTTTACCGCTGTATTTTCTGCAATGGATGTGACAGCAATTGATTTTTCTTTCTTTCAGTTATTTCTCTCTCTCTCTCTCTCTCTCTGTCTGTCTTTACTCACTTCTGTCTTTGTCTTTCCTTCCACCCACTTGTTCCTCATTTTGCCTTTAGTGAATGTGCTGATTTCCAGCAGTGGAGGAGGTAGAGAAGAGTGCAGATTGAATTGCAGGATGGCTAATAATTGCACTACACTGATTGCAATTTTACATTCAGTTTTCCGGAACAATCAGATTAGAGAGAATGTGTCTGTGTGTATGTGTGTGTGTGCCTGTGGGCAAATTTGTGTGCACCAGCCTGAGATACTGCAGATGTCTGCAGAAAACTGCAGATCCACAGCAGCGATCTCATCTCTGTTATCGGTGTAAAAGGATTGTACAGCAGCTGACTTTGCATAAACAATGAGAGACTTTTCCTTTTTTCTCCCTCCCGCCTCATATTTGGACAGGAACAAACTTCTTTAAATTAACTATTGTCCACGAGACAGAGAATTCCTCATGCTGTTAACGTGCGAGACACATGTGGTAATGTGTGGGAGTTTGCATATCATAAATCTGCTCCACAGGTGCATGGGAGTACACATGGGAATGCATCTATGTTGTAAATACATGCATATGTCATATATCCTATGAGTGCATATGTCAGAAGTAATAAATCACTGATGCCAAAGTGATACTAATGTAAGCAGCTGCAGTTGAGGAGTACAAACAAGGGTTACACTAATATGGCTTTGTGAAGGCAGATTTCCATCAAAACTTTTAAATACAGTCACACGCATAGCAGCAAGAGTTTAACTGTTGTGAAACTGCTATTGATGTTATTTTAGGATTGCATTCTTGCTTTCATTAAAGTCAGATTGAGTGTTGTAAATATTCCTTATAGGGCTACCATTTCTATATAAAGCATCTGATATTGAAATTGAATGGGAAAATTAGATCTTTGATCTGCAATGAGCTCTTTGAATCCAGTGTATAACCACAGTTCATGCCACCATGCGCGGTAACGTGAGGTGGTATTAAAATTAGTGTCCAACGGATCCAGTGCAGGTTAAATTACTTTGAGACAATATTAGCACTCAGACAATCTGACCATTCGTTCAGATTGCCCAAACCATGTTATGCAGAGGTCAAACTGGAAGTAAGTGCTTCTAAGATGCCGGTAACAATCTCACATGGGAAAACTCTGTGCAGCACAGATGATAAATACAGTGAGTTCAGGTAAGAGCAGAAAGTGCTTGTATTAACTGTGATGGATGTTTACAAGACACAGTTTGCATCATAATTTTACTGTACATGTCTGTTTTCTCTTTCAAATACAGTTCAGCTAACTGACAGACTGCTTGTGTTCTTTGTCCCCTCGAACTATTTTAATGAGCAATACTAGAATGTGAATGTGATCATGACTGATAAAAAAACAAAAATTGTTCCTTTCCTATGCTACAATGACATTATTATTCATAGAAAACGTTGGGTTACTTAACGTAATCCCTGGTTCTTTTTCTAACTTCGCTCGGTGTTTCACCATGGGAATCGCTTCTGGCGAGACCATTACGGAAGCTCCAATGACACAACGTCTGGTCGTCAGGTCGACGTGTAGGGAAGGCCCCGCCCCCTCTATATACCACGGTCGACCGCCCCGTCCATTCTTATCGGTTTCTTCCCTCATACATGCAAGGAGGGAATTGTTGGTGAAACACCTCACTCTGTTATCAAAGAACCAGGGATTACGTTAAGTAACCCAACGTTCTTTTTCTAACTTCGCTCGGTGTTTCACTATGGTAGATATAGACCACTCCCGGAATGCATAATCTCCCGAAGTCATCTGGCTCCTGACTGGGATGACATCAACCAGTTTCTGACACACCAGACTCGAGCACTGCGTGAGCTAGGGATGGACCTGAGACATCCAGCCTATAGAATCTCACGAAAGTGCGCGGAGAAGCCTAACTCGCCGCCGCACAAATGTCCTCCACCCTAACTTCTTTAAACAGAGCCCATGACGTAGCCATGCTCCTGGTGGAGTGAGCTTTCAAACCTGCAGGGGGCTGCCGGCCCCTGCACCTGTAAGCTAGCCCTATAGCATCCACAATCTAATGTGACAGTCTCTGTCAGGATAGTGGCTTCCCCTTGTGGGGCGTGGCCCAAGACACAAACAGCTGATCGGTTCCCTGGAAGCTGGCTGTCCTGTTTACATACACACGTAATGCACAATGAAAAGCTTTCAATTCCACTGTGGGGCATCTGAAAACAGATTCCACCACTTTAGGTATGAACGCCGGACTTAGACAAGCCCTTAAGCCTCTTAAGTGACAAAAACTTCAGACCCACCACCTCCAAAGGTTCAAATGGGTGTTGTGAGAGATGTGCCAGCGCATCCACACCTAACGGCGCATCCTCCTCCGTTAATGAGAAATACAGCTGACAATGCGCGTTTTCTCGCGAGGAGAACAGATCTACGGCAGCCCGGCCGTATCTCTGCCTCAGCTGGCTCACCACCTGTGGATGGAGTTTCCATTTCCAAGAGGGTTTCCTCTTGACATGAGATCTGCTCCCCTGTCCAGCACTCCCGCTACGTGCGTCGCTCGCAGCGACCCGAGCCGAGAGACGCTCCACAGAATTATTTTCTGTGCCAGTTTGTGAAGCCGTGAAGAGTGCGTGCCTCCCTGACGGTTCACGTATGCCACCACCGCGGAGTTGTCGGATTTCACCAGCACATGCTGCCGTCTCAGGTGAGGGAGAAAATGTTTCAAGGCCAGAAACACTGCCATCAACTCGAGATAGTTTATATGCGCCTGACCAGGTGCCATTCACTGCTCTGCCCCTGAATGTCGCTCCCCAACCTGTCATGGACGCGTCCATTGTTATGACAACCCTTGACACCACCGTCCCCAGGCTGACACCCTGAGAGAAAATCGCCGGATTTCTCCACTGCTGGAGAGCTGCTTGTGCACTCTGGCGAAACTGTCACCGAGCGACAGAGGTGACGGCGGGGACACAGTCTTGTGCCACCCATCTCTGCACATCCCTCATCAGCAGGAGGCCCAACCTCACTACTGAAATGACAGATGCCATTAGCCCCAGCAGACTGTGTCTACGCAGCCGTAGACTGTGTCTTATACTGACACCCAGATAAGAGATGCATCGTTGCGGGAAGCACCCGGCTTTTGTTCCAGTTTATTCTGAAACCCAGTCCGCTGAGGTGAGACGTCACAGTCTCCACATCCCTTAGTGCCTATCAGCATATCAGATAATCGTTTATGTACGAAAATATTCTGATACCTCTGCTCCTTAACGGAGACAGTGCTGCTTCCACACATTTGCTGAAAACCTGTGGAGCCAGTGAGAGACCAAACGGGAGCACTCGGTATTCGTAAGCTATGCCCGGTAAGCAAACCTGAGGAATTTCCTGTGTGCAGGAAAACTCTCGATGTGAAAATATGCATCTGCCAGATCGATTGTGGCAAACCAGTCGCCAGGACGGATAGACTGACACAACACTTTTAAAATTTCTCAGATGACTGTTTAACACTCACACAGGAGGCGTTACAGCAGCGTGACGGCTGCGCCGCATTTTAGCTGCGTCCTTTGCCCGACGTCAACTCACACCGGACGCGTGTCAGCCGCGTTACGGCAGCGGAGCGAGCCGGCCGTATTCACGCGAGATCACGCGAGAATCCTGGACGTACGCGAGACCCCACGATAAACTGTGTATAAAGAAAACAACAACAACAAACAGCTGACTTTGCTTCTCCGACGTGGAGGAGATTATAAAAAGCATCTGTTGTGTCATAAATGATTGTGTGTTGTTCCACTTCAACAATTAGTCTCTCATCGTTCATGTTGAGACCCTTTGATCGATCTTTGACCACCTGGTGCCACCGGTCATGACGTAACGTTGATGTGAAGTTGTAAAAAGCTACATGAACTGTGTATTGTGTTTTATTTTGAAAGGGGGCGGAAGTTTATTACGTTGATTCTGTGTCGGATTTCCGGTCTGGTGCGCAGTGCTCTGTTGAAATTTACGAGGTTTAGCAGCGGCACACGTCAAAAATAGAAATGCTACGGAATGCTAGCGCCGTGGCGCGGAGAGACGCTTCTGAGACGCGCCCTGTGTGAGTGCTCTCATTGACTAGACTGGCCGCTATTTGCTATGGTGACCGCGGCACAGCCGTTACGCGGCTGTAACACCTCCAGTGTGAGTTGGCCTCAACACACGCAGATCCAGAATGGGACGCAGTGATCCCCCTTTCTTTGGAATGAGGAAGTAACGGGAGTAAAACCCCTGTTGACTCTCCTCGATTGGGACCACTCTCTTTTGATTAAAAGAGAATCAATTTCGTCCTGTAACACCCGTGCAGCTTCCCCCTCTGCTACTGACATCAAAACACCTGCCTGTATCCCCGGAAAACAGACAACATGACCCATGTATTTACTGTGCATTCACGCCATTTCTCCACCTGAACCGCCAGAGACAGGGACACCCCGCCCTTGGCTCTTGGCCTGGCTGCGGGGCTGTCACTTTTATTTCTTTGAACATGGGAACATGAAAATGAGTGTTTGGTGACACCCAGGGGGACAGCTCTTGGCTGTAGTGAACAACAGGTGCTTGGTGACACTTGTCCGAACATGACAGTCTCTCTCCCCCGCCTTTCTGAACTAGCGGGGAGGGACAGTGGCTGCTGGCTCCAGAAACCCGAACCGGAGCCGCTGCTCCGAACTCCTCACTTCTCCTCTTTGCCGGAGGAGAAACAGGCAGACCACTTCTTCCCATCCCTCTGGGGTTGGGGAGAGTGGCGTTTCGCCGCCGCGGCGGCAAAAGAGTGCTTGCCCCAGGGCTTGTTATTGCCAGCTCTTGGCTGCTGGTCGCTGCGACCGGCACCCGGTCTGGGAGCCGGTCTTGCGTCCCCCTGTCTTCCTCTGCTGCGGCCGCAGCAGCGAATCCGGTGCAAGGTGGGGGCCCGGGATCTGCTTTCAAGGCAAACACAGCTCGAATGCCTCACCCTCCTGCTTTCTCTGTGTGCTGGTTTCCCGCATTTTCTCCAGAGCTGGGCCGAAGAGACCCTTGGTGGGGTCGTATGCGGCGTCCATGACCTCTGCTTTTTGAGTGTCACCCAGCCCTGACAGGGAGAGCCACAGAGCTCTTTCTCCCCAAACTACCAGGCCCATGACGCGCCCACAGCCCTGCACAGCTCCGCGGGAGGAGCGCAGGAGGAGGTCGTTCACCACACAGATTTTGTCCCACAGTGTCGGGTTCGGGACCCCCGAATCCAACTGGCAGCCCATCTCCTCCAAAATCTCCGCTTGATAAGCCGACAACAGCGTGACTTCGCTTAGCGAGCAGACCGACTGCGCAGCATATTTGTACATACGCTGATACACACCTGCTGCTGTACGCTCCATTTTACCAGGCAGGGAGATGCCCGAAGACACTGAGATGGATCGGTGGCTCGGATGGAGGTGGTAGGCCAGTGAAGGCTCCACAGCCGGGGGTTCGGCCAGCCCCAGCTCCGCCATGCCGTGCACTTCTAGCTTGGAGTAGCCCTGTGTGGTTACCTTGCTCTTGAACGGGCTCGACCAGAACCGACTCATCTCGGTCATGCAGGCCGGGACCGCTGGGAGCAGGTGCTTGGCCGGAGGGAGCCTTTTACCGTCGTAAAGGTCCCTCATCGCCCCCTCCGTGTCCTGAGCCGCCGGCCAGGGAATATTCAGTTTAGCTGCGGCTCGTTTGCAAACCTCGTACAGGTTGTTATCCACCGGAGCGGCTGCTTCGGTTGAGCTAGGGGGTCTGGATTGCATGGGGAAGGTAGAGTCCTCCTCTCCTTCCTCCATGTCATCCAATTTGAGGATGTCAGAACCGGTCTCACCGTCTGCATCGTCGTCTCCCTCCTGTCTGAAGACATCTTCGAACAGTGGGGGTATGGGCTCAACCTCCTCCATCAAGTCCGCCCAGTCCTTCGGGGCTCGCGGCTGATGGGCAGTGTGGATCTCCTGAGCGGTATCTGAAGCGGCGAGGGACGGGTCCCTGCCGTCAGTACCTGTCACAGCCACTCTCAATCTCTTCTCCAGGATCTTCATCGGCATGGTGCAGCAATGTGCGCAAACCTGCGGGTCCGCTAGCGCCGCCTGAGCGTGCTTAGCTCCCATGCACACGATACACATAGGGTGGGGGTCTCTGCCCGAAATCGTTGCTCCACATGACGTGGGGCAACGGCGGGAAGAGCCATTCCCCTCTGTCTGCCCGGCTCCTATGACGGCTCCTATGCGGGGACAGACATGCCAGTCGGGGGAGAAATGTGGTACTAGGGGTGAACCTAGTTTACAATTTTTTATTGGGGTATATAGTTGGTGTGAGCCTAACTATAACCTGTCGTGTGGAGAATAGTTTAGTTGTAACTCTTTGTTATCAGGCTGCTCCAATAAGTCTCAGGACGCTGGGTTCCTTGTGGTTCCTATAGTCTCCAAAAGTAGATTACGAGCCAGAGCTTTCAGCTATCAGGCTCCTCTTCTGTGGAACAAACTACCATTCTGGGTTCAGGAGGCAGACACGGTCAACACTTTTAAGAGTAGACTTAGGACTTTCCTTTTTGATAGAGCCCTATAGTTAGGGCTGACTCAGGTCATCCCTTAGTTATGCTGCCATAGGATTAGACTGCTGTGGGACCCCCCCACCCTTTTTCAGGGTTATGCCTAATCAGGCACGGTATTGGTTGAAGATGCAGTCACATCCCACTTTACTGAAAACTCTCTCTCTCTCTCTCTCTCTCTCTCTCTCTCTCTCTCTCTCCCCATCACATGTAAACTTTTGAATGTGAATGTGATGAATCCTGCCACAGACATTATGAGGATCAGTGTTGGGTGTAGGTACTTTGGAAAGTAGTTAATTAGGTTTCAATGTTACCATCGATTAAAAGTAATCCGTTACGTTACACCGTCACCTATGAATCAAAGTAACGCGTTAGAGTGCTCATGCATTACCAAAAATTAAAAGCCGTTTGCAGTGCCTCGCACATGCTGCAACTTAACTGACACAGACACACAGCCTTCTTTAAATGCACCAAGAAGTCCTGACAACGAATAACGTCAATCATCCAACCAAACTAACTCTGCAGGATAACAATAACAGGAAAGACAGTCAGCATTGGATGCAAGATGTTTTTTCAAATTGGAAGTGAAATTTTTTTGCAGTCGACAGAAGCTTTTCACCAACGCAGAGTGTGATTTTACCGTTATGTTCTTGTCCTTTTCGCTGGTGAACCGAAAATAATGTGCGTACTTCCACAATTCAAAAGCTGTCCTCTCTGCCATCTTGCCGGCGGTTCAAACACAGGCAGACATCACAACGCTGCGCCGCCGCTGACACATCCGCAGGTGTCACAGTACTGTCTGACTAAAAGCAGGCCGCAGTCAGATTTTTTCTTTCCTTATCTTTTAAAAAAATAACAAAGTTACTGATTGCTTAACGCACAAAACTAACGCGTTAGGTTACATGAAAAAAGTAATTAGAGTACTCTTACCCACAGCACTGATGATGATGGTTTTATATTTAAACTAAAAACATCAATTGGACACAAGACATAGACAGATCATTTTAGTTGTCTCAAATCAGTTCAAATCGCAAGTCTTTAATTTCCATTTATTTTCTGGTGTTACAAGTCAACAAAACAGTGACTTGAGAGCTCGAGTCCACATCTCTTTCCTGGAGCAGCAACATTTCTGTGGTCTGGAGAATGAGCTTGTATTTCATACGTAGTTGAAGTGGAGAGTTTTTCTTCCAGTTAACAAACAATAGAACATTTTGTTGGATCAAATCAAAGGAAAACATCTGGAAATCATCATCAAGCCATCATGAGTCAAACAACTACACACGCTGCTTACTGATGAGCCATGTACATGTAAACTTGTTCTTGCTGGCTCTTTTCTTCTGGTGTCTCTATTTTTAACATTACAACACTATGAATTGTGGGTTCTTCCCTGAAGCAAAGTGTGCAGGAGTGCAGACCTAAGGGAAGTGTTCATAAAAGGGCACAAAAAGGCTGCGAGAGAGCCCTGGTGTGCTTTGCAGTTTTACAGTGGGAAGCGGCTAAACCTCCTCAGAGCAGTCAGGCACGTGCATCAAAGTGTGTGATTCCAGAGAGGACGCTGGGATTAGACCAAAGCGCCTGCACAGATTTTTGGCTAAAGTCACTATTATGTTCCAGGAACCATGTTGAAATGATGAGCATTTGCTGAGGATAGTGGAAGTATTCACTTGAATGTTGTAGACTGTGGAGGTAAAAAGATGATTAGGTACTCTTTGCACCAGTTTAAACAATGATCAGTATGTTTTAAATCTGTGAAGATGCTGGTTCTGGTTTGAGTATTACTCCAGTGTTTGTACTGAAAGCAACTGACTGACTTTGTGTTGAACTGAACATGCTGCTCTGTAACAGGGCAAACATAAACACAGTATTCATCCGAATACCCCAAACTCTGTGATTCTTCTTCTACTGAACTATTAAAAATGTTGATCAAGTGAGTCACAAAGTGAGACAGGTTGAATGATATTTTATTCAAATGAACATGAACTGCATGTTTCCTTCCACTTTTCCACAAGTTGCTGTTGTGCAAATGAGAGCAGGCTAGGCCTTGTCACATTTAGATCTCAGTTTGAGTGTTGCTTTTGTTTCACATGTATTGCCTGACTTTTTCTTCTGTTTTTCTTCTTCCTGTGAATCATTTGTCCATCTTGTACTTTATATGTTGTTTCGCTGTCTGAATCTGAATAATTAATCTTGATGATTTAACGCTGCTGTCAGACAAGCACATGTATATCAGATGATTTCACTAAACCTTGGAAGGTGTTCATTGCTAGTATTGCTGTTGTCTACTATATCTGCACATATTGTTGCCATGTTATGTGGTTTGTAAATGGTGCAAACTTTGGACTCCTGCATTAAAGTCAGACTCACCCATGCCCCCGCCCAACCTCCACCACCTTACTGTCCACCTCTCTACATGATTATTTCTGTGTTGATATCTGATGCTAATGTAAAAACACATTCAGGTAGTAATATTCAGCTTGAGCTTCTGAAAACTGCATGCCACGAGCCATAAGTTAGAATTTGCAGCTTCTCATCAATTAAAGTTACCACGCATAGAATATTCTGTCCACATTACTGTACAGATGTTTAAGTGAAAGTGCTGTCTAACACTTCACTCTGAAATCTTCCGCAGGTGTTTAGTTAGACTGAAATCCAGTTACCATGGCATCCAAGCTGGTTTGAATCATTTAGATATATTTTATGTTACATTTACAAACTCAACCAGTTGTGGCAGATGGCCACTGTTGCCAAGTGCTTGCTCATGGTGCAAATTTTTGGGTCTCTGTAAATTATATTAAAATGAGTACGAAATGAGTCTACAGTGGCTCTTAATGGAAGGTATCATAAGATAACTTCTATATAAATTAACCTGAATTTATTTCTATGATGCTTTAATCCAAATCTTCTTACAATAAGTGCATTGCATGTGAAACAACCCAGACTTTCAAGAATCATCCGAACATCAAGATAGATGATAGATTTACTTTGTTGTGGATCCAATGAGCGGTACAGTGGTTAGGCTACTGTCGCCTCACAGCAAGAAGGTTCCTGGTTCAACCCCAGCTGTGGTGCATGGGTTCCAGGTACTCCAGTTTCCTCCCACATGCAGGTTCATTGGTGACTCTAATTATTGCCCATAGAAAAATGGATGGATCAAACGATCAATGAATTGACAAATTATTTTAGCTCTAACTTTATTTACTGGTAGGAGTTTGTCTGAAATGTAGTAAAAGTATAACCAGTGTGAATATTGGCCACTTCCTCAGCACATATACACACACCAACACACACTCACACAAATATCCATCATGTCAGAGATAGACAGCCTCTAACAGATCACTTCCATATTTCACAATAACTCAAAGTGCAGTCGTGATGTACAAAAACTGAGATTGAGCGTAATAACACATGTTGAATGAATTCCTGTACGGAGTGGATTAAAGCCAGACGTCTCTCTGTCTCTCTCTCTCCTCACACACACACACACACACACACACACACAAACACACGCTTGGAGGATTTGCAGTGCGATCTTTGGAGCCTGAGATTTTCGGAGGTAAGCCAGACATAACACTTGGCCGTCTAAGAAACTGGCCTGTGTCCAACACATAGAATACAGTCCTGGGAATATTTTTAATTGCACTTAATGAAATTAGTTGCAGTCGCAATATCACAAGTTCATATTACAGTCATGAAATAACATTGATTACAGTATCTGTATACTGTATTAAAATAAAAAAAAACAACCGCGCCTCAAACTTAAGACCAAAAGCTGGAAGTTCCTTGACTTTTATCTACTGATGAAGATCATGTAGTCAAGTAGTTGACATCAAAGGAACTGCCCTAAGCTGGTTTAAGTCGTATTTTTTAGATCGATCTCAGTTTGTTCACGTCAATGATGAATCGTCCATGCAGACCAAAGTTTGTCATGGAGTCCCACAAGGTTCTGTACTTGGACCACTTCTATTTAGTTTATATATGCTTCCTTTAGGGAACATTATTAGGAATCACTCAATCAATTTTCATTGTTATGCTGACGACACCCAATTATATTTATCGATCAAGCCTGATGAAACCAATCAGTTAACTAAACTCCAAGCATGCCTTAAGGATATAAAAAGTTGGATGACCTACAATTTCTTGATGTTAAATTCAGACAAAACTGAAGTTCTTGTAATTGGACCCAAACACCTCAGAAACTCTCTTTCTAGAGACTTAGTTACTTTAGATGGGATCACCCTGGCCTCCAGCTCCACTGTAAAGAATCTTGGAGTTGTTTTTGATCAGGATTTGTCCTTTAACGTCCACATAAAACAAATTTCGAGGACTGCATTCTTCCACTTACGTAACATAGCTAAAATCAGACGCATTGTCTCTCAGGCGGATGCAGAAAAATTAGTCCACGCATTTGTTACTTCAAGGCTGGACTATTGTAACTCTTTGTTATCAGGCTGCTCTAATAAGTCTCTTAGGACTTTACAGTTAATTCAGAATGCTGCTGCACGTGTTCTGACAGGAACCAAGATCAGAGATCACATCTCTCCCATTTTGGCTTCCTTGCATTGGCTGCCTATTAAATCTAGAATAGAATTTAAAATTATTCTCCTTACTTACAAAGCTCTTCATGGTCAGGCACCATCGTATCTAAAAGAGCTCATAATACCTTACTACCCCTCTAGAACACTGCGCTCTCAGGATGCTGGGTTCCTTGTGGTTCCTATAGTTTCCAAAAGTAGATTGGGAGCCAGAGCTTTCAGCTATCAGGCTCCTCTTCTGTGGAACAAACTACCTTTCTGGGTTCGGGAGGCAGACACGGTCAACACTTTTAAGAGTAGACTTAAGACTTTCCTTTTTGATAAAGCTTATAGTTAGGGCTGGCTCAGGTCATCCCTTAGTTATGCTGCCATAGGATTAGACTGCCGGGGGACTCCCCCTCCCCCCAGGGTTATGCCTAGCCAGGCACGGTATTGGTTGAAGATGCAGTCACATCTCCCTTACTGGAAACCCTCTATTGACTCTCTCTCTCGCTCTCATCTCTCTCTCTCTCTCTCTCTCTCTCTCTCTCCTCTCTATATCTATCCCTCCCCCTCACTCTCCCTCTCTCTCTCTCTCTCTCTCTCTCTCTCTCTCTCCCTCTCTATCTCTTTCTCTCTCTATCTCTCTCCATCTGTGGACATGTCTCATTAATGCATGTTACTAACCAAACTTCCCCCGGAGTTTCTGTGCTCTGGTCGTCCAGCAGGTTCTCGTGGATCATGGCTGCTGCTGTGTCCTGCACGACGCCCACTACATATATTATTACTACCATATCTGTTACTGTAATCATTTTTATCATTCATTGTAATTCATTGTCATTTTATCAGTCATTGTACAATTTGTTTGTGTTGAATTGTCCTGTACACGTGACATTCATTGCACGTCTGTCCATCCTGGGAGAGGGATCCCTCCTCTGTGGCTCTTCCTGAGGTTTCTTCCACATTTTTCCCTGTTAAAGGTTTTTTGTGGGCAAGTTTTTCCTCACTCGAACCGAGGGTCTAAGGACAGAGGGTGTCACTCCCTGTACAGATTGTGAAGCCCTCTGAGGCAAATGTATTTTGTGACTTTGGGCTATACAAATAAAATTGATTTGATTTAGTGGTTGAAAATCCAGGACATTCACAATGAAAATAATTTTGTGATTTGATGAAAAGTCTTGTAGTTTTGTTTTGTTTGATAAGTCTTCATTAACCCGAATACCCATTCTATATTAAGAAATAATCCTAAATAAAAATGATAAAATTAAGGATGTTAATTATAACTAGATTATCTCAGTGTTTGTTCTCTCTTTTCACTCCTCTTGGTTTTCCTCTTGCCTCGTTCCTCAAACATCCAGAGGTCAGTGCTCCCTTCTTTCCCTAAACAGAAGAGGCAAACAGCGAGGAATGTGAGTGTCACAGTGTAAGTCGACACTGCATGTGTGTGTGTGATTCATCAGTTGGAGGTCAAGATATTGTCTGCACACTCCAAAATCTTCTGACCAAACATGAGTTGAGCTGGTCACCCTCTCTCTCTCTCACACACACACACACACACACACACACACACACACACACACAGAGCATGTGAGCTGGGATGGAGGCGTGTGGAGGAGGTCAGGGTCAGTTCAGCAGCAGGAAGTCGTGCACAGAACGCTGTAAGCAGCCAGAGAGTAGCCCAGACACCATGAGGAGGAAGACTCACTTACAGACACGTCATCTACATTTCTGATCATCCATGTACACAGTTAATAAAAAATGCTGCTTTTAAGTCATTTATTCCCTTAAATTGAAACTTTGAATTTATTTTGTTGCCCCAAATGTAAAAATAAAATAAATAAAAATAGAACAATAAATAAATGTAATCTATTTTATGAATGAATAATGTCAAACAGGTAGGAACAGGATGAAAAAAGAAGTGGCTAAAAAATGTTTTTAATAAATGTTAGTATGTTGTAATTTTTTAAACAAAGTTGAGATTGCCTGAGATGTCTTTATTCTGACAACATCAAACCAACATAACCTGTTATTAACATGCATAATTATTAAACATGTTAGCTTTATGTGTTAGCATTGCATTAAACTGTCACATGTCGCTTGTTAGACATTGGATGTGAAACAGCAGTTATAACTGTGTCATGAATAATTCAAATCACTTGAAGTAAAGTAATATATTATATATAATGTATTTCAAACTATCTGAGGTAATTAAGTATCATTTATACAGATTGCTCATGATCACTTTATTGAGAGTTCTTGTGCAGCAGATGGTTTGGTTTTAAAGCTCATGCTACTGTTACAAAGCCCTGTGGCTGCAGTTTGTCTGCTCAGCTCGGATCCAGATCCAAATTTTTAAGCTCTTGTTCCAGTTGTTTGGTCAGCACAGCTTTCACAGAAATCAAATCAATTTTATTTGTATAACCCAAAGTCACAAAGTACATTTGCCTCAGAGGGCTTTACAATCTGTACAGGGAGTGACACCCTCTGTCCTTAGACCCTCGGTTCGAGTGAGGAAAAACTTGCCCACAAAAACCTTTAACAGGGAAAAAAGGTGGAAGAAACCTCAGGAAGAGCCACAGAGGAGGGATCCCTCTCCCAGGACGGACAGACGTGCAATGGATGTCACGTGTACAGGACAAATCAACACAAACATATTGTACAATTACAATAAATGATAAAATGACAATGAATCACAATGAATGATAAAATGACAATGAATTACAATGAATGTAGCAGTAGCAGATATGGTAGCAATAATGACAGTAATAATATGTGTAGTGGACGTCGTGCAGGATCACAGCAGCAGCCACGATCCACGAGAACCTGCTGGACGACAGAGCACAGAAACTCCAGGGAAGTTTGGTTAGTAACATGCCTTAATGAGACATGTATGTCCACAGATGGTAAGAGGGGAGAGAGAGAGAGAGAAAGAGAGAGAGAGAGAGAGAGAGAGAGAGATGGTGTGTGTGTATGTGTGTGTGTGTGTGTGAGTGTGAGTGTGAGTAGAGAGAGAGAGAGAGGGTTTTCGGTAAGGGAGATGTGACTGCATCTTCAACCAATACCGTGCCTGACTAGGCATAACCCTGGGGGTCTTTAAAGTGGAGCTGGAGGCCAGGGTGATCCCATCTAAAGTAACTAAGTCTCTAGAAAGAGAGTTTCTGAGGTGTTTGGGTCCAATTACAAGAACTTCAGTTTTGTCTGAATTTAACATCAGAAAATTGTTGGTCATCCAACTTTTTATATCCTTAAGGCATGCTTGGAGTTTAGTTAACTGATTGGTTGCATCAGGCTTGATCGATAAATATAATTGGGTGTCGTCAGCATAACAATGAAAATTGACAGAGTGATTCCTAATAATGTTCCCTAAAGGAAGCATATATAAAATAAATAGAAGTGGTCCTAGTACAGAACCCTGTGGGACTCCATGGCAAACGTTGGTATGCATGGAGGATTCATCATGGAGAAAGTCACACAGCTGATTAGCGACAGCTTTCTCAAGTATCTTAGACAGAAAGGGAAGATTTGATATCGGTTTGTAGTTGGCTAAGACCTCTGGGTCTAGAGTGGGCTTTTTAAGAAGAGGTTTAATTACAGCTACCTTAAAGGACTGTGGTACATATCCTGATAATAAAGACAGATTAATCGTATCCAATAAAGAATGACTAACTAGAGGTAAAACATCCTTGAGCAGCCTGGTTGGGATGGGGTCTAAGAGACAGGTTGACGGCTTAGCTGCAGAAATGATTAAAGTTATTTGATGAAGGTCGATGGAAGAAAAAGAGTCTAAATACATATCAGGTTTTACAGCTGTTTCCAAACTTGCTGTATCAGAATGCAGATCAATGCCTGTTGAGGGCAAGAGGTGATGGATTTTGTCCCTAATAGTTATAATCTTATCATTAAAGAAGCTCATGAAGTCATTGCTACTTAGACCTAAAGGAATAGATGGTTCAGTAGAGCTGTGATTCTCTGTTAGCCTGGCTACAGTGCTGAAGAGAAAAATGGGGTTGTTCTTATTCTCCTCTAATGAAGAGTAGTAGGCTGCTCTAGCATTACGGAGAGCCTTCCTGTATGTTTTGAGATTATCTTGCCAGACTAGATGAGATTCTTCCAGTTTAGTGGCACGCCATTTGCGTTCAGATTTACGTGCCTTTGCTTTAATTACGAGTCTGCTGGCTATCCATGGTGCTAGCCTTCTTTGTTTAATTGTCTTCTTTTTTCAGAGGTGCAATAGAGTCTAGAGTTGGCCTAATGCCTGTAGTACTATCAACAAGATGATCTATTTGTGGGGCTAAAGGAAGCAGACAAGTCCTCTGTTACAGTTAGACATGGCATTGATTCAATGCTGAAGGAATCACTTCCTTAAATTTGGCTACAGCACTATCAGATAAACATCTGCTGTAGGAGTTTCTACACAAAGGCTTATAGTCCAGTAATATGAACTCAAAGGTTATTAAAAAATGGTCAGACAGAAGAGGATTCTTTGGAAAGACAATTAGATTATCAATTTCAATGCCATATGAGAGAACAAGATCAAGAGTGTGGTTTAGACAATTAGTCGGTTTATTTACACTCTGACAGAAGCCGATTGAATCTAAAAGAGATAAACACAGTACTAAGACTATCATTGTGGTTGTCCACATGAATGTTAAAATCACCTACAATAAATACTTTATCTGTTTTAAGGATCAAGCCTGATGCAAATTCTGCAAATTTAAGATAAAGATAAAAATTCCGAATAAGGACCAGGAGCTCGATATTCTGTAACAAATAAAATTGGCTGCAATGGCTGTTGGAGATGTTGATTTAATTTTTATTAAGTTTTTATGATGAACTCCTCTTCTGTTTGTTTTATCTTTAAATAATGTAGGTGGACGGGGGACAGACACAGTCTCTATACTAAAGGACTGAGTGGGCAACTGCTCTAATGGAGGCGCAGAGAAGCGTGTAAGACTGCAGCTCTGCTTCCTGGTCTCAACTCTGGGTTGTAGACATGGTTTTGGTCGACTAATAAACTTGGCCATATTTCTAGATATGAGAGCTGCTCCATCCAAAGTGGGATGGATGCCGTCTCTCCTAATCAGACCAGGTTTTCCCCAGAAAGGTGTCCAATTGTCTATTGGAGCCCACATCGTTTGCTGGACACCACCTCGACAGCCAGTGGTGAAATGACGACATTGGGGAGGGGACCAGAGAAAACTACATCGTTTTCCGAGTCCGACATCGTTTTGGCATATTCACACACTGATGAAACATTAATTTTAGTGACCTCCGATTGGCGTAACCGGGTGTCATTACCGCCGCCGTGAATAACAATCTTACTGTATCTACGTTTATCTTTAGCCAGCAGTTTAAAAAAAGACTCGATGTCGCCCGCTCTGGCCCCCGGGATGCATTTAACTATGGCCCCCGGTGTCGCTAACTTCACGTTTCGGACTATGGAGCTGCCAATGACCAGAGTTGGCCTCTCAGCGGGTGTGTCGCTGAGTGGGGAAAATCTGTTTGAAACGTGGAGCGGTTGGTGGTGTACCGTGGGCTTCAGTTTGGGGCTATGCCGCCTTCGAACAGTCACCCAGCCTCCCGGCTGCTCGGGAACTACCGGGGGACGGCTAACTGAAGCTACCTGTGGCTGTACCGCACCGGCTACAGAAGACTGGCTAACTATCTGCGCTACTGACTGTTCGGTGGTGCGGTACCGTGCCTCTAACTCACTGACCCTCGCCTCCAGAGCTACAAATAAACTACTTTATTACAAGTACCGTTATCACTAAAGGAGGACGAGGAGTAACTGAACATGTGGCACACAGGGCAGGAGAGAGCAGGAGAGGAGAGAGGAGAGTAGAGAGAGGAGGGAGAGACGCCATTGCTAAAGCTAGGCTAGTTAATGTGGCTAATAGAAACTGGTGAAACTAGCAGATTGTGGTTACTAGAGTTAAGAGACCTGTTTGTGCACAGACAGAACAAGTCTAAGGATAGTGCAGAGATAAGTAGATAATCGCTGATGTGAGAAATATAATGAAAATATGTTTAGGTGAGCAGAGCAGAGAGCACCGTGGCAGCAACACTGATAACCGGAAGTGACACAATACGTTACCGTAAAGCACGTCGTCATCGATGCACGTTGTCATAAAATGCTCTCACACCAGCCATCCAAACCAAATGGACGACTGTAAGATGTTACTCAAACACACCCCGTGTAGGTTCTCCTCAGTGACAAGAACTTTACACTTTAAGGTGCAGTGTCAACCCCCTAACTCACCCTCTCCTTCCAAGCATGTAGGGGAAATTATATAATTGGCCATGAAAGAAGTGAAAAACTCAAACTTGTACATATTTACAACAATTGTTTAGTTTGTCCATTGTAAAAACACGGTGGTTCAACATGGTGGACTCGCAGGGTCTGTAGACATAAAAGGTTCATTCTATGGTAACAAAAACACCAAGATTCTTATTCAAAGGTAATTCAACACTAATGAAATCATAGCTATGAATGTTATATTCCATTTAGAAAAACTGCAAGTCTACTAAACATGGTTTGAGCGTCATGTAGAGAAATATATAGGAAATAAAATACAGAAATAGCACACACAAAAGTTCTACAATGTTCTCTAAAACACAAAAAAAGGAACACCTCTAATCAGCCTCTCATTTCACTCAGCTGAGGACGGATGGAGGTATTTTCTCCCCACAGCAACAACCAGACTGTGGCTTGTTGCTCTCTCTCTGCGGCGGTGAGGAGGCAGCGCTGATTAGCTCTGACTCTGCTTGGGTTCAGAGGAGTGGAGCACAAATTGGAGCAGACCTCTAAAAATAGGACGCTTTATTTACCCCTCCCAACATCCAGGTCTTTGTGAATGTGTGCGCAGCCATGCTCTGCCAGCATCTCACAACAAGTCATTCATGCACAGAACAACAACAACACACACACACACATGCAGAGATGAAGAGGAGGATCCATTTCCTGTGAGAAGAGGCCTCTGGGTTGAATGTTGCTCTCTTCATGAATATCTTTCATTTTTCATGCAGAGGCATTAGAGATGGCATTAGTGTTGCTATGACCTGTGTGCGTGTGTGTGTGTGTGTGTGGGCATCCATGCATACAGCTATATGTTGGACTGTGTGTTGAGTGCACTGGGCCACATCCTACTAATGCATCCTCACTCATACTTTCACCATGCACACTGCAGGCAGGACGACCTTTGACCTCTGATTGATGCTTTGACCTGTGGTGGACTGCCTGCATTTGGTGGTGAAAAGGGCATCTGTCATGCTCTCCTCAGCCACCGTCTGTCTCTTCCACCACAGTCTGACACGCTCTAATGTTGCAGATTGACTTTCTCCCACCCTCCACCCCGTCACACACTGCCCCACTACATGTGGGAAGTTAGCTGGAGGCCTTAACCTCTTGTTGCTTTAAGGGCTGTGCAGCGGCCTCTGGTGTTTTTTTGATTTATGGATTAAGAAAAAGAGCCGATGATTCACTTTCAATAAAATGTTAAATGGTTTCATGGGTTTTATGGGTTTTTAAATTAAAATAAAATTGTTGAAGCAACAATCAAATTTAATAAAACAAGTTGCTTTTCTGCTCTGAATCTATTCTTGACGACAGATTTAACCTCTTGCAAGTTTGTAAAAAATTTTGATGGCTGTTGTTTATCATGAAGATCCCGACAGAGAAATAAGCAGAAGAAGAAAACAGGATCAGAGTACTGCCCACACTCTGTAATTGACAGGATGTCTCTGGAGGATTGCAATGTGAAAACACCACAAACAAATGAATAAGTGAACAGATGCAATAGATATGTGTTATCTTTAAACACTAAACTAACAGAAATGGTTGATTATATTGCAGACACAGTAAGATTAGTGTTTCCAGTTTACATGTATGAATTGCTCACTCATGTTTTTAAAAATATATGAATATAACTTGCACATCCAAGCAGACAAAGAGCAGCATTAGCATTCATCTGAAGTAGTATTTGTGTCACCTCATCAATATCAGTAAAATATTTTCTATTTTAGCTTGGTTTTTGGTCTCCACCAACTGAGACAAAAATCTGAGATTTAGAAAATTGGTTTTAAATAATCCACTATGTTCACCAGCTACTCTCTGTCTGTCTGTTTGCTGATGAGCAGGTAGTGTATCATGGTTTCTTCACCAACCAAATAAGCTGATGGAAGCTAACGTTTTTCAAGTTGAATGTAACAGGACCCAAAGTGCAAATACAGCCAAAGGCCAAGATTAAGTTTACACTGTTTATTGGTAACAGGAATGTACAGTGGTATTGAAGAGCAGGGCTGGTGGTGGCAGAATCCCCAAAAAACAGGTGCGGAGACAAAATATGGCTGGCGGTTGGGAGGGAGATTTCCAGAAGCACAGTTAAACAGAGCACAAAAACCTGCAAAGAGTTGCCTGTATTGTTAGCACAATGTGGACTGAATGATCTGGTGGTGTCTGGGAGGCTGAGCCGGTTTTGAATACTGTCTCAATGGATCAAATGATGTGGAACAGGTGGTGGGGTGAACTGGCAGGTGAGAGGGGAAAACCATGATACAAGTACAAGGGGAAAACACAGGGACGAGGACGCAGACAGCCTCCTCACAACAAAAATACAGTTGAGGAGAACTGCAGATTTGTAGTATTATTAATTATATGTATTAATATGTATATGTATTTGAATAGGACTTAATTGAGCAATTCAAGAATTTAGAATGTGTTTGTTTACCCAGACTAAGATAAACACATCGTGGGCCTTTAATGGTCGCCTCTTCTGGAACATTTGTGGAACACAAAAATAAAGCTGCTAGTAAAGACACTAGTAGTTTGCACTAAAAATATCTCCTTAAAGGAGCCAAGTTCTCGAGAGGGAGGACGGACACATTCCTTCTTCCGGTTTCCTCCCCACATCCCTGGTAAGAATAGAAACTGGAACGAACATGCAAGCTGGGGAGTCAACCCATGAATCTTCTTCACCCACAACACTGAATATGCACGCGCACACACACACACACACAGAACGAAGGCATGAAACAGACTTTTTTAAATACTTTATTTATCGAGGGAAAATCAGCTCAGCTTTGAAGCTCTTCCCCCAACAACACACTGCTTCACTTTGAGTCCCACATATTCACACTCAGTGCTGTCCAGTACAATAAATCTGGGGATTTAGCAACTTACTCAACAGCACCACAGCAGTGTGTGTGTGTTCAAACTGGCATTTCAAAGGTTGACTACTTCCTAAATCTGTGAGCATTAACAAAAAATAAACAAAAAACAACAAAAATATAACAGCAGTAATGGAATAACAATCATATGTTGTTATTGCTATGAGTAAGTATTAAGTATAAGGTTTGTATAAGGCGCTGTACAAATGAATGAAAAATGTGTTCAAGAACAGATACAGTCCTGAATAAAATACATTAATTAAGGTCAAAACTATTAAATGGAGACAAGAATCATAAAAGTCACATTCCATTAAAGCTGCACTAATCAATATTTTTATATTATCGATGGACCGCCGAATGACGACGTGTATTATGAAAAGTTCTAAAATATAAATTTTCAATTATGCTTCAGCTGGACAGTTGACTAAATTGTCCAATACCAGCAGAAATCAAAGTAAAAGACATGAATTAAGGTAAAAAATAAGTTAAGCACGGATCATTAAAATAACCCATAAAAGTGAGTCATAAAAATAAGTCATAATCAATAGTTTTTATATTGTCAATCAATCATGGCTATGTATAATGTAAAAGGTACTGCTCATAGTGTCAAACCCACAAAGAATTATCACCAGCGCTGCACTTTCACTCAGCATTTTAGCGTCTTTCGGCTCATTCTTGACCCCATAACTTCAGGTTACTTCTCTCTGCTCTCATAAATCTGGCTCCAGCAGCAGGCGGCTGTTTTCAGTGAAAGTGTTTCTCAGGAGTTGGTTGAGATCAAAACAGAGCTAAAAGTAGTTAAATTAACCAGGTGGACACAAACATGAACATACAAACTCTAAAGGGAGATAATATGTCAGTGTTGTGTTTACAGCTTGTTGCTGTCCTTCCT
Organism: Larimichthys polyactis; assembly: GCA_018985215.1. Classification (NCBI taxonomy): domain Eukaryota; kingdom Metazoa; phylum Chordata; class Actinopteri; family Sciaenidae; genus Larimichthys; species Larimichthys polyactis. The sequence goes on from JAFMOB010000101.1 coordinate 627,025, forward strand.
AAAAATGATTTGAAATTCCACAGTTTGAAGATTTGTCACACAGATTTAGGAGCCAAAGCTCGTGATGCTGGTCAGCTGAAACCATCTAAATACTTCAAAGTGCCCTCTGGATTTTTCTTCTAAACAAATAAAAGTTGACAGTCATTGTTACTCACCAGACCTCATTGTGTGTATCCTTGAGTCCTAACAAAATATGTAACGCCTTTCCCTCTTCATAAAATATTTACAAAGCTGAATTTAAAGGTTATGCTGTATACTTAGATTTGTGACATTAAGATGCCAGCAAACAGCTTGTGGATTAATGGCATCCTTAGCGGTGAGATGCCTCACTCCCTCAGCTTGGGTTCCCAGCCTGTCTCTGCTTTGTTAGTCGGTCCAGTCTGAAAGTGAAAGCAACATCTCTTTAATTCTCTTTTAATTCTCTAAATCAGCAAAATTTATAATCATGATGAAAAAAATCATGATGTCAAAATTCATCAAAATAATTGTGATTATCATCAAACAGAACAGGTACAGATGTAACTAATAACATTAACAATGGTTCCATACCATTAAGTGTCATTCATGTCAGTGAGTGAGGACGCTCAGTACCAGAGCTCTGAACTGACATGCATAAATGTGATCCAGCCATCATTCGTGTTATTCATTCCACCTGTATGTTTCCTGCATTCCCTCTCCTCCTTCTTTCTTTTGCAAACAAAACTGATGACTCAAGGTGTTTGAATGTGCTCTGTGTAACCGGCCCAGCATCAGCAAAGTCATTAGTAAGCTTTTTTTTTTGGCTCAAATCAAAAAGTTTTATCATGAGGATTTGTTCCTCTTCGGTGGGTTTTTGGCTTCACGTGAAGTCTGAACACATCATTCCATTGTGTGTTTGTTTAGTGGGTGTTGTGGCTCTTTTAGAAATTCACTAAAGAAGAAGCAACCATCCCAAGCAGACACACACTGACACACACTGACAGGGCATGAAGATGAATGGCCTGTGTTTTAGAGTATCAGTATCAGGTTGGTGAGAGAAGATCAACCATCCTAAGGTAAACCCCTCCAACAGCTGAGTGCTACCATCATGTCAAATCTTTGATTTATTATCTTTTTCTACATTGGTGCATCATAGTACGGACACATTAGCTCCACAAACAGGGCACACATGTTTACCTCCTATGTCGGTAAGCCTGTGTGCCTTGTCAGTAGCTTCCCATCTGCTTTGAAAGTCCCTGTTCTCAAAGTCAACTTTTGGTTTGAACATTTTCTGGGGGGCTTTAATGTCGCTGTGCATTCATCTGCTGACCGATGATTAGTGTGTCAATAAAAAACCTGTATGGTGGCTGTTGCAGTGCATTGTGGGTTTTGTAGTATGAGCAGTGGGAATGCAATTTACCGGCTGGCCATTAATAATAGACGTATGAAATTATCTTGTGGCCATATGAAAGTATCTGGCCACAGGCCTTGAGTTTGACATGTCTAACCAAGACCGTAACAAAACATTTTTAAAGTATACACTACTGAAACATAGTTCTAAATAGAGTTGTCACGATACTAAAATGAGTAACCACGATACTATACCAGACCAAGTATCGCGGTTCCGGGTATTATCGCGATACTGCGGCCTTTTTTATTATTATTATTTTTATAAACTGCAATGTATTTGTACAAGTTAGTTTGAAACAACAACGTTTGTTTTTTAAGCAAAATTAGTGTTGCCACTGACGCCACGGCAGACTCGCTGCTCGGGCCCGGTGCTTCTGCCATGGTGAGTGTGTTGTCTCGTGTCTGGGCGAGACAGAACTTTAGCTTGTTGTTGGTTTTGAAGCGAGTTTCTATCGAAGCGGAGCTGTCTTCGCGGAGTTCGTTCTTGCAGGCAGAAACACACGAACAGCCAATCAGCTAACAGATGGGCGGACCCAGCGTGCGGAAACAGCCTATCATATCCCTGGACGTCACCAGTAACAGGCAAACAGCCAATCATTCAGCAGCTCTGTAGTTCGGTTGCAGTTCCATGTTGGTTTGTTTACAAAGGAGTAGCATGCAGTGAGAAGCCGGGAGGAGAGCAGAGGCGGCCGCTGGCACCGGTAGTATAGTAATCCACGGTAGTACCGTCGTCTAAAATTTTGTTTGTCATGGTAAAGGTTCATGGTCAAGGTTTGCTATGCTTCTAAGACAAAAGCTGCCAGCCACTGGCTGTTTGATTCCACCAACGCTACAGTCTGGAAAGTGCATTCTCAAAGCCAAAAAATCTCAGCAGCTGGCCAAGTAATTGTCAAGGCACTGGCACTCATCAAGAACCAAATCAACCCCCTGCAGATGTATTAAGTTCAAATATTACCGATTTCCCATTTAAAAGACATATTTTCCCCTCAGCCCAAGACAGCAAGGGATCAGCAGGGGTAAGATGAGCTGTCTTAAGGGATCCACAGTCAACACATGCAGGATTTTCTTTCCCCCTGCTCTCTGTATCGACAAGTGCCAGTGGGAGACAGTGCCATGTTTCTGTGCCTGAAGATGCATTGCCAATGGGAGTCTCAGACTGGGTCTCCAGAGCTGAGTGCTGGCTGTGGCTCTCCAGAATGCCATGTTCCTTATATCATTCAAAACCAATATTTGACTAGCTGCAGTCCCCAAACTCTGTGGCACTCAGTGGTTTGAAAACAGAGAGAGAGAGAGAGAGAGAGAGAGAGAGAGAGAGAGAGAGGCTGCAATTTGAGAGCGTCAGAGGAGTCAGAGCTGTTCCCACTGCAGCCCTCCTCCTTCTTTTCCTCTTTTCTTCCTATACTGCCTTTTCTCCTTTTATTTTTCTGCAAGTCTTCATGTCTGGTGCACATGGATCCCTTGGGCTAAGAGTGGTTTTGTGCTGAATGTGGCATAAAAAAAGCATGAACTTTCTCTCTCTCTCTCTCTCTCTCTCTCTCTCTCTCTCTCTCTCTCTCTCTCTCTCTCTGTTTAATGTGAGGTCTGGATCCAAGTCTGTGGCTGGGAACGCTCTCTCTCCAGGATAAAAAAAAGTGGAGAGATCAAGAGAGAGACAGAAAGAAAATGTAAGACAGAATGAGAGAGAGAGAGAGAGAGAGAGAGAGGGAGAGAAATCTGAGACCAATCAAACCATGGCTGCTCTCCCAGAATGACTCCAAACACATGCTCCATGCCTCTCAACTCTTTTCTGTATGTTGCCTGTCTGATGTTCAGCTCTGAGTCAGCTTGCTTGAATGCATGTGCAAAGACTGCCCTACATACTGTTCACCTCCTACACTTTTCTTTCTTTTATTATCTAATTAAAGACATTAAAGAAAATGTGATGCTCCCTGTGCTATCAAGTAACTTTTGATGTACAGCAACCACTGTTGCCACAAGTGACATTGACAGGATGAATACTAAAACATAGTGTAACTCTAGCAAGTAAAGAAGAGTCATTACACAGTACGCAGTGTCGATCTGGAAATCAGAACCATACTCTAGTATATCTGAGGTACAATTTTAGTTTTAAGTTTTAAAGTCATTGTTTACAACTTTTATTTCATGCTACTTTACATGCTATAGTTCTCTACATTTCAGAAGGATTTATTGTGAAATACAAATACAGTACAATGTTATAGATTCAACTACCCAACAGTGTTTAATAGTAGTTTAAATCAGCTCCATGTCGTGTAACTACACCATCAAACCTGAAGTCTATGCATGTTTGGTTTGACTCATTTAGGCTGATTTTAATGCTGTTGTTTGAACTCGAGTGTGAGGCTGCATATATCTGTCTGTCTGTCTGTGTATGTCTGTGTCTGTCTGCCTGTGTCTGTCTGTCTGTCTATGTCTGTCTGTCTGTGTCTGTCTGTCTGCCTGTGTCTGTCTGTCTGTCTGTCTGTCTGTCTGTCTATGTCTGTCTGTGTCTGTCTATGTCTATCTGTCTGTCTGTGTATGTCTGTGTCTGTCTGCCTGTGTCTGTCTGTCTGTCTGTCTGTCTGTGTCTGTCTGCCTGTCTGTCTATGTCTGTCTGTATGTGTCTGTCTGTCTGTCTGTGTCTGTCTGCCTGTGTCTGTCTGTCTGTCTGTCTGTCTGTCTGTCTGTGTCTGTCTGTCTATGTCTGTCTGTCTGTGTATGTCTGTGTCTGTCTGTCTGTCTGTCTGTGTCTGTCTATGTCTATTTCTGTCTGTCTGTCTGTCTGTCTGTGACTGTCTGTCTGTCTGTCTGTCTGTCTGTCTGTCTATGTCTGTCTGTTTGTCTGTCTGTGACTGTCCGTGTCTGTCTGCCTGTGTCTGCCCGTGTCTGTCTGTGTCTGTCTGTCTGTGTCTGTCTATGTCTGTCTGTATGTGTCTGTCTGTCTGCCTGTGTCTGTCTGTCTGTGTCTGCCCATGTCTGTCTGTGTCTGTCTGTCTGCGTCTGTCTATGTCTGTATGTATGTGTCTGTCTATGTCTGTGTCTGTCTGTCTGTGTCTGTCTGTCTGTCTGTCTGTCAGTCTGTCTGTCTGTCTGTGTCTTTCTATGTCTGTCTGCTTGTGTCCGTCTGCCTGTGTCTGTCTGTCTGTCTGTCTGTGTCTGTCTGTCTGTGTATGTCTGTGTCTGTCTGTCTGTCTGTCTGTCTGTCTGTCTGTGTATGTATGTGTCTGTCTGTCTGTCTGTCTGTATGTGTCTGTCTGTCTGTCTGTCTGTCTGCCTGTGTCTGTTGTATGTGTCTGTCTGTGTCTGTCTATGTCTATGTCTGTCTGTCTGTCTGTCTGTCTGTCTGTGTCTGTCTGTCTGTGTCTTTCTATGTCTGTCTGCTTGTGTCTGTCTGCCTGTGTCTGTCTGCCTGTGTCTGTCTGTCTGTCTGTCTGTCTGTCTGTATGTGTCTGTCTGTCTGCCTGTGTCTGTTGTATGTGTCTGTCTGTGTCTGTCTATGTCTATGTCTGTCTGTCTGTCTGTCTGTCTGTCTGTCTATGTCTATGTCCGACTGTCTGTGTATGTTTGTGTCTGTGTCTGTCTATGTCTATGTCTGTCTGTCTGTCTGTCTGTCTGTCTGTGTATGTCTGTGTCTGTGTCTGTCTATGTCTATGTCTGTCCGTCTGTCTGTGTATGTTTGTGTCTGTCTGTCTGTGTCTGTCTATGTCTATGTCTGTCCGTCTGTCTGTGTATGTTTGTGTCTGTCTGTCTGTATGTATGTGTCTGTCTGTGTCTGTCTGTCTGTGTCTGTCTGTGTCTGTCTGTCTGTCTGTCTGTGTCTGTCTGTATGTGTCTGTCTGTGTCTGTCTGTCTGTCTGTCTGTCTGTCTGTGTCTGTGTCTGTCTGCCGGTGTCTGTCTGTCTGTGTCTGTCTGTCTGTCATCACAGACTGGAATTATTCAGTATTTCACAAAAACGTCCTTGTCCTGTTGCTACCTGTTTATGGCTTATTGGCTAATAATACTGATAAAGACTTATTTTCATGTGGTAGTTCTGAACTTCAGATGAGATAAATAAAGCTGCTCCATGCCTGTCAACTTTTTCTGTATGTTGCCTGTCTGAAATTCAGCTCTGAGTCAGCTTGAATGTCCTTCATGACTTCTCAGTCATGGGAATTCCCTGTAGTGCTGACGATGTAGGATATCTGACACCACAACAGTCAAATTAATTAATTGCCATTAGTCCCAGAGATGTCATGCTTAGAGCTCTTGGTTCAGTTGTCATAAGTCAACATGAACATGAAACAGACCGAGTCTGAAAGATATTATTTTCTTGGACCAAATGAACACAACTTCAGGTGAGAAAGTGACCTGAGATGACCTGAGGTGCTGCTTCTCCAGTCAAACAACAGTAAGTATGAGAACATGATTCTCACTGTAAGTCTATACAAGTGAGTGCTCAGGTTAAAATCTCAGTTTTTTGAGGTGTACACACATTAATTGATTTTTACATACGTTCATAAATCTGAGCACACGAACACGCTGAGATCCATTTTCATAACTCTTTTTCTTCTATTGCTTCAGTCGCCTTGGAGAGCTCCATCTGCTGATACATGCGTAATTTTTGATGGTAAATATGTATATGAACTTTCAGTTCTTGAAAAATAATCAGACTGTGTTGACATTGTCATATTGCTACTTAGACCTAAGTATCCATTGATTAGTTATTTTTAGAGACAACTGGCTCAGTTTCTTGAAGAAATTACGTGTTTCATCCAGGAGTTAACTGACTGGCATTGAATCCCAAGTATTTATTCATATATTTGTTCAGGTCTTCAAGAAACTAAAGCAAGGCAAGCTGCTACAATAACCTTCAATGGATACTACAACAGGAAGTGTTGCAAAGAGCAAACGTGTGTGTGTGTGTGTGTGTGTGTGTGTGTGTGTGTTACTGCTCACACATTCATTCGTTAAAGGAAGATTATTATTTATTGTTATTTCTTTCATTTTGACTTTGTGGAAGCAGATCATTAGTAACATGAACAAACACAGAGTTACTCAACATCCTGCCTCGGTCTGTCTTTACACTCAGAGCTGCATCGAGAAGAGTTACTACATAAAGAAAGCTGTTCTGCCTTTTCAGATGGCAGCTGGTGAGTGTGTGTGTGTGTGTGTGTGTGTGTGTGTGTGTGTGTGTGTGTGTGTGTGTGTGATTTATTTTAACATGGTTCAAATATGTCTTGTCTGTTGACATATTCCTTCCTATCCTATCTTTGATAAGCACCATTAACAGTACAGTACATGTTCATCTGTTTTTTGTTTTTTTCTTTTTTTCTTTTAAAGACAGGGTGGGGGTTCACTGTTTAGACAGTGGGTTGAGGGGGGAGTGGAGGTATGGACGGGGAGGGGGCTAGGGGTCGGCTGGAGTCTGGAGAGACAGACAGGGAGAGAGAGTATAAAGGATCTCATTGTTTTGAATTCCCTCAAAGGGAGAGCGAGAGGAGGGATAGGTGGGGGTGGGATGGAGGCGGTATTATGTTTCAAGTGATGTGGAGTGGTACATTTTGGTTATGGGACACCACCAGGAGGATGGAGGGGGAGTATGAAAAGAGAGAGAGAGAGAGAGAGAGAGAGAGAGAGAGAGCAAGGCTTCTAAACTTCAGTTTCCAAAATAAATATTTCCCATCAAAACCTCCTCCTCTTTCACCCTCTCTCTCTCTCTCTCTCTCTCTCTCTCTCACGCACACACACACACACGCCCAGCAGGCTATACTCAGGAATTCTGCTGCTTCATCATGCTTAAATCATCTTCCATATTCCTTTGTTTCTCTTTGTTCAGCCTGGCTGTCCTGTGAGAAAATGTTTGCTTGCAGACACACAGGCTCTGTATTAACATACAATGATACACTTAAAAAACCCAAAGAAAATGCAGTATAAAAAAAGTGTAGTAAACTCAAGATACTATGCTCAAGTTATGATTTATGAAGGCGTACTGAACTGGAGAGTGTGCACATGTGGGAACTCATGCATGAGAAGAGTATGTAGTCAGTGAAAGTGGTGACGCTCATGCCAAAGGTAGTAAAAAAAAAGCCAAATGTTCCTAATGGCTTCTTCACTTTAAAGCCTGAACACTGTTTATTTTTTGTTTCTGAAGCTGCAGTGTGTACAGAACGACCACGAGGTGTGAGATTTGGTGTGTTTGTCGGTTCATCCACTCAGCTCAGAGTTGATGTACGGTGTCTCTGTCTAGCTAAATTGTCTCTGTCAGACCGTTAAATCCACATAGAGAGTTATGATGTGAGAACATGTTGCAAACGTGTGAGTGCTGAGTCATTACATTTATAAACAGTGCTGGAATCAGTTCTGTTCAGACTAAACTCAGTACAGTTGATGATAGTCACAAACAGTATTATGGTCATGTGATCACCTGCATGTGCGTAGATTTGATCAAATTATCAGCACAATAAAGCAACTCGCTGCCAGACTCCATAATTGTATAGTTATATAATAATTTCCACATTTAAAGTGAAATCATTTATTTATTATGTTGAATAGACAAAAAGTACTGAGCGCTGATCCTTTTTTATTAGTTGTTGCTCCTATCATTTGTTAAAAATAATGGGATTAGAAATTGGGTTTGCAAAGGAACAAATACATTCAACATGTTCAGAGTGAATGTGAACATAATATTTGTTTGTTAGGGTTAAAATACTGCACAGGGCATCTTTAAAGTCACCTGACTTCCCCACACAGTTATGACTGAGTATCAGCTTCAGACTCAGTGGGTGGATTAGACTAGCTGTTTCTCATTGCTTCCAAATAAATGATAAACTGCTGGACCTATATGTGCTGAACACACCGAGATGATTTTCTGGTCCGCTTTTTATACAATGGTAATTTCCCAAAAGAGTTACAAAAGCATTTCACCAAATACAGTATGTATCCTGAGCTCCCCTGAGCGCTGTGAACTGTCAATGGTTCTAATGGAACATGTTTAGGCAACAGCCAAAAAGCCATTGCCTCACAGAATTGTTACCACATGCCATCCACTTAGCAACCACATGGCACCCAGAATGGTCCCCAAATATTGGCCATTAATGAATGATTTTGTGTGTGTGTGTGTGTGTGTGTGACAGAGAGAGAGAATGTGTGTAGCAGCTAATGACTAATTACTTTAATGACTATAAAGCACAGACAGCCATGGGAGAATACACGCAGAATGTCCAATGGGCCATGACACGTGTGTTGTTGTTTTTTTAGTTTGCACTATTAAAAGAGCCTTGAATCATATGTCCAGCTGGTAGACACACACTGTCTTTGTGTCACACCACACACACACAGTGAGAGACACACCTGTGTGTGAATGAATCACATCACCAAGGTCAACTCCTTCACTCTTCTCACAAACACACACACACACACACACACACACACACACACACACACACACACACACACACACACACACACACACACACACAGCACCCTCTGCTGCTCCATGACCCCATGCATTCATAGGTCTCATTGTGGGCTAGAGATGTGCTTGTGGCTGTGTGTGTGTGTGTGATGGGGCCCACATTAACCTCTAACCCTCATCCTGATGTCCTGCCTTATCATCAGCCATATGTTGCTAAGAAGAGAACTGGGATCCAGAAGAAGAATGATATTATATTTTTAAAGATGTCAGTCTTTTACATTTTTTTTTTTTAATGTTTCCAAGACACTCTGCTTGACATTTCAACACAAGTGATAAAGGAAGTGCAAAATACACTGACATGCATAATTAAAAAAAGACATTATAAGAACTGTAAAATCATTGTGGGTAACAATAATCAATACTAAACTAACCAGTAACATTCTAAGAGTAAGAGTTGGCAACACTTTTTTTCATACAAATTATATCATGAAACATAATTGATGATTACATATTCAAAGTGTATAAAACAGCATTTTGCTGCTCATATATTCATCCATTATCTGTAACTTCTCATGCTCATCAGGTCATGGTGACTTTGAGCAAGAGGTGGGGTACACTCTGGACAAGTCACTAGCTTATGACAGGGGACATAGAGACAAACAACCATTCACACTCACATTCACACCTACAGACAATTTAGAGTCACCAGTTAACCTGTTAAGGTGCATGTCTTTGGACTATGGGAGAAAGCTGGAGTACCCGGAGAGAACCCACATAGACATGGGGAGAACATGCAAACAGTTCTCAAAGCAAAAGTGCTCACCACTGCACAGCTGTGCTGCTGCTCATGTGTTAATCCATCACTTCTTCATTGTACTTACTTTACTTGTCAACTCACCACGCTTTTACACTGTTTGTCTGTCTGTCAGCTAAGATGAATCAACTGACACTACTCTGTGTTACGGGAAAGACTGTGGTCAGTTAGCAGGATGAAGAATGTGAACCACAGCCTCTGATGCTTTGTTGACCATCTATGCCCGCCTCCTCCCATGGAGGTTTTGTGGTGCATCGATGCTATTTCCGCCTTTGCTTGATCTTTCATGTTGTGATGCAGTCAAAAAATATATCATCGGCAAGGTGTACTTTAAAGACTGTTTAAGGGAGTTTGGTGCCGTGGCTTTGAAAACTGGATTATTTGAGAGGCTGCAGTAATTTGCAAATTACTTCAGTGTGTTTACTCGTTGACAATGGGTGTGTGTAATGGCGGTGAGCACGAGTGCGCTTATACATTAACCCATCACAGTCCCTTACAGAAAATTCAGCTGTTCTCTTCAGGTTTTTCTGGGTCGAGACCACTTGTGTTGTTGTGGGTCGAGATGTAGTTGAAGTTGATTTTCTCTGAGGGAGGATGGAGAGAGAGGAAAGAGAGGAAACGCAGGAGAGAGAGGAAGAGAGAGAGACAGAGCTGTGAGGCTCCAGATGAGACTGATTTCCTCAAGAGGAAGAGTGAGGGAGGTGCTGTCCTCGTGTGTGTGTGTGTGTGCGTGTGTGTGTGTGTGTGCGTGTGTGTGTGCGATGTGGTATGCTGTTATGTCTGTGATGTGGTTCATTTTCATCTGCATACATTCCTGTGTGTCTATATGTGTGTGTGTGTGTGTGTGTGTGTGTGTGTGTGTGTGTGTGTGTGTGTGTGTGTGAGAGAGAGAGAGAGAGAGTTGGTGGCCTGTGTGTGCATACATATGGCTATTTAGTTATTATGTGCCTAATTTGAATGTCGTGTGTTGGTGGCCTTGCTTTGAAACCCCCCCCCCCCCCCCCCCACACACACACACACACACAACTGCTCCAAGGTTCTTGCCAAGCCGACAGCCCGTTGGCGGGAGGGGCGGGGTCTGCCACTAAAAGAAAGAAATTAAGGAAGTGGGAAAAAGAAGAAAACGGGTGACAGAATGTGAAAAGACAGTTGGGGGGAGGTGGCTGAGGAGAGAGGCCAAATGGAGTAGAATGAATGCTGCAGCAAACACACACACACACACACACACACACAGAGCAGGCTGATTGCCGAGCTGATTAGCTGAGGTGCTGCTCAGACTGAAAAAGAACAAAGAGTGTATCCTCCAGTTAACACAGGGAGACAGATACACAGACTCCATGTTGAACTTTTATTAAACATCTCATACATCAGTCAGTGTCGTCCACCTCTGATATGATGACTCTGATGGATTGACAGCTGATAAGCACTGCACTGGCTTTGGGGTTATAGGATATAGGTTATAGGAGTCATATGTTACGTGCCGATTATGTCAGTTTTAAACTGAATCTGACTTTTACGTTATAGATGGATTTTTTTTGTTGTTGCACTTCCTGGAACAAACATTTTCTTTTTGGGAAGTCTCTGGGAAGAGTACAGAGTGTTTGTACCTCCAAGTGGACGACCTGAGCTGGTCCACCAATCAGATGATTGTCAGTTTGATCCCCTCCAGTCTGCATGTCGAAGTGTCCTTGGGCAAGATACTGAATCCCAAATTGCTCCTGAAGGCTGTGCCATCAGGTGTGTGAATGTGTAATGTGTGAGATATGTCCTGTAAAGAGTGGTCGGAAAGGCGCTATATAAGTACAGTCCATTTACATGAAGTCAGCATGATTCAGGACATCGACAGACATTTTAAGTTATAAGTAGTAAACCTCTAGCATGAAACATGGATGTAAACAATATAAATTTAAATGTTTTTCTGCTTGTTTTCAAGCTGCTGCCTTTAAATATATCAAACATAAATGTTTGAATCGCAGGAATTTCCTGGAAGCTTCTCTGCTCATCAACGACCACAGTGTGGGAAAATGTGACATCATTTCCAAACATGCATGCTGTGCATAGTTATTACAGAGTTTAAGTGGTCTGAAAGTCTGTTTCAGCCTGAATATGACGAAACATAAACACACTAAATGTCAGCAGGAGCTTTGTGTTTTCGCCTGCTTTCTTTTCATGTGTGCTGCTTTTAAATGAGATGAGAGGGGCTTGTGTGATTGGTCAGTCACTAAACTCGTTCCAACTCCACCTGCTCATTCAGTATTCCTCCTACTAATATGTCATGTGTTCATCATTTCTTCCATATTGCTGCAAGCTGTGTCTGGTTTGTGAAGCCATCAGTGTTCATCAAAATAATTTTTAAAAAAGTCCCACACTCTCTGTTAAGAGTTTGTAGAATGAAGCAGGAAGTTCCATTCAGCAACTTTGTTAAAGACATTCAAACCCTCAGCTCTGTCACGACATTATTGCATGCGAGCTTCATGCTGCACCTTCACTTCATACGACTATAAACTGTACTGATGACTGGAGAGCAGTGCATGTGCTGAAACAAAAGCTGCAAGCACAGAGACTTTCCTAAAGCACTGCATTCCTGCAGTCATTAGGAAATTGTCCAACTCCTTCTAAAATAATGTATTCAGATGAGCGGACTTTATGATTTAACCAGATTAGTCACTCCTAAATGCTTAATAACAGAAAAAACCTTAAACAAGTTTCACTGATTTCACTATTTGATTTTCCTGAAACTTTAAGCGAGAGAGGAGAAGGTAAAAATTAGGTCAATATTGTTTTTTTTTCTTCCTGGTTTGATGTAGAGAAAGTAGGGTGATTTCCAAACAGGCTCCACATCAATATTCATCCCAATAAGTCGCCCACTTTCATCTTTTTACATTTTCGATTCTCGCTCATTTCCATCACCACCGGCCCCCCTCAGTACTTTTTGAGGCATTCTGTATAATGTCTTAAAATCCAGGCGATGAGGTGGGCCACAGCGGAATACAAACTACTTGAGCTCCCAGTGTATCCTCGAACTATGCGGTAAAATTACTTTGCTTCCAGAAAAGAAAAAAAAAACTGTTCATTGTACGCTTAAAGATTTTTAAACTCTCCTCTTGATAATGCAGATGGAAGAAAAATGCTCTGGGTTCGGTTATTGACAAAGGTAATGTGTGATCTCCCTGAGGAAACTATTTATGTGTGATCTCCCTGAGGAAGCTGTTAAAATGTTAATGCTGACGAGGGGGAAATACAATAACACTGAATTGTGTGTGTCTTGCAGGCAGCTTCAATCAGAGAGTGATAGATACTGGCTAATTTGGGAGAAAGTTAGGTGAGAGGTATTCTGCTCCGTAAGCTTTAATGGTTCGAGAAACGCATTCCTCTTTTCTTTCTCTATCTAATGTCTATCTATTCCCTGTGTCGCTCCTCTTTGCTCTATTCTTAATTAAAGGAGGAGGCTCTCTTAATCTCAGCACACTGCACACTAATGACCTGCAGGAGGCTTTACCTCACACAAAGAGCTCTGAGAAAGAAAGGCGCAGACAGAGCGAGAGGGTCGAATCAGTGTCAGCGTACAAGTGTCTTTGTCTGAAAGTGTGTCTGCAGAGTGGGCGACGCTGTGCGCAACTCATGAGAATGTGTGTGTCAGGGTTTAACTATGTTAAACCCCCAGCCCCGGTCTGGTGGAGGAAGGGCTAAGGGGTCAGGGGTCACCTGTGGCCTGACAAAAGGGACCTGAGGCCCCCACAAAAAGCCATGCGCCTGGGAGTGGGGGCTGGGAGGAGAAGACTTATTACCATCAGCCCTCGCCTGGCCTTTAACAATGACGGATCAGCATCTGTACATCCCGACACACTGACACTTATCCCTCAGCGGGAGGGACACCACGACAGAAAGCACCAGAGGGAGAAGAGGGGGGTGGGTGGCGGACATCTGTAGATATGTAACAGCATGTTGAGCAGTGCCTGCTGTCAAGAATCAGCAGATCGGCTGATTTAGACTCCATCTGCATCTCATTGCAGCTTATCATTGAGACCAACTGGAAAAAATAACCTTAGAGTGAAGAGCGAGCGCTCCACGTACCAGCAGATGAACAGGTGCAGAGTGCAGAGCTCAGCCTTTGTCAGCCTGGACCTGCACTTCTGCCTGTTCTGCACAGCGATTCTACACAGAATGTGATGTATTGAATTAAGAAAGTTAAATGGTAACATGATTCAATATAGCCTTTTAGGTATTAAATAAATTATGGAGTTGAATTGGTGGATAATTCCATTTTTCTTGGGTATGAAAGCTCCATAGAAACAGAAGTTTGACGAAATAATCTCATTTTGAGGTCTTACCTTTCAGGTTTCTAACCACCTCTCATGGTCTTTATCAACAAATATTATTAAGAGTATTTTCCAGGTGATTAAATCTCAACTTGTACTTTGCAGGTCTTAACAAAAGACTTTATATGTGAGTGAAAGCTCTGGAAAGATCAAGTCTTTTTTTAAATCTTCATTTCCTCCCAGTATGATACTGTTATACCCATTGAAGTAATGTCCCAACACTAGTAAGCATCAAAACAAGATTGATCTGATCAGATTAATCAGACTATGAATATATGTAGATGAGATACAACAGAATAAAGCTTTAACAGCATGAGGGTTGAGAGGCATCCAGCAAATGTTGACTTGGTGCATTGTTATTGTCATGGCCATGGTTAAATTAGCTTGAGACAGATGTCATTATGTAAAAGATCTACAACAGATGACTGGAGGTTCTTGGCTAAACTCAGACGTCCATAAGAACTCCTTTAAGGTCCAATGGGATGAATGCAGAGCTGTCTGGACGGCTATTTGTCTTGGCTTCTAATTCTTATACTCAAAAAAAAAACAAAGTGTCAGATTTATCCCCTATTGATTCACCAAGCAGATCATACCATTTCATACCTGCAAGGAAAATTGATAATCAAGAGGTTGCTTATTAGTCCGGTGGACCCCACTGAATTTATGAATCCAATTAAATCTCATACCAAAAATGGAGTTTACACAGTGAAGGTTGTTCAAAGTTGTTTGGATTTAGTGAGATGCTGGGTGGAAAGTCCATTACCAGCTGCAGAAACAGAACTCACTGTTCTTATATTGTATTTGAATATTTACACAGTTTTAGATGTTTGTTTTGTTTTGTTCGGTCTGACACAATTTTGTCAAATTTGGCAATTATGCAAGTGTGAAGAGTTCCCCAAGCTTCAATCTTTCCAAACGACATAACACCAATGACCATAGATATTTGCAAGTGTATTGAACCAATGGGTGATACTTCAACGTAAGACAAGATGAAATATGTACAATGGTAATATTTGTCTGTGTATTTGTGACATTCACTTAATTATTTGTGTCAAGCATTTTTTTTCTTACAGCTCTGTTGTAGTTGTTTGCTATGAATGCTATAAATTGGTGTAACGCACATTTTTATAACTCTGCAAAAGCAATATGGGTAAAGGTGCATAACAATTTAGAAAGGGAGTCTATGAAGTGCCAATACACAGATGAAGTCAAAGGCATCTGAATAAATGAGGTAAATCCTTGCAGAGGCCAAATGAACTTTGCCTGCCAGTCCAGAAGTACATTTGTCAGTTTTAATTATCAAAATGATTTCTCGTTCAGCCTCACAGACCTGAAACAATGTTCCAATATGTTTGACATGAGCACTCGGGGACTCCATCCCTATAGCCTCCATGAAGCTATGTATAATGAATGTGGTTGACCAAGTGAAGTGCAGCTACTTCCCTTTATTGCACCTCTGCCCATTTCTCACTCTGAAAACACTATTACTTATTATAATCGGAGGGAAAAGCAAGGGAGTGAGGAAGAGTAGATTAGAAATGAAAGCAGTAGATGAAGGGTGGGTGGGGGTGGGGGGTCCTTTAGGCAAGCCTGATGAATAAGGTCTCGTGACTGATGACTAGGGCTTTCTCATGGAAATCAGCGCTGGAAAAGTAATTAGGGAGCTCTTTCATTAGCTTAAACACAGCTAGGCAAAGCGATGCTTCTGGTGCATCCCTCCCTCTCTCTCTCCTCAGCTTGCCCACCAAAGAATCCCTCTTGGGAGTATTGGATTTGTTTAGGCCTTAAGTTTTCATTAACAAACCCGCTGGGATGAATGAAGAAGAAGAAGAAGAAGAAGAAGAAGAAGAAGAAGAAGAAGAAGATGATGAAGAAGAAAAAGAGCGTCACGGAGAACTGAGGAGAAAGAGAGCACACAACACACCGAAATCAGATCATTATGGTGTTTTCTCCAAGTTATTTTTATCCCATGCAAGGCTCTGATTCAAATTAATAGTCAATTAGCCCAACTATTAACATGCATGCCAGAACTCACTCCCGTAAGAAGCTCAGGGGAAAAAAATGCTCCTCAGTCGTCTGACATTTTAACTTTTCCTCACGCAAATCATCTCCCTCTCCTTCCACTACCAGCACCTTTCTTTCTTTCTTTCTTTTTTTTTGAATGTACGTGTTGAGTTGCACATGAATGATTCAGGAAGGAGCATGCCGCTAAGTGTTTGCGACTCTTAATGCAAGTCAGTAGCTGCTTTTAATGTGTCCCTCCTCATCAACACACACAGGTACTGGCCCTTGGTGTAGCGCTGGCTCTGGCCCACATTTCAGCCATGTGATTTCACACAAAATCTGCACGCACACACTCTGCAGACCCCTGTCGCTATGCCCCGCGGCAGCCTGTACACTTCCCTCAGTAGCTGGGAGTGGGTCTGTCTGGAGAACATGAGCTCGGTAGATGCCAGGAGACTCTTTAGCTGTCAGAAAATCTTGTTTACTTTTCATTTTTACACCGCGCCACAGCCCCACTCTGGGGCTTTCTCATCCCTGCTACACTTCCAAAAAACTTGTACCGCCTGCACTTATGCTTTTCCCCTGTCTATTTCTCTTAGCGACTCAAAACCAACTGGTGAATTTAAGAGCCGACTCCAACAAATATACACAGTTGTTTCTACAAGCACAACTCTGTCAAGTTTTAGGAAAGAAATGGCTTTTTGCTGGTGTTTGGCTGAGTATGCACCACATGAGACTCACTGTTGGTGTTTGATTGAAGAGATTCTCTTAGATTATATGACTTCGGTCGTGAATTTCCTTCCAAACCTTGCCTCTACTGGAGGTCAAACAAAGCTCAGGATCATGCCGAGGTCATTAGCTAGTTAAACGCTAAAGCCTTTAAGGTTCACCAGATGAGGCCCAAGCAGTTTCCTCCCCAGGTCCAACCTGGAATGTGTTTAGATAAAGCACATGGGTCTGAGAATCATTAGGATAGGTCTGGTTATGGGCCGTGTAATAAGTACACTCTTTAGTATGTCCTTCCCCTTGGGCCACCATGATAAACACAATTGCTGTTTTCACTGTCTGGACCTTTTAATTAAGGTCATAAAGCAAGATCCTGAATTGACAACAAATAGCACTGGATTGCCTGAAATAGCTGGTTACTGTGAAACTCGAGAACTATAGAGAATGTTGGCGTCTGTGTGGGCTACTGTAGCAGACCGTTATGAACAAAGCTCTGTGGTGCACCCAATTACTCATTGGGAGATTTGTTTGCCTGTAAAGTTGGTAAATTGATAGCTCATAATGAAAAACTAATCTGATGAGTAGCCTCCACTTTACAGTTGGTCTGGTGTCTAATTGCAATATAACAGCACTTAAAAAATCGTTAAAATTGAAAATATGATTGTTATAGCAACAGCTTATTAGTTCTGTTGTAATGAATTAGATACTTGCTAATTACATTTGTGCAAGAAGTAATCTGTTTACAGTTTAATAACCAGTTGCCCCTGCAATGCCGGGCTGATAAAATATCAACAGTGGTGGGTAATTGCACACAAAAGGGCAACAAAGTGAATTTTCAACCGAAGATTAAAACAGAAGGAAAACAGGTCTCAGGCCCTGCTGTGGACAACTTCGAAATCCAAATCACAACAGAGGGAGTCTGTCTAGCCTGCTGCGAAAGCTGATCCTGGGATCTATAAGAGTTTCCACGCAAGTGGCCCCAAAATTAAGAACACGTGGCGCTCTGGTCAGAAAGATTCTACCCCCACTCTAAAAATGAAAAAGAGAGAAAGAAAAGGCAGCGCCTGCCTCACATCTGCCAAGACAAACAGAAAAGAAGAAGCGGGGGCTGGTGGGCGGCTGCGGGTAGTAAATCTTTAGTCTAATGAATGAGCACTGCCGAAAATATGTCACCCATTGGGCCTGCACGTGGTAAACATTCAACTCAAGCCACATAGGAGGCCTTTGTTCGCTCTGCTCTCCCCCTCCGACACCCAGAAAAACTCCTTACTTGCTGCTGTCCTCCCTCTATTGTCCTGCAAGCATGCGTCACCCACAACTCTGAGACAGTTTAAAAAAAAAAAAAAGCCTAATGAGTTGACACTCTCCCGTTTTTTGGGCAAACTATGATTTTAGTGCAAGGAGGAGCATGCCGCATAATGTAAAAAGTTTTATGACTGACACCAAAGCAAACAATGAGACAAAGTTTGCTACCGTGTGTAGGGTAGATGAGCAGACAGAACAAGTTTGAAATGGAACCAAAATTAGACAAAAAGAAGGTGTTCGCTTAACATCTGGCAGATAGTCCTCAGAACTACCCTTTTGAAGATAGAGAAAGAGGTAAAAAGAGGGGTGGGGTAGAATGAATACAGGTGGATTGATACAAAAAGATAGCATTTGAAAGTTTAGTGCATATTACACTGTGACAACAACTGGCTGGATGCTATTCTGCCAGTCCAAACATATGAAAAGAGGGCGTAGTCCCAGAGAGGCTATTGTGCAACTTCAAAAACAAGTGATCAGGTATCAGGGCAGCATATGCCAGACGTGTGTCCGTCAGAGAGGCAGGCTTTGGCTCTGTCATAACATGACTGCAGGGAAGGACCTGCTGTAAAAGTTCCTGTGATCATCCTAAACTGTTCGTACATGTAACATAAAACTACTGCAAGTCTTTTGAGGCGAACCAGAGAAGTCAATTAGCCTTTGTGGCAGAGAAAACCTACCGGCAGAGTCCTCGCAGACGGATACCTTTGTGGTGTTTGTCAGCACTGCTCTAATATACAGAGCAGGGTCGATGACAACTTGCTGCTTGCAGAGAGTATCGACGAGATGTTCCTGATTTTTGAAGCTCATGAATATTTCATGAGTTGTGAAACAACTTCAACAAGAGCCTAGTTTAAAATCTGTAACTTCTGAGCTCAGGCTACAAATGCATCTTTGCACAAGTCCCTCTATAGAAATGAAAATAATTTCTTTTTCTTTTCAGGGCAAATCATCCCTGCACATTCAGAGACCTTTTTATACTGTGTGGTTTCTTTGTAAGAGCTGCTCTTCAAAGCGAAACAGGACATTTAAAAGCTTCTTTTCAAAACACGGAGAAAGTCAACAAGGTAAATGGTGGCGGTGCACAGCACATACCTAACAAGACAAGGGTCTTGTATACAGCTCGAAAAGCCCATTACCAAGTCAAGGAGCTCCTTCAATACCTCCAAATGTGAATGAAGTCCTGGGGGGCAGTTAACAAGACTGCACCCCAGGTAGGAGCAGGGGCTTTATGGATGGGCTGGCAATCCCAGCAAAGACAATCAGAGCTGATCAGAGACGAGAGCAGAGCAAACAAGCTTTTCTGCTGCAGAGAAAGGCTAACAGGCTTTACAGCATGTGAGGAACCCAGCATGAACACTCCCACATGTGATGTAAACAATGCAGTAATTACAACTTTTCCTGAATTTACATGAAGAATCCATCTGTTACTTTGTTATTGTTTTTTTTCTTTTGTCATGTGACACAAGCCAGAAGTATTTAATAATACACAATACAAAAATGATGTTGATGCCAATGCTGAATACTATTCAAACTGTAAGAACAATCTACCTGATGTAAAGTTGTTTATAGATACTATTGCATTGTTGGCTGTTGGACATCTTTGTAATATGGATGTTCTGTCACTCAGACTCTCTTACTCGGAACACCCCAAAAATATAGGGCATATGGAAAATAAAGAAATATCTGATGTCAGTGTTGAGGTACAGATTTTTCAAGAGATTCAAGATTACCTTTAATTGTTGAAAAATTCTATTACAAATTACCTTCATCATAATTCTAAAGGTATACATAAAATCAGTGCAGTGTGCAAATGTTCTGGTGTAACTGATAGCAACCATGTGCTTAAAACAGTCAATAAATAGCACAACTCTATTTGTCTTTGTCTGACTCCATAGGCGTCAAGACTCAACACCTTGAATACATCATAAAGGCATCATCTCAATATTTTTCCTATAGGGAAAACAGATTAAGATACATTCAGCGGCTAACATGTAATTGAGCTCCATTTTGGTCGGTGTGTCGATATCTAGGTGGATCCAAGCAGCACATTTCTTCATGGAGCCTGCCTGGTGCACAGGGGAACTATCACACTGCAAACATAACAGCCAAACACAAACTGTTGACACAAAGTTGGAAGCACATTGTTGTCTAAAATCTCATTGCATGCTGGATTATTTACATTTACCTTCATTAGACCTACAGAGCAGAGTCTAACATTAACCTAAAGTATTTTAACAGAATTGTGCTTGTGCTGTTGTTGTTAGTGTTCCTGTGGATACCTGGAAATGTAGATCACATGAAATCATGCTGTGCTAGCTTCTACACTGCAACAATGGAGTTTGATTCAAAGGCACTGACGCCAGAATGTGACATCTCTCTAATCAAAGTGCACCAAAGTTTAACAGTTACCCACTGAGAAATGGAGAAGAGACAGATTCAAATTTGC
Source organism: Larimichthys polyactis (assembly GCA_018985215.1). Classification (NCBI taxonomy): domain Eukaryota; kingdom Metazoa; phylum Chordata; class Actinopteri; family Sciaenidae; genus Larimichthys; species Larimichthys polyactis. Next base: position 647,398 of record JAFMOB010000101.1, read on the forward strand.
TGCTTGCATGATTGCAGATCTGTCACCATACTCTCTGTCTTCTTTCTTTTTGTTTAATTTTGCAACATCTTCTCTTCATTGTCACAACTGAGCAAAAAAACACTTTTCCTCTGAGACAGAACTTTTCAGAAATGTGGGAAGTTGGTGTCTGTTGTAAACATTGCAGGCTGAGGATGCAGCAAAAAAGTTCAACTTTGTAAGATTTCATCACAACTGCTGAGATACAGTGAACACACACACATCCACATACATATTGAAGAGACATAACTTAAAATAATAGCTCAACACTTAAATATGCATATTTTGTTCAGAGTGAGACAAAAAATGAGAAGTAAAATATCAGTCTCATGTAGCAGTGGTTACTATGAAGCAGATCGGGGATGTGATAAGCTTAACTTAGCATAGCAACAGGACTGGAAGCAATGAGAAACAGCTAGCATAGCTCTGCCCAAATTTAAAGGACCAATGTGCTAGATTCAGTGGCATCTAGCGGTGTAGTTGCTGATTGCGGCAGCCTCACTTCACCCTCCTTATTAGCATGAAGGAGAAACTCTAGAAACGTGGCGGTTCAACATGGAGATAAGGATTCTTATTTTTAGGTGATTATACGCGAATGAAAACAGTTCACTAACTCTATGACAATGACAAATCAGGGACAGTGAAATGTGGAAAGACATCTGAACATTTTATTTGTAGTGTTGTTGTGTAATTGTGGTAATTTATGTTTTCCTTGTCATATCACATGACTAATTGATGAAATTGAATACACTATTTGGCCAAAAGTGGAAAATTTGGTCTGGATCTGTTTTTAATATTTTTGGCTCAGTGCCTCAGCTCCAATGAAGATAAATCTTCTTACAGTGTAAAAAGAAGTTTTAGACAGTTAGTGTTCCTCCAACTTTGTGTCTTTGGATTTTTCCTTTGCCTTCTTCAACATAACAATGTTGGTTTTCCCAGTTTGCTGTGGGAGAACTTGACTGTCCTCCACAGAGCTCTGACCCCAACAACATCCATCACCTGTGGGATGAACCGGAAGACAGACCGTGTGCTCAGCTTAATCATTCCACATCAATGTTGAATATTACTATTGCTTACTATTGCCTTTGGTGGGTGCAATGTTTTGGTGTCCACATATTGGCTGTGTATCAATGCTTTGACCTGCAGGGTTGGAATTTTGCTTTAATACTGTGCCAGAAATTATTTTTTGTAACAGCTTGACTTTAGACTGATTCACACTTTATACTGTAACAAACTGCACTTGAAGCGATGATCAGCTGGTGATGTGTCACATTTAAATGTAGGCCTTGTGATGTGTCATCTCTGGCCAGGCTTGGTGGGTGGAGGAGAAGATCCTGACTCCCCTCTCGCTGAGCCCAAATCCCTTCCGTCTCGCGCGAGCTAACAGCATGGTAATGATATGGTGGCAGATGCTCGCGTGCCTTTACAATCCTCCCAACTCCCCCGACGCACGCCGAGACACCCCTTCTGCCTGATAAAGACAGAATATCTACATACAGGGATCAAACATTCATTCAGAACTAGTGATTTTAACGAGGCTGTTATTGAAAATGATTGTATTGCTGCTATCTTTGCTAGTAACATTACTGCCTTAACCCTTTCCTGGCAGGATATCTGAAATGGAAATAAGAAGAATCAGACAGAGTGGTGGAAATGGACAGAGCACATACTTCTCCATGTTCTAAAATAAGTGCAAACATGACACAAACCCCACCAACACTTCCTCCATCCCCCAATACCCCTGGTGTGCACACTGATTCTCTGGGGGAGGGGTGATGGTTTGGGAGGGTTTCCCCATGCCTCTCTCCACCTGCTATGCAGCCTTTGTCATTTGGATCTCCTGCTTCATTTCAATGACAAAGTTGCTGAGCCCTTTACCCTGCAACCTCCAAACTCCTTTCAGTAATTTTATGGTCCCCAAGGGCAGAAATGCTGCATCCACCCCATCACCCACCTCACTCATCCTCCCTCCAACTGGACATATGAGTGGTCTGGGATGACGGAGTCACCCTTCTGGCTTCTCTGTGAAGAGGAACCAAAGTTAAACATGACTCTGAACACTTAATGTACTGACAATTGAATGTGATTGCATCTTCAGATCATTATTATCGCCACCAGTTAGCCTAAGTTTCTGATTGATATGAGTCTTTAATTGAAATCTTGATATCTGACAGTGAGGATGTAACAGAATTAGGTTGTGTTAGTATCACACACAGTGCAGTCCCCTGTTGCAGCTCTGCGGCAGAGGCTCTGTTGGGATTAAAGAAACTTCCTGGCTGAAATCTTTGTAACGTGTCAAGCTTTTGTTTTCTTTTTTCTTTTCCAGAGGAAATGTGATTTGAGCGCATTCTCGACTCCAGTAATGCCATTACTCACCGCACCGTCAGCTCCTCACCAGGGGGGTTGTAGCACTATGTGTGCAGGAGCAACTGTCTGTGGCTAACGTTGTTATATGTTACGTGATTCTTTCGTCCACGGTTTATTCTTTTGTAGACATGCCGTGGTACCATGTTACCATGTCTGCTACCATGAGAGACACCACAGTGTTGTTGCTGCGCATTGAGGGAGCTTTGCACCGTGTGTAATGGTTCTGTTAATGCGTAATCAGCTGGATAAAACTATGATTTTACCACTTATAAGCATTAAATGAAACAAAATACATGCAGATTTAGGTCTGTAAAGCAACCTTTGATTCTTACAGTAGCATGAATTATAGTGAGTGTGTCCAAATTTGATCTTGTTGCATGAAAATCCTCTAAATTAATTTCATTTTATTGTAAAAGCCAAAAACATTCAGTTATTAATCTCTCCAGTCTGTTTTCTCCAGTTTTAGATGAACTGTCATCTCAACACTCAAAAAAAGTCAGTAAAATGTTTTATTTTGGATTTTCCATTTTCCTCAAGTGATCTGCTCATATTTTCTGTCAGTTTAATTTTCCAACATGAAGCTTTTAATACTGTTCTCCACTGTGTTATCCATTATTGCCAAAAATGTAGCCAAGTGAAAAAAATGTATCTGAAAACTTGGTCAAAAATGTTGGAATCAGTATTAAAACACACCCGCCGTGTGTCCATCTTTAATTGTAGAATGACCTTGTGTCTGCAGTGATAGCTGTGGTGCTGAATGGAGTTCAGTTTTTGATGCATGGACTCCAGCAATGATTAACTAATACAAAGTTAGGGCATGAAAGGTCTCCTGGTCCATGACCAACAGCCAAGTCAACAAACTGACTTATTTGGCTGTATCACTTGAAGAATTTTGTGTGTTGCATGGCGCCCTGTGAGCCATACTTAATTATATTCTGAGCAATGTTATGGTCATCAGAATATAACATTCAGTCAGATGGCTGTTAGCTATGACACACATTAGCTTTAGTAAGAATATTATAGAGAATTTCAGAGTGGTCACTGTGGTCATAGGCTGTGATGGACATGGTAAGCTAACGCTAAATGTTCGCAGTCGTTCATAATAACACGAAACAAGCATCTTTAAATTCTGGACTAAATCGACATTTTGCCCTTGTCGAGTCACTCAACATCCATCCATGTGTGTGTGCGTGTGTGTGACGGCTCACGGAGCCGATGTCCATGTGTTTGCTCAGAGACAGATGGCGGTGCGGAGAGCCCGTTCCCACGGGTCACACATAGGAATTTAAAATGCAGATAAAATCCATCACAGAGACACATCCTCTCAAAGATGCCGGGCCCAGATAATTTGCTCTGTTGAAACCAATCAGCGCACCAGTTATCAGATATGGCTCGCACTCCAAATGAAACTTATTGAGAATATAAGTCTGCGCAGCGCAACTCATTACTTTCCGAATGATTTGGGGAAAATGGAATCTGGGGAGCCTTTAGAATGGGCTTCTGCTGGCTTACTGGAGACTGTGACACTCTGATGAGGATGTACTATACAAATGTTCACTTTGATGTGGACACATTTAAGAGCGGAGAACGGATTAATACATGTCATAAAAAGACTTATCAGCCTCTTTGATCTTTATGCCCCTTTTTGCTTCACTGAAACATATCAGCAGCTATGACACATTCAAATAAAGGCAATCCAAAGTGCACCGAATGCTTCTCATTATTACTAAACAGTAAAGTTCTCTGCAGCAATATGGGCAGGATATTAGATTTTATCTGACTGAGGCTAATTCTCACTTGGTGTTACTCGGCTGGGGGGCGGCAGGGTCTGAATGGATGGTAATTGTTGGTTTGGGTTGTCTGAGGCCCAGGCCAGATGGCCTGGTGCTCCTCTCATAAAGCTTTGCTTGCCCAGTTGTTTGCTCTCTGAGCGACACTTTGAGTTTGCAGGATGGTAATTTGGTCAGATCAGGAGTTGTAAGCTTCCATAAAACATTATTATGCAGCCAGAGGAGGAGGAGATCTGCCAGAAGAACACACGTGGGGGTCAGCTGGATGGATGGCAAAGCACTGGCCATACTTTAACCCTTAGTGCAGATTGGAAGAATCTATTTAACAGACTCACAATTAAATGGAAACATTCTGGGACAAGTAAAATGCCATCATCTTTTTTATGAGCTATTTGATTTAATTATTTAAGCAGTTGTGATAGTTTTCCTTTTTTCGTGGAATTATTTGACATTTTTTAAATTTAATTAAACAGAGGTGCCAGAAAAAAAACAAAACATAAAATAGCACATTATTTATTTAATTGTCTCTCAGGATTTCTGAGGATTTCATATATTTCACACATGTTGAGTGCCAGCTCTATCACCAAGAGCCAACATTATTTGACACAGAGACTCGTGGGCATATTTGACTTCAGACATCTCAGGACCACAAATAAAATCTGGATGCATTTGCTCTGGAGTCAGGCAGACAGGTGAACTGGGATTAAGCACCATAAAAATCGACTGATGGAGAGCGAGTTTATGCGTTATTGAGTGTGCAAAGTGTGCACAAAGAGCAGAGAGATTATGTAGTTTTGGTACAAAAAGCTGTCATAAGCCTCCACAATCGGAAATAATGGCGATATGAGGCCAAGATGCCAAAACGATGTGAGGTGTTCTGGTTTTCATAAACAAACTGGTGAGATGATATTGCAGCAGTCTTTTCGGTGATTTTGGTTTTAAAGTGTGCCCCCGTTCACATGGCCAGGGCTGAGTGATGGGCATGTTTCCTTCCTCTTCCAATTATTATTCCAAGACAAACAACTTCGCGTTTTACGCACACGTAACAAAAGAGCAGAGTTGGCACACGTTGTGAATTGTAACCATAACAATGTAAGTCTGCCGTGGGTCAGTGTGAGGTGGTTGTGTTAAAAGTGGCTGAGTCCGGAATAATTCCTCCTCTGGCCCATTGTTGTGGCACACTTTTAATACTGGGGTGTCCTCTACGGTGGGGAGGGAGGTGGAGGAGAGACGGGGCTACTATCAATAGTCCCTCCTGTGCTGCTTGAAGGAGGCCATTCTGATGATTTAGGAGGAGAGGGGGTGAGGGAGTAGAAGAGGCGGGGGTGAGGAGGGGGGATTTTGTGTGGAAAAGATACGCAGTTTGGGTGCGGGGCGGGCAGAGAGAGAGAAAGAGAGAGACTGGAGCGGCGACAGAGCAGAGCGCACGGAGCAGGGCGCATACACACACACACACTTCATCCCTCCCTCCCTCCCTCTCTATCTCTCTCTCTCACTCACTCACTCACTCTCGCGCACAGACTGGGAGAAAGCTGCGCCTTTTCTTCGTCCAGACATTCACTCTCACTCATTCACTGGCGCACACACACTTCGGGCGACGGACATATGTCGATATATGCAACAGATCTGTCTACAAGGACAGCGCCGTGGTCCTGTTTTTGTGCGCCATTCTTTCACAAAAGAAGAAAAGTTTAGTTAGATATTTATCCATTTATTTATTTTTTTAATCTATTTTGCGGACTTCTTTGCGGACAGTGGGCAGCAGCCGAGGATTCAACATGCCAGACGTTTGAGAAGACATCTATTCTTCCCCACTCCCACGATTTTTCCCTCTGTGGAAGTAATCGCCACAGTGTGCGCACAGAAGATGGGCGCAAAAATGATCCAAACCAAAGGAAATATATTCTCTTCGGCACTACTCAAACTACTGCTTCTGGTCGCGCTTATGAACGGCGCCACCGGTAAGACTTTGAAATATAAAGTTTATGAGGAGCAGAAAGTGGGCACTGTTATTGCACGGTTAAAGGAGGATGTCGCCGGGGTTTTATCCAAACTACCCAGTTCCCTGACCTTTCGATTCCGCGCTATGCAACGGGGGAGCACGTCGTTCCTGTCTGTCCGGGAGGAGGACGGGGAGATCAGCATTGCCACCAAAATCGACCGTGAGAAGCTTTGTGAAAAAAACTTGAATTGCTCGATTGAATTCGACGTGGTCACTCTCCCGACGGAGTACCTGCAACTGTTCCATGTGGAGGTGGAAGTGTTGGACATTAATGATAACTCCCCGCACTTCTCCCGCGCCATCGTTCCTATTGAGATCTCCGAGAGCGCATCCGTGGGGACGCGCATCCCGCTGGATGGCGCCGTGGACGCGGACGTCGGGGAGAACTCCTTGCACACATACTCTCTGACACCCAATAACTTCTTTAAGATCGACATCAGGACCAGGACAGACGGGGCCAAGTACGCAGAGCTGGTCGTGATGAGGGAGTTGGACAGGGAGGTGCAGTCCAGCTACCAGCTGCAGCTCACAGCCTCGGATAACGGTGTGCCTCCTAAATCTGGCTCCACTTTGCTCAAGATTAGCATCTCTGATTCCAACGACAACAGCCCAGCCTTTGATGAGCAGGCCTATATCATCAATTTGCTGGAAAACTCTCCCCTTGGGACTCTAATCATTGATTTAAACGCCACAGATCCAGACGAGGGCACTAATGGGAAAATAGTCTACTCTTTCAGCAGCCATGTATCGGCAAAGATCTTGGAAACATTTAAGATAAACCCAGAAAACGGCCACATTACTCTTATTAAAAAAGTGGACTATGAAACCACTGCCTCATACGAGCTAGATGTTCAGGCTCAGGACTTGGGCCCAAATTCTATTCCTGGCCTCTGCAAAATTGTGGTGAAAGTGGTGGATGTGAATGACAACAAACCAGAGATAAACATCAACCTGATGACTCCTGGCAAAGAGGAAGTGGCCTACATTTCAGAGGGTGCCCCTGTGGACACTTTTATAGCTCTGGTTCGTGTTGATGACAGTGACGCTGGGCTCAATGGTGAAGTGGTGTGTAGGCTTCACGGCCACGGCCACTTTAGACTTCAGAAGACCTACGAGAAGAACTACATGATCCTCACCAATGTCTCACTCGACAGAGAGAAGAGGTCAGAGTACAGTCTGACAGTCATAGCTGAGGACAGGGGCTCTCCTAGCCTCTCCACCATCAAACACTTTACTGTTCAGGTGCTGGATGAAAACGACAATCCTCCATATTTTGAAAAGAGCCGCTATGAGGTCTTCAAATCAGAGAACAACTCCCCTGGAGCATACTTAATGACTGTGGTGGCCTCAGATCCAGATCTGGGCACCAATGGCCAAGTCACCTACACCATCATAGATGCTCTGGTCCAAGGGAGCCCCATCTCCACCTATGTCACTATTGACCCTTCTAATGGCGCCATCTATGCCTTACGCAGCTTTGATCATGAAGACGTCAGCCGGATCTCTTTCACCATTCAGGCACGTGACGGGGGAAACCCTGCTCTGTCAACTAACACCACCGTCCTGCTGACTGTTTTGGATGAAAATGACAACCCACCCATCATCCACTCCCCCTCCCTCCGGAATCACACTGCCGAATTGCCAGTGTGGAAGTATGCATCACCGGGTCAGCTGATCACTGCTCTTAAAGTCACAGACCGTGACGCTGGCGCCAATGGAGAGGTGAGCTGTGCCATCGTTGGAGGCAACGAGGATGGACTGTTTGTGATGGACGCTCGGCGATGTGAGCTCAGAACAAATGCCAGCCTGGAGCAGGCGCCAAGGGATGTGATGGAGATCAGGGTGGAAGTGCAGGACAGGGGCACCAGTCGGCTGTCTACAGGGGCCCTCCTCAGGCTCTCTCTGCAGGAGACTATGGACCTTCCACCTCTCTACCCCACTGGCTCCAGCCAAGCCCCACTGGACCTCTCCCTCATTGTCATCATATCTCTGGTTGCCGTTTGTGCTCTGCTGCTAATCGTCATGGTGATGTTTGCCACTGCCCGTTGCAATCGTGAGAAGAAAGACCCAAGGCACAACTACAACTGCAGAGTGGCAGAGAACAGCTACCAGAACCACCCCAAAAAGCCCGCCAGGCAAATCCACAAGGCAGATATCACCCTGGTTCCGACCGTCAATGGGACCCTGCCTGTCCGTGCCCACCCACGCTCCCCCTCAGCCTCCCCTACACCTGAGAGGGGCACCCTGGGTAGCAGGCAAAGCCATCATAGCCGCCAGTCCCTCAATAGCCTGGTAACCATCTCCTCCAATCATGTGCCAGAGAACTTTGCCCTGGAACTTGCTCACGCCACACCTCCTGTAGAGGTAAGATGAGATTTCATTCATTTTCTTAAAACATTGAATCCCTGTCATGACTGCTGATTGTGCTAAAAGTCCTGTAAACATACAGCAGGTTATGAATCTATTAAAGATAAACCACATTACTATCCATGTCTTAAATCACAGAGTATGCACTCTTGGCGTATATAAGTATTTGTTCTGAATTTATCCCTTGCTCCCATATTCTGTTACCTTCAGCCCTTCGTGTCATGTTTTTGTTGACCATCACATTGAGGACCAAGTCACAAAGCCACCCTTACCCCTTACCCATAATTCCCCCCACCCAACATTGTCTTGTGGCCTTGCTTGTTTGACTCCATTCATTTTCATTTTCCCCTCTTCATTTTTTCCTTTTATTTTTGTCTTTTTTCTTTTTTTTTGTCTTTTTTTGTTTCTTTTGGGATTGTAGCAAGTCTCACAGCTTCTGTCCATGCTCCACCAGGGCCAGTACCAGCCACGACCAAGCTTCAGAGGCAACAAATACACCAGGAGCTACAGGTAATGTACACACACAAAATGATTTATTATCTGACACTGGCAGAAATAAGGTCATAATGAAGGGATACGCTTTGGTACGCCCCTATAATAACACAGTTAAAGATTTCCAGATGATTTTGTCTGTTGTCAGCACTTTCACATGTTCCATTCTAATCGTATCCAGTAGCTTTTTGGTTTAGAGTCAAACTGTATGCTCAATAACTTTGCATTTGCATAATTTTATGTAAAACCTCTTCTGCAGAGCACTCTCTATGCACCTTATTATCCATCAGTAGCATGCCTTCACAATTTGGTACATTTTTTGTCAATCATCAGCCAGTCTTCTATGAGAAATGTATCAAATGTCTGTCTCTTCATGCAGATATGCCCTGAACGAGATGGATAAGTTCAGTCTGAAGGACAGTGGCCGTGGAGACAGTGAAGCCGGGGACAGTGATTACGAGCCTGGCAGGGAGTCACCCATGGATAGGCTCCTTGGTGAGGGCTTTACTGAGATATATGCCCCTGATGGCCAGCACAGAACGCATGCAGGTACACCCCTGCCCCCCCACCCACCCCCCACCCCCACCCCACAACCCTACCGTCATATCCCATTATTCCCCTCCTGTCTCCTTAGCATCTAGTCCTGAATCCAAAATGCAGTCTTGTTTTGATCAGTTTTTACAGTACATCAGTTCATTAAAATCCTCAGTTTAGTTTAATATTGTAAGATGAATACCAGCAGGAAATCTTGACATTAGAAAGATGGAAACCAGCTAATTTACTTGAGATGTTGCCAATTAATTTTCTGTCATTTGACAATTGTTGTAATTAAAAAAATCCATCTACATGGTCAATAAATATAGGTCATCATCTATCAAACACTAACATACAATTTCTTCTCTGAGTCTTTAAATATGACTGAACTTGGCAAAACCAGAGTTTCTCAACCTTGGGGTAGCAACCCCATCTAGAGGTCACCCTGTGAGCACAGTGTGGCAGATTTCTTAGAGTGACATGTTGATGTGCTCCATTTATTTTTATTAGAAGGAATTTAAAAGATATAGTTTTGAATTATGTATCTTAAAAGATATATTCATTTTTTTTTCTTAATACAGCACTCAAATGCTATATGTACGATCAAAGAGTTTTTAGTTGCTGCAATCATTTCTTCTACCCATACTGGAGCTGAAGTGATGAATTTCAAGCACAATTCCAACGCAGATGATGGGGAACAAAATCCACAGTCCCCATTCTGTGTGAGAATGCATTCAGGCAAAGCTAATAAGAAGCTTCAGTAGGCAGAGTTACACGAATCAAGTGGCTATCTAGCCTTTTGAGACAAGATCCTTCGTAGCAGAGTTTTCTGAACAGAGTGGGCCTCATACAAATACACATTATTATACTCATTATACTTGGCATTAGTCTTTCGCACAAGCCTCACATTAGCTACAGCTAACCATAATAATGTATTTTTACATAGAAGAAGGACTATGGATTTTGCCCTACTTACAGTGTTGTCAAGCTAGAAAGCGAAAAAAACGGATTCCTTATAATCACCTGTGGGTTTCTCACCATATTCATATCTATTGCTGGGATCATGACCCATAAACTGGCCACAACAGGTTGAGAAATGGGTGACATAGCGCAAGTGCCATACCCCACTCTATTCATCTGCTGCCTGTTAGCAAACCACTGTTTTAGCGCCTTCAGTATGCCTTCTTTGTTTTGCATTACAAGTGGCTGCATGTGCATTGGCCTTGGAGGTTTGCAAATGATACCATACATACTTAACCGTAGAGTCTCACCTCACTGTTGGGATATTTCTCCAGATAGCTCAACTGATCCTCCTTTAAAGCCACCCATCTCTTCTCCCTACTGTCACACTGCATGGAGTTTCCCTCGCCTCCACAATCGAGTTAACAAGGAAGAATTTTAACACTTGTTGAACATTGATTGACCCTATTGACTTCGAAATATTCTACCCACCTAGCATCAAATATCTGGCAGGTCTCATCCTGCTAGTTGAGTTGGAAACACTCAGTCACAAGCTCTAAAATTCCCCTGCCTCTCAGCCTGTCTGGGCTAACGTCACACAGGTTGCAAGCTGCTGCAGCTTCCTTCATCACGCCATCCCTCTCCTCCCAGAGCTCCCGTTTCTTTCCAGCCAGCTTCCCACACAGCCATCACTCGGCACTGCATTTGAGCTACATCCCAATTAAATTTCGACCCAGACGGGCAGACAATCTCATCACCAACACCCCCCCCCCCCACACACACACACTTCATAGCTTTGTGGAGGAGCTTTTGCTCGTTAGTCCTCTCCTTTTTCTCACCTTCAAGCTTTCACTTTCAGCCGTCCAAACTGCAGCTTCTCTGATGAAAAGAAGACATTTAATTGCCATGTGACGAATAGTTGCTATGGAGTCAGCACCGATTTGCGCTCATGATTAAGCCCTGAAGAGAATAATTACATCTCAAAGCTCACCTTTCTCCTTCTGTATGTTCACCCCGCCTCCCGCCCCCGTGTCCACTGCAGCATGGATGATTTCGAGCAGCGTTTAGTCAGTGCCCTGTCATTATGGCTGGATATGGTAGTCCTCCCTGCTCAGTGGATGATGAGCTAGAGAGTCTTTATTTTAGCCTATCTGGATGCAGAAGATATTTTACAGCAAATGTGCCTTCATGCTTGAAAGACTGCAAAACGCAGACGCTTAGAGAAAACATAGAATTCTCTCAAACAGCAGGATTAAATTCTATTTTTTAAGAATAGCATTCTGTTTTGTGAAACTAATTGTATTTCTCTCAGGGAGTCAAAAGAAAAAAGCAATAGCACTTCACAGTCAGGATGTGCTTAGCTTAGCTTAGCTAAGCTTAGGTTACCTAAGACTGGAAGCAGGGAGGAAACTTCTAGCCTGGTTCTGCCCAAAGTTCATAACACCTACCTCTAAAGCTCACTAATTCATCTATTTGATCTAATTTTAAATTCAAATACAAACAATGTTGTAAAAATGAAAAATGGAGACAGTGTCAAATATCGGGTTGAATGATTCAGGCATTTACCAGGCAAGTAAGAAAGATGCTATCCACTTGCATTAAGTGAAGTGTAAGACCAGTGTTTTTGGAGCTTAACCCCATATGAGGCACTAAAAGTCAGGATATCTGAACCTCTGCTATTTCATTTTCATCTTTCTCCCACAAATATTCAAAAAAATAAGCCAACTGTTTGTCTTCCTCTCTGCTCAGTGGATTACAGAGCTCTCCTGCTGCTTCTTAACAGGGATAAAAGTAGAATTTGTATCCTGATAAAACTTGATAAAAGGAAAGCGCACAAGTAAACAAACATTATCTGCAGCGAGCCATGTTGTCTGGAGTTGTAAATAAGACTAGTCTAATTTACTTGCCAAAATTATCAGTCAGTAAGTCAGCTGAATTGACTTTACAGTCACACAGACAGTCAGGCTTTCAGTTAATGTTTGCCTCTTCTTCTTTTTTAAGTTTTACATACAAATCATTCGGGTTAAATCTTTCATTTTTAACCTTTCACCAGCAGGGCACCCAATCTGTTGCTGCCCCCGCACTGTTTTTTTCCCCCTTCCAGTGCACCCAAATGCACTTTTCATCTACTCTAAGATGTATTATAAATGTTCCTTTCATGTTAATGAGGGGATAATGAAGTCCCTCAATAGCACGACTGAAAGCGCCGCACTCCTTTAATGAAGGCTTTAAGTTGGCATATTTGATTTGTCTAATTTATTCTTCAGAGATTTTCTATTTGAAGATTTAATATTGAAAAGAGCAACTTGAAAGGGAAAAATGCAGGGCTTTTAGAGCAGGAGTTATTTTGAATGGGTAATAGGCATTGATCGGCCTTGCTGAATTGTCTCTCTGTGGTAAATACATTGGAAGGTACTGTAGCAGGCAGTGTTCCTGCAGAGAGCCTTTCAGACTAATTAGGGCAGATTTCCACCGTGTTTCCAGAGACAGTGCAGCAAAAACACCTGAGGAGAGGCAGACAAATTAGCCGGATGGAAAGAGACTCAACTGGCAGGAATCATCTTTACATCTTTTCAGTTTTGTGATCAAAAATAGTGATAAAGTGATAAATTTAGTTATTTTGCTTAAACATGAAAAGAAATGTACAGATAATATAATGTGATTTTTTTTGTATTCTCTGAAAGATACATCTAATATAAATACTGTAGCATCAGCTGGATTTTCTCAGCCCATTGAGTCAGCTGAAACAATTATCCCATCAATCAAATAGTTGATTGACAGAAAATTTGTTGACCACAAAACAGTCAATAAATCATTCAAAAATGACTAGCCTCTCAAACATGTTGTGTTTCTTTCTGTATTACATCATCTTTATTAATATATTTGTGTTTTTGGACTGCTGGCTGGACAGAACAAAGCATCAGCTTTGGCTCAGGCGGTCTAAGCGTGTCACATGTGCCTCATTACTTATGATTGTTTCTATCTTCTCCCCAGCTATGAGGCTCTGCACAGAGGAGTGTCGTGTCCTGGGTCATTCAGATCAGTGTTGGATGCCCCCACTGGCCTCCCCGGCGTCTTCCTCCTCTGACTATCGCAGCAACCTCTACATCCCTGGGGAAGAAGCCCGCCAAGCCACCGACCTCTCCCAGGAAAAGATCCCACAGCCCTGCACTGACACTGGTCCCAACCGGAACCAGAGCTTCTCCACCTTCGGCAAGGACCCGGGTGGTGAGGATGGTGGAGAAGAGGAGAGGGGAGAGGATGGTGAGGGTGAAGCCAGAGATGAAGACCTGTGTGGGACCACTTCATTACTGTCTGAGATGAGCAGTGTGTTCCAGCGGTTGCTACCCCAGGGTCTGGACTCGTATGTCCAGGTCAATGAGAACCAGAAGGGGACTAGCCTGAGTGGAGTTGGTGTCCCTATGACTGGATCTTTAGATCGCAGGAGGGGCCATCTTCCTGGCAAGTCCAACCCCTCTGTGCACCAGCAGGGTGTGGCCGCCTGGGCCGCTAACACCCACTTCCAGAACCCAGGAAGTAGCATTGGCCCATCTGGCCACCACCAAGGTGGCAGTTATCATACCCTGAAACCCAGCACCAAGCTCAGCTCCCAGAGTAGCAGCCACAAGGGCTCGCAGGCACCCAAAAACAGTCCCCAGAATAGCGGCCACACTCCCAAACCCCACAGCACTCCCTTGCTCACAGCGCTGGTCAGCCCCACTCTGGTGCAGCCTTCCCCAGCCCCGGTGCCAGTGCCAGTTCCGCTCCCTGGGCCCTCCTCCAAATGGCTGCCAGCCATGGAGGAGATCCCAGAAAACTATGAGGAGGACGATTTTGACTCAGTGCTCAGCCACCTTCAGGGCAAACGCAGTGACAGCCGACATGAGCTGGTGGACGCCAGTGAGCTGGTAGCCGAGATCAACAAACTTTTGCAGGATGTTCGGCAGAGCTAAACTTCCTGTTTCCTTTTATCTTTATTTATTAGCCACTCACTGACTTCCTTTACTTCAGAATGAAAGTGAGGTACTGTGGGTGGTGAAAGAAGGACAGAAAAAAAAATAAAGCAGAAAAAAAAAAAAGACCTGCAAGTGTCGTTAAAGTTGCATTTCTAATGTAATAATTGTGTTTTGTGAATGCTAAATATCCAAAAAATTGTTTGTAATTGCTGGTTTGGTACACAATGTACACTATGTGACGGTATTTATCTTTGTATTTTAAAAATACATTTGTATACTTATATTTATAAAAAGTGTATATAAACTTAATCAGATGTCTATTTTTATATTTTGAATGCATGTTGAGTAAAAAAAGAAAGTTGAATCAAGACTTTGACATGCGATTGACATTCTACATATTTAAATTGTCTTTTGTATTGTGATTCTTTTTTTATTTGTCATTATGATATGTATACATGAATATATTAATGAATTATTGGTCTTTGTGGATTATTGTGGGGAAACATGAATAAAACAAATAATAATACACAAACATTATTCAGGCGTCTGTGGTTTATGTTTGTGTATGTCTGTGGTAGATGGAGCTATAGTTTTTAATATGCTGTATGAAACACTGTTTACCTCCAGTGAAATACAACATGTACTTTGTTCCATGCATGATTACAATGCAGTACCAAGCTGCTGTAAAAGTAAACCTCACATCTGACACAAAGTTTCAGTCTGCTGTGGACTGAAAGGAGTTAAAGTGGATCTCATAAGACATCAAACTCAACGTCAAACAGCACCATGATTATTCCAGAGCCACAGGCTGCAGCCGCTTATCAGATTGAGTCAAGGTACAAACAATGGATGGAAAAGTGGAACTAAAAAATACTGGAAGAAAAATGCAAAATAAGTAATTTCATGACTGTACTGATGATCAGCTTTTCTCTATATGTCAACGTAAACTGGATATCTTTGGACTAAAACAAAGACTGAATGATTAATCCATTAATTGAACATGTGACAAATTATTGAATATAGTCATACAGTGGACCTACACCATCTGATCAGTAAACAGTACAACAGCACCCTTCACTAAACCCATCACGAGTCCTCATCTTTACATCAGCAAATTTGGGTTTTTGTCAGAGTTTGCAATTTGTGCGACACGCTGCTGCTCATATGAAAACGCTTTGAAGCATTCCCTCAAACACTTAATGACTTGATGCAGCTAGGATTGTCGTCTTAGCCCAGAAGCACGCCGAGCGGCTCGGCATTCTGTCAGCAATCTCAGAGTCACTTGAATTCACAAAACAAAAGAATCAAACTTGGAATGCGTGGTGGCTGATGGGAGAAATGTGCTGTGGAAGCAGATGGAAATAGCTGCTGTGAAGAGACACAGAGAGGTGTTGAGAGTTTTATGGAGGGGCTTTTGGATTTGACGGAGACACCTCCCTCCTCTGTTGCCTTAACAACTAGATAATGGGTGACACCTAGAGGTTCACCATGTGCACTGTAAACCAATGACTGCAGCACCCAGTTCTTACCACCACATTACTACAACTACTAGCAGCACCCAGCCCTGACATGGAACCACAGAGGACGAGAGCACACAACCAGACAGAGCCCCCTGGAGGACAAGCCAACACCTTGCAGCTTTCAGAGGAAAATACTGCAAGGGAAATCAAACACACACACACACACACACACACAGACACACACACACACACACACACACACACACACACACACACACACACACACAAACACAGGACTTTATTGTCCATCAGACTAGATCACAAAATGGATAATCTAATATATAGCTTATACCTAGTATATATCTTACCAGTAAGGACTAAAGGAAGTATAAAAATGACCACGATAGAAATAAAAAAATAAATCCTGGCATTTGAATGTTTAAATGTTGTTGGTTCATTAAATCGATTGCACATGATGAATGATTCCTTCTGTATGTTCGTTGAATTGTGCTGGATGTGATAGGTGGTAGATAAACCTTTCCTGTATTATATAACACATAGCATCTAATGGATTTTTGACCCACAGTCAAGTTACTATGCCATAACCACTGTTAAAACATCAGGATGCTGTGCATCAGGCCAGCGTACATTATTTCTAGAACATTCTGACTGACTCCAGAGTGACATCTTCATTTGCTGATCAGAAATCATATCTGGCAGGCTTTTGTTTGTGTATTTCCAGCTGCTGTGAACTCAAACAGATTGGTTGTGTGTGTAGTTTAAAATGTGTTCTGAACAGCATGGAGCTAATCACACCTTTAGATACTAAGACACACTTACTGATTATGTCATTGTTAAGGAATGGACCAATCAGCATGTTTGAAGAGCCTGACATCATCACTGTCCTGCAGTCATATTTCAGCACTAGCTTTAACACACTTCTAGTTGACTCCTGTAGTCAGTACTAATTAATGCCTTTCTACCTTTTTATACCAACAGGAAACAATGTGATATATATTGTATGCCAGTGAATGTCAAACAAACTGTGTCCCTGTTTGAAAACAGATACTGGTTCAAAACAGCTGTTGTGGTATGTACAGATACAGTACAGTACAGTATGGTATGCTCACAGTGGGAAAAATAACAATAAACGCTTGATGTCTGAGAGTGCATTTATCCCACAATGCAAAGCACAAGGTAAATAAGCTGTCAGCTGTTGAATCTATGCAACTTGGATGGATGGACTTGTATGAAGTCCTCAAATCAGTCTGTTTTGTTTGATAATATATAAAATGATAATCATAATTGTTTAGGCTACAATTTAACTTTCAAAAATATTTTGATATTTCCCGTCCACTGATGGGCAGTAACGTGGGAGATAGCAGGACCATGCAGCGTGCTTGGAAGTACCGACATTACTTTGAGTTTGACTCGGTAAAAAGTGACAAAAACATTAGCGTCACACACCCTAGTGCATACACATCCTGCATCGGAAGAAAACTTTTATCTACAGTGAAAAATTCCACCTTAAATCTGAGCAAGCACCTAGCAAGCCAGCACAGGAATGTGAGACCCCCCCCCACTACCACATCCAATTTCACCGGGCAAACCTCTGATGGCCCCTCTCCTGCTAAACAGGTGAAAATAGACTGGACTTAGTGTCGCTGTACTAAAGAAGCTCGTCACTGGCTATATTGTCGAGGACATATTGCCATTCAGGTTGTGCATCAAGTAACTAAGTAAAGTAATTAATTACTTTTGAAAATATGTAGTCAGTAAAGTAACTGGATTACTTTCTTGGAGAAGTAATCAGTAACTAATTACTAGCATATGGATTATACATCCTCACATACACATGAAGAAGGAAATCAAGAATAGAAGTTTCCTTGATAGAGCAGAATAATTAGACTGTCAGAGGTTAACAGAGATGAAGTGCTGAGGAGCTTACAACCTGCAGCCATGATCTCATGAGGACTGACAGACATAACAGATTCTCTTTGTATTTCTGTTTAAAATAAGAAATGATAGGACTGTACAAGTTTGGAAAAAGTCTTTAAAAAACAGCTGAATGAACAAAAGAACAAAATGTAGAATGTCACTCTGGCCTTTATGTTTTCTCTTTTATTTATGGACAGGTTTCAGTAACACGTGGAAAAAAAAGAACAAAATTGCTACAATCAATCTGAGAGAGAGAGAGAGAGAGAGACAGAGAGAGAGAGAGAGAGAGAGAGAGAGAGAGAGACAGAGAGAGAGAGAGAGAGAGGGGAGGAAATATGCCTGCAAAGAGAGAGGCAGCGGTAGAGAGACACAACAAAGCTTTTAATGCAATTCAGCCCTTTTTCTGACAACACACACACACACACACGCACACACACTTTGTCTGCTATCTCGTCAGCACAGATCCCCAGTGACAGCGGGAATGAAGCCACCAATGTTACTATTGTCGTGGCTTCCCTGATACACAGTGTGTGCGTGTGTGTGTGTGTCAGCCCGCAGTGTTTATGCAGAATGTGAGATTTAAGCAGCGTCATTCAGGGTGTGTGTGTGTGTATCATGGGTGTGTATGCTGCCATTATCAGTTTTGTATTGACTGCCTCACAGACAGACAGACAGACAGACAGACAGACAGACAGACAGACAGACAGACAGACAGACAGAGGATGACAGCTGATTGATGAGAGACATTCATCTTGCTGAGATCCTCAAACACTCTGCTGTCTCAGGGTTTTTACGCAGTTATTTTGTCTTCTGTTCTCTGACAGCAGCTGGAAATGACATCTGCACAGAGAGTCTGTGCAGTGACATCACAAAGCAAATACCCTCATCCTACCTCGAGTCCTGAACACTCTCCTCATCCTATGTAAAGTTTGCACACTGATGTGAGCTGGCATCAGGGCAGCCCATGTCCGTGTATCTAACCAACGACAAGACAATCATATGTTCTGCTTTTGTGGGTGTAAATGCTACAACAGGTGATCAGTGGAAGAGTGAGGATGTTATTGTTATGGAGAAATTGTTATGGAGAAATTGTTATGGAGAAATTGCTGAAGTCAAAGGTCAATGGTGAGGTCAGGAGGGAAGAAAGTGTTCAGGAGCCTCTGATGTCTTATGTTGTATTATTTATTTATGCTTGGCCAAGGAGAATTAGAGACACTCTCAAAGCCCACACGTGACCTCGTGTTGCCTAAGGATAGAAAATTCCATAACAGTTAGAAATGTTGAGGTTTTAAGTCACACTGACTCCCCAAAGGAACTTTAAACCAGATACTGACTGTCCAGTGTTTTGAACAGGGCTGGACCTAGGCTTTTAGTGGCCCTAAGCAAGATTTTATGTGTGGCCCTTAAAAACTCGTAGTGCACTCAACAAATCGCACATACTGCTAACCTTCTTTCAGGTTTGGCAAATAGAAAACAACAGTAACATATTGTAAAGAGTCAATGAAAGAAAAAACAAATTGTTGACAGAATGTGGATCTTGCAGGATCATTTTGTCCAGAAAACAAACTAGAAATTAGCCTAGAAATAGAAGAGAGAGAAGCAGTTCTGAGCTGAACTATTTAGTTTGGATTAGTTTGATTTTAACCAAGAGGACCTGTCTAATAAATGAGTGTGAGTTTTGGGGCTCAACCTTTTATTTGGCTTTAGATTTGTCACGTACGATTATGTTATAATAGAAGATTTCAGCATTGAGGAACAATCAGACTATATTCATGATTTTATTGAGAATCATTATAAAGTTTCCGGGTGTCTCCGTAAACATAGTACTAGTACATAATACTCATGGTGGGAGAGGAGAGGGAGAGACGCTTAATGAAGCCATGAAGCTGAATGAGTCGTTATTTCACACACGAAACACACACCAGGACACACTCTTTGTCAGGTGAGTTCTCGCATGTTGACAAAAACTTAACAAACCGAGTCTTAAAATGATGACACAGGTCTGTGACGCAGGCAAAATCGAATTGACAACCGATAATGCTGCAGCGCTGCAGACAGGACACAGACAGAGAAACCCCCCCACCAGCAGTTGTGGCCTTGAGCTACCGCATAACTGGCTTACAGCATGCCATCGCCCGGCCCTGCTTTTGAATTTGAGCTGCGGTGTCCAGTCTTAAATATTGTACCTTTAAATTACTATAAGCAACAAATAAATCATATTGAAGAGAGAAGTTAAGTGTTTAACCATGGTGTGTGTGAGGAGTTTTCATTAAATGCTTTCAGTATTGGCCGATGCTTGTTAGCGATTAAAAAACAGAGCGGAGCTACACGTGCACTGAAACAGCTTTTATCTGAGATCAGTTGACATACTGTAAATAGTACAAGAACCTGGTGAGGGTACATTGTGGAGATATCGCGTACATTACAGTAAACATGTTAAGGTGGCGCCGACCTTCACTCTTGTTTTCACTTTGGTTTCCACCTCTTACAAAGCAACACAGCTGCATTTTTGTCTTCGAAGGCAATGCACTCGTGTTTTTATAACAGCAACACCAGGAGATGTTTTTCACTTGGATTACTGCTGCAACAATAACCACCGTGTGTGTAAGGGCATTTTTTATGTGTGTGGGTGTGTGTGTGTGTGTGTTTCTCTCTATGTGAGTGGTAGCAGCACTGTAGTGTGACAGAAAGCTTATAGCCACAGTGGGAGGTATGCTGTCCACAAATACACACACACACACAAACATACACACACACACACATACACACGCACACACACACACACACACACACACACACACACACACACACACACACACACACACACACACACTCAGACACTGATGAGAAGGGCTGGCGGTGGTTAGATAATGGACCATCAGCTGAACAATAGCTGCTGTCTGTGAGTGTGCATGTGCATGTGTGTGCATCTGAGTGGATGTCTTATTATCTCAGTGCATCTTTATTTTTTTGTGTCCACCATTTTGATGCGAGCGTTTAGGATTTTTCGATGCATGCTTTGGGTAATGACTGTGTGAACATGCTCTCTGGACACACATGAGCATGTACGTGTGTGTGAAATTGTGGTCGATGTACTGTATGTCCAGTGTGTGTCTCTGATGATCCACCAGTGTTTGTGAGCCTGTGTGCATGTGTGTGAGTGTGTGTGTGTGTGTGTGTGTGTGTGTGTGTGTGTGTGTGTGTGTGTGTGTGTGTGTGTATGTGTGTGTGTGTGTGTGTGAGGGCTCAATAAACCAGTGTAATCTCTCTGTATATGGGAGTAAACACCTAGCTGGGTTGCTGGCTACTATCTGTGGACACACTGTGGCTGGACCACAGCAGATTAGCCTGATATCACTGTGTGTGTGTGTGGGTGTGCGTGTGTGTGGGTGGGTAAGAGAGAATGTGTGTAAGGACACACAAGGCTGATGGAAGTCGATGTGTGCAGGCGGTTAATCTTGTCTAACCTTACAGAATGGAGTTTCTGACTGCGTGTGTTAAAAAAAGTGAAGCCTTGAATTACAGAAAAAAAAGTCCTGTGTTTGGCTTCCTGCAACAGCCAGTTTAACTTCGACAAATTTGTCATTTCTCACTAACTTTCACAGTATTCCTATCAAAAACTGATCACATGTTCCAAAATATATGAAGGAGACTTTGACACAGATTTTGTTTTGCACTCCTAGAACTTGTTGAACTGGTGATGAGTAGTCAAAACGTCAAAGTCCATGCAGAGAAAGTGTCTGAAAAAGGTCGGCGCCTACATTATCCACAATGCAGCTCCTCTATCACCAGCTCAGTTTGAGATTCACGTGTGTGCTCCAGATTATGAAATGAGGAGCGTGCTAAGATTCTCTGCTAATGATATGAAAGTGTATACTCTTCCTGTCTCTTAGGCGGGTGTGTTGTGAACGTGTGAATGGATTGAAACAGATTGTGAGACAGGTCTCAAACAAAGTTAATTTCCTCCTGATCTGTCTGTCTGAAAGAGAACATTTGAGTGTCAGAGCGTTCAGAAGATATGAGGCTTGTGAAAAATTAGTCAAATATTTACTTAGGGACTATGAGCTGAATGAATCGTTCATAATCTGAGCTCACATTTATGTGCGACCTGTTGCTTGTCTCCTAAAGAGGAGTGCATACAGGAAATGACTCTTCAGTGCTCTTCACACACCTCTTGAAACATTAAAGCCTTTATGATACATATTTAATTATTATATTTGGTAACAGCTGAAATCATAATGTGGACATGTGATGGAGTTTCAATTTAGGTCAGCTCTTCACAGTTGAAAATTCCTATCACTTTTTTGATACGAATACTGTGAACATGAATCACATCACACATATTTTGAGTCAGGTTTGTCTTTGTAATAACAACATTTAAAGAGCACAGTGTAGACCTTCTCCACATGGAAGTATTATGAGATGAGATCAGCTAGGCAGATTAGGACTAAAGTACCACACAACCCAACTGGAATCAAGTCAAAATTCTACACTCAGTTTATTTACAGCAAGCGTCTGTGGCATCACACATGCAAAAGGGCTGCACCACCACTCAGCCCAAACTTTAATATGCCAGAGAAAAGAAAATGGCCCATTCATGTGATAATAAAAAGGCAAACTAAAATCTAATAAACGTGAAAAAACAAACAAACAGTGAAACAAAATATCTCTATGTTGGAAAACATTCTAAACTGGAACACATGTAGTCCCTTCTCCCAGTTCGAGACATGCAGGTGACGAGTCTAAAATATAATATTTAAACGACTATTTTAAATATCTCAACACTGCTTGAGCATACCCGTTTCTTGGCCTGATCTGTGTAAATAATTACTGCAAGCTTTAGTCCCTCACTCAACACTAAGAGTCTAACAAATGTAATATGTAATATGTAACAACTAATATGAGCTAATGCAATATTTCATGGTCCGATAATTTCAATATAAAAATTATGCTTCTCAACATTTTAAAAATGGAGCCAACCAAGTCAAACTCTAAACAAACACTGGCCTTCTCTGTTCTCTCAGGTGTGTCTCAATGCTTCCTTCCCCTTTTCATAGACTCTGCCCGTATGCCTGCTCCTAGTGCT
Source organism: Larimichthys polyactis (assembly GCA_018985215.1). Taxonomy (NCBI): domain Eukaryota; kingdom Metazoa; phylum Chordata; class Actinopteri; family Sciaenidae; genus Larimichthys; species Larimichthys polyactis. The sequence continues at coordinate 670,368 of JAFMOB010000101.1, forward strand.
GGACCTCCTGTTAAGCTTCCTTCCACTTGGGGTTGGGTCAGAAATCTCAAATCTTAAACCCAAATCACACCTTTTCTTTTCTTTTTTTATTTGAGTGGACTGACCCATAAAGGCCAGTATCAGCACATACACAAACATTTCTCTATTTTCCACCTGGTCACTTATTATCACAGCTGCCACAGCGGCCACCGTGCAGCTTCAACATCAGCAGTGTGTCTGATCTCATTCACACGTGTGTGTGTGTGTGTGTGTGTGTGTGTGTGTACTCCAATATATCTCTCACCTGAGTCACAGCATCACACTTGCCAAGAAACCTCCTTACAAGAAGATACAGTAACACCCGACCTGGCAAACTATAGCTCTGCACTGTATAACCTGCCACGCAGCATATGTTCCTCCATGCCGCGCTGCATCAACAGCGCCTCATAAATTACCAAACAAGCACTTCTCGCTGCCAGAGAGACACGACCATCGGCGCTGATATTAATAAAGACATGTTTGTCATCACGCCTGACACCTTCTATTGCTGTGTGTGTGGGGGGGGGGGGCTGACCCTGGTGTGAGCGATCCATTGCCATTGAAAAGAACAAAACAAAAAGGGCAAAAGAGGGTGTTAAAACAAGTCAACTTTATTCATTGTGCATTAAAATGAGGTCTTTGTGTTTCACATCCTGTTTGTGCCACAGCATCTATCTGTCTGCCCATGTGTTTGCGTTCCTTTCACATTTTTCCCACCACTAGGTGGAGCTCTTCCTGTTCCTCAGGAGCCTCTCCTCACTCTCTGCTCCCTTCCCTCCCGGTGGATGTGGCTGCCAGCTCTCCGACTAAAGCAGCAAATGGATCAGTGGTGGAATAACAAAAGGATGGATATGATCCCTCGATATCCCCTCTTTCTCCAACTCTGGCCTGCTCTCCAACTGGCACCGGCATGTGTCTCATATCTGGCGTGTGTCTCCGCTCTGATTTAGCAGGATTACATTTACACCTGGTGTTAAAATGCATCTCCGGTACACACACTTAATTTGGATTTCTCTTCCCATCTCCAAAGCCTCAACAGATTGATACACACATCTGTTGTCGTTTTCCTCCCCTTTTACACCAACAGCAATGCATAAATGATCAGTTCAAGCATGAGATACAGTTTACACACCTTCTCTGCACCAGATCAACTTCAGTCACAGGCGGAACTGTTCTAGCACAGCACTAAATAAATTAGGAGCAGTATGTGTTATCATAAAAACTGCCTAATCCAGATACTAAACACTCTACTCATCATTGATGGCCTTTGAAAATGAAAGTAAAAAGTTTTTTGAAAAAAAAAAATGTTTTTTATTCACAATACCCTGTTTCTCCTACTCTACACTGTGTATGTAGCTGTTGGTGACAGTGTTTCCGGTTATTTAATTACGCACAACTTCATTTTGTTCTATGCTCCATGTATGAATCTTGTTTTTGTTTTACTCCATCATTATAACTCTGGTGTTGCTTTAATGTAATTAAGTATTTCCCCACAATTCTTCTTTAATTTTTTAACCCTCTAAACTCCAGAGGACCCGTTCTAGATCTCACTGTAGCTCATAGGATCATCAGAAATATACATTACATTGATTTCTATGCCTCTGTTTTTCACTGTTTTTCACTGTAAATCTCGAAATGCCTCCGGTTTTATGATCTTCTGGAATCTTTACATGACATCACATAATCACCATCAGTAAACAGAGGGATGACCTGGCTCGGTTTGCACTGCCCAGACGGAGGCTGTTTTCTGGGGACAGTTCACAGAAGTGAGGACTGACCGGATCACGGTGACTCTTCCACATATAAACTGGGTGATTTTTGTTTTTTCTCATGTAGCTATACTGTTTGTTCTGACAAAGGAAATATATATTTACAACAGTTTTAGTGTTGTCTTTTTTTCTGTTTTTATTTTTTTTTTTCAGTTTAAATGCCAAATATTTAATATTACAAATTAAAGAGGAAGATGTGATGAGTTTTTAAAATTAAAACAACTTGAAAAATGTCATTTGAGTAACAGTTCATAGTGAACTGCAGCAACATTCTACAATTCAAGAGGGTTATAATGTCATAATTTAAGTAGCAGAGGCTTAAATGTCCTGACTTTTCTGTCCTACAGGTAAAGCTCAAAAACACTGAATCCTAAAGTAATTCAATAATGTCTTCATTCATTCAAACCAGTCTGTTCTTCTGTCTGAAGAAGAAATGACCAGGGAAACAGATGGCTATAGTGCCCCTTCCAGCCCTTTATAATTCCACATCAGATTCAAACTGGAGTCTGATTGGTAATTTTGTGTTTCTTTGTAAATTATGCCTGTAATACTTTACTGTTTCTGTGTGTTTGGAAGACAAAAACCTTGCCTTTACCTGATATTTACTTAATAGTTTGAATGGTTTGACCATGGCGGCTTGAGGCGAGGCACCTGGAGGGTCAATATTACCTCTCCAGTAGAGCAAATCAGAACCCACTAAGAAGAATGACTAATTAGAAAGTAATACTCTGTCCTAGATATAAAACAGCACATACAAAATGATACATCCTTGGCATTTTTTCATTACAAAGTGTTGATTGACAGGTGGATATTGGTTGGACTGGGCTTTGGCAGGGTTTAGCTGTAACAGGCTGGTGTAGTGGAGCACAGACTCTGTGCCCAGGGGCCTCCTCACCCCTTAATCTATCTTTGATGACGACGTCTTGACAAACATACTAGTATAAGCCTTAACCACAGTTCGAGCCTCACAGGGCTTTACCGTGCCTCATTATGAAGACATACACCAAATGACACATGCCAAAGACCTTCATTAAGAACAAGCAGAATCTCTCTTAAACCCTTAGTGTCTGTACATATTGAGTTCATCTGCAGGCGGATTAGATGTGATCTATGATCTGACCCAAAAGACAAAGAAATTTGTTCTTATTTGCCCTGAAAAGTATACAGTTTTGGTTTTATACACCAAGGTTTTGAGATATCCGATTGTGATATTTCTGCCTTCACCCCATTTAAATGCAGCACAATAGAATATTCAGTAGTATGTGGTGTTCACTGAAAAATGACATTAGAAAAGCTTCAGCAGCAACCTCTCTATCCACAAGCAGCATCCATCTTAATTAGTCTGGATCAGTAAAATTCATCATGCAAATGAATCACTATTTGAAGGCAGCCAGTTACATTACCCCAGAACCAACTAATGGGAGTAAGGGTGAATTGAATAGACAAGTCAGATATTCATCACATACTGACTGTATGTCTATACATGTCACAAAATCATAAAATTAATAAAACAGAAATATTTATGTTTGCTTTGAACCCTCAATCAGTTTTTTTTCTGTAGATGTATTCTTATTTTCATGAATATAATATTATGAATATAATATTCAATTTCTGGCATATTCTGTAAATAGTGCCCCCTAAATCTCACACACTGGCCCTTTAACATTCACCTTTAAACTATATTACATAAACAAAATGGAGGTTAAAAGGGGAATGTGAAATTTCCTTTTTATAACCCATGTAATGCATTATTTTCTATTATATTATAATACAATGGATAAAAGTAACACAAGAAGAAATGAAGTGGAAGTGAAAGTTAAAAGAAAATTAATAAAAGCTGAAAGTAAAAGTCAGTGCTAAAAGATGGTTTAAAAGAGAATTTCCTAGTTCCTCAGGTAAGTTATTCCAGAGTGTTGGAGCCCTAACAGCAAAAGGCCTGTCACCCGTGGTCTTCAACCTTGAGTGAGGAATAGCTAATAGGGCCTTATCAGAGGACCTCAAGCTACAGGCTGGTGAGTAATGATTTAGAAGTCCAGCCAGGTAGCCCTGTGCTATACCATCGAGCCTCAAAAGTTAAGAGTGAAATTTGAAAATAAATTCTTCACCAGAGAAGCAACCAGTGAAGGTAAGATAAAGTAGGGGATCTTCAAACAAGGCATTACATTAATCCAGGCAGTGATAAAAGCAGACATGATTACTAAAAAAATAATAAAAAATCTAATTCTCAAGTGAAAAAAACATGACTGACGTAGCCTTTTAACATGCGATTTATGATTGAAGAGAAGTGATCTAAAATAAGTCCAGGGTTCTTACTAGAGGGTACAACATGTCGAGTTAGAGTGCCAAGAGCAGGCATAACATAACATAACATAACATAACAAGTGTGTTCAGGGCCTATAGAGGATTTCTGCTTTGGGAGAGTAAAGCTGAAGAAAAAATCTGCCATCTGATCCTTCACCACAGCACAGCAATTATGTAAGCAAAGGGAGTAAATAAAGACAAAATAAAATTAGTCCTAATGGAGCCTTGAGGCACCCCATATATAGATACAGCCTTGAGATGATAAAACCATCAACAGACACAACAATTTATTTTTATTTTTTTAGAAAAGTAGGAGGACAGTCCCAGAGATACCAACCCATGTTCTCAATCTTTGAATACAATAATCCACCATATCAAAGACCACTGATATAGTAATGCTAAAATCAAGCAAAACCAGCACTGAGCATTGACAACATGCTTCATCAAGATATCACTGGTCTGAAGTCTCTGTGAGTGATCATAACCAGGTTTTTTTTTTTTTTTTTTTTTTTTTTTTTGTCTTTTTTGTCTGACTAATCAGGAACCCATCTGGAAGATGACGAACTGTTAATGGAATGATTGGAAGGTAGGTAACGTGTGAGATGCAAAATATTCCACAAGATAAGTCCAATAAAAAAGTGGTGTAGTGAATCTTTGATCAAATGTCCTTAATCTAGTCTGTGAAAAAAACTTTCAGTCTGCATTTGAGGCATTAAGGTCACCAGAAAAACCAGGGTTGACTAGACAATCAGTGGTCTTAAATAAGAATCCGGGCTTGTGCTGATTCGAGGTGATAAGCTCTACAGCTTTAATTTCAATGTTATAAGATTGGAATAAAATGTATTATGATTATAGTGTATCCAGAGTTTAAATTTCTTCCAGTCTCTCAATCGTCCTATACTCTCTTTTCATGCCACAGATTCTTCCAGTAATCCAAGGTGATACAAAAAGATCATTTGAATTTACATAGACATTTTGGTGAAGAAAGACTGAGATCTAAGGCAGCTGTGTGGATATCCTCGAAGCAGTTCACTAAATTATTAGTGTTTTAATATAAATCTGGATTCACCCAACTTCACAAATAAGGACAATCTTAAAGCACTGATGTAAAAGATGAGTGAGAAACTGCTTACGAGGATTTCGCTTTACATAAAACACAGAGATAAAAATTTAGCTTTTAGCATTAGCTGACACTTCTTTCCAAAACGACTTATACAACTTATGCAACAATAAGTGCTGTGACAGTTCTTAAAGGGGTAGATTTATCATGTCCAGTTGTTGGTAGTGTTGGAGAGGAGGTCCACTCTGAAGAGCTGGAGATCTTCAGGAGTTTTTTAAAGGTAGAGAGGGACACCCCTGATCTGGTAGGAACTGGTAGGACGTTCCACCAAAGGGGATCAGCAAACAAAAAAAGTTTGGATTGCCTTGAGCGAACAGGTGGCAGAGCCAGGCGTCTTTCATTGGAGGAGCGCAACAGTCGTGAGGTAACATATGTCTAAGGGCATTCAGGTAGATAGGAGCAGTACCGGAGACAACTTTGTAGGCGAACATCAGCGCATAGAATGTAATGCTGGCCTCAACAGGTAGTCAGTGGAGCGCGATGAGCAGTGCGGTGACATGTGACCTTTTAGGTTAGTTGTTGACCAGGCGTGCCACCACATTCTAGATCATCTGAAGAGGTTTTACTGTGCAGGCTGGGAGGCCCGTCAGGAGGGCATCTAGTCTGGACCACAGCTTGTGTCAGAAGTTGGGTAGCTATATTAAGTATAGTCACCTATAATCTGGATTCTGTCACATATGGCATATCACTAGTGTGAATTATTAAGAATGGTAGACTGTCAAAATTATGTGCTGTAGGTCTACAGCTTTTTCAACCATATCCTATGGTCTTCATCAGTAAACTCAGTTGTCATCAGGTGACCGGATTATGCCATATACTATAATATAAAGGTCGGGTCAGTCATAGTAGAAAAAGAACACCACCTGCGTTGCACAGCCACAGCCTCCTGTGCAAGGCAGGCAAGATAAATTGTGTGCCATTCTGCAGTACACACATCTACCACCCTAGAATCTAGGTGTATGGGTGTGTTCAAGATGTTCTTTCTGACACGCTGTCTCTCTCGTACAAAGGTGCTTACATGAAGATGAATAAGACTTATTTAAATGTGTTGATACAGTGGTTTGGACTTTGTGGATAGATACTGTGGTATATTTTCGGTGGTGATGCTGATGAAGATGTTTGAAGAAAAACTCCGCCGACACCGTTTTAGTCGTATAACAAGTTTATTACAACAAGCACAGTGTCGAAGCAAGTAAAAACTACTTGGAGAGCTCCTGGCCGAATGATGAGAGACTCTCCCGACCTATGCCGGACAAGCCTTTCTATAGGTTATTTTGTGCCTCCCCATGACATGCAGTAACAATAGCTCACGGCAAACATACAATGAAGTTACTTAAGACCAAAGAAACAGAAAAATAATAAAAATACCTTTCCCAGGAAGACCCCCTATAGCAGGGGTCTCAAACTCAATTTACCTGGGGGCCGCTGGAGGCAGAGTCTGGGTGAGGCTGGGCCGCATCAGGTTTTCCACAAGAAAAAATCTTGTCAAATCCCTTTATTTTTTAACACAAAATAAGTTGAAAAAATAAATAAATTAAGAATCTATGAAAAAATAAATAAATAAATTAAGAATGAATAAGAAAATAAATCAATCACTAAAAAATAAATAAAATAATAATAATAATCATGAAAATAATAATAATAATAATTAGATTTCTCTAGTTAGCGACTATATGTGGTTTCTTCAGTCTTCTATATCTGCTCTATTCAGATTCAAATGTCTGTATTAACAGTTCTTTAACCTTTAACCTTCTTCTGAACATGAATTGTCCTGAACATGAATGGAACATTGAAGAACATTAACTGTTCTTCTGAACATGAATTGTCCTGAACATGAATGGAACATTGAAGAACATGAACTGTTCTTCTGAACATGGCTTCTCTTGCCTACTTCTTGCTGCCAGAGACCTGGCAGCGCCTCCTCTCGCATAGCCGAGCCACATTTGGCTTGAGGGAGGAAGCAGTTGAGACCCTTAGTATGGCTTGAAGATGATCATCAGTAAGTCTGGACCTATACTTGGACTTATTGAAGTTCAAGGTGGAGAAGAGCTTTTCACACAAGTATGTGCTCCCAAAAAGGCACATGGTCCGCTTGAACATCCTGGAAAGCTCAGGGAAGCTGGGGGTCAATTCTCTCAAAAATTGCCCAAGCTTGTCTACTTTTCCACTCACCTCCCTGAACTTCGCTTTGAGTTCAGAGTTGCACTGCAGGTCAATGAGCTCCACTTGAAGCACAGGAGGGGCATCTTGCACATCAAAGGAGAAGGGGTCAGCAAAAATTTGAAATGTGGCTCTGTGCGTCTTGAAGTCTGCAAATCTGTGATCAAATTCCTCCTGTAGCTTCAAAATGACGTCAACTTACTTCTCACCACTGAATGGTGTGCCTGCATCCGCCAGTGCCTTGCATGCTGGGAAATGGCAAAGGTTTGTCTGAGAGAGCTGGGCTTTCCATAACACTAGTTTTGTGGAGAATGCTCTCACGTTGTCATAGGCAGCACTGACAAGTTGCCCCTGGCCTTGTAACTTCTTGTTGAGTACATTAAGCTCATGTGTGATATCAACAAGAAAAGCTAAGTCCATGAGCCATTTGGGATCACTTAGCACAGGAACAGCCACTCCATCCTTCTCCATGAAGGCTTTCACTTCTGCTCTCAACTCAAAAAATCTCTTCAATACGTTTCCCCTGCTGAGCCAACGTACCTCGGTGAAGTAGAGCACATCCCCATATTCTGACTCCATTTCCTCTAAAAAAGCACGGAACCTTCGGTGCTTTAAGCCCCTGGATTTGATTTGGTTAATGCATTTCACAACGACAGACATCACATTGTCAAACTTCAGGCATTTGCTGCAAAGGGCCTGCTGATGGATAATACAGTGCAGCGCAATGGCCTCCTCCACACCCTCCTCTTCCAGTTTTTTTTGAACAAGTGCCACCAGTCCATTTTTCCTCCCTGTCATTGATGGCGCTCCATCGGTTGTTATCCCAACAAACCTCTTCCATGGCAAACCGGCATTCTTAATGGCATCACACAACTGGCAAAATATCTCCTGAGCAGTGGTCTGACCATGCATTGGAATTACTCTGAGCAACTCCTCCATCACTTCAAAATTGTCATTAACACCACGGACATACATTGCGAGCTGGGCAGTGTCGGTGATGTCTGTGGTCTCATCAAGAGCGACTGAGTATACACTGAAACATTTGGCTTTCTCACACAGTTGGTCATAAATGTCATTTGACAGGTCAGAAATGCGCTCTGCCACGGTGTTGGCAGAAAGGCTGATGTTGCTAAACTGACCTTTCTTTTCTGGACAGATTATACTTGCAGCCTGTAATATGCACTTTTTGACAAATTCACCTTCTGTGATAGGCTTTCCTGCTGTAGCAATCATCTCACTAACCATGTAGCTAGCTTCGACTGCTGCATTACTCTCTTTGGTTGCTTTCTTGAAGAAATCTTGTTGCCTCAGTAGACATGTTTTAAGATTGGCAATCCGGTTGGCTCTCTCATCTCCCTGGTATTTCTCATACTCCTCAGCATGTCTAGTTGTGTAATGACGTTTCAAATTGTATTCCTTGTGGACAGCAACTTTCTCTGCGCAAATAAGACATGTCGGGGTGCCCCTATGCTCAACAAAGAAATATTGCATTTCCCACTTTTCCTGAAATTGTCTGTGCTCATCACCAACCTTTCTCTTTACTGCAGGCTTTGAAAAAGACATGTTTGGGGCTGTGTAATATATAGATTTCAACTTGTTGTCACTGTCGCATTGACGTTTCAATCAAGCCTTTAGCCGACGGACAGTGAACGTCTCACTACACGAGAACGTCATTCCCGCTTCTTTTTATTGTAACCGGAAATGACACCGTGCTGTTGTCGATCTTATTTGTTTTGACTACTTTTACATCATATAGAAATATATGTAATGTTCATTGTGTGAGGGAATGCGAATACAATGCAAATAGCGCGATGGAAATAAAAAACATAATAACCCATAAATAACGGTGCGACCTTATAATTGGTCCGGGTTACCGGGGACTGTTATTGCCGCTGGACAGGTGTCGCTATGTGACTGCAGACTACATTAGGCTGCATTGAGCTCCTTACTTTTCCTTTATCCCGCCGCGTTGATTTATTTTGTCAGAGAGAGAGACCTCATATTAACTTTCTAAGTGCCATTGACGTGTGTGTGTGTGTGTGTGTGTGTTTATATATATATATATATATATATATATATATATATATATATATATATATATCAAACACACACACACACACACACATTCACATTTAGATACGTCTATATATGTATAATGTCCCGCTGGGCAGCAACTTAAGAAAACTTTTTTTTTAAGTGTTGTGAACGCAGCGTGCTGGGGCAAATGTCCGCGTGTGCCCAATAGAAACGATGCCAGGCATGGAAGAAAACTCCATGGCAACGCTGCTGTATCTTTCATTGACAAATGTTTCCCTGCTTACATCAAGCCCGACCGATGTCCCGCCCCCGCGAGCCATATACCCCACCGTGATTGGTAGGTTCGTTCAGCTCCGCACACAACACTGTAAACTGCCATACATATCAAACTCTGGGCCGCACTAACATTAAACTTTCATATTAAGGCGGGGGCCACAAACTATCGTCCTGCGGGCCGCAGTTGGCCCGCGGGCCGCGAGTTTGAGACCCCTGCCCTATAGGCTTAACCTTTGAGCCGACTTCTCATCAATGCATCTAAAGAAGTCTTTTCTTCTCCTGACCATCAGGCAGCGGCTCCAACCTGGCTGAGCCATTTACCCCCCAGGTAAATAGCCTCTGCCTGTGACTAAACAGGTATCTTACAATAAAGCACATCAAATCAAATCAAATCAATTTTATTTGTATAGCCCAAAGTCACAAAATACATTTGCCTCAGAGGGCTTCACAATCTGTACAGGGAGTGACACCCTCTGTCCTTAGACCCTCGGTTCGAGTGAGGAAAAACTTGCCCACAAAAAACCTTTAACAGGGAAAAAATGTGGAAGAAACCTCAAGAAGAGCCACAGAGGAGGGATCCCTCTCCCAGGACGGACAGACGTGCAATGGATGTCACGTGTACAGGACAATTCAACACAAACAAATTGTACAATGACTGATAAAATGACAATGAATTACAATGAATGATAAAAATGATTACAGTAACAGATACATATGGTAGTAATAATATATGTAGTGGGCGTCGTGCAGGACCACAGCAGCAGCCACGATCCACGAGAACCTGCTGGACGACAGAGCACAGAAACTCCGGGGAAGTTTGGTTAGTAACATGCATTAATGAGACATGTCCACAGATGGAGAGAGATAGAGAGAGAAAGAGATAGAGAGGGAGAGAGAGAGAGAGAGAGAGAGAGAGGGAGGGGGAGGATAGAGAGAGAGAGAGAGAGAGAGAGAGAGAGAGAGAGAGAGAGAGAGAGAGAGAGAGAGAGAGAGAGAGTTTTCGGTAAGGGAGATGTGTGCATCTTCAACCAATACCGTGCCTGGCTAGGCATAACCGTAGGCGGGGTCCCCCGGCAGTCTAATCCTATGGCAGCATAACTAAGGGATGACCTGAGCCAGCCCTAACTATAGGCTTTATCAAAAAGGAAAGTCTTAAGTCTACTCTTAAAAGTGTTGACCGTGTCTGCCTCCCGAACCCAGAAAGGTAGTTTGTTCCACAGAAGAGGAGCCTGATAGCTGAAAGCTCTGGCTCCCAATCTACTTTTGGAAACTATAGGAACCACAAGGAACCCAGCATCCTGAGAGCGCAGTGTTCTAGAGGGGTAGTAAGGTATTATGAGCTCTTTTAGATACGATGGTGCCTGACCATAAAGAGCTTTGTAAGTAAGGAGAATAATTTTAAATTCTATTCTAGATTTAATAGGCAGCCAATGCAAGGAAGCCAAAATGGGAGAGATGTGATCTCTGATCTTGGTTCCTGTCAGAACACGTGCAGCAGCATTCTGAATTAACTGCAAAGTCCTAAGAGACTTATTGGAGCAGTCTGATAACAAAGAGTTACAATAGTCCAGCCTTGAAGTAACAAATGCGTGGACTAGTTTTTCTGCATCCGCCTGAGAGACAATGCGTCTGATTTTAGCGATGTTACGTAAGTGGAAGAATGCAGTCCTCGAAATTTGTTTTATGTGGACGTTAAAGGACAAATCCTGATCAAAAACAACTCCAAGATTCTTTACAGTGGAGCTGGAGGCCAGGGTGATCCCATCTAAAGTAACTAAGTCTCTAGAAAGAGAGTTTCTGAGGTGTTTGGGTCCAATTACAAGAACTTCAGTTTTGTCTGAATTTAACATCAAGAAATTGTAGGTCATCCAACTTTTTATATCCTTAAGGCATGCTTGGAGTTTAGTTAACTGATTGGTTGCATCAGGCTTGATCGATAAATATAATTGGGTGTCGTCAGCATAACAATGAAAATTGATAGAGTGATTCCTAATAATGTTCCCTAAAGGAAGCATATATAAACTAAATAGAAGTGGTCCAAGTACAGAACCTTGTGGGACTCCATGACAAACTTTGGTCTGCATGGACGATTCATCATTGACGTGAACAAACTGAGATCGATCTAAAAAATACGATTTAAACCAGCTTAGGGCGGTTCCGTTGATGCCAATTTGATGTTCCAGTCTCTGTAAAAGAATTTGATGGTCAATGGTGTCAAATGCAGCACTAAGATCTAACAGGACAAGTACAGAGATGTCTACAACAGCCTCAGCATTAATATAAGACTATGCTAAGACTATGCATCTAAGCGCAGACACCTCATATTCCCCCCTTCGGGACTACGTAGAGTCCCGATAACAAAATATACATGTTTACAATGATAATCCCTCACAGAATAATCTTAACCATAAAGTAATTTAATGGAGTGTGAAAGCGAAAAACCTGTCTGGCAGCCATCTTTCCTGAAATATCCTTCCATCAATCTAGACAGGAAAATTCTTTCACGGCCCCTCTGCCTCAGGCGGCCACATATAGTACTCCAATCCAAGAATTTTACTAATTATATATTGATATCAATTAAAGCAAATACATATGGAGACCTCAGCAAATAAAATCAAAAATATCCACCTTCAGGCTAGTCAACCCATCGCACCCTCCAATGGACCTGTCCCTGCCTATCCCCACTGTCCCTGACGGACCGAAAAATAAAAATAAAAACTGAGGTTCCAACATATTAGCCACAAATTGAATACAATTTAACATAATAAATGCATGCATTTCCGTTCCATTTCCGTTCTTCTTTGTCATTTATCGGGGCTCACAGTTCCTCCACAGTGTTGATTCCCAGCATAGTTGGGATGATGTTTACTCTGAACATTCTCACAATGTCCTTGTCCAGTGTCCAGGGTTATTTGTCCTTTTTGATTGTTCTTATTGGAGTCTCTGAATCCCTTTAACAGCTTGGGATCCTTGAATCATCAACCACCCCCATGGTGGTCCTCCCCCACTGTTGTTCTAAGGGAAAAAGAAAACACCAACCAGTATCTTTTGTAGAAATAACATATACAACTTAAATAATCAATTCAATTCATATTTCCATAATTGATATAAATTCCTTGCAAGCATATAAATTACATTGGCTAATTCCCCCTTTTTAACACCAATCGCTATAGTAACCCTACTACGTATCTAGAAATAGTATAGTATCTTATACATAATTAAAATGGATATCTATCCTCCAGTTCACCTTCCATCCCTACTTCCTCATCATCATCCGAATCAGTCCTCTGCATTAATGACATCTGAACCTGATCTCCTGGCATCACTACAACCCATCTCAATATCATTAGCATCTTGTGCACACATACAGAAACCTTCTCTATTTGCCTCTCTTCCCCTACGTACTCTTTTCCCATCGTTAAATTCACTTGGTTTTCATCATCTGTTGTCCATCTTTGATATCACACAAACTTATACAGAAAGTTTATGGCGTTCATCATCTTACTTTGTCAATCTATTTCATTTCCAAACCCTTTTCCATCTTTACTCTTTTCTCTTCTTCGTTCAACAACATTCTCATTTCCCTCATCTTTTTCATGTTTAACTATGCTGTCACTGCATTACTGTTTTACCCACTAAGCGGAACACTGAGCTAGTAGAAGTGCTCCTACCCAATGTAAGAATTCGATTTAGAATTTGATTGTTCACGACCCCATTCATTTTTCACGCGTTCCTTGACTCTGTGGGTGATAGACTGCACCAAGACGTTGTTTTATTCCCAGTTTTTGCAAAATCAATTTTACTGTCTTGTCAGCGAACTCTTTACCATTGTCTGAGGATATCCAAACTGCAAGCCCCCACCTGCTTATAACCTCTCTACATAAACATTCTGGCAAAAACTTGGCAAATGACTGAGCATCCCTCTGCTTAGTTGGACAAGCTTCAGGCCATCTTGAAAATCGGTCCACTACAACCAACATATACCTCTTACCTTCAACTGGTCTGATCATATCAACAAAGTCCACCACTAGCTCACACATAGGAATGCAAAAAGGTGGACTCATCACCCCCCTTAGAACATTATTTTCAGACAGATTGTGCATCTGCCTATGACATAGTCAATCTGTGCAAGTAGACATGGTGCCCAGAATCCATATTCCTTCATAATCTTTTCCTAACTTCCCCCCTTGCAACATAAGCTAACTCATGTGCATCCTAAATCATTCAGTATCATCTCCAACCTTTGTCTTCTTATATCGTAATGCACCTTTTGTCTCAAGTCGTAATGCTGTCTTCTTACTTTTTGCACTTGGATACATCCTTATGAGAGTATCCGCTCGTCTGGATTCAATTACTCTATCCTCATCATCCATGATTTGATAACTACCGTCTTGAGAAATCATTGAGGATATATCTCTTGAAACTCTACCTTCTTGTCATAAGGGGGAGGTTTCTCCTCTAAGGCAGTATGTGTGAAAGGGGTATTAACTTCAACCATTAGCTTTTCGGTTTGTTTAGCGATGTTCTCAATTTCTTCCATATCCTTCTCTTTTTTTTCCTTTGCAGCCTTGGTCCACTTCTGTCCCTCACCCTCAAACAGCTGGAGCATCGCCAGTTCTGTGCACCTCTTTTCTTTACACGTCTCTCCCTTTCTTCCTCTTTTCTGTTCTGCTTTATATGTTGATACAAGCACCTGTAGTTTTTTAATTACATCGGGATTAAAGGTTCCTTCCACTGGCCAGGGTTGATCAATCCCTGGCCAACGGTGGGACCATTTTGCTGAGATTCGTGAGACCTCTTTTATTAATGGATTATTATTTTGAACTATATCAAAAGGCGTGATTACTTTTGCGGTTTTACTATTCTTTTTTGGCATCTTTAGCTGCTTCAGGTTACTTTCTTCAGTGAACTAATCAAACAACCAATCAATCAATTAATCAAATCAATCACTTGAAACTAATCAAGTCAATCAAACTATCAATTACTCAAATCGATCAATTAATTAAACAATTAGCCCAACTAATCAATCAATTAATCAAATAATCTGCATGTGTGTGAGGCTAATCACATAATTTGATGTATCACTATTTTCTGCCAGAGTCAAGGAACCCAAAGAGGAAATTTGCCAACTCCAAGGAACTTCAAGGGATCTATCAATGCAATAAGAAATTACACTACTAAATCCACACGATGCCACTCTAGCTCCCAAAAGCTATCAGATTGTGACTACAAAATCCCAAACCACCAACAATCTAACCATTAACACACTTTTCAAAGCTCAGTTATCAAGTAGCAGCTGCTGACAACAAAGCAAGCATCCACACTCACAGCTTCTCACTTCTAGTTCTTAAAATAATCTCAAATGTAATCATACAACACAAGTCAGCACCGAATAAACCAAACAGCAGGAAATGCACAAACAGCAAAGCTTCACAGTTGCAATCCACAATATAACATCTTAACTGGTCAGTCTGTTGCCAAGCTTTTTCAAAATAGCACACAAAAGCAGGATATGCTATTTCCCACTTCAAGCTATAAAGATTTAATCATATACACATATTTCAAAACCAGCAGGTATAGCAAGAGTTCGTGAACAAAAACAGCACTGGCCTTGGGCAGTGGTCGGGTTGGAGTCTGAAGTCACTGAACTGGTCCGTGTAACCCCCTGTTGAGCCTCCGCCTTTCTCTCCGTGTCTCTCCCACAGATGCAAGGAATAATGGAAAAAACAAGAATTAGATTTTAGTTTATTTTCTTCATATTCAATTCAATATCCTTTTGTAACCCCCCTTTTTCCCGTCCGCACTTTTAGGGTGATGTACAACAGATATCTTGCGCTCTTAAGCACCAAACCTCATCCCACATCATTCTTTTACAACACCAAATCTCTCAATGCATTCCACACTCTCAAATCCTCCAACCTCAGAACACACTCAACACTCTTCACTCCTCTCGATCATGGTTATCCTTTACACAGAATTATATACTAATCTCCACTTCTCCTTATTTATCCTAAATATATCTTTATTTATTTATTTATTTATTTATTTATCTATTTCTCATGTCAAGTCATTTAAATCTTATAGAAACCATCCTTAATAATGCTCATATAGTTTATTCATAGAAACGTCTTTAAAAAGGCTCATAGCTTCATTCATCAAACTAATGTCTTCCGAAAAAGTCTATATATCATAAACTTAATCCTAATAATGTAGCAATAGTTAATAATTATAATTAGATCATAATTAACACTAGGATCATAACCATATTTCTAAGGCAAAATGGTCAAACTCCAAATACACACACATAAAGACACACAATTTCAGCCTGCAGCGCTGACATCTCTTTCAACAGAGACAGAGACAGAGAGAAAGGCAAGAGAGGGAGGAGGGAGTCCTTCTCCAGCCTATCAATATATTTAACTTTAACTCAAAAATCCCCAATATAACAAAACAAACACAAAATCACAATTAACAATCTATTCTAAAGACAACTCATTCATACAACCTATGTGAGCATGCTCTACCGCGTCCTTATCCTTTAATCTAAATGTATGCTACCTTATGAAGTGCAGAATATCTGACAAAACTACATCAGTCGTGTCTCGTCAGCCCACGGCAGAGCGGTCGTCTATCTACAAATATTTTTGCCTACACTCCCAGTTATACTTTTATAACCGACCTGAACACCACCTAGTGAACAGCTCCAGCCAAACTTTCACCCCCCAAACAGCAGAACGATGTACGCTCACCTGGGATGAGAGGAGGAAAGCAGAGCCGCGTCCAGCTGCGCCCCGGCCGCAAACACGTCCCGTCAATTCGTGACGCCATTCTGTGGTATATTTTCGGTGGTGATGCTGATGAAGATGTTTGAAGAGAAACTCCGCCGACACCGCCTTAGTCGTATAACAAGTTTATTACAACAAGCACAGTGTCAAAGCAAGTAAAAACTACTTGGAGAGCTCCTGGCCAAATGATGAGAGACTCTCCCGACCTATGCCGGACAAGCCTTTATATAGGTTATTTTGTGCCTCCCCATGACATGCAGTAACAATAGCTCACGGCAAACATACAATGAAATTACTTAAGACCAAAGAAACAGAAAGATAATAAAAATATATTTCCCAGGAAGACCCCCTATAGGCTTAACCTTTGAGCCGACTCCTCATCAATGCATCTAAAGAAGTATTTTCTTCTCCTGACCATCTGGCAGCGGCTCCGACCTGGCTGAGCCATTTAACCCCCCAGGTAAATAGCCTCTGCCTGTGACTAAACAGGTATCTTACAATAAAGCACATGTCTACAACAGCCTCAGCAATAATATAAGACTATGCTAAGACTATGCATCTAAGCGCAGACACCTCAATACAATGCCACCACAAATTCCTATTATGAATTTGCAGGCTGTTTTTATTATGGATGTGTCAAAAGCTATGTAGAGAGTGATGTGAATCCTGTCACCAAGGTCCCCTACAGTGAGCTTTACCACCTCTTCAGTGAGAAGGTGGTTGCTTTGGGATCACAGCATGTTGTGTGGCTTGTTGTGATGTTGGAATGTGAATGGAAGTCATTAACAAATTCAGACCTTCCAGTCTAATCTTTTCTTGCCATGTGCAGAAAGCCAGAACACCTGGAGCCCAGAGAGGCTCTCTTTTAAGATGTTTTACCACAAGGCTGCGTGTGATGATAGTGAAAAGACTCTTGATTCAACTGGCCTTTAACAAACAGTTCAGTCTAAAAAAATACTATTCAATTGGTCAAATCATTTACAAAATGTTGGCAGCTTTGAAGATTATTTCAGTTTTAAGTTAACTACAGTTAACGGTATCACATACATCAATAAGGGGATCCTTAACCAATCTGGTAGATTTTCTGGCAGAAAGTGCCAATGCTGTTGGTACGGGACAGGACCCTGCACATCTTGTTCATGTGACTGGTGTAAAGGATCTGTTTGTGGAAGACATTTTGAGACATATGCCATACACATTGATCCATGTGTGATGGGTAGAGTTCTCCCTCCCCCCACGCCCCCCTAATCAGTGATTCCCAACAGGTGAGGCTAGATCACTTCCTGGTTTTCTTTAAATGTAGCTGCAGCCAGCCAGCAGTAGGTTTTGCCTCATGCTGTCCTGACTCCACACATGTCTAGTCAAGGTATGTTTTTTTTTTGTCTTTCTGTTAAATATATTGCTGGCACATGTACTTAGTACTTCCGTTGCATCTGTACAGGTGCAGGACTGAGCGTGAAAGGAGTCTAGTCACAGTGCCCCCTTCCCCCTCGTCTGTGCTGCGCTCACCATGTGTGGCTGTATAATATGCAGCTCCCAGGAATGCCTGTTTTTGGTGTTAAATTTTGATTAAGTTTTGGTTTGTTGTTTAGATATGCTCCTTAACAGTACTCCGATGATTCAGTGCATAGTTTTTCTACATAGGGTTTATGACATGTGCTGCTCCAACAGGAATGGAAGTGATGTTGGCTGTTTTTACCCCTTTGTTAAATATGTTGTGTATTTGTGGTTAACTTTGTTTATTTAGCGTTTTGATTATAATCTGGGTTATTCATTTTTTTGTTTCCAAGTAGTTTTGTTTAGATGTTTCTTTGTTCTTTTCTTCTTTTTTTTCTTCTTTTGTAAACCAACATGAGTTAGTTATATTCTGGGCTTCATCACTCCCAGTACAGGAGGGTCGTGGTTCACTAGGTGGAGGGCTTACTCCCTCATTTGCATTTGTATGCTTAATATTTGTTGTGTTCTAATCTTTTTTCTTTTTTTTTAAACGGCCTTTATGCCTTTAATGATAGGACAGCTAAAGATAGACAGGAAGCAGGGGGCAGAGAGAGGGGGAATAAGATAAGATAAGATAATACTTTATTGATCCCACAACGGGGAAATTCACTTATTACAGCAGCGAAAAAATAGAAACCAAGGAGGGAAACACAAGTGTACATATTTACAAAAAGTACTAGAGTATAATGTGCAGGTTTAAGAATGTGCAAATTTGCTAGACAAGTACTAGTGTAGAACATAAGCGTAACAGAAACAAAACAAAAACAGACATGAACAGGAGACTACAACATGATCAGGTGGTGCAGGTGTTGTAAAGTCTCACAGCAGCAGGGATGAAGGACCTGTGGAACCTCTCCTTCTTACACCGTGGGTGTAGCAGTCTGCTGCTGAAGGAGCTGTTTAGAGACCCCACAGTGTCATGTAGGGGGTGAGAGGGGTTGTCCATGATGGATGTCAGCTTAGCTAACATCCTCCTCTCACCCACTTCCTCTGTGGAGTCCAGAGGACAGTCCAGGACAGAGCTCGCTCTTCTAATAAGTCTATTGAGTCTGCTTCTGTCCCTGTCCGTGCTGCCCCCTCTCCAGCAGACCACAGCATAAAAGATGGCTGAGGCCACCACAGAGTCATAAAAAGTCCTGAGGAGAGGCCTGCATACTCCGAAGGACCTCAGTTTCCTCAGCAGGTGGAGACGACTCTGGCCCTTCTTGTAGAGAGCATGGGTGTTATCAGTCCAGTCCAGTTTATTGTTGAGGTGAACACCCAGGAATTTGTAGCTCTCCACCACCTCTATGTCCGATCCCTGGATGTTCACCGGTGTGAAGTGTGATGCTTTCCTCTGGAAGTTAACGATCATCTCCTTCGTCTTGCTCGTGTTGAGCTGAAGCTGGTTTAGCTCACACCAGCTGACAAAGTCCCTGATGATGGTCCTGTATTCCAGATCGTCCCCCTCTGAAACACATCCAACGACGGCTGTGTCATCGGAGAACTTCTGGATGTGGCAGTGGGCGGTGTTGTGGGTGAAGTCTGCGGTGTAGAGGGTGAAGAGGAAGGGGGAGAGCACTGTACCCTGAGGGGCACCTGTGCTGCAGAGCACCACGTCAGACACACAGTGCTGGAGCTTCACAAACTGTGGTCTGTTGGTGAGGTAGTCTGTTGTCCACGCAGCCAGGTGTTGGTCTACTCCCACCTTTTCCATCTTCACTCTGAGCAGTGAAGGTTGGATGGTGTTAAAAGCCCTAGAGAAGTAAAAAACCATGACCCTCACAGCGCTCCTGCTGTCCTCCAGGTGGAGCAGCGATCTGTGCAGCAGGTATAGTACTGCGTCATCCACCCCGATCCCAGGCTGGTAAGCAAACTGCAGAGGGTCCAGCTGTGCGCCCACCAGCGGTCGCAGGTGTCGTAGGATGATCCTCTCCATAGTCTTCATCAGGTGAGAAGTCAGGGCAACAAGCCGGAAGTGGTTAGGCTCCTTGGGGCGCGGCGTCTTTGGTACCGGGACCACACAGGAGGTCTTCCACAGGGCTGGGACCTTCTCCAGGCTCAGGCTCAGGTTGAATAAGCGCCTGACGACACCACAGAGCTGGTCAGCACAGTCCTTAAGTAGCCTGGGGCTGATGCCGTCCGGGCCTGGGGCCTTCTTTGCCTTGATCTTTTTTAGTTGACTCCTCACATGATCATCCCTTCACTCCCCCACTCCTGTAGGCCTCCCAGATCCTGTCACCTTGTATTGGTAAAATATATTGGAATTATAGTCAACAACCAATTTGCACAGTTAACAAGTTATTCTGTCAAAACGTGCTGGTTTAATCACATTGTCCTCAGATGAATTTTGTGGTGACAAAAAAACACATCCCACTTGTCCTTCCAGCAACAAATAATGACATCTCCACTCACTAGTTTACAAATTGTGATTGCCCTGGGTATAGTCGTTTCTATTCAGCCTAATGGTACGATTGAAGTAGGTGTCTGCATACAACAAATCACTTGGGAGGGAGCTAGAGGAGACAAAGTTATCTACATACAAGTGGTTTCATTACATTATTGATGACTAAATACACCAAGCCAAGTTCAGCCTGGTCCTGTGCCCTACCTACAGGAGGCCACTGGTGTGAATGTCTCTGACCAAACAATCAGAAACAGACTTCATGAGGGTGGCCTGAGTGCCCGACGTTCTGTACTGGAACCTGTGCTCACTGCCTGGCACCATGGAGCTCGACTGGCATTTGCCACAGAACACCAGAATTGGCAGGTCGGCCACTGGCACCCTGTGATTTCACAGATGAGAGCAGGTTCAACCTGAGCACACGTGATAGACGTGAACGGGTCTGGAGACGCCGTGGAGCCTGCAACATCATTCAGCATAACCGGTTTGGTGGTGGATCAGTGATGGTCTTGGGAGGCATATCCCTGGAAGGACGCACAGACCTCTGCAGGATAGACAACGGCACCCTGACTGCTATTAGGTATCACCATGAAATCTTTGGACCTATTGTCAGACCCCTGGTGCAGTGGGTCCTGGGTTCCTCCTGGTGCACGACAATGCCCAGCCTCATATGGCGAGAGTATGCAGGCAGTTCCTGGAGGATGGAGGAATTGATCAAATTGACTGGCCCCTATGCTCTTGTGGCGAACCCAAAGAATGTGTCACCACATGTGAAATTGAAGGAAAGTAACCTTGTTAGTGTTTGTGGAGTGAAGGTAATTCTCCGGTGTTGTCTGTTGTACACGCGATTTGGACGGCGCACGTACGGCTCCGTGTTTTCATTGGTCCTTATTCCGTCTGTTTCCACAGGTCGGTGTATGACAAAAATGGATAATTTTGACATTTTGCACATGTTTCGTTGTATGCACATGGTTTATTTATGTTAATTTAGTACGAATTTATATTTTGAATATGTACGAATTAAAGAGACGCGATTTGGACGGCGCACGTACGGCTCCATGTTTTCATTGGTCCTTGTTCCGTCTGTTTCCACAGACAATTGTATTTGTGTCGAGGTTCCACATTTGGGACCCGTAACACTCTACTGACCTAAATCCAATAGAACGCCTCTTGGACATTGGTTTGGTCCATTCGATGCCACGTTATTTATTTTCCTGTTGATGTGATGTGTTTTCAAAGTGTTACATTAATATTTTTTGAGCAGCGTATAAAAGCAGCTCAGCACTGCCTAAGAGCTGCTGCAATTATATGGAGTACATTTAAACAATTTGACAGTTCAGACAATGAGAATTTGGTTAACAGCATCAAAGTAAACTCCAATTCCTTGTCTCCCACTCTTCAGCTTGCCTTTCTGTCCCCCCCCCCTCTCCCCCCCTTGCTGTTGTAAATCCACTGTCCTCTCAGCCGTGTGTGAGTGACTCTAGCCAAGCTGATTGCTTCTAATTACTCCAACACATGTTGATTAAACCTCTGACACAAATTGGTGCACATGCACAGATATGATCTACAAAACCAAAACCTATGTTGTCTTATGCTTATGAGATCTTAAGCCATGACTGTCAATCTATACCCTAATTTTAATAAAGATGTTTTTTTTAAGGAACTTTAATGAATAGTTAAACACTTTTCCTGAAATTTTTGCAGCTGTTCTGTGTGCTAGTGACATGGCAAACCAGAACACATTTCGAATCTTGCCCTGGTTAAACAGGGAAGTCTGTGATTAAGTTTGGCACAGATTGAAATCCAGGTGTGCATTCTGCAGCACTATTACCAGTGCTACAAGGATAAAGTAGTCTCACTCACCAGAAACATGCAGGCTGGATTAAGAACCAACAAAGACCACAAAAGAAACAGCAGTGCTGAGTTAATGTCTACCTCTTTCTCAGATGAACTGAACAACTGTGCATGCTTTGGGGAAACCCTTTCAGCCAGGGATGTACAAAAGGATACTGCCCTCTCTCTTACCTGGACCCGAGAATGCTGTGCATTGACTATAGTTCAGCATTCAGTACCATTTTGCCGTACAAGCCTACAGGTCTTCAGGTCATCGGGTCTGCAAGTCACCGGGTCTACAGGTCACCGGGTCTACAGGTCATGAGGTCTACAGGTCATTGGGTCTACAGGTCTGCAAGTCATTGGGTCTACAGGTCTGCAAGTCATCGGGTCTACAGGTCATTAAGTCTACAGGTCTGCAAGTCATCGGGTCTACAGGTCATGAGGTCTACAGGTCATTAAGTCTACAGGTCTGCAAGTCATCGGGTCTACAGGTCATGAGGTCTACAGGTCATCGGGTCTGCAAGTCATTGGGTCTACGGGTCATCGGGTCTACACGTCTGCAAGTCATCGGGTCTACAGGTCTTCATCCCACAGGCCAACTCTTGAACTCTCATTACTGTCACTGATACATTTTACCTGAAATCTTTTTTTCATTTAATGTTGAAAATGGTTTACATCTCTCTTTACATCTATATTGATACAGCATACAGTGTATATTACCTGTTCATACCTTCTCACATCACATTATATATATAAACTGGGAACACATAATCAGTTTTTCACAATCCGGCTCTAGAGCCATGACAAACAAAAAAGGGAGAAATGGATTGAAGGCCAAAATAAAAAATTAAAGTGATTTATTGTAAAGAACACAAACACAAACATTTTTTTTTACCAAAAACAAACCAAAGAAACAATGGGGTGTCTTAATCAGTCAGTCAGTGGTGAAGGTGCATGTATGCATGAGTGAAAATGTGTAGATGTGAGATGTTGCGTGCATGAGAACAAAGAAGCCAAAAAACCATGAGGCAGCCTGGAGAGGTGGGTGGAGCCTACCAGACAGAGAGAGAGAGAGACAGAGATTTAGTGGGTGGAGCTTTATACCCAGGGACCCAGGGGTTTCCACCAATCAGCTGGATATGGGAACACACACTCAAATTGCTCAGGGAACCGTCACACCCCCCTCCATAAGAACGGGGTCCCAAAAGGATTCCCATGAAAAATATACCATCATATCAAGTGTGGAAACAAGCAAAGAGCAGCCAAAACCAACACTAAGCTGGCATCTACATACAGTTTAGACTGCAGGTCAAAGCGTGGGGCAGCCAACACTGGGGCAGAGCAAAGGAGTATTTTAACTTGTTCGAATGCTTTCTGACAAACCGCAGACCAGAACAATTTTACCTTCTCTTTCAACAGATCGGTTAGGGGTGCCACCACGGTTGAGAAGTTTCTGTAAAAACTTCTGTAATACCCCATGAGGCCAAGAAAACGCATGAGCTCCTTATTTGTGATCGAGGCTGGGTACTTTTCTATTGCCTGGACTTTGACATCAACCAGACGCACGTGATCCTGTCCCACCACTCTGCCGAGATAGGTGACGGTCGCCCTCGCAAACTCACACTTTGCAAGGTTTACTGTAAGCCTTGCCTCTGCCAAACGGGTGAACCGTTAAAAAAATTTCTGAAAAAATTACCACGCCATCCAAATAAACTGTTGTCAGACTTTGGCACAAGCAAGCATGGTGAGGACCAGCTTGAATTACACGGCTCTGCAATACCATTCTCCAACATGTATGCGATTTCAGCATCCAGAAACTTACGTTTTTCAGGATTTACATGGTAGAACCTCTGTTTAATTGGCTTAGCATCTTCAACATCAATGTCATGTTCAATGAAGTGAGTACGACTAGGTGTATCGCCAAACAAACAGGGAAAACTCAATCAATTGAACCAGCTCGCCACGGCGTGGTTCTGGCAAGTGGTTCAATAGTTTGTCCAAGTTTTGTAAAGCGTCCACGTAACATGGCCTGATCAGGTGCAGTCAACACATCATCCTCCCCACCTACATTACGAGAAGACTCCGGCATCGGACCAGCAACACAAACAGCACGAGCGTGACCCACATTTGGCTGTGCAACAGAAAAGGATGTCTCAGAGGTGCGTTCGTAATACGGTTCAAGCTAATTTACATGGCAAAGCTGACTTTTATTCCTCCGACCGGGAGTTGAAATTATGTACTTTTGGTCAGAAATTTGTTTCAACACCGTGTGTGGACCTGAAAACTTTGCCTGGAATGGTGATGTAACAATAGGGAGTAGAGCAAGTACCTGATCTCCAGGACTAAACAACGTTCAGTATGGCGATCATACCACGATTTCATCTTGTCCTGAGCCGACGCAAGTTTTTGTTTTGCTAACTCCCCAGCTGTGTACAGTCTGTGCCGAAACCGATTGATATAGTCAATTAAGTTTTGGGTGGATCTGAGCCTTTCCAGCTATCAGACAAGACTGCCAAGGGACCCCTTACCGTGTGCGCAAGTTCGTTTGGGCTGAACCCTGTACTTGCATGCGTTACCTCCCTTGCCGAGAGACCTTCCTCCCAGTCCTTCCCTAACTCAGTGCAGTATGCACGCAGTAGAGAATTTAAAGTCTGATGAAAGCGCTCTAACGCACCCTGACTCTGCGCATGGTAAGTAGAGCTCTGATTATGCTGTACCTGAAGCTGCTTCAACACCTGTGAGAACATGTGAGAGGAAAAATTTGAACCCTGTTCAGACTGTATGCGCTTTGGAATGCCCGAAGATAGAAATAAACTGAAAAAGCGCTCGTACCACAGACCTAGTAGTTATTGTGCGCAGAGGATACGCGGCTGGATAACGTGTACTCTGACACATGACAGTCAAT
Organism: Larimichthys polyactis; assembly: GCA_018985215.1. Lineage (NCBI taxonomy): Eukaryota > Metazoa > Chordata > Actinopteri > Sciaenidae > Larimichthys > Larimichthys polyactis. Next base: position 695,455 of record JAFMOB010000101.1, read on the forward strand.
AGATACTTAGCACCTGATTTGGATGGAGGAAGAGGACCTACACAGTCAATGATCACATGTTCAAACGGCTGGCCGATCACAGGAATGGGACACAGTGGTACCGGTTTTAATGTCTGGTTTGGCTTGTCCGTCAGCTGGCATGTATGGCATGTTTTAATAAACGTGGATACATCTCTCCTCATCCGAGGCCAAAAGAAATCACTCAAGACACGATCATGTTTTTTCACACCAGCATGTCCAGCTTCATCATTTGCTACTTTTAACACTGAGTGACGGAGTTTAGTTGGCAAAACTATCTGAAAAACAGGAACCCCAATGAACACTTCACTGTGCTGCAACCACTACCTCACCAGCAGTGAGTCCTGAAGAAAATAACCACAAGCACCGTGCTGCACCTCACTCTCAGACTGAACCTGCTCCATCAGCCCCTTGAGAGAGGAATCAGCTTGCTGCTCTGCCACCAGATCACTGCGGGATATTGACAGAGGAAAATCAGACAGGGGTAACGAAAATAACCATTTTCCTTATCTGACTGTGTTGCAGACTCAGAATCAGTTTCACTCTCATCCGGTTCCACTCCCACCCATGGCACCGGTGAGACCACCACAGGTGGAGTTACATCTGCCCACACATGAGCACCTACCAAGTCGTTACCCAGGATAACAGAGATGCCCTGGATCGGCAACGCAGGGCGCACAGCCAATTAGCCTCCTCCTGAAACAAGTCACAGTCAAGTATCACCTTGTGCAATGGAACAAACAATACATTTAAACCAATCCCACGAACAGGAACTGAACTGCAAGTTTCTGACTCCTTAGACAACAGCAAAACTCCAGCCTGAATGAAAAAGTCAAAAGCACCTGTGTCTCTTAAAATTGTGCAGGCACATTTTCTGACCTTTTCATAAGTTCACATAAACCTTCAAAGTCGTTCACCTCTGATGCAGAATACCAGCGAGTAAAATGTAAATTCAGGTCACGTGCAAATTCAAGATGACTCTGATTTTCTCCTTTCTTCCATGTCCGTAACCGTTGCCTATATGCTTTCGGAACCAGCTCATACGCTCTCAGTACCGCGGACTTCACAGCAGAGTAACTTTTACTTTCAGCATAACTTAATGCAGAGTAAGCTTCCTGTGCCCTGCCAGTCAGCACACACTGCAGCATAAGTGTGCGTGCCGACTCCGGCTAGTTACGCACTTCAGCCACTCGTTCAAATAATGAGAAAAATGACTCGGGATCCTTCTCTGAAAACTTTGGCAAAAGCCGCAAGTTTCCCAATTGAAGAATCAATAATTCTTTTTGTGGCTCAAACGTTAAACCTGATGTCAACGCCGGAGACAACGTGGTAACAGGTGGACCTACTGGTGGAGTGTGGATATAGATGTACAGTACAAACACACTAACTATTCAAGTAAATACAATGTTTAAAGAATGTATAATGAAGTGAATGCATGGAACAGATGTATGGAGTTTACGACTCAGCAGAAAAAACAGTCAGTGCTGACTATAGGGCTATTTTAGGAGTGTCATAAAAAGGTTTGCACAAGACAGAGCAAAAGGATTGCGCCCTTAAAAGGGAAAATACTATTTACAGCAGTTAAAGACTATAGGGACATATAACCATATAAGGTAAGGCAAGAAGTGACGTTGGTGAACAGGTGTGGGAGAGTATAAGAACAGGGAGCAGGAAGGACTCCTCAGATCTTACTTGGCGTTTGGCTATAACAGATGTATGTTCTGTGGTAGGATCTCCAACAGCTGTTGTTATAACTGTAATAAATACTTTGAACGGATCCACGTCTTCTGAGTGCTCATCTTGCATCAACCAATTCGGGGAGGTGAATTAAGATTGCCTCAACAGGAGGTAACACCTTGTTTTCAAAAAAATTTGATTTCAGAATAGCCTTCACTCTCTCTTTAAGACGTTTATCTCCAAAATAAATATCATAGTGCTCTGCTATTTTCAGCAGTTGTTCTTTAGTGTACAAATCTAAATGCTCCTCTGAAGGAGAATCAAAGAACTCCTCAATATTCATAATAACCTGTGTGTGTCAAAATCAATGCAAACTTTAAGTGTAGTCTATTTCGATATACAAACAATTTGGACTGAACAGGAAGCACGTGTGCCCCACCAACTGCCTCAACCACAAACTACCTAACTAAGCTCAACCCTGGTCTTCATGCAGTTACTGGTGGTGGGTAGTTATACACTGACACCCAATGGCCAGGGAAGGCAACCAGAACCTGGCGACCCACCCTAAACCATGGATGTGCTCCCGAGACAAAATGCCCTAACCACGGTCAACAAACTTGTAGCATCCATTACAGTTTACAGATCCACTTTCATCTTTTGTACTTGCTATAGTTGCGTGCTCTGAGGGATTATAGCACAATTTAGGGTGCACAACGTTACCAGATAAAGTGGATTCTTTCTGGATAATCAATCTGTTGTTTTGATTGTCTCACTGTTGTTGTTTCTTGTCCCGTTGGACCTATTTTTAGCTGTGATCCCTGATCGCAGCAGCACTTTTATTATAACACATAAAACCGATGGCCAGAGCGAGAAAAATAAAATCCAATTTGTAAGAGCTGTATAGTTTTCCTCCAATGCACCGACATGAAAATGATATCAATCCTGTCATCTCAGAAAGGAAGCAGATAAGCATACTTCCCAAAATGTTGAATTATTCTGATTAAACCCAACACCAAATCTTGGAGAAACCCAACTTTAAAGTTAGAAAAATGGTATTCATAAGAAAAAAAACACCCGACCACACACGTTCCACAGGATGGCAGGGATTACTCATTCTGGCTCCATAGCACAGTGAGCCAGACGGTAAAATCAATTAAGTTTAGCTTGTGGCTTCACTAGTTAAAGCATCTGCAAATAGTTGATAAATGTCAGCTCTCTCATCATTCAATCTCTCTCCACACAAGCCAAAATCTTCCATAATCACAAGGAAACTATACTCACGGAAACAAAGTTGAGATTTTTTTCTTTATGATTTACCTGACATAAACTGCTACAGTAAGTGTGGAGCTACAGTAAGTGTCACTTTGCATTTGTAGTGGTGACATATACATAATTATCATCTGACAGATAGCATAATGCCTAATTTGTTATTGTGTATGAAGGTGCTCTCATCTCTCTGCCTATTATTAGCTGTCTATCTGCGTGCAGAACAGATCTGTGATGGATTAAAAAAAGTCAACGCCAGCATCTCATCCGCCAGCAGATTTCATAGCTCTCTCTCTATAGTTCATTTTAAATGGGCTAGGTAGGATTGCATGCAAAGTCAGTGGATGCCAATTGCTCAATACTAATTTGAACAAGAGTTAATCTTGGAACTGAATGAACCTAGTTTAGATGTACAGAGAAAAAGAGAGAGTGACTGAAGAATGTTCAGCGCTATCTTACAGTTAACCTCTGTATAGTTACTACATTGGCTGTTTGAGGTGAGAGCAGAATCACGTGACTTTCTCCAGCTAATCAGCAAATGCCAGGCTACACCACAGGAACAGCAGTACTTTATATGATAAATGTTAAAAACGTACCAAACTGTGACCCAAAGCAGCGGTATGTACTAAACTGTTGTATATCATTACCACCTAAACACATACACACAAAACCTATTAGACAAAGTGTATACAGGGAAACAGACAGGGTGCATGCTGTGCTAATTACAAACTGTGCTGTCGGGCTCATCAGTGTGCTAAATGTGTACGTTTCAATATATTTAACCATTTCTACTGAGCTCTTTTGTTTACACACACACACACACACACACACACACACACACAGATGCAAGCAGAGCTTTTATTGTTAGTTCAGTATTTGGAGGTACTTCCACTCTGAGTGTCTTTTTTAACTGCACTTTCCTGCAGGGATGGTCTCTCTCTCAGTTCCACTTTTTCTCTTTCCTTTCACCTTCTCTGTTGGTGTGACCAATCATATGTTATCATAGGCCTTACACTTCAGTCATCCAGTGGATGTATAAATGGAACTGTAGAGAGTGTTGGAGGCAGGGCTGTGCTCTTTCTTAAGCTACTCATGGAGCCAAAAGAGTTGATTTCTGGGCATACAATTACCTGGTTCTGCTAGCTTCAATGGGGATACAATACTGAATGGCTCACGTTCTGATAGTGGAACTGGCACAGTTTGGTTAAAGGAGGTGGACCCAAGAACAGACATAAAGGTAGTAGTGAACAAAAGACTTACTCAGTGAATGGGTAGGACACACAAAATAACAAAAGGTGGTTGAATAGTCCAAGTAAAGAGAAAGTCCAGCAATCCAGGAATCAAGCTTAAGTCCATACAAACAAAAATCCAGAACATGAAACACTAGCTGAAAATGAACTGGGGAACTGACACAAAACTGGAGAACAGAAGACAGAACTCGCGATACAGACAGAACACACCACACAGAAGAGAACAGACCTGGTGAAAAGACACAGAGGACCTGACAAGGGAAACCAAGAAACACTGAATACACAAGACACATTGAGGGGAGAATTAGAAAATAAAACAGGAAATTCTAAACAAGACAAAACCTTGACAGGAATGATTCATTTTGGAAGGGCTGTATGCTAAACGAATGTATCCACCATTTTACAGACGCTTCTTTTGTAAGCTGATGGGAAAAATTTTCATGCTTTGGCCGCTATGTCAAATTGGCTTCACAGCCTGGGACTCCTGAGGGCTTCTTTTATACACTAATGAAAACAGAGTTTTGAATATCACGTTCCAGTTCTGTCATATTCTGTAAATAGAAATCTAAATCTGACACACTGGACCTGGAGTAATGACAGTTGAGGAGATTCAACACTTTAGCTGCATATAAAGGATCTCAAACATGGCACACTTTTAGCAGCCCAGCTAACCCAATGGCTGACTTGTAAGTCTGAATAGAGACATAGAGACACAACTTTTTTTTGTGGTTTAGAAAGTAAGAAAAGTTTTTACAGACAGTTTAAGACATAAAAAAAGTCATATTAGTTTATATGTCCAACATTCTGCAGAACAATCAGCAGAATGTTCACATCAATGTATGGTTTTAAACATCTGACATTTATTAAAAGGTGTCTACTTAAATCAATACTCGAAGTATTGTTATGTTAGCACAACAGACACTTTAGAATGAAACTTGTGAACTGGTATTAACATTACAGAAGCTTCTGTGTGCAGCTAAGAAAACTGACATCACATTGGTCCTTGCAGTTGATGAAACACAAAATTCTGGAGCCACATTCAGTATTTTACCTCTCAGCGGGATTTTTCTAATAGAATGAGTGCTGAAAATGATCGACCTACGCTAAGTTTAGCCTCATTCGCTTTTCTCTATAATTTCTCATCAACTGCAGATTAAACTGTTGACTCAACTCAATACTGATGTTAACTTTTCCACAATGCAGTCTGCTTTTTCTTTTAGCACATTAAACACACCTGCAGGAACAATATATGCATCTCCAAATTGATAGGAGACATTTTCTTATGTGGCATGAGGACCTAATGGCAGTGAACCTTCAGCATTTTCTACACATCAGACAGGTAACATGTTCCAGTGAAATCATTTGAGATCCATCAGAGCTGGATAGTCAGGATAGTTATCTGGACAGCCAGATATTGAGTTTATTATACTTACATAATTTATGTGCATATAATGTTTAGTTTTGCTGTTAAAGTCTCACAATATTTGCAAAAACTGTACACGTCTAAGTGTGTTCATATGCGAACCACAAGTTCCTATGAGTTATTGTAGTTGTTTCCTCAGTGTACAGACACATATTGTCCATCCATCCATCCATCCATCCATCCATTATCTGTAAGGCTGGATCCAGACTGTGACGAGACGTTTTTTCCATGCATTTCAGTGGGGGTGGTCCGGTGGTCCACACCACGGGGGGATCAGCAAAAAACAGCTCCAGCATGCGGCGGAAAAGTTGACCCCGATCCAACTATTGGAAAAACGGAGCCCCACGTCATGTTCCGGGCCACCAATCAGACACTCAAATTGGTCAAACCTCCACAGACAGCCTGAAATGTCTCTGAAACTGAGACTATCCAGACGGAGAAACACTGATAATCAACCTGTGTGTGTGTTCTGACTGTTTATTTAATGTACCCATCTTCTAAATCTGATTCTGACTTGCAATTAGAGACACAAAGAAGTTTAATTTGTCGGATGGTTTAAGAGAGAGAGAAAATGAGCACTTTGGTCAAAAGAGATACAATAACGGTGAGTGAGTGTTGGCCTTGATGAAGTCCTTAATCATGAAAACAATGCCAGACACATATTTTCTGCCACTTAAAGCATATTAATGTGTAATCATATATAGACACAGAACGCTTTGCTGTTATCGAAGTGGAATTCTGGAGATCTGCTCCATTATGTAAAAGGGGCCACTAATCGAAGAGTGGTGGTTCGATCCTCAGCACCCTCGACTCACCCTGACCCCCAATGTCTCTGAAGGAGCCCGTCAGTGGATCACAGTATGACCAGTTTTCTTTATGCACTACATTTTTGGAGAATAGGGTGCAATGGTATAGCATACATGGATTTGCATTGCCTGCTTTTGAGTTTACTTTTGTCACAACACCTGACCCGAAACCAGCTGAGAGAAATATGGGTGTTAATACATTAAACAAGTTATAACAACACAGGGCTGTGCTGAGGAGGATGGGTCATGCCAATGAGACATGAAACACAATCCAGGAATTCCAGATGGAGTGTAGTGTTCTCACTCAGAGTGTAGCAACTCTGTTTCAACACCGAGTTAAATCGAGTCCAATGAAAACAAGAGTCGTGGTGGAGTTGACCATCTACTCAGCAGTCCTCAATGACATTTGGGGAAAACTGTAAATACAACAAATATTGCAGGCGTTGCCTGTACAATATTTCTCAGCAGATAGCTAGGATAGCTTCAGAGCATGTCTGCCTCACTCTCAGTCCGAAGAGAAAAAGAACTAAACAGGTAGTCAACCAACACATGTGATGTTCTTAATAAACTTTTTAACCCTTTTGCTCTTTTTATTTGACTACAACACATAAGAATGACTTATCTTAAAGCACACATTACAATGAACAACAGAAGTGCCTTTGAGGCAACACACTCCCTGCCTGGCCTATGTGAGGCCACTATGAACTTGAGGGAGTCTGAAACATCAGTCTTATAATCAGTCCTTAGGCAGAAGTAAAACTACCTCTGCAACTGGCCTTAGGAAGGTTCTTGCATCACCTTGGTCAGTATTTTTATCTCAACCTTTCTTACATGTCCATCCTTTCCAGGGAAGGTTGCAGTGACTATGGCCATGGGCCAGCAGTTACGGACAGTCTGTTTGTCCCTGAGGAGAACCAGATCCCCAACTTGAAGGTTTCTGCATGACACAGTCCATTTTTGTCTTCGTTGTAAGGATGGTAAGTATTCTTGGCTCCAATGAGTCCAAAACTGGTTTGCTAGAACTTGAACTTGTCTCCATTGTTTTGCATAGAGGTCCCTGTCCGTGAAGTCCCCAGGAGGGGGTGGAACTCCTGATTTCTGCGTGAGGAGCATTGCCAGTGAAAGAATGAAAGGCTGCTGTGGGTCTGTACACACAGGTAGGAGTGGACGTGCATTGATGATAGCTGTGACTTCCGCCATTAGCGTTGAAAGCACCTCAGTGGGTTAGGCGACTTTTGTGCTGCAAGAGCATCGAATCTAGGATTCTACTAGCTACTCCAATCATTTGCTCCCAGGAGCCTCCCATGTGGGAAGCATGTGGCAGTCTGAAGTTCCAGCTGCATCCGTTCACTGACGTATTTCTGCAGTGTCTTGTCCATCTCCAATTCCTTGCTAGCTCCAACAAAATTGGTGGGGCAGTCAGACTGGAGCTGTTTAGCAGGGCCTCTGAGTGCAAAGAAATGCCTGAGAGCGTTTATACAGCTGGGCGTGTCCATAGACTCAATCAGTTCAATGTGAACAGCTCTTGAACTCAAAAAACTGAACATCATGGCCCACCGTGTACTCTCTGCCTGTCCACCCCTAGTGCGTCTGGTTAGGATGGACCAAGGCCCGAAGACATCGAGGCCCACATACGTGAAGGGAGAGCAGACTTTGAGGCGCTCAGGTGGTAGGTCAGCCATACGTTGTTCTTCAAGTCTCCCACGCAGCTTCCGGCAGGTTATGCATTTGTGGAGAACTGAATTGATTAGTCGCTTACCACCCAAAATGCACAGTCCAGCTGCCCTTACGGCTCCCTCTGTGAGATGACGACCCTGATGTTTCACCTGTTCATGATAATGTCGCATAAGCAGTAGGGAGATGTGACTGTCTTTGGCTAGGATCACTGGGTTCTTCTCTTCACATGCAAGCTGCGAATGTTTCAATCTGCGTCCAACGCAGATGAGGTCATCTTCCAAGGTTGGACTGAGCTTATGCAAAGGGCTGTTTGCAGGCAACACTTTGTTTGCTGGAAGGGCTGAAAGCTCTTTTGCAAAGGATGACATCTTTTGCTTGAGTTATCTGATCCACGGTATGAGGTAAGTGACTTTTGTGATTTTTTTTGTCATGTTTGTGTCTAATTTGGCCTTTCCATAACAAGTCCTACTTCTGTTTTTCCATCCTCCTGAACCACTCTCAGATAAGCAACGACTCCAATCGCCTTGGTCGAGGCATCTGAGAACACGCAGAGTTCTGTGTGCACAGCTGTTACGACCCGACAGGGCAAGACTTAGTCTAGGGGAATTTAGGTAACAATTAAAGTAAAGACCCAAAAACAAAGGGATTAACCAAGGACCGACTGCAAGCGCAGGGATTTATTCAAACACAAGTTGAACAACGTAAAGTGAAGGCTTCTTCAAACATCACGATGACTGCCAGGAACGATCACACGCCACACGCAATGAACCACTCGCTGCAGGAACACACCACTACTGAAACACCCGGTAGGCAGTTACAGCCGGTGTTGATCAGCTAATCAGTGGATTGAGGAGGAGAGGGAAAAGGGCGGTACCTGAAATCAAAGGGAGCACAAGACAACAAGGCACACCCACCCCGGCACGTAACACCCCCACCAATAAGAAAGAACCCCACCCACAGGTTGACACAATTAACACTACACACTATATTAACGAAAAATTACAAACACTATATTATTACATGCCTAACATACGAGATGGCACATGCCCATACAAAGTGGGGTATACAGTAAAGGGGTCGATTACATCTCGACGCTGAGCTGCCTTACACATGATCTCGGAGTTGGACAACCGGCAAGATTATTGTGCATCATTAATGTGGCACCAACAAGTTTTCTTTCGACGCTTGGGTGTCCGGATGACACAACCTGTGAACCGAGCAGCAAGAGCGGACTCAGGTAGCAAAACCAACACCTCCTGGTCCTAGACCTGCGCATGGGCCTCAGCTCTTGTTAGCACACTACCCGTAAAAACATTAGGATGTGTTTTAGCTACACAATCCGACTCTGGAATGGGCTCAGCAACAACCTTTAAAACAGTTAAATATAAAAGGCTTAAAACAGTCAGGCACCCCTGATACTTTAGCCTCGTCACTGGAGGTTTTAATAAGCCCCACGGCTTTTGGTGGCATCGCAACCGGCCCTTGCTGATGCTACCAGGCAACGCAATCAGCAATCAAATGACCCGATTCGTGGCAATAAAAACACAACCGATCAGCTTTAGAAGCAGAAGACACAGCAGCTGACATCTGCGAACCAGACTTCGGATAACTCTCACACTCACGTTTCGCAAACACACTTTTGTGTGTGAGCGCAAACTCATCCGCTAAGACGGCAGCCTGCTGCAAGGTGGACACTTTTTGTTTATTTAAATACACCACGAAACGCTCAGAGACGCAACTTTTAAACTCTTCGAGTAACATCAGTTCACGCACCGCGAGAAAATCGTCAGCCTTACAAGCCGCACACCACTTGTCGAAGAGAATGCCCTTTTCTCTGGCAAAATCAATGTGGGTCTGATTGGTCACTTTACGCAGATTGTGAAACTGCTGTCTGTACGCCTCAGGTACCAGCTCATATGCCCGCAGGATAGCACTCTTAACTTTACTGTAATCAAGACCATCCTCCACAGACAAGGAAGAGCAGGCCTCCTGAGCTCTGCCTGACAACTTACATTGAAGCAAAATGGCCCACACATCCTCTGGCAGGTGTAACGCAGTGGCAATGCGCTCAAATGCGCTGAAATAATTTTCCACCTCTGCCTCACGAAATACAGGGACCAAAGAAATGTGTTTACTCACATCAAAAGTGTTAGGTGGACACACCATGGGCTGAACCTCACCAGCCTGAGTTGTGCGTACCTGTAGCTCCACTTGACGCAGCCTAACAGCTGTGTCTGCCTCTAACCTCTTCAGTTCCAGCTCCCTACGGAACTGAAACTCACGCTCGCGCTACTCTTTTTCCAATTGCATGCGAGCTAAACGGACTTTCAGTCTGGCGTCTACTTTTGAGCCAGGAGTTGACTCCACGGAGAATGGAACGAAATGGGGCATTGTGACCGGCCTCCCCGCCGTCCTCACCTCCTTCACAACAGGTGTAATCGGCTGCTCGGCCTCGGCCTCTCCCACCAGGCCGTGGGAGGCGGCCCTCACCTGGAGAGGTTGCGGTCTCAACCCGAGCATCCCCAAACACCAGCAAGCTAAGAACCCCCCTGCTGACCAACCCATCTAAAAGCACTGCCTTTAGTTCAGCCTTGACAAGTGTGCTAGAAGCCAGAACACCGTAATACTCGCAACGTAGATCGTTTTCTTACATTTATCAAACACAATCAATGATGTATCAGACGCAAATGCTTCCACGTCAAACGCTGCCATCATGAAACACTCCGGTAACGTAACGCGTATGATGTCCAAGGCCACGCACCAACAGCCGTCACGACAGACAAAACTCCTCCAGATCCTGCCTAACACAAACTTCACCTACCTATCTTCTGGGGCGTGCCGGGCTCGAGGCGTCTTATAGGCAACACATCAGCGGCTGAAACCCTGAAATGCCAGCCCCCGCTAGAGATCAAAGTCCCCGCCCGGAGTTTACCCCGAAAACAAAAAAGGCAAAATAACAAAAGAGCACCCGATGGAAAGGCGGGATGTAACCCAACCCAGCTGGGTACTCACCTGTATAGTCCGGAGAAGCTGCCACTGACATCACGCAGACTGCAGGTACACAGACACACAAACACCAATACGTACCACAGGACAAAAACTGATTGCGAACAAACAACACCAACCGGTACCACTGCGGGAATAGATCCCGGACGAGCCCCCAAAATTGTTACGACTCGACAGGGCAAGACTTAGTCTAGGGGAAAGACCCAAAAACAAAGGGATTAACCAAGGACCGACTGCAAGCGCAGGGATTTATTCAATAACACAAGTTGAACAACGTAAAGTGAAGGCTTCTTCAAACGTCACGATGACTGCCAGGAACGATCACACGCCACACGCAATGAACCACTCGCTGCAGGAACACACCACCACTGAAACACCCGGTAGGCAGTTATAGCCTACCGGTGTTGATCAGCTAATCAGCTGATTGAGGAGGACAGGGAAAAGGGTGGTACCTGAAATCAAAGGGAGCACAAGACAACAAGGCACACTCACCCCGGCAAGTAACAACAGCTTTGATGAGCGAAGTTGGTGTGTATGTGCATAGCACATGTAACTCCTTTAAGACCTAAAGAGAATCTCTCCAGGTTTTTCCCCCCTGGGGGAAAAATGGTCAAAATCATCCCTTTTCTAAAATGGTCATCCCTTCTTCCATCCCTTATGGCATTTTATCAATGCATGTGAAAATTACTTATATTTAACACTGGAAATAGAATTACCATTCGACATTTAGAGGGGCTTTATGATAATCAGTCTATTACCTATGTCAGCGGTTTTCAAAGTGTGAGGTGCGCCTCCCTTGGGGGGCACCAGAGGACTTCAGGGGAGGCGCGGCGGGGGAAAAAAATATATCTTACAAGGATATGTGTCTCATCACTGTGCGATGAAAACTCGGCGAGCTAGCCCCCAAAGAGTAGCAACAAAACCCACAAAATGACACAGTATGTCTGATCTTTGCTGTTTTGTGTCAAAAGTTCTATTACAGCGCGAAGAAACGCTGCTAATGTCTCCTGCTCTGTCTCTGCTTTAGTTTGAATCAATTATGAAGCTCCTGGTTGTCACTGTGAGAATGTGTAATAATGTTCAATCATATATTGTGTGCTAAGTGTTTCTTGGTGTGTGTGATAGAATGCATGACAAGATAAAACAGCTATGTGTGTTGTGCAACTGTAAGACACTCTGGGGTAATACACAGAGAGGGGCCTGTTGTTACCTAAACAGGAAACGTATACCCAAGGTCCGAACAGGAAATCTCAGGATTAGAAACAGTCACGAGATGTCTTACACAATGGGTTTCAGCAAGCTGCATCCTGCTTGAGTTGTCTTACCATGTATAGGCATGAAAGATGTATGTTCACGTCCTGCTAAGTGTAACCCCTATTTCCTTTGTGTGATAATAAAACGAGCCTGAACTGCTGACGGGCAGAACTCAGCTGGGTGTGATGGTGAACGGACTGCGGAGTCTGTAAAAGCTGTGTTCTCCCTTTGTAAAGGCGAAACTGGAATCTGTCTTTGTCTCCTTCATTTCAGACAATCTCTGTTTGTATTTCAGGTCTGTAGCAATTCGGGGTGGTTTTGCAACACCACAACATCACATAAAGACAAAGAGGCTTTGAAGTGAAGTGTGACCTCTTGCTGCAATATACTACCTTTGGATTTACTTTATTCTGGATCGTTATTAGTAGGTCAAAGGTAAATGTGGGCGGTACTAATAGATTCTCCTGACTCTGATTGGTCGACAGGTGACAGGTGTCAATCATTCACACTCTGTGTTGTTTTAGCCTTAGCAGCACCGCTAGCTGCTACCTGCTGCTTCATATTCTTTAATACCGCTTGTTTCAAACATCGCATCATATAAACTCTTCTTTCCTCCTCCTTAAATTGTGTTTTTTTAAGTGAAGATGTTTTTTTTAACAAAAATGTGTTTAAATGTATTTAAATATGTTTAAAAACACACAAAGATGTTAACATACACAAAGTTGTGTTTAAAAAAATATTTGAGAACATTCACAAATAAAGATATTTAAAATGTTTTTACAAATATGTTTAAAAAAGATGTGAATGACATGATGTCCATAGTTAAGTGGTTATTGTTTCTTTCCGATAAATAGTATTGTCTTGTGCAGGCCATGCAACTGAGAATGCAAGCTATGAATCAGATTGGATTTAGGATTTGCCATGTCTCAAGTCACCTTAAAATTGACTAGAATGCAGGAAATTGCATCTAAGAAATACAAAATTTTCTGGGGGAGGACCGCCAGACCCCCCTGCTGGAAAATATGTCACATAAATGAAAAATTTCACCATCACCCCTGGTTTCATTTTACAACTCGACTACTGGTGACGGGTGCCAACAAACCCAGGGGATCACAAATGCAGTTGACAGTGGAGAGGACACTGCGTCGGGTGAAGGGTTTGACAACAGTAGAGGCAGAAAACGTGAATGTATCTGACCTGATCTCCCATAGTAAGCCTAAGCTACGTTGCATGGGTGCCGTTTCTCCACTCAGGTCTAGATCCTTGACGACTGGAACACAATCCTCAGGTGGGAAAGCTCCAATGACCGCTGGACTGTTCGACACGAACTTGTGTAAGCGGAGGTTTGATTCAGCCTGTGTTCGTTGAAGGAGGTCGACACCAAGCCATCATCCACGTAGAAGTGTCTCTCCACAGACTTCACTGTGTCGGGTCCATACATCTGGGCGCCTTCTGTAATGGCTCTTCGCAGGCCATAAATGGCTACGGCAGGAGACGGCGAATTACCAAAAAAATTAACTCCCATGCGATAGTTGACAACCGCCTTACTGAGGTCGTTATCCTTGTGCCACAAAAAATTAAGGAAGTTGCGATGGTTCTCATGCACCAAAAAGCAATAAAACATTTGTTTGGTTGTCGGCTAGGATGGCTGCTCTCTCCTTCCGAAAGTGTAGAAGGATGCCTAGCAGAGAATGCAACATATTGTTCCTCAGGATTCCTCTTGAATTGCCACTGCAGAGATCCAAACCGCCTGACTGCATGCTCTCTGTTATTTGGCAAGCACTGACGTGGCTCCTTAAAGGGTAACGGGGCAACTCAATTGTGAGCATCGTCTCTGTAGACATTGGTGTCCATGATCTTCAGAAAGGAGACATCTTCGATTGATGGAGCGGGTTTGTTATCATGTTCAGTTTGGTCGAACACTGTGTGTCCTAGCATCCTCTCCGGCGATTTGCTAGGCTTGCTGATGCTTGGTTGCGTTTCCTTGACATGCATGAAACTTGTACAAAGCTGAAAAATGGAATGGCGACCACCATCTAACACATGGGTCTTGAATGTGTGGACTGTTGGCTTATGCATGTCACCTAAACACACTTCGGCAATGTGATGGAGATGAGGCTGGTGCAAGATTGTTTGGGATTTCAAGACACTCAGCCTACCTACCATAAGTTTCCACGATGCCTGAGCATGTTCTGAGATGGTATGAAAGTGGTTTGTTCTCCACATTGAACAGCTCGAAGAACTCTGGTCTGGCTAAAAAGCGATTGCTCTGGTCGTCCAGGATAACATAGGCTTTAATAGCTTTGTGCCTTGAATGTTCGGGATACAAATCGGCAGACAAATCTTGGAGCAGGAACATCCCCACTCACCTAGGCCACAAACTTCTGTGCAACTTGTCCTAACATCAGTCACGTTAGAATCTTCTCCCTCCTTGCCATTCTCTTGTGGCAGTGGAGGAGCCTTGTTGGGTTGAAGCAATGGGCCAGGGTGCATGGCTGTATCATGATTGGTGCTCTCACACTCTAAGCACTTCACAGAAGATTTGCAGTCTGCTACATGCGAGGTTGAAGAACAGCACTTGAAGCATATTCCTTTCTGTTTTAGAAAAGCCTTTCTGCCGTCGATAGATTTGTATCTGAATATCCTGCATTTTCTGAGGGGATGTGGTTTATTGTGCAGTGGGCAGTTCTTGTTAGGGTCATTATTGATTGTAGAGACCTCTGTTTTGTGAACTGTGATATATTCGTGGTGTTAAAGCTCTTCACAGGTAGCCATTCTGGTTTTGTAGGATTTGGGCCGCTGCTTTGATGAATAAAGCTGAAGTCATTTCGCTTCTTTGCCTCGTGGCACACAAAGACACAAAAGTAAATGAAGGGAGGGAAGCGACCGTTGTTCTCTTCTTTGTACCATGACCCGGATGAGACCCACTTCTCCTGAAGTCCATATGGAAGCTTATCCACAATTGGTCCAATGCCTCGGGAGGTATCTAGATACGACAGCCCAAAGAGATATCCATCCTCCTTGGCTCCTTGTATCTCCATGAGCAAATCTCCAAGTTCACGTAATTTGGTGTGATTCTTTGCCGAAATCCTTGGAAAGCTGTCTAACGTATGGAAGAGTGACTATGATTATTTCAGGGGCGGCATAGCAGTCACACAGCCTCTCCCATGACTTGCGTAGAGCTAGATTGGCGTTGTTTACATGCACTGAGCGCATGCGTCTCACTTGTTCACCAGACTCCTTCCCTAACCACTTGGTCATGAGGTCTAGTTCTTGTGTTGCTGTGAGTTGGACTTCAGCTACTGCATTGGTGAATGAGGACTGCCATGTATGGAAGTTCTCCGGCTTATCATCAAATTGGTACAGACCTGACACACCAAGATCTAGTCGTGCCAAATACTGGGCCAGTGGAAGGGAGTGGTGTGCTAGCTGGAAGAATATGTGGGGGGGGGGGGGGGGGGGTGTATGGCTGAGCAATGAGCATGTACGTGTTTGGAAGAGTTTATTCTTTTAGTGTCAGTTATTGGCTCAGCTCAGATGTGTCATCTCCCTTTTCCAGCTTCATATTGTTATTGGTAGGTTGAAATTCTGTTATGGTTACAGGTGGGTGCCACGTCTTGAAACTGTCCCATGACACAGCATGGTCTGGGGTTTTTATAGACGGGAACGGTGCTGGTGGAGAGGTAGGCTGATCCTGCTCAATTTGAGATTGAACATAATCACTTGTGCGTTGCTGTATAAACCTTTCTTCTGACTCAGATTTCTTATTTTCAATATGGCGTCCATATCCTCCAACACTTGTGCCTCCACGATGGCTGCATCTGCTTCACGATGTAGCGTTAGCACTTCCAGCTCTGTATCGATTCTAGCAGTCTCTAACTCATTTTGAGCCTCTCTTGTTTTCCTTTCTGCTTCTTTAGCAGCCTTTTCCAGTTTTAATTTAGCCTCCTGGCTAGCATATGAAGCTCTTATCTTAGCAGCTCCTGCTTTAGCTCTGGCACAAGCTAGGCTTGATGACGACGATGCGTTACTCTTAGCACTTGCTGCTCTGAACTTGTTGCTAGCTGCCATCTTGACTGCTTGGAAACATTGAGTTTCCCTGTAGTGTTCTCACAGTGTAGCAACTCTGTTTCAACACCAAGTTAAACCGAGTCCAGTGAAAACATGAGTCGTGGTGGAGTTGACCGTTTACTCAGCAGTCTTCAATGACATTCTGGTACAATGAAAACTGTAAATACAACAAATATTGCAGGCGTTGCCTGTACAATATTTCTCGGCAGATAGCTAGGATAGCTTCAGAGCATGTCTGCCTCACTCTCAGTCCAAGGAGAAAAAGAACTAAACAGGTAGTCAACCAACACATGTGACCTGTCAGGAAGTGATGTTAGCGGTGACTGTCAAAAAAGAAATCTTCTTAATAAACGTTTTAACCCTTTTGCTCTTGTTATTTGCCTACAACACGTAAGAATGACTTATCTTAAAGCACACATTACAATGAACAACAGAAATGCCTTTGAGGCAACACATGGAGTACCAGATTCATTTTTAAAGGCTTCTCAGATGCAAAAACACTTCAACAGCTTGTAATACTTCCAAACAAGTTTCTAAAACGATGGAAAGTCGTTTTTAGATTCAGGTGTTTTGCCGGACAACCATGAGTTTTGTTAGCGACCTCTGCATTGGCACCCCCACTGTGTCGTCAGACTGGCTTTATTCAAATGAATGAAGGCTCTGTCAATCACACCGGGTCAGTGTTGGTTTGAACACAGCCTTTTAACAGTGATTTGTACGTTTTGAAAAGCACTGAAAAATGTAGTCTTTAGGGGGGCGTCAGATCAGAAAATGCTTATTTCCCAAGGGACTGCCAAGAGTTCATCAGCTCTCCAGAAAAGCAGCAGTTTCACAGCAGTATGATGTGTGCTCTGAGAGTTAACTGACATACGTCAAATGTAGCAATGGTAAGGTACACAGTTTGTGTGTGTGTGTGTGTGCTGTTTGCTTGTCTTATTTTCTGCTGTGCCTCCCACACTGTCACTTGGTGTAAATCATGCTCTGAGGATGTCTCTAAACTGGAGGGATTTTAGGGATGATAGGCTGTATTATGTAATGTAATTGGCTCTGATTCCATGTTATACCTGTAATTACATTGGATATCTCCTCTTGATATCACAGCCACAGCACTAAACAGATGTATGATGCATGTTCAGGCCATGCTTTCCCCCAGTAACTATGTGTTATTTATGTACTTTGTGAAACAGAGAGTACTGAATATAGGGCATATATACTGTCCCAAGCTGAACAATTACTGTACATGTCTTGCAGTCCCTGTGTGGTGTCTCTGTAGCCCGGAGTGCAGATGTATTTCTTAAGAGGCACATGTCTATGGCGTAGCCTATTATAGTACATGGAGCCACCACATGTAACTGCTATGGCCTAAAATTTAAGGCACCAACCATCAGTGTCCCTGATCCTCATCCAGCCAGTGATTTTTGTCTGTCTGTCTGTCTGTCTGTCTGTCTGTCTGTCTGTCTGTCATGTACATTAATGAAACAACGCACTGTGTGGAATATTATCATTACTTTGCAGTTGTTTCTCTGCTGCTGTCTTTTGAAAAAAATGACCGGCAGCACAGTGCACCTACAGTGGGTGGTTGGGAGATGCTGTTACAGACACATGTAAACTTCAGCTCTTTTCAAAACAAACCCCCTTCTTCTTCATCTCTTCATGTTTGGGAAGTTTAAAAAAGCTGTTCATTCAGGGAAAATGCATTTACAGTACTATGGAGGCAGAGCTAGCTAGCAACTGAGTGTAAACAAGAATAATAACTAGCATACAGAGAAGCACAGATGCTAACACGCTGATGGCTTTTATACTGTTGTGGGTCAGGGTGGCCTCAATGCATCATTGAGCCACCTTTTAGGACTGTTTCTTGCCTCATGCACTTCCTGGAAGTGGGAAGGGAACATGACTTAAAATCAGAGATGTATAAAGTACTGGAGTAAAGGAGTGGAGTAGAAGTACAAGTGCTATATCAAAAAACTGACTTGAGTAGAAGTTGAAGTGTTCTTTAAACACCATACTTAAGTGAAAGTACTAAAGTATTCAAAATGTTTTGTACTTAAGTATTGCAAGTAGAAGTATGTAAAAAAATTGCTACTCAAGTACTGAAAGTAAAAGTACAAGTACAAGTACTGTTGTTTATATTATTTCAAATATTTATTAAGGCACAACTTCTAATGTTACAATGTTCATGGTAGAGTTCTGTGATTTCCCATGGTCTGTGAATGCGTCTGAATGAATGTGAGAGCGAGGGGGCGGGGGAGCAGGTGAGAGAGCGCGCACCTGGGTGAGTCAGGTGTATGACGTACGGCGCACGAGCAAGGTTGATGTGTGAGACCGGGACTGTTTGGTTGTTTTTTTGGCGTGGTTATGGCCGACAGTCACCGAGTCCTGGAACCAAACCGTTAAATGAAAATAACTGTAATAATAAATATTAAATGCAGGTTTGTTGAATAACACCTCGTCATTCATCACGTGTCCGTCTGGACGCTACAGTAGTAACAAGTAACGATTCAGCACATGAAAAATGTATCAGAGTAAAAGTATCAAATTCATCAAAAATATGTAGTGCAGTAAAAGTAGAAGTTGGGGAAAAAAATAATACTCCACAAAAGTGCATTTTAGTACTTAAGTACAGTACTTAAGTAGTTCCACTTTGTTACTATACATCTCTGCTTAAAATGATAAGGGGGGTAGGGAGGTATGAGGAGGGGAGTAATGGACTGAAGTACTGAGGAGAGAAGAACAGTAATGTTCAGGGGCAAATAATAGTACAGATGTTTAGAAGAATATTGTAGGTTGTGTGATATATTTAGCAGAAATTGCCAAGATGTTACCAGTGGGAATTAGAGCTCTCCCTCCTCTGCCTGTTTGGCCACACCCCCCCAATCAGTTAATCCCAACAGGTGAGGTTAGATTCCTGGTTCCCATCTTAAATGTAGCTGCAGCCAGCCAGCAGTAGGTTTGGCCTCATGCCCTCCTGACTTCACACACGTTTAGTCAAGGTATGTTGTTTTGTGTTTTTTTCCATTGAAGATATTGCTGGCACATGTACTTAGCCATTCCTTGCATCATTACAGGTGCAGGACGGAGCACGAAAGGAGACTAGTCACAGTGCTCCTTTCCCCCTCGTCTGTGCTGCAATCACCATGTGTGGTTCTATATTGTGCAGCTTCTAGGAACGGGGAGTGATGTCCGCTCCTGGTGCTGTAGTTGAGCTCTAGCCACTGCTGTTTTTGCCCCTTTATAAATTTATTTTGTGTACTTAGGGTTACCTTGCTTTTAGTGTTGTGATTATACATTGGGTTATTTGATTTGTCTTTGCCCCAGTTAAGTTAGCTTTGTTAAGTTGTTTGTTTATTCTGTTCTTTTTGTTCATAAACCAACTTGAGTTAGTTATATTCTGGGATCCCTCAATCCCCGTACAGGAGGGCTGGTAACGAGTTTACAGGTGGTGGTTCATTAGGTGGAGGGCTTCCTCACTCAGTTTCATTTGCATGCTTAATATTTGTTGGGTTCTAATCTGTGTTTTTTGCTTTGCAGTGTGTGACCTGGTACCTGGTGGTCCCTCCCCCTTTCACTCCCCCACTCCTGTCACCTT
Organism: Larimichthys polyactis; assembly: GCA_018985215.1. Classification (NCBI taxonomy): domain Eukaryota; kingdom Metazoa; phylum Chordata; class Actinopteri; family Sciaenidae; genus Larimichthys; species Larimichthys polyactis. The sequence continues at coordinate 715,492 of JAFMOB010000101.1, forward strand.
GTACTGGTAAAATACTTCAGAGTAGCAGTATCCCCCTTTTTAATCAATATATTTTGTATTAATATATTTTTTAAGCTGAGTATACAACAAAATCTATCTGTAAATAAAGACTGAATTGTTCAACTAGAAATTCACCTCTCTGCTCAATTTTCTTGAAACATAAGAACTTGTATTCAGTGTGGTATTCTCTGGGTGAAAGTCCTAGAGTGGCGTTCACATTGTTAGGGGTGTACAGCTGCCCCGGTCACACCATGTTAAAGCAGAAACTGTAGCCTATTCCACTGATGAAACTGTGTGTCACATGTCAGAGCAGGAGTGCACTCTGTCAGACTCAGCTGAGTCTTCACCAGATCCACTGAAACAAGTCAGCAATCATGTTTCATCAAATCAGTGTGAATGTCATGTATCCGAGTGATGTGCGTCTTTTGGCTTCTGTTCTGCAAAGCCCTGAGGGCTTTATTATACTCCCTGCTGAACCTTTTGCTGCTTCTTGGATTCAGTGGGGAGCACCCTCAAGAGCAGAGCTTGTTCTACCATGTTAATATGTAACGTTCTATGCAAAAAAAAAACAAAAAAACAACTTATAATCCTGTGGCATATCGCTAACAGATCACTAGTCATATAGTTTAGTCAAATTTTCTACTTTTACTTTCTAGAAAGTAAGTTTCCTGCTCCATGAATTAGGTAATGACATGTTTTCTAATTAACATGAGCGGATGACAAAGTGACCAAGTCTAATTCTCAGAGGAAGTCAATGTTTTCCTCTCATCTCAGAATCATAATGACGGGGATAAGCCGTTTGCCCACCTTAATATTGTATATTTTTGGTGGTGATGCTGATGAAGATGTTTGAAGAGAAACTCCGCCGACACCGTCCCTGTCGTATAACAAGTTTATTACAACAAGCACAGTGTCGAAGCAAGTAAAACTACTTGGAGAGCTCCTGGCCAAATGATGAGACTCTCCTGATCTATGCAGGAGAAGCCCTTATATAGGGTATTTTGTGCCTCCCTATGACATGCAATAACAATAGCTCACGGCAAAACATGCAATGAAGTTAATTAAACCAAAGAAACAGAAATTCCTTTCCCAGGAAGATCCCCTATAGGCTTAACCTTTGACCAGACTCCTCATCAATGTATCAAAAGAAGTCTTTACTTCTCCTGAACATCTGGCAGCGGCTCCGACCTGGCTGAGCCCTTTAACCCCCCCACTTAAATAGCCTCTGACCCAGGAGTGGTCAAGATAGCCCATGACTAAACAGGTATCTTAAATAAAGCACATGTTTATAACAGCATCAGCATTAATACAAGACTATGCATCTATGCGCAGACACCTCAATATAAAAGGGTTATGATTAAGAGATTAATGGTAAAACTGACACCAAGACTGTAGGTAGTCACCATGCCTGGCTAACTTCACTTAAAACGACACTGTAACGGGTGTAATAAGAACCCAAATGCAGCAGACTGGATGAATAAGTGAGTCACTTTTATTACACTTGGCTGGCAGACGAGAAGTAGCACAGTTCAAGGCAACAGCTGAAATAGTCTCTCTGGGCACGGGGAAAGTCCAGGGGGCTCTGGCTGGGTAAACCAGTCCGACAAGGAGGTAAACAGGCGATGAAGCAGACTAACCAGAAACAAGCTACCGGTAGTCGAGCCGTCACCAGCTGGCGGAATCCAGAGGGGCCAGAAGCTGAACTCGTGGTCGGGAACAGAAGGCAGGGTCGGTTTCCGGGATTACAGCAAAACAGGTTAGCCCAAGGCAGAGTCGGCAACGAGCTATCAGCCCAGAGAAAAGTGCTGGAGAGTCTCACGTGAGCATGTAGAACAATCAGAGAGTGAGTGAGCAGAGAAGGGCTTAAATACTGGCTTGATTGGTGATGGGAACCAGGTGAGTCAAGCAGGTGAGGGGAGTTGGTCTGATGAGGGGGGTTTGAACATTTATGTTTGTGTGCAGATTAAATGGCCAATACAACCTGTTCACTACTGAGCTTTAGAGGTGTTGGTACACACAGACATGAGGTTTGACAAGCATATTTCCCAAAATGTCCATATGTCATATGCAGGCTATGTACAGTATAACCACACAGGTAGAAGAATTTAAAGAAATAGAAATGTACAGAACAGAAACAATATCCAAATAATAAATGTCAGAATATTATGTGTTACTTATTACCAATTAGACTGTGCCGTGGAATCAACTGCAATACAAACAAAAGATGGAAGCCCAGTTTGCCCAGTTTTATACAGTCTACGGTGAAAGCGGAACATCACTGCTCTTCCCCGTGGACAAATGATGCATTGCAGCTGGTTTTCACACAGACTGCCTTAGGGGCGTTTCCAGTCGGGGCCTCACTGACTACGTCATCGCGGCGAAATTACATTACTGTCACAGACCTGCGAAGGACCGTTCAAGGACCTGTGAAGGACCAGTCAAGTAGTGATGGGAATTTCGGCTCTTTTTGGGGAGCCGGCTCTTTCGGCTCCCAAACAGCTCCTCACATTTTATTAATTGGTTTTATTAATTTTTTATTATTATTATTGCTGTTATTATTTAATATTTTTAAATGTTATTATATTTTATTTTTGACATTGTAAAGCACTTTGGTCAGTGCATGCGGTGTAAAAATATGCTATATAAATAAAACATATTAACTATTTAATTAATTTATCACCCAAAATAATGCAATAAATAATGTCTCTCATCTCCCTCCTGTCGTGTTTGTCCTCCGCGACCGCTGTGTGCGTGTGTGTGTCTGTCACCCCTGCTATACCACTTACATGCAGCTTTCACACAAAAAAGTGGAGAATAAAAAGTTTTTTCCCGTGAGTTTTTTTCCCCTCCACTTTTTTAATTGAAAGCCGAACGTGATTGGTCAAGATGTGTGAGAACAGGCATGGCATGAGGGAGAGTGTCAGGGGGAGGAGATAGGTGAGGCACAGAAGGGAAAAAAAAAAATCGGCTCCCAACGAGGAGCCGGCTCCCGTTGTTCACTTCAAAGAGCCGGCTCTTAGAACCGGATCGTTCGCGACCGACACATCACTACAGTCAAGGACCAGCTAAGGACCAGTCACGGCCCTGTCACAGGAACTTTTGAGTTGCTACATCTGTACAGGTACTGTCACTCGGAGGTAGGAGAATCTTTAGTCGTGCCTCTGGGGTCGATGGCGCATCGCTGCTTCCTCTGACCGCATCCAGGAAGTATCTAAAACACACAAGAAAGCCACAGCCAGTCGCACTAACTACCGCGTAACAGCACAAATCCCTCCAGAGCGTTACTATGTCCCAAAGGATACTTAGACGCCTGGCAGAGCGTTAAGCTCTGCCACTGCACGTAGGTCGCGTTGTAACGCTCTGGATCACTCTAAGCGGCCGTCGTTCCAGCTGTCTCGCCTTATGTTTCACTCCTGCCCTCAATTCCCTCTGTCTCCTCTCCTCCGAGTGCCGTCAGCCACCTTTACTTCCTCTCCCGCACTTCTCTCTAGCTGCCCATTGGTTGGCGGACACCTGTGGAGGAAAACAGGCGGGGCCTCACAGGTGTGGTGGCTTAGTATTAAAAGGTGTGTTCACGGCAGTACTAATTAAAATCACAAGCATGCCAATTTAAAAACACAACACAAACAAAGCAACATGCAAATTAAAAGCACAACACAATAAAAGTATTCATATATAAAATGGTATAAAGGTAACAAAAGTCCAACCACGCTAAAAGCAATCTTACTGCCCTGTAACACGTAGAGAAATGTTTGACATCTTTTTTTTAAATAGATTAATTTATAAACATTATACTATCAAAATCTTTAAAATTTTCAAACAAATAAACTAGAGGTGAGTTACAATGTGACAGCAGGATAGTACCGGAGGTAAAACGACTGCAATCGTGTCTCTGAACGGGAAATATTAAGAGGAGATGTGCAGATCAGGAGTACTCGTTTTTTGACTAAATAAGCTCTGGTTCTTGAACCAGTTCAGTTCAATAAATAATATTATTAGGAATGAACCTGCCTCCTCTTTTGTGAACTGCACAGTAAAGCCTACGCTGCTGTATCTTGGTGTAAAAGATTTGAGAGACTGCATTACAGACTTTAAAATCTTTTTAAGCTAGCTTACTTGCTCTAACTTATTATATTTATTATTATTATTTAGTTTTACTTATTGCTGTTTATTGCATGTCTTATTTTTGATTAGAATGATAGATTCTTTTGGTGAATGGATGTTGGACTGGACCTGAATGCCTAATGATTGTTATCACTTTTTTTTGGTCAACCAATTCTTGTTCTTTTTACAGTATATTGTAGTGTATTTGGATTTACTTCAACTAAGCTATTAAGTAGAGTACAACTTCAGTTATCAAAAGTCAAATGTTATCAATCAAACAGTTGAGCACACAGCTGAAGGATTAAAATTGCACCTCTGCTCATAAAGTTACTGCAGTAACACCCAGCAGTGTGATTCATTTGTCTATTCAGGTAGTCTAAAACTTGCTGTTGTGGTGCTGATGAGCCAAAAAGACTGTCTCTGGATGAACGGCAGCGATGCCTCCTTCCTGTGTTCCCATCAGCCTGACAAATGAGAACAGAAAAGAAAAACACTTTGCCAGTCAGATGAGCTACAATGGCTCTTTAATGTTGACACACTGATTGGATTTGAATGTTGTATGAGCACGAGTGTGTGTTTGCTAAGTTTTTTGTTTGCTTGTTTGTTTGTTTTTTCTGTTACTGCCAAAGAAAGCTGGATAAATGCCACACCTTCAAATCTTCTGACTGCTTTAATCCACAGTCAGATTTCACACTCAGCATGTGTGACCCTCAACAAGTTTACCCCCACTCCATCGTCCCTGCTCTGCCTCACTATTTGCATCTGTTTGTTCTGTGTCTCCGCTCAAGGAGAGACTCCAGGTATTCTGCTGGCTTTGACTACGGGACCCCAGCCAAGTAAACAGAGAGAGCATTAAAGTGATGAAACGTGTTGTAAGTTCATTTTCTCTAATCATTTTTCACACACAGGGATGGATTTGGAGTTCCAGTCGGCTGATGTGCTCCGTCAAGGGAAACACATAAAGAGTCTTCAGAAATCATAACAAAGCTCTATATTTACTCCAAGCAGAAGCCATTCACAAGCTCAGAAGTAGTGATAGACTTTTACCCCATGTAGAGTGGGAACAGACAGCAAAGAAATATGTTTTAAGTCTTTTAAGTCAAAAAGAGAGGGAAAATAAATCTTCCTCATTCGTATGCATTCTCCTTTGTCTTTGTTTGAGGCAATAATGGCTGACAGAGGGGCCACAAAATTATAAATCTACTCGCAGGGAAAATGCTACACATGGATTTTCATAATGATCTATTTTTCATGCATGCATACAGCTCCCGCTCAGCAACTGTTAGACAAATGAAAGCACTTTTCTGCAGTATAATTTGGATTTGTTATCACATTTTATTACATGAATGCCTGCATGGCTGTGATGCATGCTCGGAGAGGAGAGAGGGGGACAAGAGACAGAGAGTCGGAGGGAAAATGGGAAAGTGTACCGAGCAGAATGAGCTTCGTATCCTTAAGGCAAGGCTAGTTAATATTAAAGTCAATTTATAACCTTTCATAGCGTGAGGTCTTCAGCGGGAAATTAATCTTGCATGAAGGGTGATTTCAGTGACGAATTACAAGGCTCTGCGGAATGACCATCGCTAATACACAGTTCACCTCTTTTGCAATCTGGGTAAAGAATATGGAGAGTCTGTATGCCAAAGTAAGCATATCCGCATTTACAGTAGACCTCTGTTTCACCTCACTAAAAAATCATCTGCATTATAGCCCCTATCCAATATCATTTACCACCCGGACTTTAAGAATATCTACTAAAGAAGACTTGTCAAGGTAACACAATATCAAACTCTAGAAAAAGCTGGATTCCCAAGTAGGAAATTGTGTGGGACAAAACACTTTCAAAACCCTCAGGTACACTCATGTTAGATGGGTGTTGGTAATCTGATTAAGTGAAAATTAGTTATTAGTTTGAGAATATGCAAAAGTACAATATAATGTACAGTGTCAGAGCTCTGTTGCTTGGGAAATGTTGAAGCACAACAAGTAGACACACAACCTTTGCACAACCTTTATCCAATCTTGGCCATTGAACGTGCAACTTCATACAACTACATGTGACAGTGATATATTTAATAAAATAAGGATGATTTAATAATTTCATAATCTACATTACGAGAGTTAAAAATGAAGTGCAGGTGTTATCAGTAGTTTTTCTCTATATTTGTGATAAACACAACACACAATACCAAGAATTTAATATTTGCTTTAACATATATAAAGACGGCTAATTCTAAAAAGTGCTTAATTTCATGAATGTTGGCAGCAGTCAATGAGATGTTCGAGCTTGCTTCTCATACACCAGAAGATCCACTCCTGTGGATGAGACCGACTCTCAGGGTGGCCTCTGGGGTTGCTCTTTGCCTGTTCCAGGCACTGGTCTTGGCCACGTGAGGCTTAACTGGTTCAGCATTGTTAAGATGTCAGAGAGAAAAGCAAGCAAAGCCTGGAACCTCAAATCTGCCCACTGCTACCGGGGTTTGGGTGTTTTCAATTGAGGACCAGTCCTCTTGAGACCTCACTGTGGTACAGTAGCTGGACATGATCTTCATACCGATCATACCACCATGAAGTTCCAGTGGAGTCCTTTTCGATGCAAGGCTTTCACGATGGAGTCCATTCAACTTTGGGTGCCTGATGGAGTACCTGCCTGATGTTGCTATGTCTCCTAATCATCAGCGTTGCACTGCCAGTGCAGACGCAAACAGAGTTCTTCCACATTGTGCTATTCTTGGTGAAGTACTCATCCAGGCAACAAAAACAATCAAGACCATTAGTTTACGTATTTCTGAATTACTTGAAATCACATGAAACTACACTGAACATTCCAACCTTTAAAGACACCACATGTTATTTCAACAATCCTGTCATTCCATCGTTCGTATGTCTTCTTTTCTCTCCATTACTAATTTAACTATTTGTTTACACAAAGCAGCACTCCACCAATCTACCCCCAGTCTTGAGGAGAGCTATTCAGCCTGTGAAAATAGTGTGGTTCTGGGGAGCTTTATCAAGCCTGAGAAGATTGGAAAAGAAAAGACATGGGGTCAATGCTTGGGCTGTATACTTCACATTTATATCAGAGAGCCTGTTACAAAATACTTACATTGCATTAAGGGAAGTGTAGGATCCAGTGCGTGACTAAAAGTCAAGATCAACACCGTCATTAAAAGCTTACTTTATGACTTGCATATATCATTTTGACTTGTCTTTGTGTATGAAATATGCTGTATAAATTAAACTTATCCTTGGAGAGAGATCAACAGGTCCTGGTCAAAACTTCAGTAGGGATTCAGTAAAAGCAGGAGTCTGACCATACGGAGATGAGGCTGGTTCTATCTGTACTGAGCTGTTGGAAATTATTCAAATTACAAATCTGGATGGATTCAAGTAGTAATGTATTTTTTTTTAAAGACTGATGGTTAAAATAGAAAGATGTAACATTAAATAATGGTGGAGATAAAAAAAAAAAGTTAAATCAATGGGATTACTTTATTTAGTAGACTTTTATTAGAAACAGAATTATCTAGAGAGGTCACTAACGTTTGTGACCTATTGTGCTGCATGCACATATTCTACTGAAAGAACCAATGATGGACAACCTAAAACTGAATTAAATACTTTTTTTAATATTACATCAATCCATTCAACTTTTGTCATCCCAGTTTATTATGACTGAAAAGCAAGCTGACACTTTGAAATCGCACATTTGCACAGTATTCACCATTCAGTTTGTGTTTTTAGTCCCTTGGCCAAGAGGGGGTCAATCCTCTTGAATAAATTCAGAATCAAATAAGCAAATACATGAGTTATCTCCTAATGTGTGACTTCAAATGAAGTCATACAGTATCAAATTCATACACACTAATTCAACACTAGATTCCTTATGATCCCTCATCCACCTAATGCAAGTAAATGGGAGTAGAAAGGGTGCAAATATGAGAGCAGCACCCTCAAACCAATAAAACAACAGGATCTGCCTGAACTTCACACAAAGGAGACTGTCTCTGTTTGTATTTTTCATCCAGTCAATAACTTTAGCAGCTGGGTTTCTTCAACTAAAAAATAAAATAGGTTTTAAAATTGGATCCAATATTTGTCTTATCAGTACAAGGGGATGACTTCATTGAGCTTCTTCCTGTTTACATCATTTTCTGTTGAGTTTGTCAAGTGCATTTTGTTCATTGTTTTCCGCACAACAAACAAACTCCCGTTTAGTTCCATTGGATTTGGTGGCAAAGCAGTTAAGAGAGGAATATCTGAGGCCTGTGAGGATATGTGAATGTTGTGAGTTGGGAAAAATGCTGATGCGGCTGTTGCGCATACAGAAGCTCATTCCTTCTTCCAGACACTGTAAATCATAGTGACATACCTACAGTTGGCGGTGTAGGGGTTGAAACACAGTGGAAATGCTGACTTTCCTGCAGTTTTGTTTACACTGTCCTGTCATGAGCACACCATGGCTTTAAACACATGGACTTGTTTTTCAGTCAGTGGTCAGTCTGCCAGATAAAATCTCTTCTAGATGAAACATATTATAATAAGATTCCAGTCAGTGTAACTTTTCTGTCTAATAAGAGTGCAAGACGTATTGACATCACCAAGGCTGCAGCACTTTAAAGATTCCATTAAAACAGCTTCAGTTTGTTAACACAGTTCTAGAAACTCAATCAGTGGAGAATTTTATAAATTGCATTGTCAGAAATGCACATCAAATCTCAAAATGCTACTTTTGTGGGTTAAAAGTGGACTTTACTGCAGGCCCTCACACAGTTTAGAGATTTAACTGTTATTGTAAAGTTGACTTCACACTGATTAAAGATTTCATACCAGATTGTGGGCAAAACATTTTTATGCACTCTTGGAAAATAAATGTGCTCAATTATTTATCTCAATTCCAGTGCCCCAACTCAAGCTGCTCAGTACTGATCGAATACCACACATAAATTAAAAAATCTGTATACATCAGTGTGTGGAACTCATTGTGTTATGTTTATGCATGGTACAGTACGGTAGATTGCTTTGGTTAGTGGCACACTATGTGACAGTGAAAACAAAATTGCATGGTAACATCAAACATATGTGTTGATGGTAAGCAATATTCCTGCATGCTATTGACAGAGAAAGCAGGTGTGGTGTGTTTAGACTGAGGGTTGGGCTCTATGTGCTCTCTTTGCAGAGATAGGTGTGGTTTGCTGTGGAGCTGACTGCGCACACCTGAATCAGATCATCGTCTTCTTGAGCAGTATTTAGAGGCTGGCCTCCTGCATGCTGCTGCCAGATTGTCACTGCATCGCGGTAGATCATCCAGGCTCCTAGAGAAATTGCCATTTGAGATTTTTCCGAGTATTTGCCTATATTCTCTATAGTCTGCAGACTCCAGCCCTTCGCCCTCCTTGCCATCCGGCTACTGCACCCATCTGCCCCAGCCTAAACCCCTCCACGCCTTCCACCCCCTCGTTCCCGGCTCTATCTCCCCCCGTGAGCTTTCCTGCCTCCGCTGCCTTCCTGGCGTCTGTGACGCCTTCCCACCTTTTTCCCTTTGTCTAATAAACGGCTATTTATTTGACGACTCAGCTCCTCTGCATTTTTGGGTACAATACCACCACCACATCACAGTACAATCTGGCCCAAATTGCCTCTCAGTTGTCCACCCAGACTCCCCCAGCTGAAATTCCAGCAGCAGTGAGTAGCCATTTCAAGCCCTAGTGGATTCTGGAGCCGATGACAATTTCATAGATCTTGAACTAGCTTATCAGTTGCAAATCCCTCTCAAGCCACTTACCAAACCCCAGAATGCTAACGCTCTAGACGGCAGACTCATAGCCACTGTGACTCATCAGACACGTGTTGTTAGTAATTTCTGGCAACCACCATGAGAAGATCCAGCTGCATGTTCTGCCCTCTCCCATCTCTCCAGTGGTTTTAGGTCTCCCATGGTTAGAACTCCATAATCCCCATATTGATTGGCAGACTTCTATCACCAGTTGGAGTGTACACTGTCACTCCTACTGTCTCCACTCTGCTTTTCCTGCCTCCAGGTCTATATAACTATAACCTGTCCCGCCCCGAGAAAGAGGTCATGGAGCAATATATTAACACCTCCCTGGCAGCAGGTCTAATCTGTCCCTCTTCTTCCCCACTAGGAGCTTGTTTTTTCTTTGTTGAGAAAAAGGACAAAACACTTCGTCCTTGCATCGATTTCCGAGGATTAAATGACATCACCATTAAAAACAAGTATCCTCTTCCCCTGATTGATCACTCTTTTGAACCCTTGTGTCATGCTCAAATTTTCACCAAGCTCGACCTCCACAATGCATACCATTTGGTCCGGATTCGTGAAGAAGATTAAGGGAAGACAGCATTTAACACCCATTTAGGCCACTTTGAATATCTGGTGATGCCCTTTGGGCTCACCAATGCGCCTGCTGTCTTCCAAGCCCTCATCAATGACGTTCTCCGAGACATGTTAAACCGTTTCGTCTTTGTGTAGCTGGATGACATTCTTATCTTCTCCCGCACACCAGAGGAGCACGTCCAGCATGTCCGTCTGGTACTGCAGCGCCTCCTGGAGAACAAGCTGTATGTTAAGCCAGAGAAATGTGAATTTCACCAACCTTCAGTCAGTTTCCTGGGTTACATCGTTGCACAAGGTCAGCTTCAACCAGATCCCATCAAGATAAGAGCTGTGGCTGAGTGGCCAATCCCCACCACTCGCAAACAGCTGCAGCGCTTTATTGGTTTTGCCAATTTTTACCGCAGGTTCATCAGGGATTTTAGCTAGTAGCTGCCCCTCTGACCAGACTTACCTCATCAAATATCCCCTTTTCATGGCCTGCGGAAGCTGAACAGGCTTTTCGGAGACTCAAGAAGCCGTTTACCTGTGCTCCAGTGCTCCTCCACCCTGACTCATCCTGACTCAATAGTTTGTGCTGGAAGTGGATGCATCTGAGTCAGGAGTGGGTGCTGTCCACCTCAGCGTCATCCAGAGACTCACAAGCTTCACCCCTGTGCTTTCTTCTCCAAGCGACTCTCAGCAGCAGCACAAAATTATGATGTTGGTAATCGTGAACTGCTGGCTATTGTGTTAGCGTTACAGGAGTGGAGACATTGGCTGGAAGGATCCACACACCCATTTCTTATCTGGACTGATCACAAAAATCTGGCTTATCTTCACTCTGCTAAACGCCTTAACTCTCGTCAAGCTCGCTGGTCTCTGTTCCTTAGCCGCTTTAATTTCACACTCTCATATCGTCCTGGAAGTCGCAATGTCAAACTGGATTCTCTCTCTAGCCAGTACTCCCCAGATTCATCCTCATCAGAGTCAGAGCCCATCCTGCCCTCTTCTTGTTTTGTGGGAGCAGCTCAGTGGGAGATCGAGTCAGTGGTCAGAGCAGCTCAACACACCCAGATCTGATCCTGGTGGTGGCCCAGCTGATCGCCTGTTTGTCCCTGGAACTGTTCGCTCCCAAGTGGGACAGTGGGGACATGCCTCAACCCTCACCTGCCATCCTGGCTTTCACCGTACCCTTCAGTTCCTCCAACAGTGCTTCTGGTGGCCGGGCATGACACGGGATACTAGGGAGTTCGTGGCAGCCTGCTCAGTCTGTGCTCGAGGTAAAGCTTCTCACCGCCCCCCAGCAGGTCTATTACATCCACTACCCATCCCCAGCCGTCCGTGGTCACACGTAGCTGTGGACTTCATCACTGGCTTACCACCATCTAGAGGTAACACCGTCATCCTCACTATAGTTGACCGATTCTCCAAGTCTGTTCATTTTGTCCCTCTCCCTAAATTACCCTCTTCTCCCGACTGCGGACCTCCTTGTTTCACACGTTTTTAGGATTCATGATATTCCAGTGGACATAGTTTCTGACCGAGGGCCACAATTTTCTTCTCAAGTGTGGTGGGCCTTTTGCAGAGCTATTGGTGCAACTTCCAGCTTAACATCCAGTTACCACCCTCAATCCAACGGCCAGACAGAGCGGGACAATCAGGACTTGGAAGCAGCTCTCCGGTGTCTCAGCCAGGTATCCCTGCTCATGGAGCATCCAGCTGCCTTGGATAGAATATGCCCACAACTCCCTCGTCAGTTTGGTCACAGGTATGTCTCCATTCATGGCAGCTTATGGTTTTCAACCTCTTACTAGCGGACAAACATCGCTCTCCAACCCCCCAATACCAGCCTGGTCAAAAAGTGTGGTTGTCCACACGGGATCTCCCCCTGCATTTGGAGTCACGGAAGCCCGCCCCTCGCTATGTTTGTCCGTTTGAGGTTGAGAGGGTAATTTATCCATCTGTTGTGAGACTAAAATTGCCTGACTCTATGCACGTCCACGCCCCTCCTCCCACCCTGGTCATTGAAGGTCATCCCGCCTTCGCTGTGCATAAGATCTTGGATGTGAGGCGTCGGGCGCGTGGGTTTCAATATCTCGTGGACTGGGAGGGGTACGGTCCAGAGGAACGATCCTGGATTTTTCGACGACTCATTCTGGGCCCACAGTTATTGGAGGACTTCTATCTTGAGTTCCCACATAAGCCCGGGAGGACACCTGGAGGCGTCATTTAGAGGGGGAGGTACTGTGGTGTGTTTAGGCTGGGGGTTGGGCTTTATGTGCTCTCTTTGCAGAGATAGGTGTGGTTTGCTGTGGAGCTGACTGTGCACACCTGAATCAGATCATCGTCTTCTTGAGCAGTATTTAGAGGCTGGCCTCTTGCATGCTGCTGCCAGATTGTAACCGCATCGCGGTAGAGCATCCAGGCTCCTAGAGAAATTGCCATTTGAGATTTTTCTGAGTATTTACCTGAATTCTCTGTCTACAGCAGAGTTCTTTTGTTTACGGAGATTAAAAAAAGTATGGTAGAAGTAGTAGGTTCAGTATTAGTTTAATAATCATTTTTCACTCACCTCCACAAACCCGCTAGTCCTGTCAACCAGTGATATGACTATGATTACCCACATTCAGGAAGTTGCAGAAATCAGTCTGGTGTCTGACAGCTAGTAAGGAGCAGGGAGAAGTTAGACCTGTCCAGGCATTTGCACTGTATCACAGATTTGCATGTGTCCCTGTGAATCTGACAAATTGTCCCCATTCACCAGTCTCAGAAACTGTTGAGGATCCGACAGCCAAACATCCCTGGAGGCTAGACAGCTGTTTAATAATCCCTCCCCATGGTAATCCTGAGTAAGCCTGGTGTTCATTTTCTTCTTTTTTCTTCTTAAGAAAAGCTCTGGGGGTTTACATATTTTTGTTTGTGATAAAAAACTGTGAACTGTACTGTGTTTGGAGATACTTCCTTGTTTTGAGTTGTGTAACCTGGGAATCCTTAAGTGGATTGTTTTTTGTTACTTTATAATATTCCAATGCCATCAGTTATATGAATGAGATGTGTAGTTACAAAGTACCTTGAGTGGTTGGAAGACTATATAAGGCGCTATATTATAAGTACAGTCTATTCAATCCAATCCACTTTATTTATATAGCACGATTTTAGCAAACACAGGGTTTCCAAAGTGCTGCACAATACGATAGAACACAATGAATAACAATATAGAAACACAACAAAACATCAAGTAGATAATAGAAAGATAGAAAACAATAAAAAAAATAAAATGAATAAAAGGCACTAGATAAAATAAATAAAAACAGACAAAAATAAATACGTAAATAACAAAAAGCATGTATGCACATAAAATCAACCATCTACATGGTGTTAAAAGCCAAAGAGAAGAGGTGGGTTTTAAGAAGGGTTTTAAAATGAGACAGAGAAGAGGCCTGTCTCACGTGCAGCGGCAATTCTTTCCATAGCTTCGGGGCTGCAACGGCAAATGCTCGATCCCCTCTGAACTTAAGCCGAGCTCTCAAATGTGCTCAAATTTGCTTGTGCCAGTTAAAAGACGTGCAGCAGCATTTTGTACCAGCTGAAGACGACTAATCGAGGACCCACTAACCCCCAAATAAAGTGCATTGCAGTAATCCAGCCGAGTGGTCACAAAGGCGTGGATTACTGTCTCAAAGTGCTGTCTCTGAAGGACTGGTTTTATTTTTGTTAGCTGCCTTAACTGAAAAAAGCTGGACTTCACCACAGCTTTAATCTGTCTGTCAAATTTAAGATCAGCGTCCACTTTTACCATTATAAGTACAGTCTATTTACCATTACAACATTATGCCAACAACGCCTTAGCCTCTGGGAGTGCCATCCTAGCTTATAGCATTTTTGGCCAAAACAGAGAATAAGGTGACAAAAATACTCACTGAACGGTCATTTGCCCTCTCTGCCCTGCTCTTTTATAGTTTATCTCTGCAATTCCAAGGAGCACACCTATGTTAAAGTAGTGTAAAACTTCCATGCATAGTAATGTACACACAGACTCTTAAGGTTGCTGTCTGCGACAAAAAACTATGCCGAAATTGATTGCAGCAGAATAAATTAAGTTTATGTTTTCATCAGAGGGCAAAGCCAACACCAATCGCTGTTTTATCCCGGCAGCTCAGGTTCTGGATGGTCCCGGCTGGCCATATCCTCTTTGACAGAAGATTTTGCTGCAGCTTCTGCCTCCCTCTGCTGCATTTCTTCCAGCAGTCCAGCAGAATAATCAAGTCAGCCGAAACATTGTAAAATGTATCCTATCCTCTGCACTTGAATTCTGGTACACCATTTTTGCTGCTGGAAACATAACCACTTGACAAGCAAAAAGAACAAGCTTTGTTTTTGAGTGGCAACACGCCCCCTGGCTACCCAGCAGTGGAGCCTAGAAATCTAAGCTGAAATGGCCTGCAGTTTTTCCTTAACACCAAGTACTACACACATGAAATGACGCGAAAGAAATGGATTGCTTTATTGGCTACATTTACTATCAACATTATTGAACATCCACAAAAAATGGCAAAATTACACTGCTTTGGGGACAGTATTGACCCTGATCCTGATTTGGCCGATCAGACTGGTGCATCCTTGGTGGAAAGAAGTTTGTTGATCATACTCATCGTCATAGACTCTTGGTTTGGATTTTTCAAGTTTGTCTTAGTCTGTCCCCAGTCCACCTACATTATTTAAAGATAAAACAAACAGATGAGGAGTTCATCATAAAAACTTAATAAATAATAAATAAAAATTAAATCAACATCTCCAACAGTCCAAAATAAGAGAATTAAATGTGGACTCCTGAAGAAGAAGAAGAAGAAGAACTTTGGCACCTCTCCAGCTACCAGTCCACCTTCCATATTTTTGGTCCATGTGGGACTTGAACCGGCCACCCTCCGGTTCCCAAGCCAAGTCCCTTTGGACTGAGCTACTGCCGCCCCAAATATCAGGTCTTTGTCATCTAAAGCTGTCTTAGTCAATGAATTAATATCTGATTATGATATTGATTTGTTTTGCCTCACTGAAACCTGGCTGCAGGAGGATGAATATGTTAGCTTAAATAAATCCACTCCTCCCAGCCATTGTAATACTCATGTTCCTCGAAGTACTGGTCGAGGTGGTGGAGTTGGAGCTATATTTGACTCAAGTCTATTAATAACTCCAAACCTAAACTAAATTATAATTCATTTAAAAGTCTTGTTCTTAGCCTCACTCACCCAACCTGGAAAACATTGCAGCCAATTTTATTTGTTACAGTATATCGAGCTCCAGGTCCTTATTCTGAATTTTTATCTGAATTTGCATCAGGCGGGATCCTTAAAACAAAAAGTAATTATTGTAGGTGATTTTAACATTCATGTGGATAACCACAATGATAGTCTTAGTACTGTGTTTATCTCTATTAGATTCAATCGGCTTCTGTCAGAGTGTAAATAAACCGACTCATTGTCTGAACCACACTCTTGATCTTGTTCTTTCATATGGCATTGAAATTGACAATATAATAGTCATTCCACAGAATCCTCTTCTGTTTGACCATTTTTTAATAACCTTTGAGTTCATGTTACGGCTGTCGCCGTTCCGCCCCGGCGTATATGTGTGTGTAGTGTTTGTCTTCCCAATATAGGTTAATTCAGGTGTGCGGTTCCCGGTCCCTGGTTGGCCCCAAACTGGAGTAGGCGGGGACAACACGTTCGGCAGCTGAGCAGGGCCAGGATTGGTGCGGCATGATTTCCGCGCCACCAATGAGAGGGCCCCCGCAGCAGCATCACCGCAATTTAAACCACAGCCGCCCGAGCATCGTGGCGGCTTCACTTGTTTGTGTGGTGGTTGTGAGCTTGCTTCGTTTGTTGGTTGTTTGTATTCGTAACTGTGGAGGATCAAGTGTTGAATTGTTGGGACTGGGCAGGGATTAGTTTAGATATATGTATATATACTGATCACACTAGAGTGTATTTCTGTTAGCCCCATTAGTTTAGAGGTGCTGTTTTGATGTGTTTTTGTTATTTAGAGTTGGACTAGTTAGTGAGGTTTTTCTTTCTTGTTTTGAGTTTCTAGTTAGATAATAGGCTCTGTTTAGAGTTCTTCTTTTGTTATATTTGTTTGTTCGTTTAACAGCACTTGCTCGCCCTTAGTTCCCTTTTGCCTCACCTCCTTTTGTTAAAAACGATCTAAAAACTTTCATTTAATAAAAATACTTTTGTTTAATAACCTTTAAAATCTGGTTCTTATGTTACTTCTCTCATACCCTTTTATGGTCGTAACATAAATGGGGGCTCGTCCGGGATCTATTTAAAAAAAAACCCGAGAAACAAAAGGCGAATATTATTTGAAATTTTCAGATTGTTTTGTGGTTTTGGTGTTTGTTAAAAATGGCAACATTTAGTATAGAGGTTTTTTTGACCAACCCGTCGCTCGGCCAAATTGATAACTGTAGAAAGTGTGATTTGGCACAAATTGCGCTCTACTTTGGTTTCCCTTACTCGAGGCAGTTGGTAAAAAAGGAGCTAAAGGCTCTGGTCGTCAGGAACTTGGTGGAAAGGGGAGTCCTGGTGGCACCAGAGACGGCTGAACGTGCTGTGTCTGAGGAGGGCGCCCTCAGTGACGAGGGTGACCCAAAGCCTGAGGTTGAGCCTCAGGGTGCTGTAGCTGCGGGAGGAGGAGAGACAGGGGCAGGTGCGCGGCTGAAGACACCGTTTACTCTGCCCCGCTATGATCCTCTCTCCTCGGTTAGCTCGGGGTCTAGGGACGAGGCGAGGGTGAAGGTCCGCATTGCTCGTCTCCAACTAGAGGCCCAGGATCGACAGGCACAGCTGCAATACCAGCTCGAAATAAGAAAGCTGGAAATCGAGGCTGACAAAGCAGTGAGGCTGCGTCAGCTGGAGCTGGAGGCGCACGCGCTGCGTGACGCCGCCGGTACTGTGCCAGGTACGTTCCCTCCCTCCACCAGTTCACTAAGACAATTTGATATGAGTAAGCATATTGCTTTGGTGCCTCTTTTTCGGGAGACCGAAGTGGACAGCTACTTTAGTGCCTTTGAACGGATAGCCTCTGCGCTGCAGTGGCCCGTTGATGTGTGGCCACTGTTGCTTCAGTGTAAGTTACACGGCAAGGCACAGGAGGTTATGTCGGCGCTCTCCTTAGAGGAGAGCTTGAATTATGATTCGGTGAAATCTGCCATATTAAGAGCTTACGAGTTGGTCCCTGAAGCCTACCGCCAGCGTTTCAGAAACCTCCAGAAGGCTGAACAGAGCACATTTGTGGAGTTTGCCCGTGAGAAGGGCACGCTGTTTGATAAATGGGTTGCCGCCTGTAACGCTAATGACTACGCTTCATTACGGGAGTTACTGTTACTGGAAGACTTTAAGAAGTGCCTGCCTGAGCGAATAGTAACGTACTTAAACGAACAGAAAGTGATCTCGTTGTCCTCCGCTGCTGTACTAGCAGAAGAGTTTGTGCTAACGCATAAGGCAGTATTCCCGTCGGTCCCTGTGGAGCAGCCTAACTCTGCACCAACGCGGCGAAATGGTGTGCCCAAGGTGCAGAGCCCTAGGAAAGAGGACCGTGAGTGTTTTTACTGTCACCGATCTGGGCACATAATTGCTAATTGTTCGTTGCTGAAGCGTAAGGAGCAACTGCAGACCCAAGGTGAGCCGCAAACCCAAAGTGTCGGCTTGATCCAGTCCGTGTCGGATACCGGCACTGAGGAGGATGGGGTTAAGAATGGTGATGATGGGTTTAAACCGTTCATTTTTGACGGCTTAGTGTCGCTGACGGGTGAACCTGCAGATCAGCGCTCGGTGCGCATTTTGAGGGATACTGGTGCTTCCCAATCTGTGATCCTTTCCTCTGTGCTACCGTTTTCGGAGCAGTCCGCTTGTGGTATGGCATGGTGTTACGCGGCGTTGAGATGGGTCGCGCACCCCGAGATCTACACCGTGTCCATGTAGCCAGCAAACTGGTAACTGGCTTCTTCCCCATTGCTGTGTGCCCTGAGTTACCTATTAAAGATGTGGTGGTTCTAATGGGTAACGACGTGGCAGGAGAGATGGTAACTCCTGCGTTAGAGTTGGAGTCCTCTGATCGTGAGGCACAGACAGGAAGAGGCGAGGATAATAAGGAGAATGACAATGTAACGCGCGGAATCATGTTGCCCCAGCGTACCGTAGTAGGTTGGTTTGTGTTTGCGTTAATTTGTCTGGCGTGGGTAATGTTGAGGGTGGTAGGGGCGCACAACATTGGCCCAGGGGTACTGGTAGACCGGGCTGAGGTAAACGGCTACACGACCTCCTTATGTTTTTGTTGGCCTCTGCCATCAGTAGTTCCTTTTGTGAGTTATCTGTCTGTGTGGGTCGCTTTGTGCACTTTTCGTTTAGATGACACCTGACTTACACGTTGACATATCGGTTGGTAACCAGGTTTAGAAGATGATGACGAGTGTCGTCTCGTTTCCGGTGTGAAAAAAAAAAAAAGAGAACGAAAAATGTGATTTCGTGTGTAACAAAAAAAGGGATATTTTTTGTCTTAAGGGGAGGGGTGTTACGGCTGTCGCCGTTTCGCCCCGGCGTATATGTGTGTGTAGTGTTTGTCTTCCCAATATAGGTTAATTCAGGTGTGCGGTTCCCGGTCCCTGGTTGGCCCCAAACTGGAGTAGGCGGGGACAACACGTTCGGCAGCTGAGCAGGGCCAGGATTGGTGCGGCATGATTTCCGCGCCACCAATGAGAGGGCCCCCGCAGCAGCATCACCGCAATTTAAACCACAGCCGCCCGAGCATCGTGGCGGCTTCACTTGTTTGTGTGGTGGTTGTGAGCTTGCTCGTTTGTTGGTTGTTTGTATTCGTAACTGTGGAGGATCGAGTGTTGAATTGTTGGGACTGGGCAGGGATTAGTTTAGATATATGTATATATACTGATCACACTAGAGTGTATTTCTGTTAGCCCCATTAGTTTAGAGGTGCTGTTTTGATGTGTTTTTGTTATTTAGAGTTGGACTAGTTAGTGAGGTTTTTCTTTCTTGTTTTGAGTTTCTAGTTAGATATTATAGGCTCTGTTTAGAGTTCTTCTTTTGTTATATTTGTTTGTTCGTTTAACAGCACTTGCTCGCCCTTAGTTCCCTTTTGCCTCACCTCCTTTTGTTAAAAACGATCTAAAAACTTTCATTTAATAAAAATACTTTTGTTTAATAACCTTTAAAATCTGGTTCTTATGTTACTTCTCTCATACCCTTTTATGGTCGTAACAGTTCATATTACTGGACTATAAGCCTTTGTGTAGAAACTCCTACAGCAGATGTTTATCTGATAGTGCTGTAGCCAAATTTGAGGAAGTGATTCCTTCAGCATTGAATTCAATGCCATGTCTCAATGTAACAGAGGACTTGTCTGCTTCCTTTAGCCCCTCACAAATAGATCATCTTGTTGATAGTACTACAGGCTCATTAGGCCAACTCTAGACTCTATTGCACCTCTGAAAAAGAAGACATTTAAACAACGAAGGCTAGCACCATGTTATAGCCAGCAGACTCGTAAATTAAAGCAAGAGACACGTAAATCTGAACGCAAATGGCGTGCCACTAAACTGGAAGAATCTCATCTAGTCTGGCAAGATAATCTCAAAACATACAGGAAGGCTCTCCGTAATGCTAGAGCAGCCTACTACTCTTCATTAATAGAGGAGGATAAGAACAACCCCAGGTTTCTCTTCAGCACTGTAGCCAGGCTAACAGAGAATCACAGCTCTACTGAACCATCTATTCCTTTAGGTCTAAGTAGCAATGACTTCATGAGCTTCTTTAATGATAAGATTATAACTATTAGAGACAAAATCCATCACCTCTTGCCCTCAACAGGCATTGATCTGCATTCTGATACAGCAAGTTTGGAAACAGCTGTAAAACCTGATATGTATTTAGACTCTTTTTCTCCCATCGACCTTCATCAAATAACTTTAATCATTTCTGCAGCTAAGCCGTCAACCTGTCTCTTAGACCCCATCCCAACCAGGCTGCTCAAGGATGTTTTACCTCTAGTTAGTCATTCTTTATTGGATACGATTAATCTGTCTTTATTATCAGGATATGTACCACAGTCCTTTAAGGTAGCTGTAATTAAACCTCTTCTTAAAAAGCCCACTCTAGACCCAGAGATCTTAGCCAACTACAGACCAATATCAAACCTTCCCTTTCTGTCTAAGATACTTGAGAAAGCTGTAGCTAATCAGCTGTGTGACTTTCTCCATAACAATAGTCTATTTGAGGATTTTCAGTCAGGATTTAGAGTGCATCATAGCACAGAGACTGCATTAGTCAAAGTTACAAATGACCTCCTAATGGCATCAGACAAAGGACTCATCTCTGTACTTGTCCTGTTAGATCTTAGTGCCGCATTTGACACCATTGACCATCAAAGGTTCTGTACTAGGACCACTTCTATTTAGTTTATATATGCTTCCTTTAGGGAACATTATTAGGAATCACTCTATCAATTTTCATTGTTATGCTGACGACACCCAATTATATTTATCGATCCAACCTGATGAAACCAATCAGTTAACTAATCTCCTTAACAGTAATAATATGTGTAGTTTTTATATCCTTAAGGATATAGAAAGTTGGATGACCTACAATTTTCTGATGTTAAATTCAGACAAAACTGAAGTTCTTGTAATTGGATCCAAACACCCTAGAAACTCTCTTTCTAGAGACTTAGTTACTTTAGATGGGATCACCCTGGTCTCCAGCTCCACTGTAAAGAATCTTGGAGTTGTTTTTGACTAGGATTTGTCCTTTAACGTCCACATAACAAATTTCGAGGACTGCATTCTTCCACTTACGTAACATTGCTAAAATCAGACGCATTGTATCTCAAGCGGATGCAGAAAAACTAGTCCACGCATTTGTTACTTCTAGGCTGGGCTATTGTAACTATTTGTTATCAGGCTGCTCTAATAAGTCTCTTAGGACTTTGCAGCTAATTTAGAATTCTGCTGCACGTGTTCTGACAGGAACCAAGATCAGAGATCACATCTCTCCCATTTTGGCTTCCTTGCATTGGCTACCTATTAAATCTAGAATAGAATTTAAAATTCTTCTCCTTACTTATAAAGCTCTTCATGGTCAGGCACCATCATATCTAAATAAGCTCATAATACCTTACTATCCCTCTAGAACACTGCGCTCTCAGGACGCTGGGTTCCTTGTGGTTCCTATAGTTTCCAAAAGTAGATTGGGAGCCAGAGCTTTCAGCTATCAGGCTCCTCTTCTGTGGAACAAACGACCATTCTGGGTTTGGGAGGCAGACACAGTCAACACTTTTAAGAGTAGACTTAAGACTTTCCTTTTTGATAGAGCTTATAGTTAGGGCTGGCTCAGGTCATCCCTTAGTTATGCTTCAATAGGATTAGACTGCCGGGGGACTCCCCCTCCCCCCCAGGGTTATGCCCACAGTATTGGTTGAAGATGCAGTCACCTCTCCCTTACTGAAAACCCTCTCTCCCCCTCTCTCTCCCTCTTACCATCTGTGGACATGTCTCATTAATGCATGTTACTAACCAAACTTCCCCGGAGTTTCTGTGCTCTGTTGTCCAGCAGGTTCTCATGGATCGTGGCTGCTGCTGTGATCCTGCACGACGTCCACTACACATATTATTACTGTCATTATTGCTAATATATCTGCTACTGTGGTCATTTTATCATTCATTGTCATTTTGTCAGTCATTGTAATTGTACAATATGTTTGTGTTGATTTGTCCTGTACACGTGACATCCATTGTGTGTCTGTCCATCCTGGGAGAGGGATCCCTCCTCTGTGGCTCTTCCTGAGGTTTCTTCCACATTATTTTCCTGTTAAAGGTTTTTTGTGGGCAAGTTTTTCCTCACTCGAACCGAGGGTCTAAGGACAGAGGGTGTCACTCCCTGTACAGATTGTAAAGCCCTCTGAGGCAAATGTACTTTGTGACTTTGGACTATACAAATGATTTGATTTGATTTGACACTATCTTTATTCCAGTAGCATATTGTCATTCCTCTTGTTGTGTCCTGGGATTGTATGTTTTACCCCTCAAATAATATTTCCCATGGCATTGCCTTCTACTTTTGCGTTAGGACTTTAGTACAATGAAATTTTTTTGGTTGAGTTTAATGATCAAAGGAAATGACAGTTTATGGGCAGGACCACAAGAGAGGACACGTTCAATGGCCAGGGCCAGCCGCTGGCATAAACACTCTACGCGGTTGTTTAGGGCCACAACCACTAGAGGGGGCTACACGATCAGTGTGTTATTGGATTTTTTGACCCTCTTTATTTCAACATATACTACAATGACGGTAACAATTAAATTTACAATCAATTTAAACAGACATATCAGTACAGTGTTGAAAAAAAAAACCCAGTAAAGTTAGTTTGTTTGTGACCGCTTCCTCCTCCGTGCGTAACGTAACCATGGTGACAACGCAGCCGCAGCGGTCGACAACCGCGGCATTGTGGGTATCGTTATTTCGCTGGTGTGGGAAATTAACAACACTACAATGTTCCTAAAAGAAAGTTTAGGAGTGGTGCGGAAGGACGAAAAAAAAGAAAAATCGAGACGGAAAGAAGATCACAAGATAAAGGTATGTTATAATGTGACTGTTTGATTCATTTCATTTCAAACAGATTAAATAGCACACAGCATTGCTGTTATTCTAAAAAATAGCATGAGAGCATAATGAGAGCACTTTCGCTTGTATCCGACACATCGCAACACAGCAGGGGGTTACTGAACTTAATAATAAACTAGCTGGTAAGCTAGTCGGGCTCGCTGGCTGCATGTCATGTCAGAGAAATGTGAAAAGTAAACAGGAACACAGCTTTGAATGAAGAATGGACTATGAACAGACTTACAAGCAGTTCAAAAACAGTATGTTTCAAATAAGCACAAATCCTTTGTGATATTATATAGTCAATCAATCCATTTTATTGTAGGATGCAGAAGCACTCTGTTATGTATTATTCAGCCCTGACTACACTTGATATGAGAAAAGATGAACTATAACAGTATTTAACATCTGTGTATAATGTAAATGTTAGTTTCTTTTGCCTTGTTGGTATACTCATTCACACATCACATCAATGGTTTTCATTTTTCTATGTTTTGAAGCAACAATACCAGAGGCCAAGCAATAACATGAGTAGGAGTCTAGTTTTGCTACTAATGTTTTATTGCGACATTACATTTGTGTTTTGATATATTATTTTAATACAGAACATATTATATGTCCAAATTGGCCCAAATAGTTTCAGGCTATTAAGCCATTTGCTTTCCAAGCTATGTTAAATTGTATTTTTGTATCTCATACAAACATACATCTCATTTGGACATATTTGGACAATCAGCTAATTTGTATATTTTCATTGCATTTGTTGTGTGGTTAATAAATACATATGGAAGATACATATGACATACCTATGTAATATCTTCCAGCCTATATATAAAAATAATAATAATCTAATGTATTATCTTTTCAGGGGCATTATTGAAATACTTTGGACAGACCTCTGATACACCAGGTCCATCTACCTCATCGAGTGACATGACTGCTGCTGAAGGGACATCATCTTTATTATTTAGAATATTTCTCACTCTTATTGATCATTGCTATTTTTCAAAATATTTTGAACGTCATAGAGACCCAGCTAATGTGAACTTCAGAGTTTGGGATGCAACAAGCCTACATGAAAGTACATGCCTCTGCTGTAAGAAAGGAAACACTGTGCAGGAAATGCAAAGAGGTCAGACTGTTGAAAACCGTATATTAGTACAACTGAACTTTAAAATTTTGCTTACACAGACCAGTGACTGAGGATATTGGCCCAAAGGGATCACTTCCTGCTCAGTAGAGATTGGAGTAACAATTACAGCAACGTACTGTATTACTTCCAGTGTACATGGCAGGTGAGTGCTGAACGAAGAAAGAATTCAAAACAATCTAAATCGGCCCTTTTAGGGAAGCCTGTGTTTATGGGTGTGTTTTCTTGATTTGGAAGTGTCTCAGCCTTTGGGTGTGATGCGCTGAGTATCAGTCCAGTTTGCAACATGTCCTCAGTTTATTTTGTGATGCCTAACTCTGGCTGCATTAATAACTGCCAGCTATCAGATGTAAACATCAATCTCCTTGTCCCCATGAACCCTTGCGATTTTGCATTATTTGATTTAGTTTGTTGAGATTACATTTTCACTTGCACCCCACAGTTCTGTCAGACAGAAACAATTATTTTTGAGGAATCTTGGTGTGGCTATGTCATGGTATCTTAAGGCATCACTCTCAGCAGTCCAGCTGATCGAACTAAACATGCTTGGTATGAGCTCACCTTTATTGAAAGACATTCAGGTCCAGCTCTGATCTGATGAAAGTTGCTCTCGGCCCGCCATCCAGTCAATATGTTTTATTACTATTTCATATCAGATACGTGACAGATAAATCATTCTGCTGTGATGTGTGTGTGTGTCTGTGTGCATATGCGTGCAAGTGTGTGTATGTGTGTGGAAGGGTGTATTCAGCAAATTTGACAGCAAAATCTGCTTCTTTTGCTCTGCCTAGTAGAGATAGAACAGACAAAGGGTATCTAGCCAAAACACCAAAGCATTTGTTATATTATAGGGTTTCATAGAGTTTCAGAAGATTTTGTATCTTACCACTAGGACCACCAGCATGCTAGCACCCCATAGAGCAGGGGTCACCAACACGGTGCCCGCGGGCACCCGGTCGCCCGTAAGGACCACCTGAGTCGCCCGCCGGCCTGTTCTAAAAATAGCTGAAATAGCGCCACTTACCAGTGAGCTGCATCTAATTTATTTTGATTGCTATTCTTGTTTAAATCACACTTATATGTAAACTGGAAATGACAATATATATAAAAAACTTGTTTAAATTTTTTTTTAAATAAAAAATGTTTAATATAAATGAACTATGACCTAGTTTTAGTTCAAAGGTCAGTATGATGCGCATGACATAGCGTCTGCGCAGACGCTACGACGAAACAAGCGGGCGCAGCAAAAATGAGGAGATGACTGACCCATAAAAAGATGGCAGAAAAAAGAAAAAAACATAATTTTCACGACGAATGGGAGGTAGAGTTTTTTTTTTTTTACCACTGTGATAGGAGCATGTGTTTGTCTTATTTGCGGGGCGACTGTGGCGACGGCAAAGCAGCACTCACTGATGCACATCTGCAAGACTCACTCAGAGTTGCGCTGTCAAGTTACACACCAGAGTACAACATACTGGTAAACAGCGTGCAACGCCAGGATTCACTTACTGACAGAGAAACGGATACCAGATTTGGTGTCCAGTTCATGATTTGTTAAATGTGTTTGTAAAATGTAACAATTGTTTATGTAAAATGTTAACAATGTAAAAAAATTGCAGATGCAGATGTTAGTGTGAAGTTCAAAATATAATCAGATTTATTTTAAAATCTAAAGTTTATTTCTGTATTTTACATGATTTATTATTTGTACAAATGTGGTGCAAAGTAATTCATGGTTTGTTAAAAAATGTCTTGGCTACTGAAAAAGGGACATTGTGATTTCCTAGGACTGTTGTAGAAAATGTTTTTGAACATTTTTTTTTCAATTTGAAAAACACTTGCACTAAGACAAAATATAGAAATAAAGTGTTGCATATTGATATTTATCTGTTTCCTATCTTGTTAAATCATAGTTGATATTCATTGTGAGAAACATGATCAGTGTCTTTGCAGAGATTAATATCATTAATTATTAATAATGACATTTAGTTAAAGGTAAATTGAGCAAATTGGCTATTTCAGAAGTGTGTATCAAACTGGTAGCCCTTCGCATTAATCAGTACCCAGGAAGTAGCTCTCGGTTTCAAAAAGGTTGGTGACCCCTGCCATAGAGGTTCTGCAAGGGTCTGCCAGACTGCCATATATGATTGCATATAACTTATTATTCATGCTTGCTCATGGTGGAATTGATGGGTCTCTTCAAATATATTAAGAGTACCGTCAAGACCTGCTCCATATGGAAAGTCTCATGAGATAACTTTTGTTATGATATGGTGCTATATAAATACAATTGAATTGAACTGAATGTTCACAGAAAGTGCTTAAAGAATAATAAGTATTACCTTTATTTAATTATTTGCACTGTGTACAGTGCTGGTCTTGTATGTATATATACTGTATGAATATTACTGTATGTATATGTAATGTATGAATATACCATGTTTATGTACTGTACATTATCTTTCAGTTTAGCAGCAGGCAAGCCTCAGTGTCACAGACACAAATCCATCAGTCCTCCCAGCTCACAAATATCTATTGCAGCTTTCATGGCATGCATCCACTCACCAGTGGAAGAAGTTCTGTGTGTGTTAGGATTTTTTCTCTTCTTGCCCACTTCTGCTTCTTTCCTTTGCTTTGAGATAGTAATGGAACCACTTTGACAACTTGCATCATTTAAGTGTGAACACACCTTGCAATGAAGAGCCACTGTAATGGAACAAATCACCTTCACTTCTCACTCATGTCTGTGGGCAACACTCGCAAACTAGTGACACTTTGTCTTTCTCTCTGTAATGTTGGAGATTTTCTTCAAAAGAGCAAACTACAATAGAAACTACATCAATAAACTGCATCCCTCTGCTTCGGTGTTTATAATAATCATGGGCATAGCTACCATTATACGACTTTTTAAAATCATTAGTTTGGACCTCCCCTCTTTTACCATGTCAAAAATCAGTAGGCTACATCAGGCCTAAAATACACTGCATGCGGAACAGCTCCGGAACGGCTCTGCTCCGGAACGACAGCGTACTCCGCCCTGTGCCAGCTCACACATAATCCGTTTGTAATGTGCATTGGTGCGGCTCCACTGGACACAGAGCGTCACGAGAAAGCACGAGATCTCGCGAATTCACGCGATATTACCGGCTGTAGTATTTGAATCCTGCAATGGCATTCCACGCCGCATGTTTTTTCTGGATGTGAGGTGTCATAAATGATAGGCTGATTTTGGATCTCCAGAATCAACTTCTCCTCATCCATGGTGTCGACGGGGTGAAAAGATGCCTGAAAACCTCTGACCTGTTGACTTCAGGTCGGCCCCGCCCATTATGACGTGTTCTTGTAATGAAACTCGATCCACGGTGAACACGGAGTATTTTATTTTGTTTTATTTTGTATTTTGTAGCCAATTTCCTTACCCACACAATCTGCTCTGTGCTGAATTTATGCGGCGTGCTCCAGCGTATGTGTTGAGGAGGGCTGCCGGTCACCGCAGTCGTTCCGGAGCCGCGACGCAGCGGGGACGGAGACTGTGTGAGCTGACACATCGACTAACATTGAAACGTATCAGCTCTGTCGCTGTGTCAGAGCTTCATTATTGAATCCGTTCCCCTTGTATATTGATATAAAACCTGAATCAGTGAAACTCCAGTCCATGTTTTCACTGATACGTGCACATTCTCACATACCGTACATACAAACACGCATGCACGCACGCACACACACACACAGTGCTGCTGATACGCCACCGACAGGTCGGTAAGGTGAGTCAAGTACTGTCACAACAAAATGTTCAGGTCATTGTTAACTTACTGTAACTAAATGTCTGTCTTTTCACCTTAATGTTTTTGTGACAAAAGCCAATTTAACCACTGCCTATGTGTGATTACTACTTATTGACTACAGTTCAGCTTGACACCATAGTTTCCACCAGGGTCACCACAAAGTGTTACTGTGCATGCAGATCTTTAACTTCCTGATGGACAGATCTCAGGTGGTAAGAGTGGGCAGACACACCTCACCCACCCTCATTCTTAACGTCGGAGCACCCCATACTAAGTCTGCTGACAACAGCTGTGGTGAGTCTGATCAATGAAAACAATGCAAAGCTCTATCTGAAGGAAGCCGAGCACCTGACCCCCTTTGTCGAGACAACAACCTCGCTAGCAAGAATAAGGAGATGATAGTTGTCTTTGGGAAGAAGCAGGAAAGGAATTATGCCCTCATTCATATCAACAGGGCGGCTGTGGCTCAGAGGCAGAGCAGGTCGTCCACTA
The DNA here is from genome assembly GCA_018985215.1 of Larimichthys polyactis. Lineage (NCBI taxonomy): Eukaryota > Metazoa > Chordata > Actinopteri > Sciaenidae > Larimichthys > Larimichthys polyactis. Next base: position 744,025 of record JAFMOB010000101.1, read on the forward strand.
GTCGGCAGTCCGGTCCCTGATTCGATTCCCTCCAGTCTGCATGTCGAAGTGTCCTTGGGCAAGATACTGAACCCCACTGAGCTCCCGAAGGCTGTGCCATTGGTGTGTGAATGCGTATGCTCCTCAAACTGATGAGCATAGTAGCCAATGCCATCAGTGTTTAAATGTGAATGGGTGAATGAGATATGTAGTGTAAAACGCTTTGATTGGTCGGAGGACTAGAAAGGCGCTATGTAAGTACAGGCCATTTAATCATCGGTGGAGAGAGTGGACAGCTTTAAGATCCTTGGTGTCCATATCACAGATATGATATCACTCAGGTCACTCACTGACCTGAGTGATGCATACCGAGTCTACAGTGAAAAAGGCAAGTCAGAGACTATCTCAGGCTCCAGACAGTAATGTCTGTTTCAGAAACAGCATGGAAAAAGAACACAAAGTGTGGGTCATTTGGCTGAACGTACATTAGGTGGTGTTCTACCTGCCTGAAAAACATCAATACCAGATTCATGATCTATGATCCCTGCTACGACACGAGAGAGAGACGATTCTAGGCACACTAGACTAGCACAGAGAGGCTCAGGAAGAGCCTTTACCCTCAGGACCACCAGGATCTTAAATAAGGACACTGACTAGAAATATTCATTAGGGCCCGAGCACTGCACACTGTGCGAGGTCCTATTGGATTTCGAAAGTTTAAAAGTAAATTGCATTTTCGACGGCCTATATGTACTTGAAAACTCAAGAAAATTTGCCTACCCTCCCAATGTCGGGTGTAAAATTACGCATTTCGGTGGTCTCGCACATGGACATGCAAAAACAGCTCGACAGCGCCACCTAGATGTGTGTTTTCGGAGGGGCCCCTCGCCATGGTTTCATCCACGTGTATGAAATTTGGAGGGAGTATGTTACATGCCAAGACACACAAAAAAGTCTCTTGGTGACCCGGGCTACAGCGAAGCGTACGGCGTCCATTTTGTTCCAATTTTGGCCGTCATTTCCAGGGGTCGTATTTGAACGAACTCCTCTTAGGGCTTTCATCCTATGTGTTTGAAACTCTGCGTGTGTGTTCTTTAGGCCTCGGCAATGAAAAGTTATCAAAATCGCAACTTTTCATCAGAGGGCGTGGCCATAACGGCGCGTCAAAGTCAACGATGCCGCTTTTTTCAGAAAAAAAATGTGACTCCATTGACTTTATGACTGATTTTCAGGCAAAAGTGTTGGCCTCATATACTTTCTCAGAGCTGTCTGAAACTTCTTGTGGTTATTAAGACCAATATTATGCAAAATTCGACATGCGCACATGTGCGAGGGCCCGACCATCGCTGCTTGCAGCTTTAATTCCTTATTGCTATTGCTGTTGTTATTATTATTACTTATTCATATATTTATTAACTTACTACTATAGCTTACAGAAATATAGTTCACTATAACAGTTCTTGATTAGATATTATATTATATTATACGTGAAAAATAAATTGTATTGAATTCAATAGTGTTATATTTGATGTTTTAGTTTGCAGTTTTATTGATAGATGATTAATTAGCCTAATGTCCTGAACGACCATATGGTCCATTCATTCAGTTAACCAACAAGGCACTCACAGCACATGTAGTGTAGCAGCTAGTGTACCCACTGGTAATAATATCCTGCATGAGTTTTATTGGCAGTGCTAACTTGCTAATGGACCTGCTGTTATACAGTGAATACACTGTTTCAGCTTCAGAGGAGCCTGTTACATTTTTTTTTACAGTTGGTAGGACACATATTTCTAAATGTGTGCCACCAACTGCACAAACAGTTCTCTTTACCGACATGCAGCTCAGCGCTGCAGTTAATCTTACATCCAAAATGCACTAATGCAACCAAAACACTTGATACACAGCTCCCGATCAATTCTATTGGCCCATAACACTGACAACATTTGTCTGCCAGCAGTGCAACCTTGTCATTTCATAATGAAACTACAGAATACAACTGGTAGCATTGTAATATTTTATTCATTTATTTAACATTTACCAATTTTATTACATCAAAAATATGGAACTTTTGTATTGAATCGGATGTGCTGCCTTGTAGTACATGTCAAGTGCACATTTAATTAAATGAATTACAGCATTACATATATGCAGACATATCAAGACATCCAGCATAATATCTATATGAAGAGAGATATGATCTGATGAAGTGACTGATGGTCATAAAATATCCACCTCCATGAGCAAAAGATTTTCTCTCTGTGAGGTTGAAGAATGAAGAGTAGGTAGAAGGAAAAGTGACACCATCATGGGATGAGCTGTAAACCACTCTGTGACTGGAAGAGAATGCCACATCGTCACATACAATTACAAAACAATACAGATCCTGCGCCGTCTCCTGGTACAAGTCTCAATAGAGGTCATGCAAAGGGGCTCAGTTATAATGCATTTTTCTTTATTCATGATTTTTTGTACAGATGTAGCAGAACGTACCAGATTGCAGTCTCATTTACGGTAATTGTAAATGTTATGACAATAGTTCTTTGATTTTAAATGTGACCACTGAATTAATTTTGTGTCAAATCAATGGAACGTAATCCTCAGTATGAAGCGAAAAGCTGCTGGGATGGCTTTTAAAAATCTGGAATAAAAAATAAAAAAAATCAGTAAAATCAGTTTGTGAAAAGTTGAAACTTGTGATGACTTTCTTCTTTTTTTGCAGGGATTTACGTGTTTACTACACTGCTATTTGTTGTAGGAAATAGGTTTTTGCTTCTTTTCCATCAGTTATTTATCAATATGGATTAGTCCTGCAAAGTTATGCTTGACAGGACAGAGCTTTTCTATCACATGCATATACATGCACATGCATATTCTAAAATATCTGGTGACTAGAGATTGCTATGAAATGATGACGTTTGGCAGAGTATTCATTTAATAATGTTTAAATAATTTAACAATTAAATATACAGTACTACACCTGGAGAGAGAGAGAGAGAGAGAGACAGAGAGACAGACATGCATATCAGTGTAGACATGAAAGAGACTGGTCATTTGATCATGAAGCGTGGTACATGACCTACACTGCTCTGACAACCAGAGACTCAATTCAATTTTATTTATTAACCAAGTCATAACCAAAGTTATCTCATGACTTTCCATTTAGAGCAGATCATGACTGTATTCTTTATAATATTTTTTTACTGAGACCCATCAATTCCCACCATGAGCACACATCACGGCAGAGACCCCGGCTCATGGTGGATGAACATGTGAGAGAGAGACAAACGATGCACAGCAGCAATAATAATAATAATCACTATAATAGTAATAAAGACATGACTAACCGGTGTAATGTTGGTCACAATAATAATAGTAATAATTTGTAGTAGGGCCTGATCTAGGCATAGCCATGATCTATAAGAACCAAAGCACAAAAACTAATTGCCGCAACAACTTCCGTCTGAATAAATCATGGCTAGTAAATGTAATGAAGGTAGGAATTACTCTAAAATATATTTGGCAATGTGTAGCAGACGTCCGCCGATGACTCAGTTTGACTGATCTGCCCTGATTGGATGTTTTACAAACGTTATCATTATCAGCACATCTTTATAACCTGCACCAGTCATGTGGGTACATAACCAGCCCAAAACACCTGGAAAGAGTGCCACCAAAATGTCTGTATTTCATAGTTCACCAGTTGGATGTTGTACAGATTGTAACCCCCCTCATAAAAATCCACTATCTGTCGACCTCTATTGATCTGTATTTAAATGTATTTTGTAGGCAACAGGGATGCAGAATCAGCTTTCAAGTTGTTGTTTTGGTTAGGTCAGCACCTAAACATTAGCATGCATGTCCACAGACCACACACACACACACACACCTTTCCTGGTGACAGACTCTGATCCTCACATTGATCTAAAGGCCTCTTTCTTTCCTCTTTCTCCCCATGCTCTGCCTACTACTTCTCATCCTCTCTCTTTGTCTATTTCTCTCATTTGTGCTCCACTACACCAATACATGCTCTGCCGGGTCAAGCTGAGCCCTTTTCAATTCACTGCTTCTGTCTCTTTGCTTTTCACTCTGCCAACCATCGTCTCCCTCCCCACTCTCAGAAACCCAGCAAGATGTTTTCTCTAACCTCTCCTAACATTCCTTTTACCCGTCTCCCTTCCTGCCTCTCTCTATTCTTTCTCTCATCTTCGTCTTGCTATTATCCAATTCTGAAGCTTTTCTGCTTGTTTCCATTGTATATTATGTTACTTTGGGCATTCAGATAATGATTTACAAGGAGGGCAACATCGGAATGAGCTGAAATTGTTTGACAACAGATCACAGTAGGAGTGCAAAAGTTCAGGGAAAAAGTGCCTGAACAATATTCCTGCGACCTCAGAGGATTGGTGTAAGATTTGGAAAAAAGGGTCAAGAGGGAGGAATTACTGAGCTGGTTGGGGAACATGAAGAAAAGATATTTAAGTCCACAGAGCAGGAAGTAGAGTGATGCTTCTGCTTTTAAAGGTTAAAGGTCTGTTGACTGGACTGCATTGTCACAGCAGGATATTTATGTGTTTTTAAATCTGATTTATTCGGAAGCTACAGTATTTGAGGGAATGTGTAAATGGACAAGGAAGGGTTTAAGGAAAAGATTGCAGTGTCATGCAACAAAGGCCTTCATGTTTCTCTAGGAATGACAATCGGTCCAGACTGAATGATTTTGACAGCTGTTACATGTGTTGTCATTACAAAGATACAAAATACTAATACTAATAAGGACTTCGGAGATGTGAGTTTCATTTGTGGTTTTGAGTGAAATGTTTCTGGTAACTCTTAAACAGGTTGCCACAATTTGGCGCAGATATTCATCACTAAGTACAATTTCTAATCATTTTGTTGATCCATTGAACCTGTAATAACTGATCTTGTTTCCCCCCAAAATGCAAACACAACCAGAGACCTGACATTTGCCATCATCAGCCACAGATTTGTTTTCTGCAGCTGTATTCTTTGACATTTCCATGTAAAAATCTAATTATTTTAAATTAAGTAACTTGGCTACAACCAAAAGGCTATGATGTGACAGCTGTTGTGGCCACAGTGGGCGAAAACACTATAGTCTTGCAGAAAGAAGGTCCAGGGTCTGTATGCATTGAGTAGCTGCACATTCTCACTCCCAAGTCAAATAGCTGGTCATGGCTGTAGATACTCCTCTAACATCAGTATTGCACAGCCAAGTTAGCAACAATAAATGTGCAATGTCTGCAAGCTGCCATATTTGAGTGAGAATGCTCTGAAACATTTCTTTCCATCAACAGATTTCATCACTTAGGCTCACTCAGTTTTCAAAATCAGAACATGCACAACCAGTGTACCTCAGCACTAACAACTGTCACTGTTGGTAAAAAGTGACTTTAGTGGTAGATTATGTGTTTGTGATTTGGTGGTGGTTCCATTTGAGTGATCAAACAGTTCATCAGCAGCTATTTTTAGAGTCAGACAGGGAAATATTAAGGGTTGATTGGCAGTTGTTTCAACTTATTACAGTCACATGTAGTGTAGTGATTGCAGCTTGTTCGTCCCATCTCACCTCCTTTCCATTTGCTTGATTTAAAATTTTCTGCCTCTAGTTTTCCAACAATTGCTTTGAGCAGTCAACCCAAATCTAGTCTTTAAATCTCAATATCGGTGACAACATAACACTGCGTCTATGTTTTTCTGCAGTGTGTGAAGGCAACGGAGCGACCCACCATTAAAGTTTCTGAAGTAAATAACAATGCAATGCCTTCTGGTCAGCTCTGAACCTTCACGCTGAATAAAAATGGTAATATGTAATGATACTTTTAGCAAGAGTGAGATGCCCCTAAATGAGACCCTCACTGTCTGATCTCACTGTTTTTCAAATGGGGTGATGATGTGAGAGCAAAGAAAGTAATATTCATCAAACTAAAATGTTTTTCTTACTTTCTAGAAAGTTGACCTTTTATAGCTCTTGATTTCTCTCTCAACAACGGCAACATGCCGTTTTTGGATGTCAACAACAATTGCTCTCATCATGAGTCACCATTAATATGCAAAAGTTACAGAATTGCACTTCAAAGCTTTAATTTTCAGCCTAGAAAGACACACTTATACATTCATGTCAGAACTTGCCTTGAGGAGCATCATTAGTAATCATGCTGTTGCAGAAAGCACTCCACTTATTTGATATAACTGGTGCAGCATCTCTCAACCTGCCTGACCAGTACTGAATTAGAAGAAGTAAGAGGAGTCACGAGTTTGGCAACTTATTCATGTATTTCCTGTAAATGGATATTTCAAAGTTCACTGACAGCATCAGAACTCTAAGTCAAAAGGCTAAAGTAAGAGCTGCTAACATTAGACTTATGACTTCTTGTATGTTTTGAATATTTTAAATCCCTTTTAGACGAATATTTGAAGCCAAGCTACATATGACCATGTGATTGGATGTTTCTTCCAGAGAGTTGTTCAGCAATTAAAAAGATGACATATGCCATTATTTTGCCTATTTAGGTAGGCGCAGTGGATGAGGCCTTAACCAGCCACTAGATAATTCATTTAAAATCTAACATCCCTGTGTGTTTTAGTGCCTCTCATTTCCACTAAAGAATGTGTTTTGATTTTATCTCAAGGTTTCAATAATTGTTCCGATGAGGCAGAAGAGGTCTGTGTTTCAAGTGATACAGGAAGGAAAGATAATACAAAAACAGTTATGATCAGAGGACAGAGGGACTGGCAGCCATATGCTGAGGCTTAATGAGAAAAAGGTACAGATGTGGTTCAATGAGGGATATCAGGACAGCTGTGCAGGAAGGAGCATGGTCACTGACTGACAAAGGGCAGGAAGGAGAATACAATAAATTTAAGGGCTCGAGAGAACGTGACTAGGCGGGTATCACAACGATGTGTCACATTCGACAACATTTTCAGCATGCACGAAAACAACAATGTTTGACTACCAAACCAAACCAACCAAAGCTGTAAAGCAAACTCATGATTAGTCTGGCTTAAGTCTCTAAAGTTTTATTATATATGACAACCGGTGCATAACAAGCAAATACAAGTGGCACAAAACCAGGGTGTCGTTTAGCTCAGTTGGTAGAGCATTCGCCCCATGTGCAAAGGCTCAGTCCTTGCTGCTGTCACTCTTCAGGCTGCCTCTGTCAAATAAAGGCCAAACATAGAAATAATCACTTGATTTTATTTATGTACTACACAGCATCCAACTTTTTTGGAATCAGGGTACACACGCGTTTGAAATGAATGTGAATGTGCTTAGCCCATTCTGTAATCTGCTGATCTATCTATTGATGAGAAAGATGAGCATAATTAATCAATAAAGCTTGATGACTCTCTCAGGACTCACACCCCATCCCACCAGCACCCACCTCTTAAAAGTAGCTCCCTCCCTGACACCTCATTGATCTCCACTTATCATATTGTTTAATGCAGGGCCAAGAAGTCACTGTAGTTGAACTCTCTGAATGAGTGCTAATCAATATCTTTCCTTTCCTGTCTCTCCTCCTCACCCTCAAACCCTAAACCTTTCCTACTGTGCCCTCCACCATTCCAAATCATGGACCTATCAATACGCTTCTACCTCTGGGGCTCCGAAATGTCTGCCGGTGTGGCTGCTTTGGGGGCCCGGCCTGATAGGTCCCATCAGACTGGGAAATGCTCTCTTGCCAGGAGTAGACAGGTATATTTAGCATTTAGCCATTAGCAACACTCATTGATTTGAACCTGGGAGGAGAGGGATAGAGGTGACAATATACTTCACATTTTTTCCCATCTCTTTTTTCCTTTTTTCCCGTCTTTGGATGTATCATCATATTGCCTGCAGCTGCACTAAATCCTTTCGGCCGACTGTAATGACTGGAAAATGAAATGGAGGTCGAGGGCTGAGGCTGAGCCTGAGAACATTAAGCGGCTGATCGATACGGTGCTTGGATTTGCCTGGTCACATTAAGTAGCACATCTAATATGCCCTGTGCTCGTCGATGTTCGGCCCCTATCATTTAATTATGCTGTGATGTGTTACAAGCAACTCGCCAAATTCATTAACATTAAGGAGAGGCGGCCTTCTCTCTGTTTTCTGTCTGCTTGTCTTCCATGTTGATTATGCTGATATATAGTCCCCTTGGAAACATGATGTTCAATTAAAAAAAGGTCTGCCATGCTATTGATCATCGCAATTGATTAACAGCATGAAAGAGACAGAAATAGAAACACGATATGCCACAGTTTGTGTAGTTTAAGAAGGCAGGATGCAATAGGTTTGTCTGACTTCCTGACATGGAAGGTGATATTTTTTTTCCTTTTTTTCTGGATCTAGTACCACAGTATTTAGTGCCACAGTGAGTTCAGAGATACACTTACTCATCCTTTCAAAGACAGCCTAACTGATCCATAGGACTGGACGCATATTATTCTGTGATTAAACTAAACGAAACAACAAAATAGAACATTACTTGTTTTTGATCTAATTATAACTAATTATAGGAAAAAACTATTAGTATTTTATTATTTCTCAGTTCAGTATAAATTGTAGGAAGGTGCAGCACCAGCCACTCCTACTCCAACCCTCCAGCCAATAAGTGATGTCAAATATGAGAACATTTTCTGGAGAAATCTTTTATACAATAAACAAAAATAAACCCTGGTCTCTTCTAATGGAGGCAGGAGGGCCAACCCACTTTTTGAAGAGGAATACTGTGATGAGTGCCAGAGATGTCTCCACCTATAAATCTCAGTGCTGAATGGTTGACATCATTTACGGGCGGAAGATGATGCTGCTGCATCTTTAAATCATGTCACCATAAACTAGCACTGACAGAGAGATACAACAATGATTAGACTGTTTGTCATTGCATTTTATAGTGCCACTCCTTATTTGACAAAAAAAATAATTTGATTAGGTTTAGGCAACTAAAACTATTTGTTTTATATACAGTCATGCATTGGTCTACTTCACTGCACCATCTTCAATGGATGTGTTGCAGTGCAGCAGTCACTACACTTAAGACTAGTGATGAGTCGGTCGCAAACGATCCGGTTCTAAGAGCCGGCTCTTTGAAGTGAACGACGAGAGTGCCTCACTGTCTCCTCCCCCTGACACTCTCCCTCATGCCACGCCTGTTCTCACACATCTTGACCAATCACGTTCGGCTTTCAATTAAAAAAGTGGAGGGAAAAAAAAGTAGCGGAAAAAACAGGAGGGACACAAGAGACTGAGAGAAAACAACAAACGGTGGAGGAAAATTAATGACAGCAGGAAACAGAGTAAAATTTTGACCCATTATATATACATTTTAAATTTGCAATGCATATCTAAAAAACGGTTGGTGATGCATTCTTCATCATTTCATTGCCACAAAACTGTGCATGTAGATCCAGTAGTAGTTCTGTTGCCCCAAGTATTCACATTTAGTCCAGCTGCAATCTAGTAATCTACTTGTGATGGGCGGTGTTGAATGCGCAAGGAATTGCAGCGATGCAACCCAAAATTAAGTTTCACTGTCAGTTTCTGGTGGATCTGCTACTACACCACTGAAAAGAGAGGAAAACAAGATGGTGGAGACGGCTCAGACTAAATTTCTTGAAGAAATCATTAACATAGGATAAAGCCATGAGTCACACAGCCGTGAAGTTCCTCTACCCCAGTCAAACTCAGCATTTTGTAAAGATCATAAAAATCTTTTAGTTCAGAATTCATAACTGTGAGCTATATACATGAACTAGTTCATTTTAATCTTTGTGAACTGAACTTTAAGTTAGCTCCTGTCTAGTGTGAACTGATGACAGGGTGGTATCAGAGCACCATTCACACTATGTCCATACAAGTCCTCAAATTACCAGAAGATATGTGATACTTTAGAAACAATGTTGCCAGTGTTATGGGACATGTGCACATACACTTTTGAAATTCTTAGCTTCTGCCTGTGATGGGCGGAGATGATGTTGAGAAGGCAGCATCTGATTACAACACAAACAATTCACTTCCTTCACTACACAGAAAACCAGACTATTGATTAACTGCTAAAGAATTTCTTCAGTCATAACAGCATCTGTCTTTTGTGGTCACTCAGTAAAGCGTTCACGCTCTCTTTTTAGTTAGTGTGATACTGATGGATCCATGATCAGGGTTTCTACTGCTCCTGGAATTCAGAATCTAGAATAAGTGGACAAAATAGTGTGAACACGGATAAAGACTTTAAGGCACGGACATGGGTTTGATTTTGGAGGGAATTTTAGGAGGGATATTTTGTCAGATGACCAATATTCCACACACTAGCACAAAGACTTGATTCTACTTTAGTATTTTTTGTTTGTTTTATTTGAAGTTGTCAATGTAAATCTGAATTTAGAATTAAGATACAATGTGTAAGTTAGATCACACTCAGATCACACATGCATCAGTTACCCAATTAAAATGACCATGATGCACATTTTAATAACATTTGTTAACATCCTATAAACTAAGCATAACATACTACAAATGATTTAAAAAGCTATATCACATGTAGCTTACAAAATGCCATGTCACTGTATATTAGAAGTTGTTTAAGTGTACAGTAATAAAAAGTCCCACAGCCAGGGACGTCTGTGTGAATCTGCACTTGTTGTGTTGCAAACACAAACCACTCACAGAAATCTGCAGACCTTTATCTTTGGCCCGTTTCTCCTCTTCTTCTTTTCTTCATTTTCTAAACTGGGCACCTGATGCTTCTTTGGTTTTTTACTTTGGTCCATGATGAAGACTCCACATCATTAACCACTGTACCTTTGCCAACACCGTCGATTCACCCGTCAATCAACCGGAGTCACGTGAGGTCACGTAGATTACTGAACAGATTATTATTTTTTTTTATTTTTCACATAACCCATTTAATTACATGTAGGTATATGGGTCTATGTTAATTCTAGGAATGAAATACAATTTATTTGAAGCAGTTTGTGTTGTGTGGCCTGCCGCCTGGGGTCAGTCTATCCCTCGCCCCCCTCCCCCTTGCCTCTTCTGACACACACACAACCTGTATGACTCTCAGCAGCAAGTTGACGTGACAATGAGGGCGCCCACTCCACTAACTTGACGTGGAAATGAGCGGTATAGAAAACTGGTGAGTTTTTTTTTTCAGGGCGCTCGCCCTCACATAGATTGTGCCCTGGGCGGTCGCCCACATTGCCCATAGCAAAATACAGCCCTGACCCCAGGATATGAAAACTGAAATACTAATACTACAAGGACACAGGGTCGAGACTGAGGAGGCGGACAGTAGAGTAAATAAAACAAATATTTTATTGAAATAAAGTGAGTTAATAAGGCTTAAAAATAAAACTGCTGCTGCTGAGAAAAAAAAAGAAAAACAAGGTTAAACACGAGGTGAGTATAAGAAATGATTTTATTAACAGAAGAACGCTAAAAGTCCGGCTATAACACTACTAAAGTTCAAATAACAACAGAAAACTAAAATAAGTGGGCTGGGGCCTCAGTGGGAGGCATACTACTGTGTGTGTCACTCCTTCTTAAGCTGGGGTGCAACACTACAAATAAAAAAGATACCCTGTCTACTTTCATGCAGAAGGGAACTGAGGTCCTCACCACAGTGACTCCCAACTGATGACACCTAGGCCGCACTGAAGCTCAGAAAGAAACACAAACATTAACAAAACCTACAACCCAATCAATAATCAAAGTATATTGCAAATGTAAATTAAACAAATAAACTTAAACTAACCAAACTAAATAAGCAAAGAGCAACACAAAAGAGCACAGCAGCAAGTGAGCCTAAAAGACAAAAAAACATGTTAGTGAGGACAAACCAGACTAAATCACACACAGGAGGAAACAGGGACCCTACTCACTACCTTGGTAAGGCAACCACACCACAGACCAACAAAAGGCTGAAAGGAGCCATTTGAGACAACACCTAAGCAGGGAGAGGAGCTAAGGGAGGTGGCTACCTGGGTTGCGTTCAAAATGTCCACTACATAAACATGTTTTGATTTCTTAAGTCAGCTCATGAACTGCCAGACCTTTCATTATCAGAGCTTACTGTCTGTGTGTCTCAGTGATATTTAGGTAGTTGCTAGGTTTTTCCTGATAAAAATGATGCATGATGGTGTTACTTTACTACCCAGCTACACGAGTTACTAATGTCAGAGAGGATCATTGTTTGTTCAGCTTTAAATACAAAACATGATTTTTTCCTCTTCTATGCTCTTCATTTAAAAAAAGGACCTGATGCCAACGAGAAAGCTTACACAATGTTACAAAGTGCTTCAGAAAAACATACAATACCATAAATCAGTAATAATAAAAAAAATTACATAGAAAATAAAAAAGTGGTAGATTTAGCAAGCCTGATCTCAGCCTTGAGTTGGCGGCTGTGGCTCAGGTGGTAGAACGGGTCATCAAGTGATCCGAGGTGATTCCTGACTCCCCCAGTCCAGCTGAAGTGTCCTTTGACAAAAATACTGAACCCCTAATTGCTCCAGGTGACTATGTTGTGTGTGTATGGGTGAGTATAGTATTATCATTTGTGTAGTGTCTTGGATATGAGCTGTATCGGTCTTGGCGAGCAGTTGATACCTTGTATGGCAGCCTTTGAGTGGTTGGTAGACCAAAAAAGCACTGTATAGTCCATTCACCATTTAGTCACCAGTTGGACCCTGGGATTGATCAGAAAGTCACTATCAGCTGATCTAAGAGTAGGCTCAGGGTAAATAGATTTCCAGTAGAAGTGTATGGCATGTAAAGCTTTAAAAGTCAAGAATGAAACTTTAAAATCAATGTGAAAATGAACTGAAAGCCAGTGCAGGGTGGTCAGAATTGGGGTTATGTGATCTCAGTTTATTGAACCAGTGATAATCCTCGTGGCAGCATTTTGGATTTGAAGGCGATGGAGCAAAGCCCGAGTAATACATGTGCTGAAATCTAAACAGGAAAAATAAAAGCATGGACAACCCTGTGTCAGTTCTCAGAGCATAGGAAGGATCTGTTGCATGGAGGAAAAATAACCAAATCAGCTAAGAGTTTTAACATACAAATTATAGTTACAATTAGCAATTAGCAGTGCCTTGATATTAGTAGTGACAAGTTACTATGTCTATACCTGAATCTACATAGATGCTTAAAAGACATGATTTTCTGGTTGTGAATGGGGCTTGTTCACATCAGCAGCTATGATTTTGACTTCACTGGAATGCAGACCACATGTACTCAGGTAGGTTGAAAGACATTTGAACCCGAGAGACTCGCTGAGCTCGAAAAAATGATAAAATATACAGTGTTAGAACTGGTAAGGATGTTAGTAAAAAGTGCATTTTTACACACACGTACACACGTGATATTGGATGTTTAAAAGGGATGAGTCTTTCTTTAAAGCCCCACTGTGTCACTTTTCTAAACTAACATTTAAAATCATGTTGATGCTACACAGACTTGTAATCAGGTGAATGGTGTCATTCTTAAATCTGTTTGGGCACAATGTAACTTTGTGCTTCAGGTACGTTTTCCTGCAAGAAGTATGTAACACTTTGAGGTGTCTGCACATAGATGCATAGTCACATACTAAAGCTAATACTATCTTGGTGCCGCTGTCAGATGTGTAGATGTGATGTAGAATATGATTTCTTTTAACTGGATAGATAAGGGGTCAGGTCAAAGTTTAAGGCCCATGGGTGGGCTATCCTAGGAAAGGAATTTCTCTTATCTATCGGTCCCTCTGACTCAAGTTATTTTACTGCATGTCTTGGGGCGAGTTATTTTAATTGTATGTATTGGGGGCATAACCTACCGTATATAAGGGCTTGTTCTGCATAGTGTGAGTCTCATCATTCGGCCAGGAGCTCTCCAAGTAACGTTTTACTTGCTACGATGCTTAACTTACTGTAATAAATTTGTTATACAACTAAGACAGTGTCGGCAGAGTTTCTCTTCGGCACACAAATGAAAATAAAAGCATCAAGCAAATCTGCATAACTTTAAGCTTTAATACACTTTGAATAGGTGAGTTCTCTAAAAGTTCACCCTCAATACAGTTGTCATTAATGGGGAAATTTGTTATAACAAATTTTGATTGCAATTTAATTATAACAAATACATGTGTACAGCTGTCAATATTTACAAGAGTGGCATTCACTCAGAAACCTGGGGAACTAAATTGCAAAAATACTACTTTCTACACAGTGAGTCATAGTCATAGTCAGTTTCTATCTACTTAAAGTGAAACTTAATTCCTGAAGGTTTTACAGGGATTTTTTTTTTCCAGAACTCAATCGTAATACCTCATTTATCAGTGAATAGAGTTACAATAGAGTTGTTTGAGTTTTCATCACATGATGGTAACCGTGTCTGTTCAAAGATGCTCTCTGAGTTTCTTTGATGTATTTCCTGCCCTCCACTGACTTTGTGGTTGATGACCTTTGGATTTCTTTTTTTTACTTTTGGATGCTTTGATTTTTATCTGATGTTTTGATGTTGTCTGCTTCCAATGTTCTTTCAGTCTGTTGCTGTTCCAGTGTTCAGTGAACAGCATATTTACTGTGATGTGGTCGATTTGATTGAGATTTGGCAGAATAAGCAACAAAAATTACATACAGCACAATCTTGATAAAAGCTCTGATTATGTCAAACAATACAACTGCCATTTTGCTTTCTAAAAAGTTTTGGAGCTGGCACAATGGTCTGATGTTACAGGGCCAGTTTATCCAAATGGCAAATTCAACAAATATAAACTGTCTCCATTTTTGTTGAGATCCTAAAAAAAAGTTTCTGTTCTGTGAGCACAAAACAATAATATAGATGATCAATTATTGACTCATTTAACTCCATCTTTTATAGTGTTGTTATAATGTAAATAAAAACAGATAGCATATTACACCTTTTATTGAAATCAATGTACTGACTTTTAGTAAATAATGCACGGACTTCCACAGTGGAGGGATTTTACCTGTCAAGTTTGAACAGCGGCGGTTCTGGCTACATTTGCGCCCTGGGCTAACTTGATAAGCAGTATAGAATTTTTTTTTTTCGGGCGCTCGGGCGCCCTCACGTAGATTGCCGCCTGGGACCAGTCTATCCCCCACCCTATCTATCTATCTATCTATCTATCCCACCTTGCCAATCAAGTTGACCCCTCGATTAATTTAATTTTATGAGGCCCTAACAGCGCCATATCATAACAAATGTTATCTCATGACACTTTTCATGCAGAGCAGGTCTAGACCATAATAATATTTACAGAGAACCGATAGTTCCACCATGAGCAAGCACTTGGTGACAGCGGCATCCACCACCACCATCATCCACCACGACCGGTTGAGTTAAAGACAGAGATGGGCAGCCCCAGTCCTCTCTGGACCCTGTTTTTTTTTTTTTTTTTTACTATTTTTACAAATCTTTTAATCAGAGGTATCACACTTTAGAGTGAATTTGCACAGATTTCAGGAGTTGGGCAGCATGTTGTGTAAGGTAAGGCCTGATTTTTCTTATGTTGCAAACATAACAAAACAAAAGAGAAAATTTGCTGTCTCAGCAGCAGTCCACTTAACGTTGTACTTACTGGGCCATTAAAAGGCTGTACTTTCAGGAAATACTGTGAATACAGCTGCTCTAACGTACTTCAACATGATATATATTATTTATTTACTTTTATTGCCTTATATTTACTAACTGTTCAGTTATTTATTTGTAGTTTTTATTTGCCAGCATGAAGGACAGTGATGGAGAATAATGATTCCTTTATATATTTCTTGGCTTAAATTTTGGTTTAATTCATATTAAACATTTAGGCCTAAAACATGCAAAATTCTAATCTTAACTAAATGTACTTAATGCACAGACAATTAGAATGGTTCTTCAGTACCGACATTTGTCTGATTTGACATCATGTCTCTAGAAAACATAAGCATACTTCACAAAATGTTCCACTAATGTGATGCACACAGACTTTCCCTTTCCTCTGCTGAAACAACCTGAAAACAGCCTCAATCAGACAATGATTACAACTCCGCCCATGAGACAGCTCAAATTTCACTAACAAAAGACTTTTAATGAGACCAAATTAATGACAGCAACAGTCCAGCCAGTTCCTTTAGTTACCTTAATGACTGATGCCAGTGGTCTTATAGGTACAAGGACCCCAGGGATTTGCGATGGAAGGATGGAAAGAGGGACTTTATTAAACTGATGAAGGAGCCTGACAGTAAATCCAATTGAGCTTCACGACCCAGCCGGAATTATTGGTTTTCTGCTTCCTTGCTGGCATTATCTGGGTGTGCTCAGCACCCAGGGAGCCATTTGGGTGGTTGGAAAAAAATAAATCCTCGATAGTGTTAGGCATTATGGGGCAATAATGCTTAAACACGTCTCTTCTTTCCTTTACATTAATAGAATAGTGTCCCAGCTCAGTCATACACATTGACAGACATTTTTTTTTTTTGGAACAGAAACACGGCCACTTCCCTCACCTCTTTCTCTTCCATTGTAGCAATAAAAAGCTTTGTGTATTCTGTATTTGTGAATGTATTCTGAAGTGACTGGAACTTCCCTTTAGCTAACTGGAACACTTTAGTTAAGCTCTATCTGATAACGGCCCTTCCCTTCACTCCGAAATATGTCGGGACAGATATATCACCATTTTTACCCCTTTACTCTATTATGGGATGAGACTGTACCAATCCTCTTCCAAATAGCCAAGCTGTTATTGTTATGCGTTTGGAATAGCAGAAATTGGAGGGTGCAGGTGGGAGCTGGCATTTACCTCCATGCGGCTGCTCATTTAAAACTCAATGAAAGAGGAAAAGTGCTGAGTAAAGTGTTAAGTGGAGGAGGGAACATCTGTGAGGCTATTTTTCTCCATTTAGTAGCATTGTGTGTGTATGTGTGTGTTATTCCTGCACTGTTTCATAAGACTTTTATATCTGTTTGATTGCTTGGTAAGTTATCAGTGTTGTACATCATGCATTTTTAATGATCTTTCTTTCTGACCTGAATCTTGATCACTTAATCTTTAAGAAGTGGCCAGTCCACCATGATGCAGTCCACTCCATATGGAATGTAGTGAATGCAATGTTATGTTTGACTAATTAGCTCCAAAAATAAAGTGCAACTGAGGCTGATGGAAATGTCATTAGTTTTGCAGGTCTTTGGTCAGACGTCAAGCTTTGGAGAAAGTGAGTAAAGACAGACTGGGAACCAGATATTCATGGAAACCATGAATGCAGCAGACATCCAACCATGAATGTGCAGAATTCTCTGCAAAGCCATCAAGTGCTGAGATACTCCAATCTGGACTGAATCACCAGACCAACAGTTGTTGACTTTTGGCCTGATTGCAGAAGAAGCAAAGAAGCATGGTCACACAAACATTAGGATCCCTTTCAGTGGACCATGAATATCAATGACAAATGCTGTTGTAATTCAGCTAAAATGTTGTTCCAGGATCAGTTTAACCGAGACACCAGACAGAGGGCAATCAGTGTGGATGTACAGACAGATGTTTGCTTGCAGAATAGCTGAAGACGTCACATTTGCGCAATTTGTGTTCTTCTTGTTCAGCAGGTGTTTGATAAATTTAACAAACTGTCTATTACTCTTATGGATAATGAGCATTGTTGTTGTTGACTGATGTAAAATATATCATGTCTGTTTCATTCCCTCCTTTGTTGCTTTGCTGTTCACTGTCCTCACATTCTGTGTGTGGCTAATATAGGTATGTGGTGACTGGTCTGTGTGACTGTTTTTTGTGTGTGTGTTTGTTTAATTTTAGTACCTTTTTAAACTACGAACAAGCCAAAGATTTATCAGACTGTCCTGGTGGTGCTAATGTTAACCCAGCAGAGTGAATTGGGACTGCAACACATGAGCTGAGGCTCTGTAGCTAACACCCACTGCTACACTTAAACAGAACTGTAACCGTGGTGAAGTCTATAAGTAGCATCTGTCACATTCACTGTGCTACTCAAAGCCAATGACAGGCATAAAACCCTGACAGATGCCATCACAACACCTGTGATAGTTCTGCCGAATGATGTATGACATAGACCTACCAAATGTGTCAAAATAACTTTCACCCTGAATTTCACCCAGAGTATGTGTGTGCTGCTAATGAAAGAAACAGCAGTCATTTCATTATTTCATTACAGATCTACATAATATTTAGATAATGTCTATATAATATTATAATATTATAGATACTTCCTGTGCCAGCTGAAGAAATTCAACCTGCCAAAGACAATGATGATGCACTTCTACCTCCATCATTGAGTCCATCCTCACCTCCTCCATCACCATCTGGTACGCTGCTGCCACCACCTCTAGGACTCTGAGACATGCAGGAAAGCTGAGATGAGCCCTCCCACCCCAGTCACAACTCTTTGAGACATTCCTCATAGACATTGCTGCAAAAGAACTGATGCCACTGTGCATCTGTGTCTCTTTATCTCCATCACAGGTTCCACTGCTACTGTAATCATTTTATCATTCATTGTAATTGTACAGTTTGTCCTGTACATGTGACGTCCATTGCACGTCTGTCCGTCCTGGGAGAGGGATCCCTCCTCTGTGGCTCTTCCTTAGGGTTTCTTCCACCTTTTTTCCCTGTTAAAGGTTTTTTGTGGGCAAGTTTTTCCTCACTCGAACCGAGGGTCTAAGGACAGAGGGTGTCACTCCCTGTACAGATTGTAAAGCCCTCTGAGGCAAATGTACTTTGTGACTTTGGATTATACAAATAAAATCTGATTTGATTGGATTTGATCATGGACAAGTCTGCAGTCCACATTTGGTGATTGATTGATTTGATTTGATTTGATTTGAAGAGTCAGAATGTTATTGACTAAATGTAACTGTAACTGGCTGGGAATAGAGAGGCTGACACATCGAGAATATAATATATTGAGAGATGAAACCCAACCACAATGGGCAAGCAGCCCGTTCGCCTGGGCCATTCAGCAACTATGCAATTGGTTATTTTTGTTTATTTATTGAGGTTATTTAACAAATATGTATAGGTTGAGTTGCATTGGCACCAATTGTAACGCAGGCCATCATGACAACTTCTGGTTCTCCAGATGGCCAGTCCGTCATTGGTGACGAAAATAAAGTGACGAAAAATGGAATAAAGACCTGCACTCACGGCAGATTCTCCTATCATCTGGAGCCATTTACTGGCAAATGGACAGCTGGGAGTTTATTTTTAACATTTTTAGGATTAAAAAAATTAACTTAAATAATTTACTTCATTTAAAAAACAGACCAGACCACAAAGGAGTTTGCTTGAAGAAAACAGAACAGGAAGTGCTGGAAATTTGTGTCTGTGACTTGATGCCGTAGCCCTGATTGATCTGAGCGCCGTTTAGAAAGCATTAATTATGTAGTTCATCATGATGTAGTTGCGTCAGCATACTTTTGCTCTGTTTATTACAATAAATCAATTGGGGTGATACTGCTGGAATGTTCAGAAGTGGCTCAGTGGTTCATAATTACTTGCACGAATAAACGATTATAATTATACATTGCTCCTTTAATTCACACAGGTCCTGGAGTTGTCTTAATTTTGTCTGGAGGGGGAGGCCCTAAGTGTCACACTGTTTCATAATAACCAACACTGAATTTTGAAGCTGATATAATATCAGATAAATAACAATGAGAGTGACCAAGCACATAATTAACAGACTACATCTCTGGTTCTGCTGCATTTAATCCCTTAAAAAAAAAAGTGACAGTGTTATTGGAGTGCAGTGCAAAATTTTTAAATTGGTGGAGCAGTCTTTCAGTGTTGAATGTGTTTGTGGTAAATGCAGACTCATTGTGACTCAGGTCAAATGTTTGGACAGTGTAGCTAAGGGACTCACACTTGGATGCTTCTGATGGTCCCTGCTGACTCATCATTGTCCGTCCTATTCTTGAGTTTGCATTTCTAATTATAGATGTCAAGAGGTCAGAGGTATTGAAATAGGAGTCAGTGGACCACCACTGTGAGTTGGTTTTGAAAGCTCTTAAAAAAGCTACTATGTTCTCAATATGAATCCAGGCTTGTAAACAGCCGGCAGACGGTTTGGTCTCAGTAAAATTTCAATGAACAGATTAAATACATGGATTATGTTGAACATTTCTATCAAACCATATAATAAGCATCTGGTTCAAAATAACAAGATCAAACAAACAATATGCCTAATGGGGAAGCTTGTTGGGCAGGTTTGCTTTGAGTCAGGGAAGCTGTGCAGGCACTGTAACATCCATGGCCAATTTTCTCTCTCTAAACAGCTGAGCCTCTTCAGGCTACACACACAGTGTTCATCAAATTACTGAGCAACGAGGTGTGAAAAACACCTACATCTGACAATGCAAAAGAAACTTTCATATTCTCTGTGTCTCTCACAAGCTGAGCCACCCAGCTTTTCTCCCCAGCAGAACAAAAGCCTAACGCCTTTGTCTCCTTCAATCTGTTGGAGCTGCTGGGCAAAAGAGTGACAGACAGTCTGGCAGCGCGTCTCCTCAAGTGGAGAAGAAGTTCATTACTCCAGCTCCAACCCAGCCGTCCATCAGACAGGGGACAGCTCTGGGATTAGCTACTTCGCTGGGGTCCCATCTCTCCTAAAAGGATTTCTACAAGATCATTTCCACATCTGGAGCACATCTGTCAATCAGTCAACACACAGAGCACCTGTTGTCTATCGTACTCCCCTGTTCATCAGTACGGGAGAGCAAGAGATGACTTTTACCTGACAAATTGAAGTGAGACAGATTATCGGTTTGCCCTGCTTTTAGCCTTTTATTGCAGAAGTCAACAGTGAATAAAGGTGAAGGAACAGAAAAGCAGGGAGCTGTTGTGTATGTGCATGTATTGAACGATTCAAGGGTAGAAAGGCCAGACATTGGGAAAAAACAGTGTTGTATTGAGGCTGAGGTGTTACAAAAGACCTTTATGTCACTCTACCTGATTCTGCTTCTCCTGCTGTGGACAGTGCATCATGACGTCCTGCTGTCACTTAGTGATTTAGTCCTCTACTCCATCCAAACAACCCAAACAATGTTTGTGGTTATTAGTATTAAAGTTATTTAGTGATAGTTGTCTGAACATACATGCAGTAGGTACATTACACCCATGAGCTGCCAATAGCTAATTTAGCACACGTTTAGCTTCCAATTAACAGAAATAGGTTGTAATAAGGTTGTAGGTTAGTTGTAGCAGCTTAAAGGGGCAGTATGTAAGACTGTTAAAAACATTCAAAAAATGAATTAACATCAACAACAAAACATGAAGTGGTAGCAGCTTTGATCTGATGTCAAAGACATCTATGCACAGTTTTCACTCATATCTCATGTTATTATTGTGCTACATTAATAGCTTTGCCTCATACTTTATTGTAAGACAACTTGTGCATCATTCAGTCTCAGTCTATGAGGACGAACAAAAAGAGAACCAGTCAGAGCAGGAGTGACAGAGCTGCTGCTAGTTGACCCCAGCCTCAGCAGAGAGAGAGAGAGGGGCAGAGAGGCAGAGCCTGAAAGTCTTGAGGAATAAAGACCTGCACTTTCTCCTATCATCTGGAGCCGTTTACTGGCAAATGGACAGCTGGGAGTTTATTTTTTAAACTTTTAGTATTAAAAAAATTACTTCATTAATTTACTTCATTTAAAAAACAGACCAGACAAAAAGAAGTTTGCTTGAAGAAAAGTGAACAGGAAGTGCTGGAAATGTGTGTCTGTGACTTGATGCCGTAGCCCTGATTGATCTGAGCGCCGTTTAGAAAGCATTAATTATGTAGTTCATCATGATGTAGTTGCGTCAGCATACTTTTGCTCTGTTTATTACAATAAATCAATTGGGTTGATACTGCTGGAATGTTCAGAAGTGGCTCAGTGGTTCATAATTACTTGCACGAATAAACGATTATAATTATACATTGCTCCTTTAATTCACACAGGTCCTGGAGTTGTCTTAATTTTGTCTGGAGGGGGAGGCCCTAAGTGTCACACTGTTTCATAATAACCAACACTGAATTTTGAAGCTGATATAATATCAGATAAATAACAATGAGAGTGACCAAGCCATGAAAGATACATTAGCAGGATTTCCACTTTAAGGACCATACACTTGTCAGTGCTCTCTGATGGACACACTATATAACATGTCTTTAATAAGCTAATATCATCTGATAATATGGAGCAGGGGGCTCAACTGACTTGCGTGCTAATGGTCACCAATTGTTGATGTTATTGTTTTAAAGGTCCAGTGTGTCAGATTTAGGGATCTGGCAGAAATTAAGTATAATATTCAGAACTATCTTTTCATAAGTGTACAATGACCTGAAAATAATTAGCGTTACGTTTTCATCACCTTAAAATGATATCTACTGATGACACGGGTCCTCTTCCACAGAGTCTGTCATATTGAATCACCATGGTAGAACGGACAAACACTAACCCTGGATAGTGATTTTTGCAGCCACCATAGTTTCTTTTTCACACTTGGAAGGGGAAAGGTTGCAATCTACAGGGGAAATCACCACAGGCCATTCCCAGAGGCACAAAAGTGAGTAACAACAACCATTTTTACCACTGCATGATGTCTATTGGATGAGGCATGGGGGATTGGACAGGGTTAGACATCAACAGAGACTCCAAGAATAAAGGTTTCTCCAGTCCACACTTTTCTCACATATACAGTATACTAAAACAATCCACAGTCCCTCTGTTGAGGTGAGTAACCTGATGTCATGGTAGGTGGGAGGCTTTAGAGTAATGTGGCGGGAAGATAGCAGGAATGACCAAACAAAGATAATTGACAGCTAACAGAAGAAAAACTCATAACCTGCATAACCTCCATGTCAATGATGCTTTTTCAACGTTTCCAAATGTGTGCTCACTGTTGACACTTTGGACATTTTAGTTTGCATTTGTTTATTCATTATTATTATTATTAATAATAATAATAATAATAATAATAATAATAATAATAATATAATAATGATAAAATGGACTATTACATGTAAAATGGTCATTAAATCCTAAAGCTTCACACTATGCGGTTAGGTCTTTCACATTCACTCATCAAGGTCACATCTAGTTGTTTTGCACGACGTATAATAATTTTCTATATTTTAGGGAAGGTCTGCAGCCTTCATTTGGTAGCAGGATTGTTTATCTTGGGCAAAACACTGAGGGAGGTTTTCCAACCGCCATTTCTGTTTGTTTCCAAAAGAAAGCTTTGGTACCTTTAGCTTGAAGAAGAGAATAAAACAATATGTTTCTGTGTTATTAAACCTTGGAATCAGAGGACAGAAATAATGCACAGTTTGGACATTCTGGTAGTTTGGATGAAACTATTTGTGATAATGTGTCAAGCACATCTTTCTGAAATCCATTGAACCTCGGGCAAACAGTGAAACAGTGTGCTCTGTCAGAATTGCATTTCGCACATTGGTCTGTACTGATCCATCAACATGGTGTAATAGAAATAGAAAGTGTTACATGAATAGACATGATCCATTAGTCTAGATGTGGTGTTGCTTCATGACATACCTGCTGCCATTCATCTTTTTTCATTTACATATCCAAGTCACTACATCAAGCAAGTGTTCTCTGAGGACTCCCCTGATTTAGTTTGAAGTCATAGACCAAAAACGTGACCATGGTGGCCAAAGTGATGTCCTATTACTTTTTCCAAGAGAGAAAGAGGTGAACACAGGAGAGTGTAATTTTGTGCTTTTGAAATATAACTCCTGAGCAATTTACTATGAAACAACAGAAACTAGTTTTGCTGTCTATGTCTTGAGGCAAAGTCAGCAACAAATGAGATGCACTATTACTGTAAATATGATGTAAACTTGAAGCTAAATGTGAACGAACAGAAGCATTTTGATACATTCACATTCTGGTGTACACTCACAGCCAGAAGACATTTAGTCTTAGATGATCTGATCTAGCCATCATTATAAATTATATGAAACAAATGATCAGTTGTATTACAAATTCATGGATAGATGAATTCATGTAAATGTAAGAGGCTGCTGTGCTTGTACCATGATCCCTATGCAAGATTCACAGGATTTTTTTTCTTTTGTTCTTATTTGAGTTATCAGTTTCTGCATGCAATGCATTTGTAATTTAGCCATGGAATCTGCTACAGTTGCATGTTTATGTAAATCACTGTTTGGGAGAATCATGTGATGTTATTTGTGTGACAGTAACAAACAATAGAAAAATCAGCAGAATTAAGAAATATACTTGAGTCATTTAGATAACTGACAGCACAGAGTTGTCACTAATAAAAACACTTCATGTGCGGCTGTCAGCTGAAAGTTGGACTTTATTTTGTTAATGTTGGGCCAGATCTTGTGGACATTGGCTGAGATTGTTCTGTCAAAATAATGACACTAGAATTGCAGTGGATTGTCTCTGGAACTATGACACAGTCAAAAACATTATAGGGTATAGAGTTCTACTGTATAATGGATTTACTGGATTAACAGAGTGAGAATGAAATATTTACTTAAGCCACAAAGAAAAACACAAAACTGCAAAATCAATAATAGGATCTATGACTGATGCAGGCCTGTGAGAGCTTAAAATATTCAAATCATTCTCTTCCAGCTTGTTGTTTTGTGCCAGATATAAAAACTCCATCCATAACTGCACTACTGTATGTTTGGGTGCTAAAAAGTCATTAGTTTAACAGACAGATAAAGTCAGTAATGTAACAGTTTGTCTGGGAAAGGCTCTAATCTCTGTGTTTATCAGACCCCATATAGTGAAAAAACAACATTTACCTTCAACAGTTACCTTACAGCTCAGCAACAAGACACCTCAGCTGCATTAGGACCAAAGTATTGTGAGTGCTCCTCGACGTGAGACCTTGTCTGTGTTGGTGTCACTGGCAGTGCAGGAACAAATTCCTGTGTGTCTTTTTCTCTGTGCAAATAGCAGAAACACAAGCCCACCATCATTGTTATTCCAGTCACAGTGGCAGACAAACAGCCATCTCCAAAAAAGACCCCACCACATAATGAGATGTGAAGTATAATAAGCAAAGTTGGCACTAGGCAATTTCAAAATCCGCCATCTGATGTGGGCTTTTTCTCCCTTTCTGCTTTTCATCATGTTTTTGTTGTATCCATTTCCCCCCTCCACCAGCCTCCCTGTCCCTCCTTCTCTGTTGACATGTGCGTCCCTCAGCTCTTCAGGGATTGCGGGATCAATGAGATGCTCTCTCCTTAGATTATTTCTCACCGGAAGAAAAGAATATCAGAATGCACGGAGAGCTTTTTTTAAATGATTTTTCATTGTCTTCTCCTGCTAAGATACAATGCTGTTGTTATTCACTGCCAAGATTGGGTTGAACAGATCTTTTTTTTTTTTTTTTTTTCCTGACAGGCACTGAACTCTGAGACAAAGGGCCTCCTCACTTGTTGAAGAGTTTCTTTAAAATGCAACAAAACAAAAGCACACACAGACACACAGAGTTAAAAGCCAAGGGTACTTCCATTCCTGCACAAGGGTTTAAGATTGGTTCATTTGGCTTCAGCAAAGCAGTGAATGTTGGGAGAAAAATACAAGATACACAGAATTTGCTTATTTCATATGCAGTATATAAACAATTAGTATATTTATTACTGTAACTACAAGTTATTCACATGTATGTTTTCATGCATCGAAGTTTACTCATCAGTAGCTGTCTGATACTGTACATTGTTACATCTGCTGACAACTCCATCTGGTTGGAGGCACACAAAAACCTTGATTTACACTTTCGGAACATGTTTTTGTATGGCTAAGATTCCCCTGTGTTAAATCAGATAGAACTGCATTACCAGAGGGACATGAAGACCTCTTAATTTTATCTAAATGCAAATAAATAATGGCTAAAGTACTTTTGAGCAGCAGACTAACAGGAAGGAAAAGGTTGGTGAAGCTCTTAGCAGCAGCCACGTCCAGACCTCAAGATGGCCTTTCTGTCCTCTCCATTCATTCTGTTGACTGGAGGCTGAGAGGTAGGAATCTCCTAAGTACTGCATTGTTCACAAACCACTTAAGTATTGTTTAGATTGAATCGATGAGATTATCAGCAGTTAAATGATGCAAAGGCAAAAAAAGAGGATGCAGAAGTTCTGTCAGATGTCTGTCACAACTAATTATGAAAGCAAGAGCTTGACAAATATACTTTAGTGTTTGCTGATGCATGTCAGCAGAGAAGAGAGCAATCACTGATAGTTCAGTGGAAAGAATACTTGCTTTCAGTGTGGGAAACACAGGATTGATTTTCAGTCAGAAAAAATGTAGCCCATCTCTGTGACATCACAGCAGAATAAGACCAGGAGGAGTCTCACCTGTCACATGCAAGACCAGCTCTTCAGTCATATTCATTTTAAATCAGGCGTTGCAGCGTTTAGTGCAGCGCTGTCATCCCAAACACTTGTACTAGCTCAGAACTAATAAGGTCATAACAGTCAAATGTCGTTATGTAGTTGACCAAACTATAAAGTGTTGTGCTCTGTTGAGATATTTGCCACTTTAATTGAATAGGGCTCAATATGTTATAGCTAATTTGAGTGAAACACTCAAAAAGTTTAGGAACCATACAGTAGTGTCAGGATGTTATCGACGTCATGACGTTCTGGTGGGTGGGTCATATCCCTCAGGAAAGCTGAGTCAGCCATCTTGAATTTGCCTTGATGCAGGGCAGTTTTGGCCAGCCCATATGTATGTGGAACACAGTTTGATTTGTTTTTATTTGTTTGCAATGCACACTTTTATCCCCCCACTTTAAACCACCACCACCTCAGTTTATTTATTTTTTTATTGGTCTTATTGCCTCATTTTCTTAAGCGCCGTCTTATCATCAGCCCTGATTTGTTAAGTATGCTTACATTTTTTTTTATTTCAATAAATAGGTGGATAGTGTTAATGTCGTCATGTGCTACTGTAGGCCTATATAAAATGAACTAGTTGTTATGAACTGTGTTAGCTAAGTTGGGATTGTTAACTGGTGTTAGCTTCGCTAGTCACGTGCACCACATTAGCTATACAACAGTTTAGAATCAATTCATTTAGATGTGGGATTTTATGTAGTATTCCTAAGATAATTGCACCAAAGATCCTACATTTTGCAGAATTTGCACAAGCATTTATGGCATTGCGAATGCACGTTTACAGGGAACATGGTATGGGAGACAGGATCTTAAAGCAGTGGCGCGGGAAGACATTTCCGACATTGGGTGCAGGGTGTTGTGCATGACAGCACAGCAGCAATCAAGCACTCAAACTCTCTTACATGCAGATATTCTGTATCGGGCACTTAAGCAGATATAAGCAGATAACTTCCCCGGAGTTTCTGTGCTCTGTCGTCCAGCAGGTTCTCGTGGCTGCTGCTGTGATCCTGCACGACGTCCACTACGCATATTATTACTGTCATTATTGCTACCATATCTGCTACTGTGGTCATTTTATCATTCATTGTAATTTATTGTCATTTTATCATTCATTGTAATTCATTGTCATTTTATCAGTCATTGTAATTGTACAATATGTTTGTGTTGATTTGTCCTGTACACGTGACATCCATTGCACGTCTGTCCGTCCTGGGAGAGGGATCCCTCCTCTGTGGCTCTTCCTGAGGTTTCTTCCACATTTTTTCCCTGTTAAAGGTTTTTTGTGGGCAAGTTTTTCCTCACTCGAACCGAGGGTCTAAGGACAGAGGGTGTCACTCCCTGTACAGATTGTAAAGCCCTCTGAGGCAAATGTACTTTTGTGACTTTGGGCTATACAAATAAATACATTTGATTTAAATAATTGAAATTGAGATATTAAGGTAGATACATTTTTGATCATGTAGGGTACAGTTAAGGTGTCCTTGCAAGTTTAACATTTTTCACTGCGTCAGCTCGCAGCATTGAACACAGCATGATGAAGCCCAGTACAGAATGAATAGACGATGAGGTCCAGGAGTACAGAAGCGCATTGCTGCCACCATCCAAAAAATTATTTGGCTCAGTATCACGTAATTACATGAAAACTTTCATGTTATAACGTGATATTTATCATGTGCTCAACAACTGTAGTATGTCACCATGTCTCAAACCAAGATTAAAGTATAATTGAATTAAGTTATGTAGACGAGCCATAATCAGTTTACGGACTGAACCATGACGTGAGGGACGCGTGTTGGTAAACTTTTAAAATCAAGTAAAACCATACTTGACTTCACCATATCATGAAATAACATGATAATTTCATATCATGAAATAACGTGATAATTTCACGTTTTAATGTGATAAATATCACATTATAACGTGAAACTGTTCACGTAATTACGTGATACTGAGCCAAATTTCTTTTTGGGGGGTGGCAGCAATGCGCTTCCATACAGGAGAGATGGCCTGCACTGTTTTCACCGGTGGAGGTAAGGCTTTATCATTTGAATTGTATTTAAGTTCTTATTGTATTGTTGTATGATTATGGAAAATCTGGTAAAGTCTTGGGATTTCACACACCCTTTGTCCTGGCCTGGAAGTCATATACTTGAACTTTAGACTGGAGATGGACAGCATATTTGTATATCTATTGGCTACAGAATTTGATGAATTTCTGTTTAGACAAAGGCAAAGCTATGGAAGACCTACTGGATAAACTTGATGAAGAGGTGAAGAAGGTGTTTTATGTATGTGAACCCTTGCTTTGGAATGGCCTGGTTTTCTGCATTAATGGGTCATAAAATCTCTAATGAGCTTCATACAAGTCAGTAGTGTAGATGAACACAACATTGCTTAAGCTGATGGCACAAAAGAGATGAGAGTAAGAGTATTGTTTGTCCATACTAGTCATTTGGATTAAAATATCACATTTTAAGAACCATTAATGCTGAAAACGACAATTCCAAAGGTTTCACAATTTCAAACAGCACTCCATAGGCCATATTTACCTGGCCCACCGGAGGGGGTTGGGGCAGGTATTGCAATGACCCTGTCTGTCTGTCTGTTTGTCTGTCTGTCTGTCTGTTTGTGAGTCCGCCCGCAGTGTTTTCAGTCACCTGCGGGTGATACCAAACACACAACATCACGTGCATCTAGCATTGGGCAGGGGGCCAGGTTGCTATCTCTGATTGCTCTTGTGTCTCTTTGGAAATCTTTACAGCTAAACAAACAAGTTTCAAATGTCATAACTAGGTTTGAATTTTACAGTTTATTTACACACTTTATCTTCATTTTTGAACTGTCAATTTGAGTCTCTCGGGAAAAAAAATAATAATATTACTAATAATAATCATAATAATCATAATCAGTGTCCACCTGAGTCCCTTATTGCTGCTGGGTTGTTGTTGACCATGTTCTCTCTCTCTCTCTCTCTCTCTCTCTCTCCCCCTCTCTCTCTCTGTGTGTGTGTGTGTGTGTGTGTGTGTGTGTGTGTGTGTGAGAGATCTTTAGACAAGAGACATTGTATCTCGAAAGACAGCAGCTCTGAGAGGAGTATCCATCTTCATCCGCGAGGATGCGCCCAAGTTTTTCCTGAAGTGTTTGGGTGATTGCAATTACTGTATGTTATAGTATCTGTCCTCTTTGGATTGTTAGAGAGTAACATGCATGACATAGTTGCATGCTTGTATGCACAAACATCCACACCATTCCAGATCCCAGTGTTGTCTGATTCCTGCATGAATATTGTCAAACCACAATGCCACATGCCAATTTCAGTGACATTAATTCAGACACTCTACTGACTTATTGTTTTACCTCCACCATGTTCTCTAGAAAACACCCAAGTTGATACTAACAATAAAGGTAGAATATCAGTGTAATTACTTTCCTGTGTGTTTAATAATGTCTCTGATTTCCTTAGGAGACTGATCCCGAGGATGCTGCGGTCCGAGGTGTATCTGTTGGGATTTTAACCATCTATGAAGATGATGGTGCCACCACACCAACAACTGTGCAAGATACCACTGTTGTGTTGGAAGGGGCTATTGTACTCCATGACCTACCTGACCTCTCCACTGCATTTGCATACCTCTTCGGACTTCTGTATGCCATGAACATTGAATACCCCAAATCACTGAGGTACACCTTTGAAGCAATTCAGACCATCTTTTTCAAGCTTGGGTCTGGATGCTCACAGCGCATCAGGTCGCTGAAAGCAAAGCTTTTGCAGTAAACTTCTGTACGTTTATAGACTTGTTTAAATGCACTAGACTTTTGTATGTCTCTAGACTTGTTTAAATGCACTAGACTTCTGTATGTTTCTAGACTTGTTTTTTGCTCTTTGATCATGTCAATTCAGTCTAAAAGATGTGCATATATGTGAGCAGTTCTTTTCATTTATGGGAAAATTGGTACCTGTGTTGGGCTTCAGATGGTGCTTGTAAGAGGGTTTTTTTGTGTGTGTGTTGTGGATTTTCAGATTCCTTCAGAACACTTAATTATTTGAAATTTTGTACGCATTTGCTGAATGATTTAGGCTTTTAAAAGTATAGAGTCTGTAATCCAGATATTACCACTGACACTCAGGTCAACTTGATTTGAATGCTCTGGTAAAGGTTAAAGGTTTTTTAGTTGTTCGTTGTAAAATTTAAATGTGCGATTGACACAGTTGGACATAGCAATCACAGGTGGTTTAGTTTGTCAAGTGCAAGTAGCTAATGCAGCCTGAGCACTTGCCAAATGGTCTGTGTTTCATTTGCAAGAGAGACACAATCTTTGATCTTTATCTCTACAAATAAATCTTTTTCAATTCAATTCAATTCAAGAATTTATTGTCATTGTCCAAAGGCAACAAAATTGTGTGTGGAGCACAACACAGAGCAGTAGTTAGATAGTTAGTTAGAAGTGCCAGTGCCCCCCTCTCCAGTTCCCCTTAAAAACAGACAGGCTCCCCATCCCCATACTGAAAATAAATAAATAGCTCCAAGATACCATACCAGCCTTGTGAGTTTAACAGTCTTATTGTACTGGGGTATAGGCTGTTGGCCAGCCTTTTAGTCCGGGTCTGAATGGACCTGTATCTTCTTCCTGAGGGCAGCAGTTTGAACAGATGATTGGCAGGATGGTGGCAGTCATGCAGGATTTTTTGTCCTCTTCGTAGACAGCGTGTGGTGTAGATGGTACTGATCTCTGGGAGAGACATCCCAGTGATTTTCCCTGCTGTTTTCACCACACGCTGGAGTGCCTGCTGGTCTGCTTTGGAGGAACTTGAAAACCACACAGGGAACCCATACACCAGAACGCTGCTGATGGCACTGTTGTAAAAGTTCACTAGCAGTGGTCTGGAGATGTAGTAGCTCTTTAACTTCCTTAGGAAAAAGAGACGCTGTTGAGCCTTCCTGACTGCTGCAGCAATGTGACTGCCCCAGTACAGGTCCTCTGCCATGGTCACCCCCAGGAATTTATAACTGCTGACCCTCTCCACCACCTCTGAACCAATGGAGAGGGGTCTGTGGTTTATGGGATGGTTTCTGCGAAAGTCCACTATCATTTCTTTTGTCTTTTTTGTGTTCAGGGCCAGGTTGTTGCTGTCGCACCATGACACGAGATGTTGCACCTCTGTCCTGTAGTCCCTCTCATTGTCGCCTGTAATAAGTCCTAGGACAGTGGTGTCGTCAGCGAACTTGACGATGAGGTTTGAGGGGGAAGAGGCAGAGCAGTCATGGGTGAAGAGGGTGTAGAGTTGAGGGCTAAGCACACACCCCTGGGGGGCGCCGGTGTTGATGCAGAGAGTGAAGGAGATGTTGTTGCCCACTCTGACCCTCTGTGTGCGATTCGTGAGGAAGTCCCCAGTCCAGTTGCACAGGGTGGCGTTGAGTCCTAGTTGGTGGAGTTTGGGCGGAGTCTGTAAGGCCGGATGGTGTTAAACGCTGAGCTGTAGTCCACAAAGAGGAGACGCACATAGCTGTTCTTGTGCTCAGTTGACATTGATTTGTGTGTGATCATTTTTTGCGTGAATACATTTAAATGCAATTATTTATTGCAGGTAACTTGAAAAAAACATCATATTAAATGTAGAAATACATATTATTAAAGCAAACAATTATTTGTTATTGTAAGAAGAATGACCTAATTTGGTCAACAACAAAAAGTAAGTTGGCTGAACTCAACTTTAAACTCGAAAACCCTTGTTAAGTCAACAGCAGATGAGACAAGTTGAGTAAACTTAAAATTCTCTTGCATCATGTTAGAAAATTTGTGTTGAGATGGTCACATTTTTTTTTTTTTACTGTGATATTCTATCAGAAATAGGTGCCTTAAAAAGATACTTTATCAGTTTCAATTTGAAGAAGAAGAAGAAGAAGAAGAAGAAGATATACTTTATTAATCCCTCAGTGGGGAAATTATTTTTTCACAAGAAGTCCGAATAACTACTATTTTCGTAAAATTTGATTTACAGTTAAGCTTTTTCCTTTGTGAGTTATTAAAGTATTTACAATAGAAAGTTATTAATTTGAAAAATGTTTTACTGAAGAAATGGTGACCCAAAATACTGAATCTACCATCTATAGCTGGCCTGGCCAACCCGCGGCTCCCGAGCCTCATGCGGCTCTTTAACTAGTTTCATGCGGCTCTTTAGGAGCTTTCACATGACACGCGTCAAATATGCTTGGTTGGCGTTGCCATTCATTCCTACGGCTAGATGGCACGCTGACCAGGTAAGCCTGTTTGAGTGACGTCAAACGCGCGACAAGAGAATCTTTGGCACGACATCATTTGCGTTGTAAACAATTTCCGTCATGTTAGCTCTCAAAATGGCAGGGGAAAAAAGCACAGCCAAACGAAAATATGAAGAAGAACACAGGACAGAACACAGAGTTTATATTTTTTTGTTGAGCGTAATGGCAAGCCGATCTGCCTTATATGTCACGCAGCATTAGCGCATTTCAAAGCTTCAAATCTTCAGCGTCACTTCAGCTCACTCCATCCTAACATCGAACAGGAATTTCCAAAAGGGACTGAACTTCGCAAGCACAAGTTGGTCGCTTTGAAAAGTCAGGCAGAAAAGCAGATGCAGTTTTTCAATGTTAGCTGTTGAAAATAACTGATATTATCATGTTGTTGTGGTTATTTTCATTAAATCTGGCTGAGCAGAGGTCTGTGTGTGCGTGCGTGTGCGTGCATACATGATTAAGGAATGGGATTGTAGTGTTAGGCATATTAAGGGGGAACCTTTGTTCTGTAACCTAGTGGGGGACCGGAAGTTGGGGAAGTAAATAAAACGTACACCGCTACGACTGGACACACACATGGTGGTCTCCGACTGAATTATTGTTCATAGCACGGCCAACTGAACATGGTGTCAGAAGTAAAGTCGATTAACTTCTTTAATAAGTGTAGTGTACCAGTGTAGATAGGTAGAGCGTGCTGTTTGGAGAGCACTTTTCACGCGAATCGATTGATTGCCACGAGTGAGGTGTACCCTGGCTGACGGAGGAGCATACCCGACGCATCGGCAGCATGGCTAACTACAAGATTTCTCCGCCAGAAAAGTTTTCGTTCAAAGCGGAAGACTGGACGAAATGGATAAAAAGGTTCGAAAGATTTCGCATTGCTTCTGGATTAGAGGAAGAAGATGACGAAAATCAGGTGAATGCATTGATTTATTCAATGGGGGAAGAAGCGGAGGACATTTTACTTTCCTTGCACTTAACCCCGGGAGAGGCAAACCAATACAAGTTGGTCAAAGAGAAATTGGATGGACATTTCATAGCTCGCAGGAATGTTATTATCGAGAGGGCCAGATTCAATGTGCGACAACAAGAAGTTGGCGAGTCAGTCGACAGCTTCTACACCGCGCTGCATTGCCTCGCTGAACACTGCGGATACGGGGCTCTGCACGACGAGATGGTAAGGGATCGTCTTGTCGTGGGTTTGAGAGACAAGAAGTTGTCGGAACAATTGCAATTGGACTCTAAACTAACAATGGATACTGCCATTAGCAAAGCGCGGCAGAGTGAAAGTGTAAAAAAGCAACTTGCAATGCTGAACACGAACTTTAAAACAGAAGCATGCAACACGCAAGTGGACAGTGTGCAGGCACGTGGTGCCAAAGTCACGAGCTTTAAGAAGAAGCAGCACACGAGCGGACAGATGCCACAGAACGCAAGTCGTGACAAGCAGTCACAGTGCACGAGGTGCGGAGACACTCGAGGGCATACTCTTCAGCAATGTCCAGCGAAAGACGCTGTGTGTAACCAATGCAAAAAGAAAGGACATTATGCGAGAATGTGTAAAACAAAAAAGAGACAAGCTGCCAATGTAGCAGCAGTGGCTGAGTATTTCCATGAGGACAG
This sequence comes from Larimichthys polyactis, assembly GCA_018985215.1. Lineage (NCBI taxonomy): Eukaryota > Metazoa > Chordata > Actinopteri > Sciaenidae > Larimichthys > Larimichthys polyactis. The sequence continues at coordinate 778,299 of JAFMOB010000101.1, forward strand.
CGACGAAGATGTTGTGTTTTTGGGCTCTGTGTCCGAGAAAGCGCAGGCCAGCCCATGGATGACTGAAGTGACAATGGACAATCACAAGGCAGTGTTTAAAATTGACACTGGGGCCGACGTCACAGCTGTCCCAGAACAACTGTATGCCCAAGGTCAGTTCAACAAGCTGGCCAGAGCAACAACAACAAACTTTCGCTTCCTGGGAGTCAGCATTGAGGACAACCTGACCTGGAGCGCAAACACCTCTGAGCTGCTGAAGAAGTCCCAACACAGACTGTACTTTCTAAGGACACTCAGAAAGAGTAACATCACACAAAGGCTGCTTATCTGTTTCTACAGAGCCACCATAGAAAGTATAATGACATACTGCATATGTATATGGTACGCTAGCAGCACAGCAGCTCAGAGGAATGCGCTCCAGGGGGTCATCAAGACCGCCCAAAAGATTGTTGGCTGCCCCCTCCCCACACTGGAAGATCTTCACCGCTTGCGGTGTGTGAAGAAAGCCCACAATATAATAAAAGACACCTCACACCCTGGCCACCCCCTGTTTGAACTGTTTCCATCAGGAAAGCGGTACAGATCAATCAGGGCAAGGACAAACAGATTCATGCACAGTTTCTACCCCACGGCAATCACCTGTTTAAATGCTGCTAAAACTAAGGCACGCTGATAATCATTCACACAGTAATCTGTTCCACTTGTTGTTGTTGTTGTCGTTGTTGTTGTTGTTATGTAATTTCTTGCACTTTATAAATTTTGCACTTGGTGAAATCTTTTGCACTGACTGGATGGCACTTTTAATTTCGTTGTACATGTGACAATGACAAATAAAGATATTCTATTCTATATTCTATTCTATTCTATAAAAATCCTCTATGGACCGGGTGGAGTACCTTTGAAGCTGAAAGGAAAATTCACAGCCGTCTTTAGTAACAGCAAGCATAGCACACATGAGGAAGTGTATGTGGTGGAAGGACTGCGCACACCACTTCTCAGTGGAGCAGCTGCTATGACGCTTCAGCTGGTCGCCAGAGTCAACAGCATCAGCCTAGACAGCAAAGAGACTGTAAAAAGAGAATTCCCAAAGCTCTTCTCTGGACTGGGGAAAATGGAGGGTGAGTACACCATTGTACTGAAGCCAGATGCGAAACCTTTTTCCCTGTCAACGCCACGACACATATCGCTCCCTCTCCTGCCAAAGGTCAAGGAGGAGCTGAGTCGTATGGAGCAGCAAGGAGTGATTTCGAAGGTGGATGAGCCTACAGCGTGGTGCGCACCTATGGTTGCGGTGCTCAAGAGCTCAGGAAGAGTTAGAATCTGCTCAGACCTCACAGAGCTGAACAAGTCAGTAATGAGGGAGAAACATCCATTGCCGTCTGTCGAACACACATTAGGACAGCTTGCTGGCGCCAAGGTTTTCTCAAAACTTGATGCCAAATCGGGATTCTGGCAGATCCCGCTCTCCAAAGACTCTTCTCTCCTCACCACGTTTATCTCGCCTTTTGGGCGGTATCACTACAACCGGCTGTGTTTTGGGATATCGTCTGCCCCAGAACATTTCCAAAAGCGCATATCTCGCACACTGGAAGGGCTGGAAGGTGTTCTCTGTCAGATGGACGACGTGCTGATCTGGGGCGCGACACAGAGAGAGCACGATGAGAGGCTGAGGAAGACACTGGTGCGACTTCAGGAGGCCGGCGTGACCCTCAATGACAAGTGTGAGTTCTCAAAGCACAAGATCAAGTTCTTGGGCCAAGTCATTGAAGCCACTGGAGTCAGCCCTGACCCTGATGAGGTGAGAGCCGTAAAAGACATGGCAGTGCCCAGCAACGTCAGTGAGGTCAGAAGCTTCCTGGGAATGACCAACCACCTAGGAAAATTCCTACCTCACCTAGCGGAGAAAACGCGTGGGAAAGAGTTCCAGGTGGAAACAGACCACAAGCCCTTAGTTCCCCTACTAGGCTCAAAGAGTCTAGACGAGCTGCCACCTCGCATACAGCGCCTACGCATGCGGCTCATGAGATTCTCATACTCCATCTCACATGTGCCAGGTAAGAGCATCGCCACAGCTGATGTTCTCTCCAGAGCTCCAGTCCGCGGCACAGCTGATGGACTGCAGGAGAAGGAGGTGAGTCTCTATGCAAACACTGTCATCGCAAATTTGCCTGCAACTGAAAAGAGACTTAGAGAAATACAGGCACATCAGGATAAAGACATTCTTATCCACACGCTTAAAACATACTGCATGGATGGCTGGCCGGATAAATTCTCCATCCAACCAGCATTCCAGGCCTACCTGCCCTTCTCAGGTGAGCTAACAGTTCACGACGGTCTGCTGCTTTTTGGCTGTAGACTAGTCATTCCAGCATCGCTTAGAGCAGACATTTTACAGAAACTGCACGAGGGCCACCTGGGAATTACAAATGTAGGGAGAGAGCTAAGCAGTCTGTTTGGTGGCCAAGCCTCAACAAAGAGCTGACACAGCTGATTGAGAGCTGTGACACTTGCAGCCGTGAGAGAGTTAACTTCAAAGAACCGCTGCAACCTACAGACTTTCCTGTAAGACCATGGTCCACTGTCGGTGCAGACCTGTTTCAGACGGATAGCAACAAACACTATCTAGTCATTGTGGACTATTTTTCAAGATTTTTTGAAGTTGCCAAGCTCACACACACCACATCTGATGCCGTGATCGAGCACTTCAAATCCATCTTCGCACGTCATGGCATACCAGACGTAGTGCGCTCAGACAACGGGCCACAATTTGCTTCGGAGCACTTCAGAAAATTCGCACAACAGTGGGGCTTCGACCATGTGACGTCTAGTCCCCACTTCCCTCAGAGCAACGGGGAGGCAGAGCGGGCCGTAAGGACAGTCAAAGCCCTTCTAAAGAAGTCAAGCGATCCTTATCTTGCTCTTATGGCCTACCGTGCCGCTCCTCTGGCAAATGGACACAGTCCAGCTGAACTCCTCATGGGCAGGAAAATCCAAACACCTGTCCCTGTCATCCCATCCCAGCTTACACCAGGCTGGACTGATCTGGACAATCTGAGGAGAGCTGAACGGAGATACAAAAAGAAACAGAAGGAGAACTACGATCGTCGCCACAGAGCACACGAAATGCCACCCCTGCAGGAAGGTGACCACGTCTGGGTCAAAGACATCCTGGAGAGGGGCACTGTGGTGTCTCATGCAGGCACTCCACGGTCCTACATGATCGAGACACCAAGGGGCACTCTGCGACGGAACCGTTACCATCTGTCACCCACCCCTACAGCACCAGAAACTCCCACCGTCCTACAGCCAGACACACCGGGTGAAGACGAACCAGCAGGTGTGAGTACACCTGCAGCACCGGTGTCTGGTGATGATTCTGGTCAGCAGACACGTCCAACAGGACGAAGTGTCACCACCAGAGTGAGAGTACCTCAAGGGTACCTGAAGGACTATGTCTGTCAATAGACCGGAGGTTAAAAGAAAAAAAAAGAGAAAATGTGTTTATGGTGCACAAAAGAAAAAAATGTGTTTATTGTATCAGTTGATAATGCTGAAGATGTTTATTTTCATGCTGATGATTTATTTCAGATGTATGTTTACAAAAGAGTTCCAGAATGTTTACTCTTAGGTTAAGGACCATTTTGTCATTTGAAATACTGTAATGGTTATAGCACTGGCAATAACACAAGTTCAAGAATATTATCAGTTAACGGTAAGGTTTACTGAAATGAGTTAAAGTAAAACAGTCAGAGGAACTGAATAAGTGTTGTTGTGATCTTAACGTAGGTAAGTGTTTAAAGGTCATTGTGTTTTGTCATTAACAGCATCTCCTATTCAGAAAGGGGGATGTAGTGTTAGGCATATTAAGGGGGAACCTTTGTTCTGTAACCTAGTGGGGGACCGGAAGTTGGGGAAGTAAATAAAACGTACACCGCTACGACTGGACACACACATGGTGGTCTCAGACTGAATTATTGTTCATAGCACGGCCAACTGAACAGGGATGATGTTCATGTGTGCCCATGTGTATGATGTGGCTCTTTGCAGTAACACAGAAAAAAAGTGGTTCTTAGTCTCTGACTAGTTGGCCACCCCTGATCTATAGCCATGACCACCATCAGAATATGGAGCTATTTAACTTTTTTTTTTTTAGCTATTCAACAGTATTTGCTCTGCATTTGTGTAATTACTATTGTAATGGATATTTTTTGTCCATCTAGGAGCAACGTGATAAATATGAGACGGGATCCCAAATTATGAATTGAAGAATATTGAAAATGTATTACTCCCCAATTATAAGTTGAGGAATATCAATATTTATAAATTAACATTGAAATAATTTAAGGCAACTGCAAATGCATTTTTTTATTTTATGTAAACTTTTAAACATTCATTGCTATCATGATGCTACGATCGTGCACAGTTCATGCTGACAGGGGCATGTATTTTATTCGTTTGATTATCTTGTCTTTATTTGGGAAGTCATCAAACAGTTCATTGGCAACATCATTGGCATGAATGTTTTGGCATACTCGCCATCTGTGAATGGCTTTCCATTCTTTACTATTGCCAAAGCACCTGCAAAGCTAGCGGAATTCCCGCCACCTTGCTTCGTCCACACACATAGTTGCTGCTGACTTGTCTGCACTCTCCGCTGTAGCTCCTCGCATGCCCTTTTCCTGCTGTCCCTCACTGGATATTTTGATGCAAATAAAGCATGGTGCGTATCGAAGTGCCACTTTATATTTGACAGTTTCATCGATGCAATTTTATCATTGCATATTAGACATATCGCAGATCCTGCTCTCTCCACAAATGCAAATTCCTCTGTCCACGCAGCCTGGAATGCACGGTAATCATTGTCTTTTTTTCTTTACGCCATCTTTTCTGTTACAAGGGTTGAATGCGGATAAACTAGTTGGCTATCTGATAAAATTGATTTCTTTACCTTTACAATGACCCGGACATGCTCGCGAGCCATTGGTTCCCGGCCCAATCACGGGTGACCTGTGACCCGTGAAATTTATCTCCCAAACTAATTTCTGTTTACTTTAAAATGACACAGTATTATTGAGAAATATCACAAGTACTTTTAAATCAGTTCCAAACTGATTTTTTTTTTTTTTCACCTGAAGAGCCATATATTGCTCGCGAGCCATAGGTTCCCGACCACTGGTCTAATGGTTGTTCTCTCCAAAACATGTCAGCATCATTTCATTGTACAAGTTATCACATGCACAATAGCCTGTTCAATTGTCAAAAATTGTCAAGAACTTAATACCATGAATACCATATATGAATCTCTTGGAACATTTGATAAATTGATTAATTGACAGTCAGGTGAAAATGGAACTTGACTAAGGAAGGAGGTGTTTCACAAATCTCAGATGACCAATCAAACAATATGTTTAGTTACCTGACAGGTGCTGTCCATGATTGTGAATGCTGCCAAACATGTATGTATAGAGCTTGACCAGGACCAGTACAATTTCTGAACAGTGGAGGCACCTGGCCAAGTAAATAAACAAGGGCAACTGCCTGCTTGAGGAAGAGGAAGAAGAGGAGGAGGAGTAAAGGTGCGTGGTGGGAGAAGAGGGGGAAGGGGTCGAGGAGACACCATGCCGTCCCAGATGAAATTCAGGCCACACTTATAGACCATGTTATCTACCATCACATCACAATGGCGGAGGCAGGTCGCCAGAGCAGAAAAACAGGAATGTACTCAGTCAATGATGGAGTTATATGTTGAATAGGGCAGGACACTGTGCATAAAGCAAGAGATGTATCTATTTACCCATTTACCTCTTCATTTTGTGTGTGTGTGTGTGTGTGTGTGTGTCATGCCATATTCCAAAATGTCAATATAAGAATCTCCACAATAGACTGGATATTGAACAAGCATCTAATGAACATGAAGCAATTTTACAAGGTACCATTTGAGAGGAAAGAAAAGAGCTGCAGTACCAGTATGTACATGTAAGTCAGTCGGTTGTCTGTCATTAAAACCTTTTTACAATTAAGCAGTGGTTCCCAAACTTTTTTGGCTTCAGTACCCCCTTTACCTGATGTCTGAATCCAAGTATTTGCATTATCTGACTTCAACATTTTGCCTAAAAACTACAACAGAAAACTGCAGCTTAACATTATAATCCTTATATTGAAGAATATAGCATACAGTAAGAAAAGGGGTCAAGGAGCTGCAATTAGTGCCTCCCAAGCAGATCTATCTAATACTTTGGGTTTTACTGTAACATTTCAGTATGTCTAGTCATTGATGATTTCCCCCTCCCCTTTCTCTCAAAAGCCCTCTGTAGTACCTCTGTGTAGGCCTATCCCTAGGGGTACATGTACCCCAGGTTTGGAACCACTGGAGTACTACCAGTAGAGTATACTGAACTTGGAGGAGAACATAGAACATCCCCATGTAATTTTCTGTTACTCTAGTGTATGACTCTGTATGACTGATTTGATTTTTTTTTACTCTTTTGTAGAGAATAACGGCATTGGAAGGAAACAAGACCCCTCACTTCCTCGTGTTTGTGCATGAAGCTGGTTTCAACCTGGCCAAGGGCCGGACGTGGCTGTATTATTATTGGGTACCGGGCCACGTGTTATGACCAAGAAAGTTGGTTATGTTTAATTTGTCTTGTGTCAATGTTGTCTTATGGTTTCCTGTTTTATTTTGAAATGTTCCCTCCTCTTGTTTCAGATAACTTGCCCCTTCCCCTGGTGTGTTTTCCACCTGTCTGATTGTCCTCCCCGCCCTGATTGTTTCCACCTGTTCCCCGTTACCATGTGTATATATTATCTGTGTCTCCCTTTGTCTGTTGCCAGTTTGTCTTGTCCCCTGTACCTGGCTGTCCCAAGCCATTGTGGAGGTAATATAACTATGTGTGCTGCCATTTCTGAGAATGGTGTGGCCACTCACATCCCCAGTCTTGGCCCGTACAATACACAGAAGGTCCTCATCTTCTTGGACCGCCTTTATTCTGATTGATCTGAAAATGGAAGAGGTCTCGTAGGGCCTCACCTACCAAAGTATGTAATTGTGTGGGACAATGTGATTTCCACGAAAGCCCGCTCATCAGGGCCTGGTTCCCTAGTCATTCAACAATGGTCATGGTGTTCCTACCACCTTACTCTCCTTTCCTCAATCCTATTGAGGAGGTTTTTCTCTGCTTGGAGGTGGAGAGTGTATAAGCAAAATCAGAGGCTCCATGCATTGGACGCTGCGTGTGATGAAATTACAGGAGATCAGTGCATCGCAAGGGAGAATATACGCTGTGATGTGGACGAGAATCTGTGGCCAGACAGACAGCAGCGTGTGGATGACCAGGAGGGTGAGGAGGACAGCCAGGAGGGCAAGGATGGTGGCCAGGAGAGGGAGGGTGAGGACAGCGAGAGATATGAGCTTTTGCAAGTGAACTATGGTCTTGTGCTGAACTGTAAGACTGTTTTGCCAATTGATCTTAGAGTTTTGAGAATGTAATTTCTTTTTCAAGAAATGAGCCAAACCAATAGAGAAAAACTGTAATGCCTCGTCACCAAAGGTGTTTGACTGAGGCAAGCAAGCTGCAGCTCATAAACCGCCATAAATCAAGGGTTCAGTTCCATGATCTGCCAGTCGAGTACATCACTCCATGTATTTTTTCAGGTCTCAGTTTTTTTATACGCGATGCAACCACATGTGTTACTACTTGGCACTTGTTCAGGAGAAGCTGTCAGAGTAGGTGTCTGGGTTGAGAATGATTGCGGAATTTAAGTTGAATTCTCTTCCTCTTTCACTTATTTTGCCATAACTTTACCTACATAAGATGCAGCTAGCTAGATGGACATTTCCAAATATCCTATAAATCAGTAATTCTACTGCTGTACTTTCATCTAAACCAGAGTTCAATCTAAAGTAGAGCAATATTCTGGCCACAGAGATTTTTAAATTCCAAATTTCTTTATAGATTTTTACAGCTTCCAAAAAAAATATTGCCCCTTCAAATCTGTACTTGAACAGCTAACTCATCATTCACCGTTAAATCCCTGGTGTCTTCGGTTAATGAGGGTATCCACGCTGTGTGTGAACTTCATCCAACTTTGATGAGGTCTGAGTGTGCTTGAAAATGTAAATTAACATAATCCATTAAAAACATGTACAGTGCTTTAGTGTTCTCGATCTGCATGTACCACTGCCTTGTTGTTTTTTGTTATTATTTTATAGCATTCATTTATTCCTCCCAGCCTCCCTCCATCGTGCCTCTTCTGCAGGCGATGGCTTGGAGACAATTTGATTGTTTAGTCAGATGATTGCAGTGAATTGCCATTTTGTTTGACTTGGTCCTGGCATTGTGTTTACCCCAATGTAGTCACTTAATGCATCTTTGGTGGATCTAAGAAAAGTTTCAGTGAGAATTCATCCAAGAAACAGACATCTGAAATATTTTATTTATATATATATATATATATATATATATATATATATATATATATATATATATTATGGCATGCCGTTCAGGAAATTAAACCTTTGAATATATTGAATGAAACTTTGAATATATGGAGTGAACCTTGAATATATTGAATGAAACTTCGAATATATGGAGTGAACCTTGAATATATTGAATGAAGTCTGAATATATGGAATGAAACTTTGAATATATGGAGTGAACCTTGAATATATTGAATGAAGTCTGAATATATGGAATGAAACTTTGAATATATTGAATGAAGTCTGAATATATTGAACGAAACCTTGAATATATGGAATGAAACTTTGAATATATTGAATGAAGTCTGAATATATTGAATGAAACCTTGAATATATTGAATGAAGTCTGAATATATTGAACGAAACTTTGAATATATTGAATGAAACTTGACTGACGTCTTGTGTAACGTGTGGATGCTATAGCTAAAAGTGAGTGACAACGAGTCAGTCCGCTCACAATCTCGTTGCAGCAATATTAAACTATGAGGACATCATTAACACTGCGTGTATGGGCCAAAATCCCCCCGATACCCCTGACTAATACCGTTTTCCTGACAAGGAAGTTCGCTCCCTTTTTAATCGTGGCAGACATAAAACAGGCCAGGCAGCTGTTTATCAGGCCAACCTCAGCAAGCCTTCAACCTCACAGAGTGCCCCACAACACCCAGTGCAGGCTCGGACTGGCAGTCTGTGCTACCTGGCAAATGCCAGATGGGCCGGTCCATCTCGGCCACATTTGGGCCGGTGGCCTTCGGTGTTTTTTTGTATGTATGTATTTGTTATTTTGTAGCCTTTGCAACATTTGCCCAGCAGCCTAAAATGGACTTGCGGCCCATTTGCATCCATTTGGAATAGGCTTTGGGTTGCGCTGGCTAATATCGGTTAATATTTGCCTCTTCATGACAGGTTCAGAAGTAACGATTTACACCCCCCTCAAATGGATGCGTCCATGCAGCTGCTAGGTTTATGTGAACCCGAAACAGGGATAGACTGATTTACAGTCTATAGATAAACGTCATACTGTATGTTGCACGAATATTAATTACAATAAATTATGGACGACAGAGGTTCTAAAAAGAGGAAAGGAGGAGCAGAGAAAATCTGAGTTAAGATGCGGAAATGGGCCGCACAGGTCGGGAGTCGAACCTACGCCCCCGCAGCGAGCCTTCACATATGGAGCGGTTGCTTAAGCTACCGAGCTAGACACCAAATGGCTCCAATGGTGGGCCGGTCCAGAGAAAAAATGCCAGGGCCGAATTTTGTTCCCAGTCCGACCCTGACCCAGTGTACAATCTCCACCCATACACAAGAAAGGGTCCAAGACACTGTATGGTTAGCTTGATATAGTTTTCAGATGATTTAATGAAGGTAAAACACAGTGAATGGCCGTGCGTAATGGCACTGCGCTCTGACGCGGCACTTCTCCGGGACTGGAGGAGCTGCTGCGGCTACAGGGATTTCATGAACTGAAAGATAAGCTCTTCATATAATGTTTAGATACAATAAGCATCACCCACATTCATAGACCAATGCAGGGTGAATATTTAGTTTAGTATTGAACGTATTTAATGATCAGCGACACATTGTCAGCTTTGGGCAAGCTACTCACACAGCGGACTGCGGACAGACAAACAAATGCATAATGAGATTATGGCGAAACTTTATGCCTGTTGTAGGCCTGCCACGGTTAAAAATTGAGCTTTTTCGGGAGGATTTCGGCACGCATTCGCCAGTGTATTTATTATGTTCTCATTGCTTAATATCGCTGCAACTAGATTGCGAGCGGCCTGACTCATTGTCTTTCGCTTTTACAGACTGTTACACAAGATGGCTGCAGACACTGCCGCGAAGTCTGACGTCAGTGAAGTTTCATTCAATATATTCAAGGTTTCATTCAATATATTCAGAGTTTCATTCAATATATTCAGACTTCATTCAATATATTCAAGGTTCACTCCATATATTCAAAGTTTCATTCAATATATTCAGACTTCATTCAATATATTCAAGGTTCACTCCATATATTCAAAGTTTCATTCCATATATTCAAGGTTTCATTCAATATATTCAGACTTCATTCAATATATTCAAGGTTCACTCCATATATTCAAGGTTTCATTCCATATATTAAAGGTTTCATTCAATATATTCAGACTTCGTTCAATATATTCAGACTTCGTTCAATATATTCAAAGTTTCATTCAATATATTCAGACTTCATTCAATATATTCAAGGTTCACTCCATATATTCAAAGTTTCATTCAATATATTCAGACTTCATTCAATATATTCAAGGTTTCACTCCATATATTCAAAGTTTCATTCAATATATTCAAAGGTTTAATTTCCTGAACGGCATGCCATAATAAATATATATATATATATATATATATATATATATATATATATATATATATATATATATATATATATATATATATATATTCAGAAATATGATTGCTAAAACCACCTCCAGAGCCCAATGTTGAAACAGTGTAAATGTAAAAATAAATTTAAAATGAACCTGTCTCTCAAAGCCATTCACTGTCTGATATTCCCTCATGTTGTCATGACACCAGTAAACAACAAAGTATACTTTCATGTAAACAAGGACTATTGGCCATAAATTCCAAAACGAACACGAGATCCTGGCTGCAGACCTCCACTGTGAGGTCCTCCACTCTCAGGACCGGAAATGCAAGGTATCTATTTCAAAATAAAATCGCGAATTCGTGAATGCACTTCCGGTTGAATCGTTTTCTCACAAATGAATTAATTAGTAAACAATGACAAAATCTTTCAATTCCCGGTCTATTGTATATATTGTTTTTATAGTAAACTTTTGTTTGGTCAGTGCACATTTTCTCTTAAGCTATTTATTCATAAGCCAACATCTCATAAGATGTCACAGGCCTATACATTTTATTGTGTACTATACAGAGTACTTCACTGCCTTTTCATTATCATTTAATTTTGACTTTATTGCACTGCCCTTTTCTATGTATTTGTTTCAATTAGTTTTTCTGTTGTATTATTCTGTATTTTTATTCTTAACCACCATAAAGTTCATGTTTGGTTCTATGACTATGTTAATTATGTTCTTCTGGAACAACTAAGGACCACTAAATACTACCCTAACTCTTGATACACACACACACACACACACACACACACACACACACACACACACACACACACACACACACACACACACACACACACACACACACACACACACACACACACACACACACACACACACGGGTTGTCAAAAGTAAACCTGAATGGCTCCAGGATCGCTTCTCTTTCATTGTCATCCAGTTCTTCTTGCCACAATCTCCCATACTGTATAGCAGCCTCTGCCTGTTCCTCCTCCCCCATGCTCAGATCTGTGAAAAAGCTTACTCCTTCCACTGGTGTGTCCACATTGGTAGGTCTGACGGCAGGTGAGACCTCTGCCTGCTGTTCTTCTTCCTGAAAATATATAGATAAGCAAAATGATCAGTTGTAATATTCAAAACACAAGCTCCAAAACAGAAAAAAAAAGAGATCCCATCATTGCCCTCCTCTAATAGACCTACCTAGACATATTAGAGACCTCAACAAATGTACATTTTTAAATCCAATCATGCATTATCTAGACACTTTATTTACCTATATACCTGAAACAAAAAAAAAAAAACTCAGACAGAACTCAAACAAAATAAAAATCTGACCTCAGTGATGTCATCCACTGTGATGTGGTGGTGGTATTGGACCCAAAAATGCAGAGGAGCTGAGTTGTCAAATAAACAGCCGTTTATTAGACGAAGGGAAAATGGTGGGGAGGCGTCACCGACACCAGGAAGGCAGCGGAGGCAGGCAAGCTCACGGGGGGGAGTTGGAGCCAGGACCGAGGGAGGTGGAGGCGTGGAGGGGTTTATGCCGGGGCCGATGGGTGCAGTAGCCGGATGGCAAGGAGGGTGAAGGGCTGGAGTCTGCAGACTATAGAGAATATAGGTAAATACTCAATATCAAATGGCAATTTCTCTAGTAGCCTGAATGATCTACCGCGATGCGGTGACAATCTGGCAGCAGCATGCAGGAGGCCAGCCTCTAAATACTGCTCAAGAAGACGATGATCTGATTCAGGTGTGCGCAGTCAGCTTCACAGCAAACCACACCTATCTCTGCAAAGAGAGCACATAGAGCCCAACCCCCCAGGCTAAAGACACCACAATCCACCTTCCTTTTTGTCATCCTAAACACTGGTGGCACCTCACCTCGCAGAGGGCTTTAGATGCATCTGTCCAGTGGGCGAACAGCTTTCCATGGCTCAAACAATAGAAATAAAATAAAAAAAATCTTATAACAATTCAGGTCAAATAACAATCTTTGCAGTCTCACCTTCCAAGGTCAAATTTTTTCATAAGGATGATACACCACCACTGTCGCAAAAGTGGCATGTCCACCTGGAAAATTAACCAGCAACAAAAAGAAACTCACACTATGTCATGATAAGTGTTTTGTTGTTGTAATTTTGAGCTTACTTTGATTGCATGATTCAACTTACAACAGAAAAGTCATAGGGAGCATCCCGTGTGGTGTAAAGGGCACAGAATAACAAATAATTAATATATAACAAATGATGTCTACTACCATCAACATGAAGATGCCACAGTCAATCCTGTATGGTTGTCGTGGAAAATTCTAGATATCAGAAAGAAGTCAGTTATGTAATCATAAGTATTAAAGTATTCAACTGTTAATAAAAACATGTATTATACATACTTTATACATACTTATATATATATATATATATATATATATATATATATATATATATATATATATATATATATATATTTGTAATATTTATACTGTTCATTCTGTTTATACTGCTATATTTGCCATAATTCTACTTTATTTATACTTTTAACTTGTATATATTTTTATATGTTATGTATTACATGTCATGTATATTGCTGTTTGCACCAGGAATATACTGGAAATGCTATTTCAATTCTCTGTATGTACTGTACACATAGCAGCATTGACAAATTATTGAGTGTGCCTGAAAGCGCACACTATATGTTATCCACCGCGCTTATTCTTCTTCAACTTATTATTCTTATGCAGTTTTTTTTTGGCTTGCATCTCCTCCCAGAGTTTTTGTCGCACACACAAAACGAGTATCAAAACGAATAGGTGTGCTATGACTTTTCTAAGAGTTTCAAACGGTTTTGCCAAAAAACGCCGCAAATGTCAAGCTACAGAAATCATTTATAACTACAAATGTAGGAAAATTTGTCATCTCACTCACATTCGGCAGCAACACGCACCTTCTGCCCAATCTACTCCAATGTTATTTTGAGAAGAGAACTTTCCAGAAAGAGGCAGGGAGCACCTGTGCTTTCTCTCACTCCCGAGGCCAAAGTTTATACAATTTTCGCCTAAAAATGGACAAGGACATGGTCCACGAGACGAGGTCATTGCGGTCATTTTTGATTTTGGTTTGCGGCAAACCTTATGCCATGTTCGGCCACCTCTTCGAGGGACTTCATTTGAAGCTTTTGTGTCTGCTCAGGGGTCAGAGGGAGAGGGAGTGAGCATTTGCAAGGTCCTCTAACAGCGCTAACGCTGCCATTGTAGCTTTGTACATGAGGCACCTGGTCTGATGAAGTGTCAGTTTGTGCAGCGTTTGTTGTTGGAGGAAGCCGGTCGCTCCGTGTGGTCTCTTTACATTAATGGCTCGGCTGGTTAACTTGTTGTCACTCGTTACAATCAGCTGACAGACTTCATGTGCTGCATGCGCTGATTTGTTTACACTCTTGGTTAGTGGCGTGCTAACCAGAGAGGCCTGCTGTTGCTGTCGTTCGGACAGAACCGAGGCTCACGGACCCTTGTGGTCCATTTAGAGCGGAGGAGAACGCTTAAAGAAGAGACTAAAAAAAGAGATAGAACAACGGGTGACCTGGGGTTTTGTTGACCAGGTTAGGCGGTCGGGTTACTGTAACAGGAAGTGACCTGTGACCTATCGTGTTTCACAATAAAAGTCCATTCAAGTCACACAATTCCCGAAATTCTTATGTGGACTCCCCGTGGTCCCAACAATATTGAAACAAAGTGTGAGATTACCTGGCAAAAGTTGAGCAATCTTTCTTTATTTGCAATATTTATACTGTTCATTCTGTTTATACTGCGATATTTGCCATATTTATACTGTAGGAGCTATTTGTTAAGTTAGTCTTTGTTGTGTTTAGTTGTAAATTTAACTAGCTAATTATAAGTAAGTTTGTTTGATTAAATGTAGTGTTTGCTTTATTTAGATTAGATTTTTTGCTAATATTCTTTGTTATTTGTTTATTTATTATTTGTTTGGGATATTTAGATTTGCAAGGTTGGTATTTTGGTTTACTTTTTGGTAAATGGGTCACACTGGGCACTTGAGGATATTTAGAAAGGGTAGGCACCTTGAGTACCAGCATGCACCTGGGTGGGCCTATGGTTTTTTACCAGCGCAAGGGAGGCTGCAGCAGCCATGGTTTTGTTTTATTATTTTGAAATAAATCATCACAAAACGCAAGGATTCAGTTTGGACATTCATCTTCTTTTGCCTGCAGTTAAACCACATCCCTATGGTGCATCAGTGGCCTTTTGATTTTGTTTGGTTTAAAGTTTAATTTGTTTTTTATGGACAAATGGCCACTACATATACATTATGTTCATAACCTTTATGGAAAGAATTTCTAGGCGCAGCCAGGGTGTTGAGGGGCTGACCTTCAGCTCTCTCTGGAGCGGTTTGCAGCTGAGTGCGAAGCGGCTGGGATGAGAATCAGCACCTCCAAATCTGAGGCCATGATTCTCAGCCGGAAAAGGGTGGAGTGCAGCCTCCGGGTCGGGGATGAGATCCTGCCTTAAGTGGAGGAGTTCAAGTTTCTCGAGGTCTTGTTCACGAGTGAGGGAAGGATGGAGCAGGAGACTGACCGGCGGATCCGTGCGGCTTCTGCGGTGATGCGGACTCTGCGCCGGTCCGTCGTAGTGAAGAAGGAGCTGAGCCGAAAGGCAAAGCTCTTGATTTACCAGTCGATCTACGTTCCTGCCCTCACCTATGGTCACGAGCTTTGGGTAGTGACTGAAAGAATGAGATCGCGAATGCAAGCGGCCGAAATTAGCTTCCTTCGCAGGGTGGCTGGGCTCTCTCTTAGAGATAGGGTGAGAAAATTGGCCATCCGCGAGGAGCTCAGACTAGAACCACTGCTCCTCCGCATCGAGAGGAACCAGCTGAGGTGGCTCGGACATCTCGTGAGGATGCCTCCTGGACGTCTCCCTGGTGAGCTGTCCCGGGTACGTCCCTCCGGGAGGCAACCCCTCCGGACACGCTGGAAGGACTATGTCTCTCAGCTGGCCTGGGAACGCCTTGGGGTCCCCCTGGAAGAGCTGGACGAAGTGGCCGGGGAGAGGGAAGTCTGGGCCTCCCTGCTGAAGCTGCTGCCCCTGCGACCCGACCTTAGATAAGCGGTCTTAGCCAACTACAGACCGATATCAAACCTTCCCTTTCTGTCTAAGATACTTGAGAAAGCTGTAGCTAATCAGCTGTGTGACCTTCTCCATAACAATAGTCTATTTGAGGATTTTCAGTCAGGATTTAGAGTGCATCATAGCACAGAGACTGCATTAGTCAAAGTTACAAATGACCTCCTAATGGCATAAGACAAAGGACTCATCTCTGTACTCGTCCTGTTAGATCTTAGTGCCGCATTTGACACCATTGACCATCAAATTCTTTTACAGAGACTGGAACATCAAATTGGCATCAAAGGAACCGCCCTAAGCTGGTTTAAATCGTATTTCTTAGATCGATCTCAGTTTGTTCACGTCAATGATGAATCCTCCATGCATACCAAAGTTTCTCATGGAGTCCCACAAGGTTCTGTACTAGGACCACTTCTATTTAGTTTATATATGCTTCCTTTAGGGAACATTATTAGGAATCACTCAATTTTCATTGTTATGGTGACGACACCCAATTATATTTTTCGATCAAGCCTGATCTAACCAATCAATTAACTAAACTCCAAGCATGCCTTAAGGATATAAAAAGTTGGATGACCTACAATTTTTTTATGTTAAATTCAGACAAAACTGAAGTTCTTGTAATTGGACCCAAACACCTCAGAAACTCTCTTTCTAGAGACTTAGTTACTTTAGATGGGATCACCCTGGCCTCCAGCTCCACTGTAAAGAATCTTGGAGTTGTTTTTGATCAGGATTTGTCCTTTAATGTCCACATAAAACAAATATTGAGGACTGCATTCTTCCACCTACGTAACATCACCAAAATCAGACACATTGTGTCTCAGGCGGATGCAGAAAAACTAGTCCACGCATTTGTTACTTCAAGGCTGGACTATTGTAACTCTTTGTTATCAGGCTGCTCTAATAAGTCTCTTAGGACTTTGCAGTTAATTCAGAATGCTGCTGCACGTGTTCTGACAGGAACCAAGATCAGAGATCACATCTCTCCCATTTTGGCTTCCTTGCATTGGCTCCCTATTAAATCTAGAATAGAATTTAGATTTAGAATTTAAAACACTTGATGCTGCCACTTTTAAGGCGATCAATCCAGCAAAGGATAAATGCTGTGTTATAAACAGAGATAGGATGAGTAACTCTTACATAATAGTTCACCCAAACATGGGCCAGTAGAATCTCTACATTGTCAATTGAACTTCTGCTGCTCCCACAGCTTTTCACACATTGCCACATATAAAATGCTTTTTTTTATTCATATTACTCAGTATGCCCAGACGTTCCATTTTAATCAATAGTCAATACCCCCCTTATTCGCAATTCAGCTTCATCCTCTCAAAGTTATAAAAACAGACAACCACTTTACACAAGGGAGAGGCAGGCTGTTTGTTTAACTTGTGATAGCATCCTGGAAAAAATGACTTGCAGAACATTACTGAATTAGACTGAGAAGTTGTTGTATGCCAACTGAAACACCACTGCTTCTATGGTTGCTGTTTTATTTCATCTGCAATTTAAAAATATATATATTATTCCACATTTTGCCATTTCAAAATGACACCCATGTTACATTCAGATGGAGACTATCGTGAATGGATAGCAGTCCTTTGACCTTCCAAGCACAGGATGACTCCTCCAACCGATATTTCACCCACAACCTCTAATGATTGCAGGGCTCATCATGATTGCTGGTTTCCAGCTGCAAGGCTATTATCTTTCATAGAAACTGATGTCCCTTCAAATAACATCTAGCCGCACACGGATGCCTGTGTGTGTGTGTGTTTGTGTGAGTTGGGGTAAATGAGAGTATGTGTAAGGGAGGTTGTGGGGGTGACAGAATCACCTTACCACCCTCCTATCGACCGCCACAGGGCTTGTCTTCCTGTGGAAGACGCAACATTAATAAAGCTTTCGCACAGCATCATCTCAGAGATTGGGATCTCCAAGGAAACAGGAAAAGAGAGAGAAACAAAGGCTTTCCTGGCTTGTCATATGGAGGCAGCTTATATCTGCAAATCATTGACACCCCCCTGAAATTTTTTTTTCATAAACAGCTTTCAGAAGCTTCCGGCATTTTATTTTTGCCTCGTTTCAACTGATATACAGTGTGCTGTCATCTACCTCTGATGTAATGAATGTCTCCAAGCTTGTTTGATAACATATTTATTGAAGAATTGATCGGCACTTCAGTAATTGCTTATGAGGTGATGTCAAGCTGAAATTCTGATACACAATTAAACTCCATAGAGGTGCTAAATATATTGTTTTACTGTATATATAGATACATTAAGCATGATGCGTGCTAATTGAGGTCTTGGTCTAATGTTCAAACATACAGACATCAGAGTACTTCCCATGCATTTAACACAGTTTAATGAACACAGCACTGCTGTCAAAGTAGTGTAACTGGTAGTGTCTAGAGTCTTTGTGATTTGACACCTAGACCAGGACATCTTTAAAGGCGATCTCCAAATGAATTAGGTCAATTGTGTTAATGTAATTTTAACTTCTACACAAAAAATATTATTATTATTATTAAATTACATGCTGCACAATGAGTTTAAGTTAGTAAGTAACCACAGACAATGAACTGGCCCTAAACACACCACACGCTAATGGACAACGAACGTCAGGTGTGTGGGACATCCACACGCTACAAAAGTAGGAGCCAGGACAAAGAGGGGGTTAGTACTGGTGGGCACGGAACTAGGTACAACAATCTAAGATTGAAGTGGCGGGCACTGGAGAGTCAGTCGCAGGGCAGGCGGGGTGAGTTGAGGGACGGATAAAACAGGGGCATTTAAGTATTTTTATTGTATTTTGTAAATAAATGAATCCTTTTTAAACCATACCCTGAACTTTTATCCTAGGTGGCATTGTCAGCAACATTTTTAACTTATTTACGTATACTTTAAACCACTCAGTCTTGCACAGATGCAGATCTGGTGGTTCAGGGAACTGAGGTTTAAACAGGTAATCACAAAAAACAAGTTTCCAAAAATCACAAAGTTGGCTGAAGTATTGTTAACACAAGGGAGACTGAACAATCTGGAGTGTTGGAGGCTGAGCCAGTCTTTTGTATTGCCTGGGTTGATTGTCTGGCGAGGAGCAGGTAAAGAGACAGGTACAGTATGAGGTGAAACCAGAGACCATGCACAGCAACACACACAACTGAGACAGACAGATACACATGTAAAAGTGTACAACAGTATACACAAGGAAGGGAGGAGACCTGTCAGGATAGCTGTTTACACAGGTTGTTTGTTATATAATTGTTATGCATATTAATAATATACATTTGACTTTACACACATTACTCGTGTATGATAGTCATCACAGAAACACAGTATCGGGTTTTCAAAACCTGTATCAGTCGCAGACTGTGCCTCGCTCCAGTTTCCCAGAGTAAACAGAAGCCTTGTTGCCTCCCTAAACATTTATTACACACCGTCTGCTCATGACAAACCTCAACATGCAAGGCTGCAGAGGCTAATGGGATTGCACCATATGGGCCTACATATTGCACGCATTCATCTTGCATGGAGGTGTATTTTTCTTCTTTTTTTTGTTTTGATTTTGATGAAATGCATTGATGTTTCCACTCTGCATCTCCCCTAAGTGCCTAACCCTTCCTATCCAGCAGGGAAAGAGAATAGAAGAGAAATGAAATATATTTCTGTTTGTTTGTTGTCTTTCTCCAGCCCTGGAGGCCAGCCTGGGTTTGAAGGGAGTCTGTCTCGGACCTTTCCGGAGAAAAGCTAATGTCGAAGATAGTGTTATCGCCCCCCGGGGGCTAGAGACAGACAACTGACAACTGAATCCAAGGCTTAAGTAAAACACTGGGGTCTAATAGTAGCTGTTTTACTGGCTGTAAACATCCATCATCCCACTTGTCCGACACATTCAGAGCTGGAAGAGCACCACGCCACAGGCGTTAGTGGTTTGATGTGAGAAAAAGAGCAGTTCAAAGGTAAGAAGATTGCAATGATTCCCTTCAGAGGCCAGAGGGAGGGAGAGATATAGATAGAGACAGACAGAGAGATAGGAAACTGTTCTTTGTATATCATTTTTCACCTCTTAACTTGAAGTGGGAGTTTGGGTGGAAATACAGAAATAGAGAGAGAGGATGCGAAAAGAGGAGTGAAGCCCCTTCTGATTTCTTGCATGCTCCGTGGTTACATTCAGTGTAGCACATTGACAAAAACAGATCAATGAAAAACCTAAATTGACAAATTCATTTTCAGAAAAATAGGGGCATGCACTGGTATAGATCATACTGTATGTGGATCTGTTTTTATTCTTTTATTTGTGTTTATTTTAGTCACATTATTAAAAAGCAACGATTTCTTTTACATTACATTACATTGCATTTAGCAGACGCTTTTATCCAAAGCGACTTACAGAGGAGGACATAAGCTGAGAAAGGTGTAAAGGAGCACAGAGTAGTTGTTAGTTTTTGTTAGATTTCTCAATATTTCCTTTAAATTCAGTTTCCTGAATCAATTTAATTAATCTGTGCTTTCATCAGAACAATGTGACATACAGTTCTAATAATCATAGTCCATTTATGTGTCTTGCCGGGAACAGCAGGTTGTTTTTGAACTGTATTTGTTAAAATGTTAATTGGCCTCTTGCTGACTAATTATTCAAGAAATATTTGAAGAAGTATAAAAAACAAACAAAAATAAATAAGTAAATAAATTAGCAGTTGATGAAGTATTTTAATGACTTGTAGAGATAAGTGTGTAATTGCCGAAGCAATAATGAATGCATTTCATTTAGTTTAATCCAGTCTGATCCTGACCTTTTTGTTTTTCACATTTTTTAACACTTACTGTATCCTGTCCCTACTCAAATTACCAAGAAGTTGGTAAATGGTTTTTAGTTTCATCTTAGTCTTTACATACAACCCAAACTGCTCCAAATAGAACAGTTTGAAGGTCCACAGAGTTCACCTGCCTGATCTAGTTTTGGACCTCATTTGAAAAGAGATTTATGTTTAGTAATGATCATCATTGTCCACCCAGATCCATTTTGGATACCCACACTCAAGTACACTACATGAGATGCAAACCTACTCAGTGTAAATAAACTGAATGTAATGTGGACCTGTGGTTTATAGGAGAGTCTATGCTCAATAGGTCAAATCCACGTTTGAGTGACCAGATCGAAACTCTAACTAGTTTTGGATCTAATGCAACACCATTAGTAGCAATCATTTGGCATACTGAAAGATAATAACAAGCTAACGTACTGTACAAAGCAATTAAGCTCAGTAAGCACTGACATTAATGTGCACAGACGTGGAACCACAGTTAAATTGTGGTCATGGAATACATTCCTTCTGATAAATCTGTTTAGTTTTGACTGAGTTACTTTAATAAATACTTGAATAAGATTGGACTTCACTTTTGTCCATTGCACCCCTAGTGGACACATAGGGGTCGAGCAGCCACCTGTGCCAGGATGAGACTTTTTGGATAAAATAGAATATTATAATACTAGATTAGAAAATGTGATCAATTAAATTATTGTGAGTCACTGGACAGTGTAACATGTCAGACTTGGGTCAATATTAACTTGTACTATACTAACTTCAGGCGATATTGAAAAGTCTGCTTAGTTTGTATCTCTGACTTGTTTTGGTCACATTACATCGCATGGATTTGATGCTCAAGTTTCCTCTACCTCCGTCTGGTCCCGTCCCTCCAGCTTTATCGCAGCACCAAATGAAAAGTAGGTCAGTGTCTTAATGTCCCTTGTTGTTGATGAGTGCAACTGGCTGGGTGTCTCCGTGTCCCCCCCTCTGCCGGTGTGCTGTGGCAGGCTGGTAATGACGGTAATGGAGGTGCTGGTAATGAATGGGCGTCTTCTCCATCTGCAGCACCTGCCTCCCTCCTTACGCAGAGATAATTCAGAGCGGGAGGCTCCCATTGCTCACACACAACAATTGATGATATTGTCAGGCAGCCTGTCGAGACAATGGGGGGTAAATAAACATCCACGTGTTTTGTCAAAGTGCATGCACGCACACACACTCGTGAATATGTGCTCCATGTAACAATTTGTAACACGCACACACATGCATCATACATGGAATGTTTTCTTTTACAAAGGCTCCGTTTTCTGCCTATTACTGCTCACTAATTCAATAAATTAATTGCCATCAGTGTTTATTACAAATGTTATTGCTGGATACACGCATAATCAACATAATGTATCATCCACTATGAAAGATAATGGTGTTTTAGTGTTGTATCGCAGTAGGCAGTACATTTACATTTATTCATCTGGCAGATATTTGTCTTCAGGAATACAAGCCGCCCTGTGAGGTAGTGTTCCACAAGAGGAAGGAAAGGAAAGGAAGCCTAGAAAATGTGATGGTTCACCAAGGCTGGTAACAGGTCCAGCAACCCTGACCTCAAAGCTTCTATCACTGTTTTAGTATAATGACCTCTCTTGAAATCAGACTGGTTTGCATCAAGTAGATCTTTTGAGAGCAGAAGTCTCTTGAATAATATAGGTGGTCGTGAGACCAGCCTGCAGTTTTTTATATTAACACAGTTTTTCAACAATGGTCTCCTTGAATACAATGGCAAAACTATACATGATCACAGGCACGATTGTGGGTGAGTCATGAAAGAGCTTTGAGGTGCAGATAGCCATTTTGTACATTTGTACAAATTTACATCCAGTGCCAACAGACAGTACTGATAAAGGAAGTAAAATGTTCAGCATGTATGTCTCTCTGTATGTCTCAGCCCTGCAATGACTAGGTGTTATGAAATTGTCAATCCTTAAGTTACACATGGTCACGTGTGGGCCTTGAGGTCCTCGGCAGTAGTAGTGTTTGGTTTGATTGGGACCAGTCTGTCTCAACTTGGTTGAAGAGACCTTATGTTGCCTTCCTAGACATAATAGATAGCTTGCGGTTGACGTTTCTTTAACATAAACAGACAACAGTGTATTTGTGGTGTTACCTTTGAGTTTAAAGTCTATCCACCAGGATGAGCTGGGCAGAATGTGAGACCGACTCAGGCACTTCTGATGAACTTTGAGAGTGTCTCTAGTTCTGCTTTGCCAAGCGTCAATAAATATTAGCAAAAATATCAGCATAAGACATTTCTCCACAACACTGGGGATTTATCCAGGGTGTATCACCTCTCATCCAACGGCTGGGCAGCTGGGAAAGGCTCCAACACCACCGTGACCCTGATAAGGATAAATGGTTACAGATAATTGACCATGATCTTTTTTCTTCTCTAGACTTATGTTGTATGGACAGACAAACCAATGTCAGCATGCTTAGACCATCAAAAAGAAATTAAACCAAATAGCAAATGTACTTCAGGATGGATTCATGGACATCACAAAGAAGTCTGTAGTTAACTAGTTGAGTTGACATTTGACCATGTTTTACTGTACAGCAGACCGGACTTTCTTATCCACACGTCATGCTGCAGATTCATCAGGACAACTGCTGCTTTTCAAGTCACCACATTTCAAGGTTTGAAAATAGAACAGTGACATGCAACATGTGTCACCTGGTGCTTCACGAAACTGCCAGTGCATGGGGTTTAAAAACTGAAGGAACTGGTTATGTTGACTCACACGCACAGGTGTCATTTCTAAACATGCAGTCTTTTTTTTCATGCACACCAGCGTGTGCAACCCGAATTGAGGTTTCTGAGGTCACTTGGAGGATTTTAGTTTTAGTTTAACCACGACAATCTGCAGAGACATTTCTGTGCATGTTCACAGAAATATAATTTAAGCTTCAGAGTTTATAGTTTAAAAGTGCAAAAGTTTAGAAGGAAAAAATAAAGAGTACTTGTTATCACGTAAATGTGTGTAAGACATTTTTCAAACCATAATTAACTCAGTGCCTCTTTAAATAACTTTATTTACATGATGTCAGTTTAATTATAACAAAGGGATTTATTTATTTATTTATGTTAAATTAGTTTGACAGTCCAAAGGCATGTTTGTCATCAGAACTGCTGTAGGTGAGATTGTGTGTGAATATGTTTATCTGTGTGTATTATCTGTGATTGATGGACATCCTGTCCTGTGTGAGTGCCTGCTGATAGAATGAATAGATGGATGGATTGATGAAAGTTGTCAGGTCATGGACAATTGAAATGAGCCACTTGACTCAGATACAAAGCCATTCATTGTCAGTGTTATCCCTGACACACACACACACACACACACACATATATATATATATATATATATATATATATATATATATATATTGTTACGACTATAAAACTAGATTTTAAGGTTTAATAATCAAGAGTATTTTATTAAATGAAAATTCAAATCATTTTAAACAAAATAAGGTGAGGCAAAAGGGGAACGAAGGGCGAGCGAGTGCTGTAAAAACAACAAACAAATATAACAAAAAGAGAACTCTAACAGAGCCTATGATATCTAACTAGAGAACCAAAATGAGAAAGAAAAACCTCACTATCTAAATCTAATGCTAAATAACAAAACACACATCAAAAACAGCACTCCTAAACTAATGGGTCCAACAGAAATATACTATTGTGACATCAGTAAAACTATAACTAAACTATACCCTGCCCAGTTCCAGTAAATCAACACAAAACAAACCTCCTCAAATAACACGAGTTAACCTACCTTAACATTCACAAATTCAACTAACTAGTCGAGCTTCCAAATCCACACAACACACAAAGCCGCCACGATGCTCAGGCGGCTCTGGTTTAAATGCCTGTGATGCTGCGGTGCTGGGCTCTCTCATTGACAGTGTGGAAAGGATGCCGCACCAATCCTGGCCCTGCACAGCTCACAAATGTGTTGTCCCCGCCTCCTTCAGTTGTGGCCAACCAGGGACTGGAAATCGCACACCTGCATTTACCTAGGGGAAACATATGTGCGGGGCGAAACGGCGGCGGCCATAACAATATACAGTATATATATATATATATATATTATATATATATATATATATAATATATATATATATATATATATATATATATATATTATCCTATGCATGATTCCAACCATTCTCCGTTCTCTCTCCTCACTTCGATCTCCTTTATGACCCTTTTGATTTGGATTCATGCTTTGCTGTGTGTAGTTGTAGTTATATAACATAATGTATGGATAGATAGGTGGATGGATGAAGGAACAGACTGATGGTAGATACATGAGTGGAGTCATTCTAACCAGAACAGACAGACCAACAACGTTGTAGATCTTTTATGTGTGCTGCCATTCTTAGTAATGCAGTGACAGAGTTCCAGATTGGGATGAGCTGCCCACGCTGCTCATTCTGTAATTAGAGAAGAAGAACAGGATGAGTGTGTGTGTGTGTGTGTGTGTGTGTGTGTGTGTGTGTGTGTGTGTGAAAGTGTATTCAACTCATGTATGGACATTGCATCTGTATGCTGATTTCTCCAATTAAACAGTGCCTGCACAATATATCCTTTAAAGCGCAGCACACACAAGCACATTGGCCATTGCCATCTTGCAACCTGTTTTGTGCATGGTTAAGTAACAGTGCACTACGTCATGCTAACCTACACACCAAGAGTGTATTTTTTTTATGCTTAAAACAAAATGCAACCAAAAATCTGTAGCTCTTACACGCAACTTTTAGTCCTATCTACAGTATATCCCGAAGGTTTCTACAGAGGGGCTATCATTTATAGCATGGTTTCTAAAACATTTTATTCCCACAAACATGGTGAAAATTGTTTTTTTTTCATAGTTTTTGACAGTATCCTCTGATTAATGGAGTGATGAAAAGATCATAATTCCCTGGATTCCCTCTGTAAAAACTTTTGACTCTAATATGTCAAACCAAGAACTTTGAAGCTGGCTTTATCCAATGTTCAGATATCTGTTCTGGAAATGTATGAAAAATAATGCATATTTAATGAGATAAGACATCATTTGCATCACAAAACATAACATTTCAGAAAACTTGCAATACAAGCATTTCAGCGAATGATGTGACTTCTGTCTCACACATCTTCCCTTCAATACCTATTCACATTTTCAAAATGAAAAATGTTGAAAAGCCTAAAAAATCCAGGATTAGTTGGCTTTATTTCAAACAAACCAAAGTTTTGTGAAAATTATTCAGAAGACAAAACAATTACCCAAACTGTCGTTTGTAAACATCAATCACATACATTTTGGATCTAAGTGGTTTAGATAATTGGGATAAACTGCTGGCTTATTTACAATCTGTCTGACTGCTTGTGTTTCTTCTGACTTTGTTGTAGAGATGTTCCAAATTTCAACAATTCCCTTTGTGAATATGTTATCAACACTGATAGAAATGATGAACAAAAGTATGGAAATAAGGCCGCTGTTGCAGCTCCCAATACAGTTTAAAATGCAAGATGAGCTTGAGCTGAAGCCATATACAGATTAGGAAACATTGGCATGTGGTGCAAACCACAGTCAATAGAGCAAAATGTAGGCATAAAGAGTGTGTGAGCTGACCAGGGGCATTAAAGGTATCGGATGGCAGGCCAAATTTAGAAAGAAAAGAAAAAATATATGAAAAACTATCAGTTTGTGTCATAAGTCATTTGTTTCTTTAAACCAAAGTGTTCTGAAAGATTCATAATGGAGACAACAATCTGGAGCATATAGAGAAAACTGATCTCCTTGTGTGGAACCAGCAGCAAATCTACAGCACCTCAAATTCAGTTATCAAGGGAAAAGAAACAACATTTACTTACTGCACTCTTCTTAGGAGATCATTTGCCCAGAGACAGTTCATAAGCTGTAAGAAACACTTTGGTGATGTCAGTTTAGGACAGGTAGGAAATGCAGCCATTTATGAATAATAATAGGAAGTACTTTTCTTTTGCTGGAAAGTCATATTTGATTAAATCATCAACAAAAATATACTGAGCAGTTTTTCCTGTGGTAAAGCCACGAGAAGGGCAGAGGACATGCACATCAGTGATTTAGCGTCATGCATCATTGACCTGAACTGAGCAGGCAAGCAAGGCAGGTGCAAATATAAGTGGTCCTTGACAGCAAAACAGCGCTGAGCCAGTTGATGACTGCTCCCAGTTCAGCACAGTCAACATCTCAGCAGCTAGTCACACAAGTTCCAAAGGGCACAGGTATGGAAAAAAAAAAAAAAAACAGTTTATTGTATCTGTTTAAGCATGATGATGACAGTACTTTGAAATCTTACCCTCACCTATCTGACAAGGGTTCGCTCCAAGAACTTAATTTTGTGTTGTTTGTTTTGTTGTTCTTTGCTATATACCCCTCATGGGGCCCTTTTGGAACTACAGTTTAATACATCAAAGACAGAAGATGTGATACAACAACAAAAAATCCTGAAATTATTACTCTTGAAATCATGCCACATATTAAAAGGGTCAATTTCTGTCATGTTGAAGCTAAACCTATCCAAGTACACTTGCCACCCCCCAAAGTTTTATCATTGTTCTCTCTAAGTTACTTACCGGGGTCACAATTATTCACAAATATTTCTCCTGATTTATGATTTTAACTGGGTTTTTTCTTCTCTCTCTTTTTCTTCCCACATGCTGCACAGACCCGTGTTTAGCGTCAGTTGACTATAATGCTGTGGCTGCCATGTCACACAGTGGCATGCACAGGGCAGGGACAAAAAAATGAAATGTTTAAATGCTCTTGCTAATTACCTCTAAAAGTAAAAATAAAATTAGAAGTACTGCTAAAGAAAACCTGTTACAGTGTGCTAACAGCCACAAATGCCACTGGTTTGAACAACTTAATTACTTCTTTGGAGAAGGTCAGTAAACTTGTTAGCTGTACTCTGGGTGTCTTGGATGAAAAGATTTAGCCCTTGTTGAACCACCTGAGCCATCACAATAAACTGATAAGATATAGGGTGTTATTTCAGGCTTATTCCTACTACAGTGGCTCCAAATGCATAATGCATAATGCATAGGATGGAGCGGGAGATCGACCGGCGGATCGGTGCGGCTTCTGCAGTGATGCGGACTCTGCAACGGTCCGTCGTGGTGAAGATTTACCAGTCGATCTACGTTCCTACCCTCACCTATGGTCACGAGCTTTGGTTAGTGACCGAAAGAATGAGATCGCGAATACAAGCGGCCCAAATGAGCTTCCCTCGTGGCTGGGCTCTCCCTTAGATATAGGGTGAGAAGCTTGGTCATCCACGAGGAGCTCAGAGTAGAACCTCTGCTCGTTCGCATCGAGAGGAACCAGTTAAGGTGGCTCGGGCATCTCGTGAGGATGCCTCCTGGACGCCTCCCTGGTGAGCTGTCCCGGGTACGTCCCCACGGGAGGCGGCCCCGGGGAAGACCCAGGACACGCTGGAGGGACTATGTCTCTTGGCTGGCCTGGAACGCCTTGGGGTCCCCCTGGAAGAGCTGGATGAAGTGGCCGGGGAGAGGGAAGTCTGGGCCTCCCTGCTGAAGCTGCTGCCCCTGCGACCCAACTACGGATAAGCGGGAGAAGACAAATTACGAATTACGAGTCTAGAGCCAGTGTTTAGTTTGTCCATTTAACATGGCAAAGAGGTCCTACAGCATCTATACACATAAAAGTCCCATTCTATAATAACAAGCATGATTATCAGGTGATTATACATTAATGAAAGCCAAGTTATGATTTATTTTATTTTTTTTCTGCCATGGTTTGTGAATAAATAAAGCCACACTAGAATATACGAGAGGTCAAAAAAGTTGTAGTCCATGAAGACCGGCAGAAATGTTGGTTCTGACAGAATCATCACTGCTGCAACACTGCAATTTCTTGCTGTAAAACAAACAAAACAAAAAAAAAAAAAAAGTGTAGCATTGTGATGACAGCAGTTTCTGCTGAGACACCATGTTTTCTCCTCTGCATCCAGTACAAGCTCAGTCACAACAACTGTATCTGTACCCCCTCTGCACAATGTCTCTGTCTGAATCCATATTCTGGCAGCTCCTAACAGGTTTTTTTTTATTACACCTCTTGAGCTCGTCTAAATACTCAGATATGAGTAATATCCTGAGTTTAAAAAGAAAAATACATTTACTCCTTTGACTTCTCTGCCAAATAGGACCTAATGTGTGTCACTCATTTTCTGGCCAGTTTGAACTGATTTTCTACTCTGGGATGTTTGATAAACAGAGGCCCTGGGCCATTTTTATTACAAATAAACCAAGAGGTGTAAACATGAAGTGACATGGACTGACAGGTAACTCATTGGACAGCAAGTCATGCTGTCAGTCTGTGTTTTAATGAGAACTGCCATACAGTATGGTGTGACACAGCACAGCAGCCTCTTTCACTTTCTAATAAATGACTGCATTCATGCGGTGACATGCACACTTTGCCATGGTTACCAAATGATCCTGTATCATTTGATTTTATCACGTTCCTTAACAGCTAGAATGATAACCAGATGGACCACATGCATTTAACAGTAGTTGGCATTTGAATTCATTAAACCACTCTGCTGCTCACCTGCTCCCACTCCTGTCCTCACATCAGCTCTCTCCTCC
Organism: Larimichthys polyactis; assembly: GCA_018985215.1. Classification (NCBI taxonomy): domain Eukaryota; kingdom Metazoa; phylum Chordata; class Actinopteri; family Sciaenidae; genus Larimichthys; species Larimichthys polyactis. The sequence continues at coordinate 807,802 of JAFMOB010000101.1, forward strand.
TAATCCTCCACTGGCTCCCTGACCCACAACAAATCCAAATTAAAATTCTTCTCCTAACTCACAAAGAGCTCCATAACCAGGCCACCGACCTGCTCCACCACCCCAACACACTCCATCCCATAGCCTCTCCTCCACTAATGCCAACCTCCTGTCTCCGCCACTGAGGACTAAAGTCTGGACCAGGCGGTGACAGAGTCTTCTCCATAGCTGCCTCTTCCCAAACAAATCAGAAACTGCACCAACCTGTCTACATTCAGGTCATTACTCAGAGCTCACCTTTTAAGGGTATTTTACTCAATCTGCTTTATTTAACTATTGAATTATTTCTACTTATTTAATAAGACCTGACCTGAGAAAAGGTTTCCTGCCTCTCCACACTTGTAATTGTCTTTATGGGCAGCTTTCAGTAGATGTCCTGCAACAGGAAGTGAAGAGTTACCTGCTGCTTTAAGCTCAATTCAGACCAATTCCGGCAGAGCGCGAGGAACTGTGTTGTAGCTGTGGTGGTGAGTTTATGCCATTTAGCAATCTGTGGTGGAGAAGTTGAGCCAGATTCAACTTTTGGAGAAAAATAACGGCATGACAGTGCTGTGGCCAATCTAATGACAGACCAGTTAAAATCGACTAGACAGTGAATGAGAGTAAGGAACTACCAATAGCAAGTGAGTCACTGAGTTATTGTGTGATTGTTTCATAGTGATTATGTTTATCACATATTAAATTCAATTCACTGCAGTGTCTGAATGGCCATACTGCTCTCTGTCCTCATTGTCTCTCTCTTAATGAAGCCACGGGCAATAACCACTGAACACACTGCCAATGAGAATACCCATCTGTCTATCACTCTTCCCCTCTCCCCCGCCTCCCTCCCTCCCTTACTCCGTCTCACTCTCTCTGTTATTCATTCAGTACGACTCTGGCTCTCCAATTCTCCATTTTTTCTCCAGTCCTGCCTGTATGATTGAAGCAGCAGCATTTGTATCTTCATTATGCAGCGTCCTCACACAAGCCCTTGACTGCATTGCTCTACTGTATGTGCGTGCGTGTGTGTGGAGAAAGATAAATGTGTGATTGTTGTCAGATGTAGTTAAATATAAATGCACAGTATAAAAGCTTTGTTCTCTGTGGTTTTTTTGCAACGTTAATGTCACACCGCGGTGAGGTCAAGTTGGGTTTTTGTTATGTCTCGTCATTTCCTGTTTTATTTTGAAAGATAACTCTCCTCTCGTTTCAGGTCACTTGCCCTTCCTCACGTGTCATCGGTCTGATTGTCTTCCCCGCCCTGGTTGTTTCCACCTGTTCCCCATTACCCTGTGTATATATTGTCTGCGTCTCCCTTTGTCTTGTGCCAAAGTGTTTCGTCTCTCGTAGCGTTCACCTAAGCCTTAGTTCATAGCCCACAGCCACAGCATCTTAGCTCTAGTGTTCTTTTGCTTGCCTTCCTCGTAAGAGTGATTTTCTGTTGTACTTCGTAGTCTAGTCCTTTTGTTTCTTTGTATTTAGCCTAGTGTGTTTTCAGCCTCGTTTTTGAGCGCCTTAAGTTAATGTTTCATAGCCTTTTGTTGTTCCTCGTTGTGAGTGATTTTGATTTTGTTAATCCTTAATAAGAGTAGTTCGGTGTGTTTTCCTCCTTTGGAGTGATTTTTTTTGTTTCCTCTAGTTTAGGCTTTTTTCATAGCCTCACTCAGTCGAGGATATTGTCGACCTGAATAAAACAGCTGTCTCCCAAACTCTGCATCTGAGTCCTCATTGAGTCCCGGCCTGACAGTTAATCCACCACCTATTGGCTATAATATATATATATATATATATATATATATATATATATATATATATATATATATATATATATATATATATATATATAATGCTGAAATTACATTATTGCTATACTTTAGAGCAGCGTTTTTCAAAGTGTGAGGTGCGGCAGAGGAATTCAGGGGAGGTGCGCCGTGAGAAAAGCTGAACAGGCACTTCAGATCCTTCTTCCTGTGACCCTCTGTTCAGCAGGCAGCAGTCTCAGTCACTCATTCACCCATTCACACACTACAGCTCTGGCTGAAGTGCCCCCTAGACTCACAACAGACTCCCACTACCTTCAGCTCACATCACGCACACTGACTCGTTGAGTGATTTAACAGCTGTCGCACCTACGGCACACACACGTCTGTTCAGTTGACACACAGTTGACGCATCTGGACACACATGTCAAGAGTCGATGTCGCTGTTGACTGGATTTTTATTTTTGCTAGGTCAGTTTGTTATCAACTCCAGGTGCTACCTGGCAATGACGTAGCTTACATGCCCACAGAGACCTGTTATTACTGGACAGACTGGACAGCAACCGAGACATTTCTTAAGCTAGGCTACATTATAAGTCAGTAATAAGTAAGGGTGACTATATGGGGCTTTAAATCCAACACAATCAAGATCTAGTCTGTCCTTAGCCTACAAAATAAAGTTTGAGTAATGTCTGCATGGAGACCCTGCTTACAGGTGTGCACCAGACAGATGTGCAGCTTACAGTGACAGTTTCCTCATTGCTACCTAAGCCACCATCCAATCCTCCCTCACTCAGTGTCCTGGACATATCCTGTATTCTGTGATTTTCCTCTTTTCATTTCTAACCGAACTGTTTCATGTCTGACATTGCTCCACTGCCACAGTGTGTTATTTGTGACCATGTAAACTCCAGCGTCATATTGAAACTAAGCACCACAGTCTAATAACCAAGCTGCGGGAGTTTTTTAATAGGGAGCTTAATTAATTGGGGTCACAGAAGAAAGCTATCCAGACAATTGATACTGTAAATACCAAGGCAACCTACCGCATAGCGTTACACATTGCACAGATGATTTTGTTGGACTGAGGTTTGAGTCTGTTCTCAATTTAGGAATGGGGAGATCATTTTTAGTGTTTCAGCCCACTATGTAAGCGTTAATGTGGGATAACGTTGGATGAGTGAACGTGTTTAAAAATGCATGCTTGTGTCTATTTGTCATCTTTTTCAACAGAAAATACCTGCAAGTTTTAAGGATTTAATACAATCCTAATAATCTCACTTAACCTATGGTCCCTGTGACAACTAAAGTAGATGTAATGTACCTGATATGCAGTAGTGTCTCTGCTAAGCTTTAGCTTGGGCTCCCGAAGTAAAAGTGACATTAATTTCTGCACAGACAATGTGAGGTGACTCATACTGCAGTTGGAGCTCTTCTATGACTTGGATGGACATAAAACTATTCTGGTTGAATCACAAGTACAAAACGGTGGACATTGGAGTGGTGACCTGCAGTTGACCTAGCTGTCCACCGGACAGCATCTCCTTCAGGAAGAGGGAGAGAAGAAGTACCTGTTACCCCAGGAGCAGAATCCATAGATGAAGATGGCATGGAGTGGACTAAGCCAGACAGTGGAACCTGCAGTCGAGGGATGGTTTGGGTCATGGCTTCTGCCTAGGTACGAGTGGGCAATATGTTCTCAGGCCTCAAAACCAACCAATCATTATCACATGACAGCTCATCCTCTGACTGAGACTGCCTCGGAGGAGGTGGAGAAGAAACAGCAGCACAACCTGGAGAATTGACCCCTACCACAGCCTTCAGCAAAGAACGATGGACCTGTCTGGCTCTGGTTAGATCATCCCTAGGGGCAATGACCGATTCCCCCTCCCTCAGTGCCCTCAAGACACGATACATAACCGAGGCCCACTGATCTTGGATCTTGTGGCGCCCCCGTACACCAAGGTCTCGCAACCATACCAACTGACCATCCTTCAGAGGAACATCTCAAACAGGTTGGTCGTAGTTTGACATTCTCCTTTCTGTTGACTCTGGTTCTTCTGCTATTTTAGTTCTCCTCGACCTCACCGCAGCATTCGATACAGTCGATCATGCCATTCTCTTAAAACGCTTGGAGGCCAAAGTTGGGCTACAGGGGACAGTCCTAAAATGGCTTACCTCCTATTTAAAAAACAGAACATTCACTGTTGAAATTGGAAACTGTTCCTCGTCCCCTGCTCCTATTAAATGCGGCATTCCTCAAGGCTCAGTTTTAGGTCCTCTTCTATTTTCCCTCTACATGCTCGATTTTTCAAAAACACAATATTCCTTACCATTGTTACGCAGATGATACACAGCTCTACCTACCGGTCACACCCAATAGCACCTGCTCCCTACAAAATATTTTTAACTGTCTAAATGACGTCAAATGCTGGATGGCGAGGAACATTTTACAACTCAATGAAAACAAAACGGAAGTAATTATCTTTAGTCCACCGGATTCTGTCACCACTCTCAGCAATGCACTTGGTCCCCTAGCATGGTCACATTTATGGCCCAACAGGTACTCCCTAAACTTTTCAGTCATTGCTCACTTGAGTGCCAAAAACTCCAACTTCATGGAGCTGTAATTGCTCATAATGCACTCAGTGGGCCTCAAACCGCGGCTCGCATAGGCTATGGGCCTAACCTTACCATGCTGTTCCTGTGATAACACAGCTCCAAGACCACCATAGCTGGCTACCCCCTCCAGAATGAATGGGAGGTTGAAGTCAGCATATGCCAGCACAGATGCAGAGGTGAGGTGGGCTTTCAGTGCCTCAAAGCTATGGCAACACTCTTCTGTCCAACGACCAGAGACTGTTTGATCTACTCACTTGGCTTGAGACCTGCCAGCTCTGCCACCAGCTTGTGCAGAGTCGCAGCCAACTTTGCAAAACCCTCCACAAAGCGGTGGAAGTAGCTGGTGAAACCAAGGAAGGAGTGCAGTTCTGACAGAGTGGCAGAAGATGGCCAGCGTGAGACTGCATCAGCCTTGCTGGGATCGGTGGAGACGCCTCAGAGATGACCTGCCCCAAGTAATGTACTTCCTGCTGGAAGAAGACACACTTGCTGAGTTTAACCTTTAGCCCTTCGTGCTGCAAGTGCCCCAGCACCACACCCAACCTCTGCAGATGTTGCTCGATGGTAGAGAAGAAAAACCACAATGTCACCCAGGTAGATCAGCAGGGATTGGCACTGCTGGTCACCAAAAATCCGCTGCATCAACCGCTGGAAAGTGCTGGGCGCATTGCAAAGCCCCAAGGGAATGCGGTTCCACATGAAAAGGCCAAAGGGGATACAAAAGGCCGTCTTGGAACGATCAGCCTCTGCCACAGGGACCTGATTGTACCCACTGGCTAGGTCCATGGTGGAAAACCAACAAGCTCCAGTCAAGGCATCTAGCCACTCGTCAATGCGGGGCAATGGAAAGGCATCTTTCCTGGTCTTACCATTCAAGAGCCTGTAGTCCGCACACATCCGAATACTGCCGTCCTTCCTCCTGACCAGTACAATTGGAGAGGCGTAAGCCCCAAGGCCCCAAGCAGATGACTGATGTGGTCTTTAACAACCTCATACTCAGATGGAGGAATTTGGCGATACCATTGCCGCACCAGGACATCATTCTAAGTCAAGTCAAGTCAAGTCAATTTTATTTATATAGCACATTTAAAAACAACAGAAGTTGACCCAAAGTGCTTTACAATCAGGGCGGAAATGAAAAACAACAAAACAAAAGAAAAGAAAAATTAATAACAAAGTAGACAAGATTCTTAATAGTGCAGCCTCAGACTCAGCTAAAAGCAAGATCATAGAGGTAATATTTTAAACTGGATTTGAAAATATCAATAGTGGGGGAGGACTTTATGTTATGGGGTAGGCTATTCCAGAGCTTGGGGGCAGCTACAGAAAAGGCACGGTTGCATTTAGTTTTTAGGCGCGAATTGGGGACTGAGAGGAGCCGATGTGACCTGAGAGATCTGGGGGCAGGGTATGGAACTAAGAGATCAGAAATATATTGGGGAGCTAAACCATTTAGGGCTTTGTAAAAAAAAATAATAGAATCTTAAAATTAACTCTAAATTTCACTGGCAACCAGTGTAAGTGTGCCAGGATTTGGGCAGCAGCATTTTGCACCATTTGGAGTCTAGAAAGGGTGGAGTCAGTTAGCGTTATGTAGAGGGAGTTGCAATAATCTAACCGGGAAGTAATAAAAGTATGGATGACTGTCTCCAGATCCTTCTGAGATAGAAACGGCTTGAGTTTGGCGATGGTTCTGAGCTGATAAAAACTACCCTTAACAACATTACTGACCTGACTGTTAAAACTTAGGGGACTGTCAAAGAGGACACCCAGATTCCTAACCACGTTATGGCAATTAGTTGCTAGGGGACCGAGTGCATTGCTGAGAGTGGTGACAGAATCCGGTGGACCAAAGATAATTACTTCCGTTTTGTTTTCATTAAGTTGTAAAATGTTCCTCGCCATCCAGCATTTGACGTCATTTAGACAGTTAAAAAGATTTTGTAGGGAGCAGGTGCTTTTGGGTGTGACCGGTAGGTAGAGCTGGGTATCATCTGCGTAACAATGGTAAGGAATATTGTGTTTTTGAAAAATCGAGCCAAGTGGAAGCATGTAGAGGGAAAATAGAAGAGGACCTAAAACTGAGCCTTGAGGAATGCCGCATTTAATAGGAGCAGGGGACGAGGAACAGTTTCCAATTTCAACAGTGAATGTTCTGTTTTTTAAATAGGAGGTAAGCCATTTTAGGACTGTCCCCTGTAGCCCAACTTTGGCCTCCAAGCGTTTTAAGAGAATGGCATGATCGACTGTATCGAATGCTGCGGTGAGGTCGAGGAGAACTAAAATAGCAGAAGAACCAGAGTCAACAGAAAGGAGAATGTCATTGTGGACTTTAAGCAAGGCTGATTCTGTACTGTGTAGAACTCTAAAACCAGATTGAAATTTTTCAAGGATATTAAAAGTGTTTAAGTAAGAAGAAACCTGGGTAAAGACAACTTTTTCTAAAAGCTTAGAAATAAATGGTAATTTAGAAATGGGCCTTAAAATTATTCATATCACTGGAGGCTAGGCTTGTTTTTTTTAGCAGAGGTTGCACAATTGCATGTTTAAAACATGAAGGGACAACTCCATTTGTTAAGGAGCTATTGACTATGGCTGAAATAAGTGGACAGATCGTCACAAAAACCTCCTTTAACAGGCGTGTCGGTAAAATGTCCGAAGGGCAGTAGGTGGAATTCATATGTAAGACCATGTCAGATAGCTGAGAGGATGATACTGGTTGAAAGTGCAGGAGGCTAAGAGAGGGATCTCGTGGGAAATCAGGTCTGTGCACCCTAGGTCCCCGTCATGGGCTGAGAAAATGGAGCTGTACTGACCAAGAAGAGCCCTCACCTTAACCTGTACTCCCTCAGGCAAATGACCCAACTCCACGGCTGCTACTTGATCCTGTACTGGTGTTGTAACCGACTGAGAGGCCACTGTTGCCACCACAGGTGGCACCTCTGTGATACCAGTAGGCAGACTTACCACACATACCTCCTCTAAGGTACCAACAACAGCACAGGGATAAAGCAACACATCTGAGGACCCCACATTCACTATGGGAATGTAGGCTGTGCCCCGTACCACTGACACCAAGGCAGGGAAAAACAAGCAGTCCGGCAGGCAGGCCAGAGTCTAAGGACTCAAAGAGCACAGTAGTGCCAGAGTACTGCTCTGAGCATGTGGCCGTGACAATCTTCACCGTGCCCCCTGGGATACGACACGCCTTTTTACCACGTACCTTGACTTTCCCTGCTCCTGGATCAGCCAGAAACACTGGCCTTATGGCACTTCTGGAGGGCCTGCATGACAAGCTTGGGGGCCTCTGATACCACTGGCAGGTCAAACAAAGCCAAGTCGTACTGCCCAAGGAGTTTCCCATAGCACCTATGGACACCAGGGGGGTCCTTAACCACCAAAATCCCACAGGCTAGCAACAACTTGCCACAGAGCTTCACATCCAACTCTAAGTAGCCAATGTAGCTGATGGCCAAGCCATTAGCTGCTCTGAGCTTTAACCAGTGACAAGATTTGAGCCGCTCTTGGCCCCAGGGCTCAAACCGCTGGTGGAAAAAAGACTGTGATGGTCGACACCATAGACCCTGATGGATAGATGGGGACAAGACGTCATGAGCTTGGACACTTCCACGTCGCCTGCACCTGAACTTGAGCCAGTTACTGCCCCCCCCCTCTCTGCAGTTCGGCGGGTGCTAGTTTTCCAGCACCTGGGTGGAGTGGAACGTCCTACTCCATCACACTCTCTGGCTACAAATGATGGGACCACGAAAAGCTGGTCTATGCTAGTGAGAGCCCTGCAGACGAGAAATGCTCTGCTGCAACTTAAGCATTTCCCTCATCTCATGCAACTCCAAAGTTTGAGGGGGGTTAACACCTAACTGACGACTGCCCTGGACCACACACTGAGCACCGAAGACAGCAGGGACAGAATTACTACAACCCCTTAACACCTCCAGGTAAACCATCTCGTTCCCACCTGATCACCTCACTCCTAGCCTACAGCAAGGTAGCAGTAGACTGCCTGCGCCAAACTGCTTCAGCTCACGACAAGTGACCTATCTAGCACATGCTCCACAAACTGGTCACGCAACAAAATCTCTGCATTGGGTATTCCACCGGGTGCACGCTCCTTCACAGACGCCATGAGGCCCATCAACGCAAGTTCAGCAAGTGAAAACTCAAGTAGAGTCTCTCCCTCATGCTGCTGTCAGGAGAAAAAGGCCTCTTGTAAAGCTACATATGACTCTGCACACCCATATAGCTCATGCAACACCTCAATGATCTTAGCGGGGTCTAAACGCTCTTCACCGGGGGGGTACTTTATTTCTTTACGCGCCTCCCCCTCCAGATGGTCAAATAAAAAGAATGATGGATCAGATGCAGACAAGTGCCGTGCTCTCATACAGGTTTACACCTCCTCCAGCCACTCTGCTAACCCTATACCAGACTTTTCCCTAAATGTGGGACATTTTCTGTCTTTGGGCACAAAAATAAGTCTCTCCATTGAAGGCGCACGGGCAGTGGAAAAAGCGGAGGATGGAAGCGAAACTGAGGGCGCTGTACTAGGCACGGCCGCAACCTGTTCTTGTCTCAGCTTCTCATTGTCTGCTCTTAGCTGAGCAACTAAATCCCTCACTTCCTGCATTTCTGCTTCCATCACTAAACTTTACCAGCTACAACTTTCCCTACCGTGAGAATCAGACCAGGGAAAAAGGAAATGGGCTCGTCGCAGGTCCATGAAACCAACTGCTGCTTTGCCTCAAAAAGAAAAAAAAGAACAAAAACACAGATCAGACACAAACACTTACACGTAACAGCCACCATTTTGTTTAGAGAGAAAAAAAAAGAACCCAAAACTGAACACACGTCTCTGCTCTCCAATTGCAAATCCTGCCGACAACGCCAGATTGTGGCGACACAAGCATGGGATCTTTCACAGCCTTAGTAATGAATTGACTTGCCTGAAAACGCCACCCTGGGAATTTCACCCAGAGATATCTTTAAATGGACTGATCACAGAAGGAAAGGGGATCCCAGGGACACCACACGTGAAGCATACAAGAAAATAAAATACTCACTATCAGAGAAAGCTGATCCAACATGGAGGGAAACCCACAACGTGTAGGCTTGTAGGTGAAACCCCTGAGAATTCCGTTGGGAACCCCGTTTTTTAAGTGTTGATATGCGCATGTCCACTGTAGTTTGCCCTCAAACCGAGTCTGACTTAAACTTGTGTATCTTGCTAACAAAGATACTACAGTGAGCCCAACTCTTGACCCAAATTCAACATTGTTGGTTGGATTAAATCACAGTGCAAAGTTGACATGGATACTTAATGTTTTATATTTATCTTACACAGAAATCATAATGAGACCAACAATTTTAAGTTTTTGTTTTTTACAGTGTAGGCAGACAGTGTTGTCAGAAGAAGGAGGAGGAGGAAGTCGATGCTTGATTGTTGCATCTTTGATGGATTGTCCAATGTGTTTTCCTAGTTGCTGAAGTGACTGTCATTCCAAGGGCTATGACCAAGAAAGAAGTCTGCGACATCAAATGACGCTTAACCCTAAGCTGGCTGTGGCTCAGGAGGTAGAGCGGGTTGTCGACTAATCAGAGGATTGATGATTTGAAGTTTCCTTCAACAGGATACTGAACCCCAAATTGCTCCTGAAGGCTGCACTCGGTGCGTGAATGTACACGAATGGTTAGCACCTTGCATTGTGTATGATGTTGTGAATGAGATATGTAGTGCAGAAGCGCCTTGAGTGGTAAGAAAGACTAAAAAGGCACAGCACCTTTTTAGTCTTTCCGACCACTTAAGACGCTAAGTATAGTCAAATCAGATTTTATTTGTATAGCCCAAAGTCACAAAGTACATTTGCCTCAGAGGGCTTTACAATCTGTACAGGGAGTGACACCCTCTTAGACCCTCGGTCCGAGTCCATTTACCATTTTCCTTAGCCTGAATGCTAATCCTAATGTTTCAAACTTGAGAAGAACTAGTTCGCCCAAGGTGTTATCCAACCTTAACCTGACACAAAACCATCTAAGAAGTCGTAAACTGTTTGATAAAAGGCAAAAACTACTTGCCAATTGTATGAACCATCTGAATATTACCATCCACAATGGGCAAACCAATCAGACCAACAAACCATATATTGAATTTAAACTCACTAAAGTCAGTCAGGAGAACATTGGGTGAACTTTCCCATCGATAAAGAAACATTTTACAGTTCTGCTTTAACTGATGCTAGCAGCATCTATGCTAACCTCTTGAACAGCCACCATTGTTGTTTTAGAGTCACTTCTCCTGACACACATCATTACACACGCCTAACAAAAAAAATGATGCTATTCATGCAGTAGCTGCCATGGTCCATGACCACTGAATTTGGATACAAGCCCATAGCATGGAAAGTTTAGAAAAAGATGATTCCTCACATGATTTCCTGATATCACACATGTTCTTGTCTCAGCATGTTTAAAGGATAAAGATACGGTGGCCGGGAACCCTCAATGCTACAAATATAAGAAACGCTGTAAACAAAAAAGAAACAGCGCTACAAATATAAGAAACGCGCTGCAAATATAAAAGAAACGCGCTGCAAATAAAAGAAACTTTTCACAACGGAAGTGAATTACCGGGGACTATTTTTGTAGTTTAGTAGTTTTGTAGTCACCTGTAGTTTTTTATGTGAGCGAAGAAGAAGAAGTACAGTAGCGTATTGCATTCACTTGAAAAAAATAAATTAGACACCTGATCTTGTAATTACGAGATAAGGAAAGGTGCCTTATTGGCTACTGCACTTCGGTAAAGTTAGGAAGATATTGGCACTTCTGAGATCAGTAACTCTGAAGTGAAACGTTGTTAAAACACCAAACGCATATTTTCAACCATAGTAAGACAGATAACGAGCTACAACCTAACGTTCATCACAACGAGCTACAACCTAATGTTCATCACAACAAACCATCCTCGGAGCCACACCAACAACATTAGTGTTTACTAAGACTTTTCATAATTTCTGGGAATTTTTATTAGGAATATTAATCAATAACTTTAATATGATACAGTACTGCGATAACGCTATCTACACTTTAAAATCTAGTGCCCGACTACATCAGTTTGTTTAACTTTACCGAAGTGCAGTAGCCAATAAGGCACCTTTCCTTATCTCGTAATTACAAGATCAGGTGTCTAATTTATTTTTTTCAAGTGAATGCAATACGCTACTGTACTTCTTCTTCTTCGCTCACATAAAAAACTACAGGTGCACCGGCAAAAATAGTCCCCGGTAATTCACTTCCGTTGTGAAAAGTTTCTTTTATATTTGCAGCGCGTTTCTTTTATATTTGCTGCGCGTTTCTTTTTTGTTTACAGCGGCGTTTCTTTTTTGTTTACAGCGGCGTTTCTTTTTTGTTTACAGCGTTTCTTATATTTGTAGCGCTGTTTCTTTTTTGTTTACAGCGTTTCTTATATTTGTAGCATTGAGGGTTCCCGGCCACCGTATAAAGATGTTGATACAGCACCTGATTTAAATAGCAGGACAAATAGACATTACAGCCTCCTTTGGCTGCATCCCACTGCCTCCCTGATGTCTGTGTCCTTGCATATTTTTGTAATCTTTATGCACAAAAAAAAGTACAAATGGATATTAACCATCTGTTTACAGTGGCCATCAAGGTGTCGCACCCTGTGGTACAGATGACATGATGGTATTTTTATTATTGTGAAGACAGAGAAATAACAGGTCTGCTTTCAAACCTTCACACAATGGGTGTTTGGGGTGAGGGGGTTTAAGAGGCTGGAAACCAACAGAGATTCCATTAAGCTGCAGATATTGGTGTATAAGTGGGGGGTTTTGGCCTCCATGTACTTTATGCTGTGTTTTATTGTTGTGTTTTTTAACACAGCATCCACTTTGCTTTATGACTTGAATAGTGGTCATATTAGCAACAGTTGTTATGTGAACAAGAACAACAGAAATTGGTTTAGTGCAGAAATCACATGTTGTAAATCTTACCCAAGGAGCCTAATGCAAGAAAAGTACAGCCGCCCCTCACAGCAATGTCACTGAAATGAAGAGTAAATATTCCATTTAATGAATGAGTGAACACTTTGAAGCCTTAAAATAGAATATCCCCTGGCACTGGGAGTAGCCTTGCAAGGAATTGTTGAGATGTGGGTGTGTGTGTGTGCATGTCAGCTCATCTGCAAGCCTCTGCAACCTAAGTCACCCATAACATAGCAAACTTCTTTAGATTCAGAGATGTCTTTGTAGAAGTTTAATTCCTGCATTACACCTTAAAATACCACATTTTATCACCTTCCTCTCTTTCTAAGGATATTTGGTTTACACACACACATCTCTCTCCCTCTATAAAGACAGATGATATCAACGCAAATATGAATATAATCAAAAATAAAATGTCTCAGGGGTTAGAAATCAAATTTCCTGAGGTGCACAGAGAGGTTCATTTCCCCGGCACTGCCACCTCTCTGTGGTCCAGCCAGTCACAGCACCAGCTGACAGACTGGATGACATAACAGCAAGACTTTATCAGGTCCAAACGCACAACCTTATTAGTGCTCAAACAGAAAGGCCATATTGCACCACAGTGGTTATTGGCGGGAATCAGTGACAACTCTATGTACCAATTCCCTCTGCCTTATTTAATTCACTCTCTCTATAACCTCTCCCCTTCCTATTAAACCTCCTGCCACCAGCCTCTATAGACTAATAGTGTAATCTTCCCATACAGGGTCTAATATCAATGAGAGCACAGTTATATTCATATAAAATGTATTATGGGTTGCCTCATTCTTCACTGACCAACAAAATTTGACAAATCAGTATAGTAGTGCAAATTGTATTAACTCACCATGGGTTTATGAATTAGGGGTTGAATACAGTTGGAGGCATCCTATTATGTACTAGACATGAGTGGAGGTTTGGCATAGGATGGCAGTGCAGCTCATGCAGCTGTTTTACATTACCAAAGCTCCCTGCCTGTTGAGGCTATCATTCATGCAGAGTAAAGAGAACACCCAGAAATAAGAGGGTTATTTGTTCAGTGAATTGTGTTTCTTGTTTAAAGAAAAGCAGTCACACGATACTAAAATCCAGAATAGAATTTAAAATCCTTCTCCTACACCTACAAAGCTCTTCGCAGTCAGGCATTATCATATGTTAAAGAGTTCATATCTCCCCACAGAGTGCAACAGTGCACTTTCAGAAGGCAGGGTTAGGAGTAGACTTTCCTTTTTGATAGAGCTTATAGTTAGGCCTGGCTCAGGTCATCCCTTAGTTATGCTGCTATAGGACTAGACTGCCATGGAGCTTCCCATGATGCACTGAGCTCTTCTCTTCTCTTCTCTTCTCTTCCTCTCCATCTGTACACATCCATGTCTCATTAATGCATGTTTCTAACTTAGCTTCATCCCTGGAGTTTTTCTGCTTTCACGTCATGCAGGTTCCGACGGATTGTGGCTACACTGAGATCAGTGATTGATTGAGCCTGCTGCTGTGGTCCTGCTTGACGTCCACTTTAAATACTCTTGCTATTATTTCTACTACTATTAGTTATCTTCCTATTATAAATATAGTTGTAGTTATCATTATTATTATTGTTGCTATGGATCTTTCACTGTCTAAACTCAACTCATGGTGAATGGTGACCCACCATGAGTTGGGTTCTGCTCCAGGTTTCCGCCTGTTAAAGGAAGGTTTTCCTTGCTACTGTCACTAAGTGCTTGCTCATGGTGGGAATTGTTTTGTCTCTGTAAATGATAAAGTACAGCCTTATACTTGCTCTGTATGGAAAGTGCATGGAATCTTCAGTTCTCAGTTCTTTCTGTGTGCATTACTGTAAATCTACCCATCCATAGCATTAGTAGCATTAGCATACCTCGATCATGTCTTTTTCCGATACTAACCATGGTATTCTAACAGAACAACCCTAACCATACCAGAGTAAGAGTGAATATTTCACACATACACTTCCCCAAAACAATTTTGCTTGTAACTGCTTGGTACTCAGCTCTGGTTACTTTGTCTTTTTCAGTCTTTATCAGATAAGACTGTTCAGTGAGCAGTGCCCACAATAATCTGTATGTCTCACACATATAACCTTTGTGGAATACAGTGAATAGTCCAATGTGACAGCAGCTTCAAAGAATTCTCTGATTTGTTGAAATCCTTCATGTGGCTCTTCGTGTGTAGAATATTATGCAGCAACATTATTATGTTGAGTAATGGAAGGTCACAAGCACTAAAGAGTGAAGGCAGCAATGGTAGTAACATAGAAGTGATTGTATTATCTGTCTTTATTATTGATGACCTTGGTGTTATTTCAAAGCAAAGTTTAACATGACAGTCTACCAAAAAGTCCTGACACAACACGTTTACACAGCAAGTATGTTTAACATAGTATTAAAGTATCATTTTGGTTAAAGACCTGGTGTATTAACCATGACAGAAACATAAAAACACATTTTAGTAATTACCAATGCTGCTAATTTAGGGCAGCTGTGGCATAAACTTTACATTGGGTGGTGGTCTAATACATTTGAATATAGTCCATATATAAAATGAAAATGAATCTGAAGCCTTAAAGGTGTTAATTCTGTAAATCAATGCATGGGTGCTGTGCACAAAACACTGAAGGAGTGGCTCCAGGTGCACAGCACACCCATGGACACATTACTGAATATGCCTAGTAGGCACAAGCACAGGCACAGGGGGTGCTGGTCTAATCAAGAGCCTTTGTATGGAGTGACTATAAGTGTCTGTGGACATGTTTCATTGCAAAAAACCCAATTTGCAGCTGCAGAGCTGCACTTTGTGTTATAGTTTGGTGGCCAGTTGACCAAAAATGATAGAAATGAAGCCCTTGTAAAATATGTCACTAAATATAAACTCTCTGGCCAAATAAGCACAACATGGTGATGGTAAACATGGACATATTTAGCAGTGTTCTAACACAGTATGGAGTTTCTGTGAAGGTGGTTGAGATAAAGTCTTGAATCTTCTGTAGTCCTCTGGTTTAAACAGAAAGGCTCAGCCTAACACAGAGCCCAGCTTCAGCGGTCATGTCTGAAGGAGGGAAACGGCTCTGGTTTACTGATGATATTAACTGAAAAATACACAGAGTAAACTTGAGGAAAGTAAATTGAATCCCTTTAAAAGGCTTTTGTCTCTGTAATGCTCAGTCTGCTTTTATGTCCTCTCTCTGCCTCGTCATTCTTTCGCTAATTTCTGCTCTCCCTTTATTATCTTCCTTATCTTCCTCCCTCTCACTGTCACACTTTCACAGAGTTCAGTCTCGTCTGTTTCTCTCTCTCTCTCTCTCTCTCTCTCTCTCTCTCTCTCTCTCTCTCTGCTATTCATGCTCTCACTCCTCAACTTTTCCATCTTTCTCTCTTCCTCTCAACCCCACATCCTCTCTCTTGCTGGGATGCTGTTGCCATGGCAACATAGGCCTACTCTGCTGGAGTGGTACTCAGGCTAAATGGCTGGAATTTGAAGTAAAGTGCGTGTTGAGGCTGTGTGTGTGTGTGTGTCTGTGTGCAGTCAAAAGCAAATGCATGCTAGTGTTACTTCAGGCGATGTGCTGCTGTATAACAGAGTTCGTATTATGCTGTGGAGAAAAAAGGAAGCAGACAGAGGAGTTCTGGACTGTTTGCCAGATTATGCAATGAAATGACCTGGACCTAGACGGTAGCCTGTTGCTTCTCATCCACATATAAAAGCCCTGCTCACTTCTCTTTCCCTATTTAGGTTAGACCACCACTCTTTCAGCTCCTTTCAAACATCCACATCCACATGGTATCATTAGCAGCAGCTCTGCTATAGTATATTCCTCCATGGTGACATGATGGTGATGAGATATTCTGGAACATATGGAAATATATATCTGACCTTCACCTTCAGTGTCCTCCTTCGCAGTTTAACCTTAAAACAACACAACTCCACAAGCACACGTCTTCTCTTCTGTGGCAAATTATAACAATGGCATGTTAATATAATTTACTAATGAGAGTTTATGTAGATGATACCAATATTTTCATTTATTGAAGCTGCTTATGTTTACTGTCTTTAACTGCTGCTCAGCAGGTAAATCAAAATCAATTTAAAGCTTCAGTGTGTCAGATTTAGGGTGCTATAGTTGCAGAATGTGGCAGAAATGGAACTGTGTTATGCATAACCATGTTTTCATTAGTGTAATCACCTGAAAATAAGAATCTTTATGTTTTTGTTACCCCAGAATGAGACTTTTATATCTACAGACACCGCTAGACCTCTTCTACAGAGTTCACCATGTTGAACCACCACGTTTCTACAGTAGCCAAATTAACACTGACTCTACTGTAGGTAGAGTGTTCTACATTTTTAATAAAATTTGCAGCCACTGTAGATTCTCCTTCATGCTAGGAAGGAGAGGGTGATGTGAGGGGATTGCAATCAGAAATTGCACCCCATTTCCTTGAACTTTAAACCCAACTTGAAGCCAAAATTACACCAGGGCACCAGTGTGGACTGATCCACAAAGGGAAATAGTCTCCAATAAATGCACTGTTTCATCCTGTTTGAGTGATGTTTGATATAAACTACAGCAAGCAGCTGTTTAACGAATTACTTAAAAAAATGAAACCAAACGTATATCTGTGAGGTATTTTTAAGATTTATGTCTTTTGTATGAACACAAACATGATCAGGTTGTCTGAAGGTAATGAAAGAATAAAGAATCACACCAACCAGCCTTTAACTGAGCGCTGTTCAGAATTCAGGCCCTGCAGTATGTGAAACTTTTACAGACTGCAAGTACTATGAGGAGTTTTCCAGACTACGACACAATTCAATAATCAATTAACAATTTAATAAATGTCTCAGTTAATTAATTATTTTACGCATTTCCACAACCCAACGTAATGTCTCAAAATGTCTCTCAGAGATATTCAGCGTACATGATGATATAACAGAGAGAAAAACAGCGATTATAAATATTTTTCTGTCTTGTTTTGACTAATACATTCATTAATGAATCATGTCACTCAATATATCTAAACATGTATGCCAGTTTATCGCAAACAGTGCATACACATCCGAACTTTAGATGTCATTCGCTTCGTTATTTAAATGGGTTTTGGTGAAGATAAGCAGGCTGACAGAAGACATGGTAAATGCATTTAGGCAAAACATTTAGTCTCACACACTAAATGTCCAGAAGTTTGGAGTGACCTCTTATTCTGATGTTTTCTTTCAATAGTGGCTCTTTTGCCAAAGATAAAAACATATTATAATTTAGACGTCAAATGAATTTAATTTCATGAATTACAGGGGAGAATAGTGATTCAACCCTAAATTTGTGGGACTGTTTTTTTCTGGAGCCTTTACAGCCTGCTCAGTGTTAGAACGAACAGGTTTAAACTGTGATTTTCACTTCAGCTGATATTCTGATGATTCTGTTCTGATGCTAACTTCCATTTCTATTTTAAGAACATCTTTACTAAAGCTAAACACCTGTTAATTTCTGCCTGTTACATGCATTCATTTGCACTTGACGCATACACAGGAACCTGATCTTCTTTCAGTCAGACTTCATTTACACATGTCTGCTGATTCCTTAGATTATTCTTGAGCTCTTGCTTAGAGGATCTTTGTGTGTTTCAGTTGTCAGTCTAAAACATTCATTTGTAAAGAGGACTATCTACAACCTGGAAGCATAAAAGACCATTTAAACATATACAGCAGTCCTCTGATAAAGCTTTAGTGGCAGGTGATTCCATATATTTGAACAGTAATGCATATTACACCATAGCATAAAAAATAACACCTCCATTCAAACATTTAATAAACTGCTGCTCTTAAATTTGCAGACCTTTAAATTTAGCATTAGACTATTACTGCATATGACAAATCCACAATTTACCTTTCACTATGAGACGTGCCTTCTGTTGTTTAAAATGTTTGTAACAGACAAACAGACAAGAGGCAGTGGCCAACTTCAATTCATAGTGTTTACATGCCATTACAATTACAACTATTCATTATATATTCATACAGAAATCTGTATAATAATCTGCTAGTTCATTTTCCAGCCTAAGGTTATATACAGATAAATGATACAAGGGAGCTAAATGTGGAAGAACCAATAAATAATGATGAATAAAGTACAAAAGACCAGATAAGACCAGATAAAAACATACACCAAAAGCGACAATGGTTTAAGAACAAGACTACAGAGCATTTAGCAATCAGACTGCGGAGGGAATGAACAATTTAGAGTAACTGATGGTCTGCCCTGATGGCAACAGAGAAAATTCAAGTAAGTGTCCAGAAGAACCCCTCCTGTTTGTCTTGCATGTATAATATGTCTTTATTATGAGGTGTAATTACACAGCTAGAGACAATTAATTGATAAGAAGATTTATGTTCTACTGTATTAAAGTGAATTATGTATTAATGCTAAGTGATCTCTCCATCTTTGCTGGGGTGCATTCATTGCTTTCTCTGTGACAACACCTGTCAATCAAATGTCATTATCAGCACTGTGATCTCCCACTTCTGCTGATGTCCTCTTGTTGAACTCTATGGCTTTTCCCGTCTGCAGCTGCTCGTGCTGCACATTTTGACAGCAAATTTACTGTATTCAGTACAATGCAGAGAAAACTAACAATAAACTGTCTGTGCAGTTAGTCCATGAAGTGACATCACAAAATAAAGTTTCACATGCAATAAATCCAGAGATCCTCATGGTGCTGTTGAGGATAAAAATGTTCCTCAGGCACGGCAAGCTGGAATTAAAAGTAAATAGTATTTTCAAAGACAGAAGACTGAGTCATCAGGGAAGAGATAATAAAATGTGAAAAGCAAAAAAAAAAAGAAAAAAAAGAAGCAGCAGCCCACTGGTGGGTCGAGTCTTGACAGACCTGCAAGCTTTATTTTGAACTCTAATGGAGATCCCTAAATAATCAAAGATACCAAATATGGCAGGCTGAATTCTGGGAAATGGTTATAAAAATGCACGAGGCAAGCTGAATGTTTCAATCTGATGGAGTTTGGACTTTTAGGTTTGAATGTGTCACTCAGAGTAAACATCATATAGATTCAATACAGCTGGAATGAAGTTGTAAAGAATGCAGTCTGTGTACTGACAGGCGGTGTGGAAAGAGAAGACGTGCTGCTAAACATGAGGGGAAAGCTGCAAACTAAAGGCCTCAGTATGCTTCAGACTAAGCGTTTGTCGGATACTCTAACAGCATTTGAAACCATCTTTCAGGAGGGCTGTGCCCAAATGTTTTTGTAATGTTCCAAAACCAATAATCAGACACGGATGGACAAGGTTTGAACTTCTCTCCTAAAATCTTCTTATAAAATCTTTATATGATAATTCACATATTATTTATTTCTTTTTTATTCCTTGTGATGAAACTACAAAGACAGAATGCTTAGGGAGATGTGTTCTCTGCACTGCTAACTGCAGCTGTCTTCATCTTCGTCAATAATGCATATAACATGATTTGGTGTGAACGTGTGCAGGGTATGTCGATGTATCAT
The DNA here is from genome assembly GCA_018985215.1 of Larimichthys polyactis. Taxonomy (NCBI): domain Eukaryota; kingdom Metazoa; phylum Chordata; class Actinopteri; family Sciaenidae; genus Larimichthys; species Larimichthys polyactis. The sequence continues at coordinate 827,765 of JAFMOB010000101.1, forward strand.
GTCTGTGGGCAGCTTTCATGTGCTCTTTCTGCTGTTATGTGTAAACTGTGTGATGTCAGATAGATCACCGATCACAGTAAGCACCCATCTCTGCACCAAAGATGTTCCAGAAGAAGGATCTCCTCCAAATCTCCACACCATTTACCTTCTCCTCCCGACAGTGGGGGAAATAGGCGATGAGCTCTGCTGGTCAACCACAAAAACTCCATTTTGAAAAGAGATGTGAAGAACTGAAAATGAAGTGGTGAGCTATGCTCCTGATTTTCACTTCACAGTATTTGCTAGAAGGCATCCTCTGTCATGGTATAAAAGCCAGTAAAGGTATAGACGGTATTTTTATCATTGTTCACTTTCTCCAGGCTGACACACACACACACACACACACACACACATTAAGACACTAACAAATGTGTGGGTGTGTTTCTGTTCCGTCTTTGTCCAGTAGGTGGGAGTAGCACTCTGTGTGTGAGCCCGGCTCCAACTTCACTCATGTGAACACACACTGCTCGCTCAGTATTCAGGCTGAATGACCCTCCGACTGTCCAGCAGCTGAGCTGTACTCAGACTCTCACCTTATTATCCCCTCACACGACAACATCCCTCTCTTCAAATGTACAACATGCAACATTTTGGTGATATTTTGGACCCATTTTTATTGTTTATGATCATTTTCAGTGGGTGTATCCACGTGTGCTATTGTGTTCGTTGGCCCAAAGTATAGGTCTCCATGGTAATAATCACAGTATGTGTGCTTGTTGCTGTTGACGCTAAACATAACTCTCCACAGGAGGCTGACTGTTTCAGCCTAATGAACAGGACGTACTGGCTGTCAGGCTCAATCCAGTCCTCATCCACTAGCTGTAACATTCAGAGGAAGTGTAGCTGTCCACCGGGAGGCTTGAAATAATGTACATTATGTATATATAATACGCACACATGTCCCAAAGGAAAGCAGTGAATGTGCAAGAGAACAGGTTTACCTCACCGAAAATGCTATAATGTATTGAATCTACTGGCTACACACCTCCAGTGTGTGCAAAAGAGTGTGTGTGTGTGTGTGTGTGTGTGTGTGTGTGTGTGTGTGTGTGTGTGTGTATTTGTGAATATCTGCCTCCTGGAGTCGAGCCTGCACGGCTATTAAATGCAAAAAAACGCTTCATTTTCTTTGTTTGAACAAAACCAGGATTTTTTCTTTCTTTCTCTCGCTGTCCCTCAATTCTTGCTGCTCTCCCCGTCTCCTCCTCCACCCCCACCTCTTTTTTCTGCCAAATAATCCCAGATACTTTGAGTGACAGTCGCAGTTTCCTATTAAACCTCTGGAATCCTCTCAGCTGTCATTAAAATTCTTACCATCCTTTGGAGAAGCAGAGGGGGGATATATATATATATATATATATATATATATATATATATATATATATATATATATATATATATATATATAGAGAGAGAGAGAGAGAGAGAGAGAGAGAGAGAGAGAGAAGAGGCAGTGGGGGGGAGAAGTGGGACAAAAGGGACAAACATGAAAGAGAAAGCAGTGGTACAGATTTCCCTTTGATTCTTATCAATAAGAAGCTGATGTAATAAGATATAAAACCGTGCTGCTAATGAGGCTGGGAGACAAAGGCTCAGAGATAGACGGTGATGAGGGAAATGAGCGCTACATCTCAGAGTTCCTGGGTGACTAATATTATTTTGAATTCCTAATCTCATCTGGAAAATTATTAGTCTGTACCTGTGTGTCAAGATGATTCTCATCTTCAGCTCTCACCATATCACATTTATTTTTTTAGTTTTCCATTTCTGTTTTTTCACACCACCAGTCTGAATTCACGTCTTTTTTTGATGACAAAAGCTGCTAATATATGAATCTAGTACAGAATCTATCCTGTGCTGCTGCCTAAAACTGCCTAAAAAAAGCTGCAGCAATTGTAACGCTTATTACAAAAGATAAGTATAACAACTATGGCACATCAAAAAAAACTAAAATTTTTCCTAAAAGACAACAACAAAAAATTAGTAAAAAGAACAAAAAAAAAAAAAAGACTCCAAACAGCTTGTAAAAAAAAATACACACACATATAATTTTATTCATCAATGTGATTCACAGAGCAGATGAAGATAAGAATGCCAGCGTTCGATGAATAAAAATACACTTCTACACAGATAAAAGGTGAAAAAATAAATAAATAAAAATAAAGCAAACACAGATGAAGACACTAGCAGTGAAAAAAAAGTGCCTCTGTGGAAATACGGCTTGAGAAAGGACTCTACAACTGAAGCAGCAAAACCTGTGTTAACCCAGCAAGGCATTCTAAGGCAGGCGAGCCATGAAAACCAAGGCTGTGTCGTATGTACTTACTCGCATGTAATTATGAACAGCCAGGAAACCTTGGACATGAGGCTGTAAGAGGTGAAGAACTCACAGATGTAACCTGGAGCCAGATCTGTCTGAGCCTCGAACTTGATCACAAATATTTTATGATCAATCAATTTGAAAGTGAAGGAAGGCTTCCTCTGCCTGCCACATTTTGGATCTGTAGTCAAGATGGAGGTCAGCAGAGTATTAAAAGACTTCATGTTGGATATTTTCACACAAAGGTGCAGGCATGTTAGCCAACTAAAATGAAACCAAGCCTTTGCATAAAAGTGAGTTTAAAAAATATACAAGTGATTGAAGATTTGACAGATTTGACCCCAACAGTAAAAGTTTGACCCACTTTAAGCTCAATGTTTCACTCCAGCCCTCTGTATGTTACTGTGCTTTGGTCATGCAGTGTTCCCTTACAAAACCACATGTATCACAGTGTGGATGATGACAGCTGTTAGACGGCTACATTTACACTCGTGTTATGAATCATAACCAGATTGAGTTAACTAAAAAAACATAAGGAAAAAAAAAAGTAAAACAATGCCAGGCTGATCCGTGAATCCAGTAAAAAGGAGGACGAGGCGGAGAAGTCAGGTATTTTTTTTAGCATATGGAATGCTGTGATGTGACAGGCAGTTTGATGAAAAAGATGTTCAATTTGATCAGAATTTAACTGCAGAAATATCGAACTAAACACTGAATGATTAAATGAAGATGCAAAACTCAGATAACTCAATTATCAATCATGCGAACACACAGACACACACACATCATTTCTCTTTATGGACTCAGCCACATTTGCAATCAGCGTGAACTGTATTCAATTAGTGTCTCTGCAAGCATCTCTCCTCTTGTGAATTAAATGACACAAATCCATATTCAATGTTTTGTAATGATTTAATGACGAGGGCTGCATGCCATCTTGTGTTGCAATTGACCCACTCAATTAGTCCCACATTCAGCCCCCAAATCTCCACATCAAAAGATGGAGAAGGGGTGGCAGTGAAAAAAGAAAAAGTCTCTCATTCTGATAAGTCTCTCTCATCTAAGGCATGAAAAATCACACAAGTGATCTGTTGGTAATTTAGCAGAAAGCTGAGTGATTAAATGGACCTGGGGTGGCCTAGGCAGCTTGCCTCGCCCTCCTGCATCCAGCTCCTTTCCAAACCCCCTCTCTCCTTTTACCCTTGCTTCCTCCATTCTTCAGCGCGGTGTAGTTTTTGTCCTCATTTAGCTCCCTCTCTCAGCTCATTACCCTGTCGGTTTTTCTTCTCCTCACCTGTTCCTGCCATTTGCCAGCATCATGAGGCGGCGCCCCGGCCGCTCTGTGTCGTGGAGGGGAGCTAATAATCCATAATTTACAATAACACTCGTTAATAATTAAGGGAATTGGAGCGTTCTGAGAACTCCAACGCAATTACCCCTGAAGCCAACGCTGCGGCTTTGAGGGATCTCACTGCGGTTTAGCTGCTTTATTACAAAGCAGCAAAATCAAGCGGCAGATGAGAGCGAAAGGGAAGCCAGTGTAAAGCGGACTGTGACTGACCTGCAGGGTGTATGGCAGATGGAACGCCGCGGCGAGATGAGCTGTGGGATTACCGCCCGTTAGAGCACTTTGTCTGTGTGGTTTATCTATGTGCAACCCTGCTATCTGTTTTCATGGCAGACAGAGGACGAGATAAAGACGAACCACGTGCTAGTTGTGGCTTCATGTGACAAGCAGATTGTTGGGATCTTGGATCCTGCTAAAGCATTTAACCCAGGGCGCTGGAGTGACATTCAAAATAAAATTTGACAGGCACAGTTGAAGGGGTCCTCGAGCGAAATTTGATAGGCAGGCAGAGGAGGGAGGTCCTTTAGCATGAGCTTGACAGGCAAACGGAGGGCACCTAAAGGGAGAAAAGCTTTCCTATCAGGGGCCTTGTGCTGGCTTCAATTCAAACAGCAAAACTGGAACTGGATCTCTACCCTGTATGGAGCAATCAGTGTAGCCATATTGGACTAATTAAGTCCCTTAACGAGCTTTGCTAACAAGGATCCAGTGACAGAGCTTTCTACCACACAAGAGCGACAGGAAACCGAGCTTTCTCAGTAAAAAGTCACCTCTACTTTCCTCTCCTCCATTTGTGAGAATGACACTCGAACCTTTGGAAGCAGCTCCAGGCTGTCGAGTGGCCTCTCTTCCTCTGACTCACTGGGGTCAGGGGTCAAGCAAGCCTCTCATGGTCTAACCCCTTATCCCCCCCGTAACCCCCAGCGACCTCCTCAGCCTTCCTGGTCGATTGACTGGAGAGTGAATTGAGGCTGATTTGGCAGTCCTCCAGGTCAAAAGGTTTGACTTGAATTTCGAGCCAAATTCGCTATGCTTAATTACCTTGTTTTTTTTCCTGTAATCACATTTGACACCAACCCTCCTAACACACACACACACACACACACACACACACAGTGTCCCAAGCACTGCAGCAAGCTGCATACCCTCACGCATATCCGTCAGCTTTTTTCTCACCCATAGGCCTCCGAGAATACAACTCAGGAGAGCCCATAACTAAGAGAAGGTTATTACCGTCCGCATAATTAGGACGGGATGCACCATTTATAGGTGGCCAATGACATTAAATACATATAAATCAGGAGGCCCAAGTTTCAAAAGCCTTGTAATCTATGTGTACGAGCTGCATCACATCACTCAGCTGTATCAGCACTGCAGAATAAATTGCTTACATAAGACCAAAGTGCCTCGCTCATACTTAGAAAGGAAAGGTTCAAAATGAACATTGTTTCCGTGCCTCTGTACCATCCGGATGGCTCAGGATGCAGCGTCATTTGAATGTGAACCCTGGAGATGAAAAGAAGGAAAAGGGCGGGGGAAGCAGGGGGGAATATTAGAGGGAGGGAAAAAAAAAACGGGAAAGGGAAGGAAACAAATGCGAGAGCTGTCGTGCATGAAATTAAAAGATACCTCCAAAATACTCCCGCCTGCGATGCTTTATGGCAGGCCCTCCTGGAAGTCTCTCTGTCTCTTTTTCTGTTTGTCTGCAGGGAAGGCAGATGTGAGACGGTGTAACCTTTAAGGAACGTCCAAATCGATAAAGCTCTCCAGTTCCCCAGCACTCAGCACTACTGTTGCCTCAAGCTAAAGGCTCGGGCTGGGGAACCAGGGATATGGGATATTTGCTCTGCCACTCTTTTTTCTTTGAACTTCCTGGTATTGTTGGGGAAAACCTTTGCCTTGCGTATAAAGAAAAAACAAGAAGGTCGGGATTGGGGGAAAGAAGAAGACTGCCTGTAGCCAGAGTAGATATACAATCCAGCTCCATGCTTTAACTTCACCACTGGGCCACATGGAAACACACCTGAGGATTTGGCTTTGCCTCCTAGAGTCTGACCAATACTAGATTGTTGAGGCCAATACTAGTATTGATTTTTTTTGTTTGTTAAAAACCCTGTGAACCCTTGGCTGTTTTGTTTTCCCTCGTTGTATTTACAGACTGTTAGTTAGTTGAGTTATTACATATCTTAGCAAGGGTTCTTATCTTCAGTCTCTCATAGACCTATACAGTAAATATGATCACTGATTATTGTGATGGAACCATTAGATTGGCTCTGGGCTACACCAATTTTTTTCAAGACATGTACTGAAAAGAACACCAATCGTTTCATTGAGTAGAAGGTGGCAAAGGGAAAGTGGTTTCGATTATGGTGGTTGGGGTTTAAAGTGGTTCACCATAGTTTGGAAGGCATGGCAGTAACCGCCTAGCAGCAACAGCCGCTTTTTGCTTGTTCAGGTAGGTGGTTGTCAGAAACAGATATAGTTGGGGCGATCAGTAGCGTAGTGGGTTGTGCAGGTGTGTAGAGGCTATAGTCCTCGCTGCAGTTAGCCCCGGGTCGAATCCCGCATCGGACGGCCCTTTACTGCGTGTCATTCCCTCTCTGCTTCCTGTCTCTCTCTAGCTTCATATCCATTAAAGACATAAAAAGCCCAAAAAATGCTTAATGCTTAATAAAACAGGCTTAAGAAACAGATACAGTTCTCTGCAGAGGACAAACCAGAGAACTGACAAAGAAGACAGTGTTTCAGAATTACCTCAAATATATCATTGGCATTTCTGCACTGCAATTTCCTTCTTATTCGCCAATATACACACTCATATTGGAGTGCCTGTGATTGTTTGAAATCAGCCAAAAATATTAGGACGTTTGATTTATTGTTTGGAACAAATCAAACCAACTCGGTCTACGCTGCGTAAGGGTGTGAACACAGTCTGCTTTCCAGCGTTTGGGCTTTATTTCCCCCCTGCAGAGGATTGAAACACACATAAAACAAGGATGTTGTCTCAGGCTCTCTGAGGAGGGAATTGGTATTCATCGACACAGTCCTTTGATTACTGTCAAGGGAGGATGCTACTCAGTAAGGGTGGATGGGAGGGACAGATGCACTAAAGGGACACGTAGTGAGAAGCTTAGGAAACATGAAAATAGCAAACACCTTTCAAAAGCTGCTTGTACACCAATGACACCAACTCATACAAGCTAAAATCCAAATATCCTTTGTCGATGAGCAAAGAGGAGAGAAAAAAATCAATGTTTCATAAGCAATTCATATCTGACTGATAGTGGGTTTGCCACATCACAGTGCTCAGGGCTTAACTAGTTCAAACAGCTTATACTGGTTTCCTCTATCTGAAAAGGCACATTCATGTTCAGCTTGTCAGCTCTGATATCGTGTAGCCTTCAGGTGAAATTCTGTCCGGAACAAAATAAATAAATGATTTGTCAAAGTCAAAACCTCGTTTTGACACTAAGGCCCAAGCTTCAGTGACATAACAACTATTACATTTGTCTTGCACTATCCACATCTTTTTAGGGATTGGATCAGATTGCATGGAGTTACACGGGTCTTACAGGCACTGACATCTGCACATTTGAGATCTTGTTATTCAGATGTGGTCTGTTCACTATGTGTAACAATCTAGTTAGTTCACCACAGCACAAATAACAATAACAATCTCTTGATTGATTATTTATTTTTGATTTCAACTGGATTTATTTCTTGATGCTGAGAAACTTCATTAAAAAAATAGTCAAAAAATTATAACTAAATAAAAAATAAAAGAAGACGCACTGATCCCATTGTTATATTAATTACTGCCCCCATGTTTAATGTTTTATCCATTTAATGTCATTTTAATCAAACAATCAAACACATAACAGATTACACATAATATAAGATAGTTGACAACTGGCATGTACCTCAGCACTGATGTTTATTTCATACATTTATGTCCACACTAAGTCTTTTATTTAATTAAATTTTTTACTGGTCCTATAAATTAGGTCTTTTTGATGATCATCATTTCGATGATCCACAATATTAAGTGTTTTGATACATCGGATGTGATATTCAAATAAAGCTGACTTGACTTGGACTTGTTCCTGAAAAATGTGTGTGCGCGTGTTTGTGTAAACGATGAGTAAAATGACCTTTAATGTGTCGGCTCGTTTCCTTTAAGAGCTGTAGGAACAGCAGGAGGATGAGGTCTATAGATCCACCCTGCATGTTGCCAACATGAAGAGGACAGAGTGTGTCACCTCCCCTAACATGTCACTAAAATAACACATTGAAAAATGAATCACATGGTATTCAACATGCTTATCATGTACCTGATTATACCCTGCACTGAGTGAGAAATCCTAAGAACACTAGCCTCTTTTTTACTGCAGCACCAAAAAAAGCCTCATCCCTAACACTTGAGAGGCTGTATATGCTTGCTAGTTGTCCAAATTAAATTCTAGTGCCCATATGGTCACTTGTGGGAAATCTTCCCCACAAAGCAAGAGACTAATTAAAACTTAAGAAGGAATCCAAAGGAGTCCACTAAACAGCAGAGAGCGAGCACCACACACTCGTCCACAATAGCTTAAGCTCTTCACTTCTCCACCCACAGCTTACTGTAAGAACAAGGACACAGCTTGCTGATGTTACCACAAGAGTATCATGTAAAACAAAGAAATACTGCATTTATTTATGTCAGGAAAAATGTCATTCACAACCTCCAAACTTTGATTGCCTGCAGAAAGTATGTTTTTTATTAATGTTTAATAACCTGAAATGTTTCTGATTTTTATATATTTTTTTTCTTTGTGTTTTGCAGCCAACATATTTTCTTCTTCTTGCTAGGAAGATGAGGTGAATTCTACTCACTATACAGCAGTGGTTCTTAACCTGGGTTCGATCGAACCCTAGGTGTTCGGTGAGTCGGTCTCAGGGGTTCGGTGGAGCCTCCGCCCTGGAATTCTTTATACCATTTGTTACAACATATCTTTGTGAGCAATTGTTTTCGAGGATGCTGGACATAAAAACTAAGAAAAGGAACAGACTTTGCTGTGAAAATGACATGAGACTGGCACTTGCCAAGGTGAAGCCACGCATATCTGAACTGGTCTCAAAGGCAACAGCAGAAGTCACACTGAGGTAAGTTGTTGTGCGTTCATGCACTGTGTTGGTTTTGTTATTTGAACAAGGTTAATGCACGGTTCATTTTGTGCACCAGTAAAAAAAATCATATTTTATTTTTTACTAAAGAAGGGTTCGGTGAATGAGCATATGAAACTGGTGGGGTTATACAGTCTAATGGTGTGCTTTAAATACATGATTGTTTGGAAGCATAGAGCCTTGCCAGAGTAATATCTGGTCACTGTGCAGTCTTAGTTTCACTTCAGAACATGAACTGTGGTTTGAAAAAACATAACCTTTGTGCCATCTCACTTTAACTTGAACGCTTTCATTTTTTCATTTTATCATTTAAAGTAAAAATCATTTGAACTGCAGAATGTAAAAAGCATAAAATTATAATGGGCTCTTAGAAAACCAGACAATGTCCCTCGCTGCTACTTAAACATTTTGCAGGAATGTTAATCAGGTCCAAGAATGTTCCTCCCTTGAAAACTGTTAACCATCCGTAGATTAACAAGACTGCACAGTCATGGTTATGTTTTCTGTTAGCATGGACAAATTGAAATTTTGACATGATGATAAGACCAAGACAGCTTAATCCTGTGGGAAATAAATGTTTTTTCATGCCAAGCCACGTAAAGCACACGAGCCTCAACTTGAAATAATTATACACTTTCATCTCATTGTTCAGCTGTACAGGTGCAACTTGACTGTCTTGGTTCACTCTCATCGCTCTCATAGTATTTCTCATCTTTCTTTGGCCACAGCAGGCAGCTGCTTTCAGTGAAAAAAAGTTTTAAGTAAACTCCAAACAGCAGACAGACAATTAGTGAACATAGTGGAACATGTCAAGAGATAACCTTTGTTATGATTTGGCACTATATAAATAAAATTGAACTGAATTGTAATTGAATTGCCCATATTTACATCCAGACCAAAGTAGTGGACTGAATGACCAACATTGCCATCCAGAAACCATGCAACTATGTGGCTTGAAAACTTATATGGTGAGTAAGAATCGACTGTGTTTGCAGTATGAGGTGTCCTGTCAACAATTTTAGAAATGAACTTTTAGAGTTATGATCTATAAAGAGAATACATTTGTACCACATATTTTATTTTCCAGTGCCATGTTTGGCTTGTTCAGTTACTTTGACATGATCAGGGTGGTGGTATTTCTTCCTTTCAAAGTTGCTCATGATTTGTATTCATTTGAAAAATTAGCATATTTTAGATACAAAAAACTCAGATTCTAGAGAATAAAAAACAACAACAGCAAACACCTGAAGGAAACACATCTGAGACACAGTCAAATCCAGCTAATACATCAGAGCAGTATACAATATTTAGTAAGAGCAGGATGTTTGAGTGCAGCTGTAGAAAATGGCTTCAATGGTGCTGGCTGATCTCTCTCAGAGCTAATGTGTCAGGGTGACAAGCTCCAGACTTCCATCTTTAGATGGAGTGGCTCCCAGTGGAAGTTCAGGGCAACAGGCATCTGTCCGATCGATGGCTGCAGAGAGATATGAAGCATGGGTTCACCTCTGATGATAAATCTATCACGGTGGGCGATATGAAGTATGCACACGCCACACCTGATGTATATGAGTGGGCAGGCTTGACGCCTAGGCCAAGAGATTGATTAATGGTGCTTTCGCCTCTGAGTGTGTGTGTGTGATGTGGACTGATACACGCACATAAACACAGCCTTGTCATTTTGACTGAGAGCTTCAGCTGGGCTGAAATCATGTCTCTCCTAAATTGAAAACATCCTTAACTCAGGGGACCCCTCTGTCCTCCTCCTCCTCTTCTTCTCTCCCTTTGTTGCAGGAGAGCAGCAGTATCTCCAGACGCCACGACGCCCACTGGGAGCTATTGGCTGGACAGGGATTTAATTTTCTTCTGTGGACATGCTATGAGCCTCCTGTTGACTCTGCCCACATGTACACTCTCACTTATAAAGGATTTATTTCTAAATCCCCCTCGCACTGCAGGGCCTCTAATGTGAGTGTACATTATCAAATGGACAAAAGGTCCAGACCTTATTTGCGAGGCATCATCATGTTGTCACCTATGTAAATCTCCTTGACATCTGATCACTGACAGAATCAGCTTTAGCCATTGGCCCCATTCACAAATAATTTAATTTTTTATTTAATTTGAAGGATAATCCCTTAAGATAAATCATCTTGTTTTCGAGGGAGTCCTTACCATGATAATACAGGGCATACAGGAGTAAGACAAGACATTACAACAGGACAACATTACCAAGACAATAACATTCCATCAGTTACAACTCTCGGCCCACAGCTTCTGCCCCCTTGAGATCACGAGTTTCAAAGTCGAGATCTCGAGTTTTACTTTACTTTACTTTACTAGTGTGTTTATCTGTTTGTATGTTAAGATACGTGTTGTGCAATAATTCACAAACTAATACATTTTCCAAACGTACAGGACATTTTCCACAAACGTTAACTCATTTTCCACAAACGTAATACATTGTTCCACAACAGTACTCATTTCTCACTAAACGTAATACATTTTCCACAAACGTAATACATTTTCCACAAACGTAATAGCCACTGCCTGCTACAAACGAATTACGCTATTTTCCACAAACGTAATCACTATTACGTTATAACTATTAAGTTTGTAGGGATTTATTACGTTTGTGGAGAAGTGAAAACTTTCAGTATTGTAATAACTTCCCACAAATGTAATAACGCAATAAATAACGTTGTTTGTTTGTTTGCCTATACATACACTACTAATACTGACTGTGGGTGCAAAATCCAGCTGCTGGCTGTGCACTCCGCTATCACAACGGACCACCCCCCCAAGCAAGCAGCATTGTCATTCCTTTTTAGTTCACGAAAATTATTTTGTGTTTAAACAGATTTATTTCTTTGCATAAGCAAAATGCTTCCTGCTAATGAGGAGCCTCTCTCTCTCTCTCACCGCTGTCCATGGTGCTGAACCAAAGACGCCTTGACCCACGCATCACTTACCTGCCAAATCTATAGATTTCCCTCCTCCACTCAAAAATGTGTTTTTCATATTGTTCCTACACTCTAATGTTTCAAGTGTTTCAAACTTTTGGGATGTCATATATTTGCACATTTCTTAATTCTGGAATTTTTTTGGGGGGAAAAGGAGTTTAACAAGATAATTTAACTTTTTGGGTGTGAAAACAATATCAGTCACATTAGCCTATTATTCAAAGAAAAGTATTTTATATAGGCCACACCTTGAAACATGTCTAGGAGTCCTAAATGATTGAATTGTGTTATTTATTTACATCACAAAATGTGATAATGTTCACAGTTATTATTTAGCTACATGTCACACACTAAAATCAGATGCTGTGGTTTCAGCAGTTATGTGGTTTATTTTGGTGAAACACATATCTGTAAACACACACACAGATAAACACACTAGTACAGCTGTAACAAGTATCCTGTTGAACTGTAGAGACTCTGACCGGACTTCCTCTGGACTACAGTGGTCCCCTTGACAACGGGATAAACCAGCTGCCTGCTGCTTGCGTGCGGGCAGGGGGTCCACTTGAACAGGGCGCACTTGAAAATATTTGAGCGACTGGCAGTCAAATGAAACTGAGAGCGGAGTTAGTTTTTTTTCGCATGTCACCTCCGGGGCTCCGTATGTACATTGGTTGTAAGTAAAAATAAAATAAAAATGAAATAAAATAAATGGATAAATACATTGTCAGAAACAAGAACAGGGTTTTTGTAAATGAATGAAAATGGATTTCTTGAAGAGATAATAAGAAGTGATGATTTTAGAAAATTAGGCAGGGTATTCCAATCTGAAGGAGCTTTAAATTTAAAGGAAAAACGACCAATTTCCGTCTGGATTCTTGGAACAAAGAAAAAACAACTGTCAGAATGGCGTAAATAGTGTTGTGAACTATATGGAATCAGATATTGTTTTAAATATGGGGGGTAATTATAATAAATACATTTGAAAATAAACTGCAACCAATGAAACTGTCTTCTGGACTCAGGTGTTTAAAGAAGGATACATAGTGCCGTGATGAGTTCTGTATGGACATCTTAATATAAATCTACAAAGATTGTTGTAGGTGACTTTAATAGAGGAAGTTTGTTTCTGAAGTGTTCTGATATACGATATCTGCATAGTCAAGTATGGGAAGAATAAGCTGTGAGACAATCTTTTCCCTAATCTGTAGAGTAAAGCAGTTTATTGAGCAATACAGAATACCCAGGCTGCAGTTTATTTTCTTAATTAGTCTGACTGTGTGCCATAAAGAGAAACACATTGGTATCTGTGGTGGAAGTAGGAGTAAAACCAAAGCAGTGAGCTTTCAGAGAGTCCTATGGCATGGAGCTTATCGAGGAGGAAATAGTGGTCGACCATACTGAAAGCCTTGGTAAGATCTATAAAAATTGCACCTGTGAGCATATTGTTGTTTGAAGATTATATTATGTCATTAGCAGACTTATGGAGAGCCATATTGAAAAACAATATGAGAATACTTATACATGCAGACTGAAAGTAGACTGAGAGCGTATACTGTAAGCTTTATGGTACAAGTAACCAAAAACATAATTTTTAATGAAAATTCTGTCCTAGCCCACTAAATGAGATGGTGTTTTAACATTCACTTAGCACCACAAACCATTTACAGCAAGCCTATTATTGCACTCTACACACCTTTCTCCTATGGCGGAAATGACTCTCATCAATTACAACAAATTCCCGCCGTCCACCAATGAGCTGTCCTTGTTGTCGTCTCATTCTCTCAACAGCCCTTCTGCAGACCTTCCTTAGTTTTTTGGCCATCTTGGAGAGGGTTGCAGCAATATTGTCCTCCATCATATCAACCTGTCTGAGACGTAGGGCCTGTGCAAATCTATAGAATACATAACACATCATAAGTTTTACTTACATTTTTTTCAAAAAGCTTTTCCTAAGTTATGTAGCAAGATAAGCACACCATTCATCACTAATTACACTTTAAAATGTATCACCTATAAATGAACTGCATCCACTGAAAGAGTGAAAGTCTGGACTTGCTGAAAAGAGATTTGTCCCTAATTGATTTCACTGTCTTGGTCCCTCGGTGCACTGCTCGCTAGCAAGTCCTTAATAAAGGCACACAGTAATGATTGATTAGTAAAAATATAATATAATATAAGGTTATTGATATGATTTAGAGAATATCATTACTGTGCATCAATCACTGTTCATTTTACATACACATATGGCAAGTGAATGTTCAAATTTTACAAGGCATTGAACAGATGACTGTGTTTTTTTTGGGCTGGTAAGTGAAATGTCACTTGCATATTTTACCAGTATTTGGCTGATGGCTGGTTTAATTTTGTGCCCTAAATGCATCTGTCAAATAGGTTGGTTTAGGATCCATCTTCCAAATACATTTGCATCCCTTATAATGGCTGCTAAATAATGCATGAATAAGCACAAAACTGCTTAGTCAATAGCGCTGTTTTATAAAAAAAAAAGTTAGGAAAAAGTTATTACCAGCTGTAATGGTCTCTGCCCTTCTTCTTTGTCAGCTTCATCCTCTGGTGACAGATGGGGCATTCGTTTTTTTTTTTAATTATCTTTAAATTTTTTCTCCGCAAACTACCTTCAAAAATCAGTTTTCTGACTTTGTTTTGGTAAACTCACTATTTTTTCTCTATGTTATGTAATTTTGAAAGAAAACCCCTTGAATAAGGAAGACTCGATTCAAAGTAGCAAAGTTTAAGTTGAATTCATTATTCTTGTACAAGAAGGAGCGTTTAACAGTGCAACACACAAAAGGGGTTGCAGAGGAAAGGCTCCCTGAGGAGCTCTAACAATTTGTTCTTATACATTTTCTAAAATGGGCTGTCTTGGACACCTCCCCACTGATAGGGTTCTTTTTTGGTTTTCTGCTCAGTAATGAACATTATGTTTCTTGTCCAAATGACCCAGGCTTGTCTCTCATGTCCTTGTCTCTCATGTCCAGGCACGGACTGATAATCTGGCATACCGTGCATTTGCCCGATGGGCCGACGTGCTATTTGGGCCGATATATATATATATATATATATATATATATATATATATATATATATATATATATATATATATATATATTTTTTTTTTTTTAAATATTGGTCAATGACACAGCCCAAACACACTGTTGAACAACCACCCCGTTCACTTTGGTCCCGCCTTAAGGCACAAAAAAAAAAAAAAAAAGGCTGTGCAAGACTTTGTTTCCTTACCACCGGCCCTTACACGCTGACTGACAGGGGACTGGCCCAATCATATCATGAAACACCTCCCCCCTTTGGCTTGGTGCGCCGGTGTGCAGGTGAAACGTTCTCAGTTAAAGATGGAGAGAAAACGCAAAGGTGGCGCAGAAAAACTCTGCAACAAAAAGAAGCTTGCTCTTCAGGCAGATGCTGCGAAGTGTGTTAAAATCACTGATATGTTTGCCACAGCAGGGCCTCCATCAGCTCCCATCGCTGATGACAGTGGTGCCGGAGGCAGTGGCACTCAACATGTTGTTGAACCTGCGGTAAGCTGGACTACTGTCAGAACATGTATGAAATGCAACAAGTAGGATAAAGCCACCCAACCCCTTGATGAATATGATAAAATGTCAGTCAAATAATTATGTCTATTGCCCTATGGCCAAGTTGGTTAGTTTAATGCAGGTGAAATGAGCATTAGCGTTATTTTGACTGTAAGACATTGAAGGCTACACTTGGCTGGATGAGAAAATAAGCCCAGCTTAGTAGCCTACTTTTATGTCTTTATTCTAAATGAAATAGTCTTTAATGTGAGAATACTTGTTCACCATTCATTAACAATAACAATAAGTCAGTAGGCAGCATTCTAATTTCTTATTAGACTATTATTGTTTGTGGGGTGAGTACTAGGCTGGCCTATTGGCTAAGTTGCTTTTTTGTCCTGCAGATATAGCAGTTCTTTATGTAGCCTAGGTGGTAGGGACACTGTAGGCTACATAACTGATAGAAAATCTTACTTTTAAAAATTATATTATTTTGTCTATGTTATGTGAATGCAGCTGCAGGTATCTGTACATTCCAGTAATTCTAGCCTTGGCATATTTAAAGCCACCACCACTCACCAAAAATGTGAGTGAAAAGTGAAGAGTTAGCTCTCTCAATTTCTTTGTTCAACTAGTAGTCCTCGGGTAAGCTCTTGTTTAGGCCTGGAAAAAATGGGCTGTTTTATGTAGCTAGGTGGCTAAAGACAATGTAAGTTAGCCTGCAATGAAAGAAAATAACGCTTTTTATAAAGACATCATTGTGTTCATTGCTAGTGTTATGTGAATGCAGCTGTGTTTGTTTACCAGAGAATCCAATAATTCTGGACCTGACTGCATCTTTATGTAAAAATTTTTTTTTTTTAAAACTCACCCCACAGATCTGATCCATCATTTCTCATCACTATTCTTTCTCTTTCTCTTTTCCTCCTCCCTGAAACACATAGGCACACCCAATAGGATGAATGCTGCCTTCAGATTTATTACTGTGATTGAGTGGTGCAGTGTATTAAATAGTAGTGTTATAGTAGTAGTATAGTGTTAATAAATGACAAGTTTGGAAGTATTTAAGTCATTGCATGGCTCAAGGTATGTTGTTTTAAAGACTTGCACAGTTGCACCGAAAAGACTGAAAATGTGTGTTATCAAATGTTGTGGGCCGGTCTGGTCCAAAATGCCAGGGCCGATTTTTTTGTCCCAGTCCGCCCCTGCTCATGTCCTTGTCTCTCCTGTCCTTGAATTACTGATTTATAATTATCTCTCCCTGCCATCCTCAGTAAAACACAGGCCAAATAAGGGAAGTGCACGAGACATGCAAAAACAGGAAATACAAATACATACAATTCTAATTCTTAGAACACCGCTTCCTTCTCTTTCCAGTGCTTTTGGCAGGCCACTTCTTTTTCTGCTTCTAGAGCTTTTATTTTGAAGGCACACAGTAAAACCGAGGTTCCGTTTAAGGTAGCGGGTGGCTGAGCTAGCTTACACCTGCTTACACACACACATGTTCCACGAGAACGTCATTCTGATCCCACCTGAAAAATGGAGGCAGTGGCTCCAACATCTCACCCAAGTCGGATTGAAACGCGAAGGGGACCTAGAAAAGTAGCTGAGAAGAGGAAGCATAGTGAGGGTGACTCCTCTGGTAAGTTTTACTGCTGCTAACTAGTTGCAAAGTAGAGTTGTCACAATACCAAAATGAGTAACCACGATACTATACCAGATAAAGTCTTTTTTTTTTTACTATTATTATTATTTTTATAAACTGCAATGTATTTATACAAGTTATAAATACTAAATATATATAATACTTAATTACTTATAATTCTGTTTGGTGCATGATAAACATAATACTGGTGAAGTAAGAATTAGACTGAAACAAGTTTAAAACAACGAGTTTGTTTTTTTTTTAGCAAAATTAGTGTTTTGCTACTGACGACAAGCGCCGCGCCAGACTCGCCACTCGGGCCCGGTGCTTCTGCCATGGTGAGTGTGTTGTCTTGTGTTTGTGACTGTAAGCCTGTGCGCACGTCTGGGCGAGACAGAACTTTAGCTTGTTGTTTGTTCTGAAGCAAATTTCTATGGAAGCAGTCTTCATGGAGTTCGTTCTTGCCGGCAGAAACACATAAACAGCCAATCAGCTAACAGTTGGGCGGACCCAGTGTGCAGAAACAGCCTATCATATCCCCTGACGTCACCAGTAACAGGCAAACGGCCAATCATTCAGCAGCTGTGTAGTTCGGTTGCAGTAGTTGCCATGTTGGTTTGTTTACGAGGGAGTAGCATGCAGTGAGAAGCCGAGAGAAGAGCAGAGGTGACCACTATGTTGGGGAAACTGGCACTGGTAGTATAGTAGTCCACGGTAGTACCGTCGTGTAGAATTTCTAGTATAGTAGGAACCGTTACGATTTGGCACCGCGGGGTACCGTGGGTACCGTGGGTACTGTGGGTACTGTGGGTATTGTGGGTACTGTGGGTACTGTGGGTATTGTGGGTATTGAGGGTACTGTGCAACTCTAGTGCAAAGTCAAACACGCATCTAGCTACGTAGCTAGCTAGCTAAAGTTAGACACATGACTGTTGCTGCCCATTGAATCGATGGAAGCACGTTAGCAGTCACAAGTCAGTCGCTCCTCTGTGTATCAGTGAGGAATGACGTGTCTGCCCAATTGAAATAATCAAACATCTGGTAACAGTAATTGCTAACTTATTTTGCTTCCAGCTATGCTGTATGCAATTTACAGTGTGAAAATATATATCTTTAGTTGTGCACTGTCTGGTATGTTCTTTACACATTTCTGCACATGATACTTGCTGTGGTTTACGCTTTAATATACAGCGGTGATTTGAGTCAAATAATGACATGTGCTACATTAACAAAACATTAAAATGCTTGAAAATTAAAATTTCAACCATAGAGTATTATTGCAGGATATTTCAAACTTTTTTTTCCTTTTTTAAATTAATGTCATTATTATGAAAACACAGCTTGCAAGGTAAACTGCATCATTATCTATACATATAGCTGGAAACAAAAATATAATATGTTTTATAGCCATTACTGCTCTGTATAAATAAAGGTATTTTTGTATGGAAACCAGCCTTTTTATTGTAACCACCAAATATCCGGTATAATGACCACATGTCTGATATTTGTAACAAATATTAGGCTACCACAGGTAAATTAGGATTCAGTGAGTTATGATTATTTTAATAGCACAGGTATTTCATTCCTCTTTAACTTTATGTACTTTGGTTTGTGTTGTGATTTTTACCCGTGTCTTTAATTATTGCATCTGTATACACCCCTCCTGGAGCCCTGGAAGGCATAATCCATTGAATTGTTTTATGTGCCAATGTCAGTTGCTGCCCAAATGGCCCCCACTGCCAAGCTCCAGAAGCATACACATGAGCTGGAGCTGATGAAGATGAAAATAGCATGTCAAGAAGACCTGATCAAGAGCTAACCAAGGAGAGAGAATTTTTTTAAAAGACCAACTGTCTCAGAATAAGTCAATAATTACTTTTTCATCAATATGTTGAGTATTATGCTAATATATTTAGTAATAATGGTGTTTTATTTAGGTTTTTTATTTTTATGAATTGATTTTTATTTTATATATATTTTTTAGATTTTACTTTGTCCTTTTTAACCTGTTACAATGACCTGACTAGGGGGACAATAGAAGTATCTCATCTCATAAATGTGTCACTTTGTGTCCTAAACATCAGGGACACCATCCTACTGTGATAGTACAGTAGTATACAACACAATTTCTAAACTGTCTAAAGCTTTATTTTTAACCTGTCTCCTAACAATCTATTGTGATCAATATTTCACTGTGTTGTCTTCATACAGGATCAAGAAACACCAACATGAGAGATGATGAGCCATCCCCTGAAGCATCTGTTGCATCAGCTTCTGATTTATCTGGATCTTCTGAGTCCTCATCCTCTATACCAACTCCTTCTCAGACTCCTCTCCAAGCTCCTCAAGCTCAGAGGGTGGAAAGAAGAAGAAGAAGATGAAGAGGAGGAAGAAGTCAAAGAAGAACATAAAGAAGAAGAAGGGAAAGAAAGGAAGAAGGGAGAGAGGGAAGAAGGGAGAGAGGAAGCAAAAAGATCAGACGGAGCAGAGCAGTGTTTCAAGGGGTAATTTATGTAAATGAAAACTAAGATTTAGAAGACAGTTACTGGCTATTATTTTTTGGTGTGTGCTTTAATGTCATCAGTTTCAATGAAGATGAGTGAACTTGGAGGTAAAAGGTGAAAGAAACACTTTCCAACTATATGCAAGAGAGCTGGGACACTGTTGTGACTGTTAGGCTATGCCTACTGAATGATGTTAGTGTTGCATACTTAGTAAACTTCATGAATGGAAGATCCTTTATGTCATTGAGACGAATATCTACTCTTTTTTTTTTCACCATCAGCACGTGGTCCAGATGAGGTAATTGCACGTTACTGGAAAGTGTTTAAGGGCTAGAAGAGTTTTCCATTGCTGCCCTCTGCAAAGTTTGCTGAGTTTAAAGATCAGCATACAACAAAGCACAAGCTCGGTGATTTTGCTGGGAAATGTCGAGATGCCATCCGTGACTGTCCAGATATTATTGACAAAGTTCGGGCACTTAAGAAATCAGGGATACTGTTGCTTGTTGAAAAGGGGGACTTTTGAATGGATGTGGTGCTGATGGACCATATTTAAAAAAAAGTTAAAATGTTAAATGTTATGGGGAATTAAAACAAAAAAATTATGTTGCACTTGCACTTTATGTTAATTTGTTTTAATAGTATGCCTCAATGTTTTTTTGTTTGTCCACAGCAATAAATACAATTTTGGCCTTCACAGTTGTTTATCATCACAGTTGAAGTAGAAACTTTTTTCTTCTTCCCATTATATCAGTCTTGACCACATTCTAGATGTGACCTGCATTTTATTTCACTTCCATCTTTTTAATATAGTTTTCTATTTGTATAAAACATTCTTATTTCTATGGCCACTTTTTATTTTTAATATGGTTTTCTATATGTATATAATATTTCTATTTCTACAGTTACTTTCTACTTTTATATAGTTTATGTATAGATGTTTAGCATGGGATGACTTCCTAACACAGTTATATATCTATCTTCTATGCAAATGATTTATTCCCTCTGCAAATATTTAATTTAGCTACAAATGTCAATTTTAACATATGCTTACTGTGTTAATTCTAATGTATGTTCAGTGTATGTTTGCATGCATACTGGATGCTTAAATTTCCATCTATCTATCGATAACCCCTAAGTTTCTCACCACCCTGGTGGGGGCAATACATAGGTTGATGTCGTGGTGTATAGTAGGTTTGGCTGGGAGGACCAGCAGTTTGGTTTTTGAGAGGTTCAGCTGGAGGTGGTGTGCCTTCATCCATGCGGAGATATCTAAGAGCAGAGATGTATAAAGTACTGGAGTAAAGGAGTGGAGTAGAAGTACATATGCTATATCAACAAACTGACTTGAGTAGAAGTTGAAGTGTTTGTTAAACACCATACCTAAGTGAAAGTACAAAAGTATTCAAAATGTTTTGTACTTAGGTATTGCAAGTAGAAGTATGTAAAAAATTGCTACTCAAGTACTGAAAGTGAGGGGGCGGGGGAGCAGGTGAGAGAGCGCGCACCTGGGTGTCAGGTGTATGACGTACACCTGTATGACGAGCGAGGTTGATGTGTGAGACCGGGACTGTTCTGTGGTTTTTTGGCGTGGTTACGGTCGACAGTCACCGAGTCCTGGAACCAAACCGTTCAGCAAAAAAAGCAGGTTTGTTCAATATCGCCTCGTCATTCATCACACGTCCGGCTGGACGCTACAGTAGTAACGAGTAACGATTCAGCACATGAAAGATGTATCGGAGTAAAAGTATTAAATTCATCAAAAATATGTAGTGCAGTAAAAGTGGAAGTTGGGGAAAAAATAATACTCCAAAAAAGTACAGATACTGCATTTTAGTACTTAAGTACAGTACTTAAGTGGTTTCACTTCGTTACTATACATCTCTGTCTGAGAGGCAATCTGAGACCTGTGCAAAGATCGAGGGGCCTCAGCACTGAGCCCTGGGGCACCCCATGGTGAGATGATGCGAAGTTGACAACTGTCCAAGCCAGCATACACTGAACGACTGCCATGTCAGGTAGGATTCAAACCAAGAAAAAGCCAAACCAGAGATGCCCATGTTTGAGAAAATAGAGAGGAGCATGCAATGGTTAAGTGTGTCAAAGGCAGCTGATCAGTCAAGCAGAATAAGTAGGTAAGTAAGAGGACTGTGCTGCTGCTCTTGCTTCTTTCAAGGCTTCAACAGGGCAGTTTTCTTTCACTCTTGAAACTAGATTGATTTGGATTTGATTTGTATCACCCGTAGATGACAGATACTGACTTGCAGCTCTTATCGTTCACTTGCCCTCATTTGTTCACAAATGCAGAGAGTTGAATTCTGAATGAATTTAAAATTCTGAAGGATTCAGATTCAGACCACCCCAGAAAAATTCAGACCGCCACAGCAGTGTAATGCTTACACTTGCTGAATGTGTTTACCTCATCAGGCAGTTGATTTATTTTATTTAATACAAGAGGCCTACAATTTAACCAAAGTAATAAAATGAAATATAACAATCCTAACATTACATTTAATTTGAAATGTAATATTAAATAAAAAAATGTAGTAAAATTGTATATAAGTCATGTAGTTGTGTTCCAGACAAAACAGCAGGGACCACCCAAAAAAAATGTGGTTACCACACACACTGTGACCACAGCCCCAGAAGGTCTGAGCTTAGCCCAGAAAATAGTGGTAGAGCAGGTCAAAAGATTGGTTGTTTGATCCCCGGCTCCTGAAGACTGCATGTCAAATTGTCATTGGGCAAGATACTGAACCACAAATTGCACACAAAGGCTGTACCATCGGTGTATGAATGTGTGTGTCAATGAGCGAGTGTGATATGAATGGTCACAAGACTAGAAAGGCACTATATAAGTGCAGTCCATTTACCATTTAGGCCCATAGTGGTGTTGATGTGATAATTCACCTGCTACACCTCATCTCCGCTGATGTAGATGGAGGTGTATCTTTGCCTCCTTTTTTTCTAAAATCAATAACCAGCTTTTTGTTGACGTTGAGCAGTAGGTTCTTCTTTAACTGCATGATTGTTGATTTTTTTCCAATCGATATGAATTCTCATTCCCGTTTGAAATCCAAACTTTACACCAGAATTCTCTCCATGTTGG
Organism: Larimichthys polyactis; assembly: GCA_018985215.1. Taxonomy (NCBI): domain Eukaryota; kingdom Metazoa; phylum Chordata; class Actinopteri; family Sciaenidae; genus Larimichthys; species Larimichthys polyactis. The sequence goes on from JAFMOB010000101.1 coordinate 850,401, forward strand.
CAATTACAGTCTTGGTGTGTGAACATAAGGGGGTGAGGACACAGTGCTGAGGGGCTCTGGTGTTGAATTCTAGTCTGGAGGAGGTGTGACCACCAAGTGCCTGACGTCTGTTTGTGAAGAAGTCTAATTGAAACTGAAAGTGAACAGTGGCTCAGTGAACAGTGGAACAGAAAATGCAAAAGGGTTGGCAAGCATGTGGTGCATATTCAAGCTGTTGGGCGGTATCTGTGACTGAGATCTTTAATGAATCAATGTTAATACATTTAAAATAAGAAAAACCAAGATTTCATCAGTGGCATAAATTAGGACTTAAACAATATGGAGAGCTTGCATTAACAAAGAGAACTTCCTCCACCAGCAAGCAGACCACAGTGAATGCCAGGACTGTCTAAGAGGTCCATTGACAACGCTGTCATAGTGGTAAAGGGGTCCAGCCATTCTTTGTTGAACAAGAACCATTTAGAGATTTTGTTAAGGAACTGCTGCCTAATGCAAAAATGATGTCATGGCTGACCCTTCACTCCATGATTGATGATGCCCCCAAGGAAATAAAGAAGGTGGTGACTGAGGCCATGAGGGGAGTTGTTCATATCACTACCACAAATTCCTGCATTCAGACAGCAGAGCTTTATTGGTGTCACTGCCCATTGGATTGACCCTGACACTATCAGCAGCCCTAGCCTGTAAAGAGACGTTTGCACACATTTGATGCACTGACAATTGGTCTGAATGACTCAGTTTGGCTCCGCGTGGAATGCGGCTGTTCTATTTTTGATGGACGCCACAAGCAGCCTGCGTCAATTTACACAGAGCACCTCACAGAAACGGCATAGAGAATCCGGTGTATTTACAAAATAAAATACCCAGTGCAAACTGCTGGTCATAAAAACAGACAAAAGTGAAAAAAATGACTACATAGCATGTTTACATATTTAGACATATTTAGAAGCATATAAATCTGAGCAAGTAAACAAAGTCTGGTGGGCTAAACGCTCCACTTCTGAGACAGCTAGTAAGCCTCCACTCAGTCTACACCTTGAAAATAACTACAACAGAATGTTGCTGACAAATTTAGCATTCCAGGCTTGAGTAACACTCTGAAACTGGATATTGGACTTCCTCACAAACAGACGTCAGACAGTTGGCAGTCACACCTCCTCCAGACTGGAGCTCAACAAGGGAGCTCCCCAGGACTGTGTCCTTGGCCCCCTTATCGTTACACTTATACATCATAACTCTACATTTACTAAAATGGAGAGAACTCTGGATTTCAAACAGGAATGAGAAATCATATTGGGAAGAAATCAACAATCTTGCAGAGTGGTACGCAGAGAACAACCTGAGAGAACAACCTCAGTGTCAATAAAAACGAGGAGTTTATTATTGTTCATTTAGAAAAAGAAGGGAGGCGAACATCATCATCATTTTTACAATGCAGCTATTGCTATAGCTAAAGTTATTTTCTGGCTGCAAGCTGAGCCATAGAGCAGGGATATTGCTTGATTTTGGTCTGAGATGCTGGTGCTCTAGTTTGAGATCTAGCAGTGGATTAACCTTTAACTTCTACCAAAGTCATTTTTGGTAAGGTACAGTACCTGTACTTTCACTCATGGCTATCAGGTGCTTTATCCACCACTGCAGCTGTGGTGCTAGTTTTGAAGTTTTCTTTACTTCCTCTCAGTATTTAGGGTGTGTATCATCAGCTGGCTGATGCTGCTCTTACAGCCAAATGATTGCTGGCCTACTGTAACTAACTCACACAGAACAAACAGTCCAGCTCCCACTGTCTTCACTTGTCCAATGAACTAATGCACGTGCATGTGAGGACCTGTTGGTGTAAGTGTCTTCAATGAAAGCTCACTAAATGAACTATACATGCTGAAAAAAAAAAAAAAAAAAAAGAAAACTTCAATATCCTAATCATCTTTCAACTTCCCTGCAAACTTGATGATTATGCTTAGCTCTCCTGCTCTGCATGAGGCACAAGATATTGGCGTTCCTGCCTTGATTTACAGTCTTTTCAAAAGCCCGGCGTATCTCTATGACAAATCCATTGAGAGTATGAATGAGAGGGTGCTGTGCTTTTACTCCAGGCTACAATGAAAACAGAACTCACAATACATCAATAACCACACTGACGAAGCCGAATATTTCAAGGAAATTACTGTGAGGTCTTAATATTCCAGGAATATGTCAGAATGAGAGGAGTTGGAGAAAGTGAGTTATTGATTGATTGATTTATTTTACTCCGCATTCTTTATCCATTTTCTCCGCTGAACCGTTCCTTCATCTTTACCTCATGGGTCAAAGTGCTTCTAGATCTAGAGTCATGATTATCTGCTTTGAAGGGGGTATTCACAATGTGAGAATAAAAGCTGTTTATCTTCAAAGAGAAACAGGTGAAGAAGTTGTTTCTCTGAATCATGTCAGTATCAGTAGGTCTCATATATATCAGTCACAGCTTTGAAGATGTCAAGCTAAAAAATAAATCCCTTGTTCCTCAGTCTGGTAGGCGCTGTGTTGCATTGAGACGGAAGCAGAAGGTCACTCTTTTCTGTCTGATATTCCTCTAATATAGAAACCCCTGCCAGGTGGTCAGGCCCAGGCCTCTACGGATTGTGGAAAAGAGGAGGACAATAATGGGGCAACAGATAGTGCGGCTCCCCAGTTAAAAAAAAAAAAAAGAAAGAAATTTGCTGACATTTAGAGATGGTCTCTGTTGCCTCCACTGAGAGTAAAAATGTGTTAATGTGTGTAAAACATGGATTCCCCTGGTTGTTCTGTGCGTCTGGTAGTTCTTTGGAATGTGTCCAATGTTTTACACAAATGATGCTTACATAATTTTGTGCCTGTATTAAAATAAAGATTAAACAATAACATGGACAAGCAGTGTGATATGAGCAAGTTCTACAAGGAGTATTTACCAATGACAGTATAAAGAATGGACAGAGCCTGAGTGACATCTCCTGTTGGTTACTGAGTGCTGTTTAGAGGTTGAAAATATGACGCTGATTGCCTCCATGTTGGGCATACTGCCTCTTCCACCTCACAGGTTTAGTCTGAATATTGACAGACATGGATCATCTGCGGTCTTGGGGCAGGCCGAATCGCTCCAAAAAGCCATATGTAATGGCACCTACTTGACAATCAAAACAACCACACAGTTAATTCTTCATAACTTCAAGCCTAAATATAATCTGAACAGGTGAGTTCTATAAAAGTTCACCCTCAGTACAGTACAGTACAGTACAAATTAGCTATGCTAAAACAGTTTTTTGTACCAGGCCGTAAACATGTTTATTTCTGCTGTGAAGTTGGACTTACCATGGGGATTTATGGAGACTGACTCACTTCTGTAACCAGCCTCAAGTGGACTTTGAGGAATTACAGTTTTTGGCACTTCCACATTGGTTTCATTTTCCAGCCACGACCCTTGGTATTTACGCAACTATCATATTGGAGTTAAATTACACCTGGCATCTTAACAATGTATGAAAAATAGCAAAAGTATATACTTTGTTTCAGCTAGGATGTCTATCAACTCCTGAATCCACTGTGTGTTTCCTTTATTATACTTAGTAATTAGACAAAGATTTGTCTGTATCTGTACCTGTTTTAGACACTATTTAAAAAATGCAGATTGCACTTAGGTGACATCTTCCTCACCTTTCTGTTTGATTTGTTGCATCTATGGAGAAATGACAACTTAATTTTTATTGATGCTTAAATATAGGCTGCTCTTCTTTAAAGCTTGATATATTCTCTCTTAATCTTAAAGTAAGAATAATAAGTAAATTGTGTATTTTACTGTTTTATCAGTGAAGTACTCAAAGATGTTACTTTTTCAGAATTTTTTTATCGTCCTTGCAGTCTAAATTGGGATTACACAACTGGATGAAAATATCTACCGCTATTTATAATATATATATTTTTTTCATTTTAATTCATAACTTAGGGGTGTGCCTCCGAGTGACAGCCGCTGCTCAGTGACAGACTTACAGCTCTAAGCCGAAGAAAGCGTGAGAGGAAAATAAGATGTTGAATCTATATTTTCACATCTAAATTGGATTCAGGAGACTCGAGGACACACCTGCACAAATGTCACCTGTTGTTGAGATGGTTATAGCCAGTTAGAATATTTTACCTTATTTCTTGATTCCATAGTCTAAACAACAACCTATTAACACAATCCCATATGAAACTGAAGAAAGAACTCTGCTGCTGTCTCTGATGAATAAAATGTTAAAAATCCACCTGATATATCGGTCTCAATTTAAGGTGGACACGTGAACATCCAAACAAGAGTGCACGTGTTTGTCTCTCTGTGAGGGTGTGCAAGCAGGAACAATGTAATGTAGTCAATGTAAATAGGAGCAATGGTAATGATACATTCTTGTCATAATCTGAGCTTACCTCTGGGTCGTCTTTCTTCTTCCTCCAGATAGGAAAACTCTGTGGAGTTCCTTATCACACAGCCAGAGATAACAGGGCTCCAGTACAAAGCAATGATCCCGTCTGTTTGCTCACAAGTGAAGCAGCTTCAATTCCCGCTGAGGAATCCCACCTTGTTCTGGGACAGAAGACAGACAATAGAGACAATATAAAGAGTATAGAGAGCTCATTTACATGAAGAACTTGACAGACAGAGAAACCGAGGAGATAACGACAAACACACCCAAGTTTGAGTCAAAGAAGGAGCAGGGATTCACTGCATCTACTGTACCTGCACCTCCTTCTTATCCCTGTACTCCTCCAACTCCACCACAGGCTCCCCTGAGTTCATGGTTAATACTATTTGTCTAATAATAAAGTATAATAGTATAAAGTAAAACAGTTTGTAAGCAGCAGGTTTAGTTTAGGAAGCTGTCACATTAACCTTGTCACCACATCTGTGTGTTTGCTTGTTCTGGCTTTGATTCCGGCACATGAATGCTGGTATACATCACACAATCCTGAGGTTATTTTTACAAAAAGGACAAAGGACATTTCAGGACAAAATCTGGTTTTTGAGTCCTCAATAGCCCAATGACTGACATGTCAGTTCTGCAACCATCATTTATTCTTCTACAAAGGTATATAACAGAACTATCTGCCTACCCTTGTCTGTCTTAGAGACTGCGTAACATCTCACAGGCTCCCTTTCTTAGCACAGATACGCAGTCACGTGTTAGCTGGGAGCTGATGTAAAGACCTACCAGAAAGTCAGAGTTGCCAGTGAACTGTCTAAAACTTTGGTGTCACTGCCGGCTACACTCAATTGCTTCCATGAGCTGTGTGTCACTGCCATTGCATTCTTTATTTCCCCATGGAAACAGGCTTACCATGTGTGAACATAGCATCTCTAGCCTAAATGATAAATGGACTGTACTTATGTAGTGCCTTTCTAGTCTTCCGACAACTCAAAGTGCTTTTACACTACAACATCAAAATTGACTCCCTATGTCTTGCCCCCACCAGGGTGGAAAGAAACTTAGGGGTTATAATTGATGACCAACAAACCTTCTCCAGTCATCCAGTTGCCTCAGTTGCCCGGTCATGCCGCTATGCACTTTACAACATCAGAAAAATCATACCTTACCTAACCTAACATGCTACTCAACTCCTGACACAAGCTGTGGTCATCTCTCTGTTCTGTCCATGTTGGTGGAATGTTCTACCAGTTCCTACCAGATCAGGGGTGTCCCTCTCTACCTTTAAAAACCTCCTGAAGACCTCCAGCTCTTCAGAGAGGACCTCCTCTCCAACAATACCAACAACTGGACATGATAAATCTACCCCTTTAAGAACTGTCAGAGCACTTACTGCTGCACTAACACTTTCTTATCACGTTGTACCTTTTGTTACCTTCTCTTGATAAAAGCGTCTTCTAAATGACTAAATGTAAATGTAATAGTCACCCATTCGCACAGATTCATACTCTGATGGCGCAGCCTTTGGGAGCAATTTGGGGTTCAGTATCTTGCCCAAGGACACTTCAAAATGCAGACTGGAGGAGACAGGATTCAAACCTTTGATTTTCTGATTAGTGGATGACCTGCTAAAAAGCATACAGCCTTTATCTTAAATGAGACACATAAATGTAAGACCTCCAACGCCCCACCCTTACTTCCAACATCTCCGTCATTGATCTGGAAGCGGGAAAGAAGAGGAAGAGAGAGTATATAAATAAGTGAGCATGAAGATAGTCTTTCTGACTGTACTTCCACTAAGCTTCTTATAAATCTATGTATAGATATGTATATATTTAGATAGACATCTACCCTTTATAGATATAGATAAATATAGAACTTGTAACCTCAGTCTTATACTCGTCACTCCGACTATACTCAGACATCCTGTTCATTTATGTTTTCTGTGTTAATGTGCTTCTATTTATATGTTATAAAAAGTATTTGGTACTTTTTTGGATCACCTCACAGGAATAAAAACACTACAGACTATTGATTGGTCACTAGAGTCATCACCTGTGTGACGAAGGAGCAACCAGAGTGGTCTCATCATCTGCTGATGTTACCTGTAGTTTCACTACATGTCACTATGACAATCAGCTAAGAATCCTGCCTACATTGAGGGGATACTGTCTGCAGTTAGAAACAAAACTAAGAAAGTACCAAAAGTGAGATGAGTCAGTGGGACATATCAGACGTATCATGCAGTGAATATAAGGCTGATGATGCCACCATATGCTTTGTGCATGTTTACCTCCTGTGAGGTTGATCTCTTATAAGCCTGAGAGTTAATGAATATCTGTGTGAGTGTGTGTGCCAGGGAGCAGCACTGAGAGAGGTGTGAAACACGAGCATGTATGCTGCCATATGGCATAAATTCAGGTATGTCATGCACATCTCTGTGTATCTCTGTGTATTAGCGTACATACACCTGTGTTTCATTATATGAGTGTGTGTGTGTCACAGTGGTCGGGCCATCTGTGTCTCTAGTACTTCAAAGGTGTCTTCGCCTCAGAAGTACCTCGCAGACAAATGAATTATTGAGTCGATTTGAAGACGTTTGCCGTCGAGCATTTTGTTCTGTTGTGGAACAGCCTGCCTTTTAGGAAGTGGAGGATGAGTTGTAGATCAAGGTTGTCGCCTCCTCTGTTTCCTCTACGCCAATACACACAGACACACAGTATGTCTGTTGCCTCATGTCTTAAACTCTGCTTTAGTTGTTTTATTTGAAAACTCACTTCTGCCTGTTTTAAGTCAGCTCTGCCTCTCTCCTGTTCCTCTCATCTTTGCTGTAGAATTTTTTTTTCCCCCCCTTGTCGAAGGGCACTGAGCATCTATACAAAAGATTCAATGTGAAACTGTTTGAAAAGACAGAAAGAAAAGAAGAAAATGAACACATATCCTCTCTCACTCGTGAGGGGAAAAAAAAGGATTTGGGGATTTATTAAATGTGAGGGTGGAGTGGAGATTGAGGACATAGTGGTTTTAAAAGATGGTCTGATTGCATGATTTCTCTTTGTGAACTTTAGCTCCTCGTGTGGATTCTATCGTGTGTTGCTGTGTTCTAAACATAGACGGATTACCGCATGGGCAAAGTGGGCGTGTGCCCAGGGCCCCAGAGCCAATAGGGCCCTAGGCCTTCAGAGTGTTTTTTTTTTTTTTTTTGTAGAATTAAAAAAATAATATGGTTTTGAGAATGTAGTATAATAATAAAATAATAATGAAATCATTTGAATGTTTTAGAAATTATATTAACGAGTAATGTGTGATGATGCAATGACGTATGTACACCAGCTGGGGTCAAACGCTTGTTTTTTATAATGGAGAAGCAGCACTCAGTGGTTCAGCGAAAAGAAAACAAAAGAAAGAAAAAGAAAGATGCTGCTTTGGTGCAGCAAATACCATCCATCTCAACATTTTTCACCAGAAAACCGAGGCAAGATGACCAGCAAGATGATAACGCTGCTAGCTCAAGTTCACCGGAGACGTTTGGTCGTGGTGAAGCGGCACCGCCTCCTATGGACACCGTCCAGAGCAGTACTACGGCGGACAGCAGCCGGACAGCGGAGCCAGGTCAGCAGCAGCCTGAGCTACGTACGATCACGCCAGTGGAGGATGAGGCGGCTGGGAGTGACAGTCAACATTTCCTAATGTGTACATTGCCGTGATACTGTATCTGACGCTTCCTGTCACAAACTGCAACGGAGAACGGTCGTTTTCGCAAATGGCCAGGATAAAAAATGAACTTCGGACAAAAATGACCCAGAGACGCCTGAACAGTCTTTCACTCATGGCCATAGAATCCGAACTGGTCCAGGAGTTGGAGTTTGATGACATTATCCAGGTCTTTTCATCGAAGAAGGCCAGGAAAAAGATGATGCAGGTGAGCTACAGGTGAGTCTGATTCATGTCTGAATGTGTTTAAGGCTGGTATGTGATTGGAGGATGAGCGAAGGGGCGGAAAAGTGTGTGAAAACAGTTTGCACTGAGGTTGTTGTTGTTGTTGTTGAAGCTGGTGTTGTTGTTGTTGTGTTGTCGTGGTTACGGCCGACAGTAACCATTAATGTTCCGTCAATAAACACGTTCTGCTAACTAACTCATCGTCATGGTAACCTCATCTCTTCAACACGTCCTGGCGGATGCTACAATATGTATGTGCAGCGAAGAAGAGTCTGAGTGTGTGCTGTGAATAAACGAGTGTGTATGGAGAATGAAAACATGACGTCCATCATTGTGTGTCTGTGAAGTAAAGCCATGCAGAAGTGCCAAAAACCGTAGTTCTTCAAACATCCAGTTGAGGCTGACTACAAAAAAAGCTCTTAGTCTCTATAGCTAATTTCCCCATTTATTACTATTTTTTTGTGATCAAATTTTTATTTAATTTTAAAGAACAACAACCACAACAACAGCAAGCCATACGGACAAACAAGCAGCTAAATTAAAACAAACCAGAATATGAGGGGAAAAAACCCCAAAACAAACCCAAATAACCCACCCACCTCCTGGATCCAGAACTGCACATCACACAAGTTAGACCTGCAACCGACAGAGAATAGTTAAAAGTGAATCCCAAGCCTGTATTGCTGACTCTTTTGCTCCGTAGACCCTAGCAGTCGACTGCTCCAAGTAAGCAATATCCAGATAGGTCAGAACCCATGCCCGAAAAGAGAGCGAGTGCGGAGGTTTCCACCAAGTAGCAACCCGTAAGACCATTTCCCCATTTATGAAAACTCTTGACTTCCCATAGAGGTCTAGACCGTCCTCTTTATAATATTTACTGACACTCAACAATTCCCATAATTCCCTTATATGTGAGGAGTACCTCCTTTCAAACGTTCCTCCGTTCAAAAAGTTGTTGATGACTCATCTTCTGAGGGCTGCAACAGTCATCTATGGCCGGGCCTCACTGATTACTGTACAGAAGCACAAAATAATGTGATAATGTAATTAAACATATCTTAACAATATGAATATATATATACACAATATGTTCTAAAATGAAAAGAGCTGAGCAGTTTGTACAGAAATATACAACGTATACACGAGGTAATGTGCAATTGCAGAATGTTTAAAATGTGCAAGATATTAATCGAAACAAGGTAGTCCAATAAAACTCCAATAAAACGGTGTGCATTAATGTAATGCATCGTCTATGTATCTGTGTAAGTGGATGGTGAGGGTCAGTGCCAGGGGGGGAACCGGGCCTTGTTGATAAGGCCAGCAACAGACGGAAAGAAGCTGTTCTTATGGCGTGAGGTTCTGGTCCTAATGGACTGCAGCCTCCTGCCAGAGGGGAGTGTCTCAAAGAGTTTGTCTCCGGGGTGGGTGGAATGAGCCATAATCTTTTCTGCATGCTTCAGAGTCCTAGAGGCAAAGGTGCACAGGTCCTTAAGCGACGGCAGATTGCAGCCAATCACCATCCCTACTGACCAAATGGTGCCCTTTGTCTTTCAAAGCAACAGTGAACCTCATTCAGGCCATTGGCTCGCCGCTGGTCATTGATGGAGTGGGGAGCTTTTCTGATGCAGAGTCGCTAGCTGAGAACTGGTGTTTGAGCTTCTAGTACGAATGTTTAGCCTCCTGAGCACTTCTTGTGAAGCAGGGTTTGTCATTGTTGTAACTCACCATGGTGCGTGATGGAACACAGCAGTCCTCACAGAAGCTGATGTATGACATCACAGCCTCTGTATACTCATCCAGACTGTTGGTAGCAGTCCTGAACACATCCCAGTCAGTAGACTCAGCTGTGATTCATAGTTTTCCTGATGGACAGATAGCTTTAGCCTAACTACTAGGGATGTAACGATACATCGTGACACGATTAAAATCGGTACAAATGCGTGACGACTCGCATCGGTTGACAGAAAAAATGAATGGCGATTCTTGGCGAATGCGAGAGAAGTAGGATATGTTCTTTTTCGTCTTTTTTTAATTAGAAATAGGTTACGTTGTGGCTGCAGCTTCCACTGCCGCGTCTGCCTTTCTGTGTCTCACACACACACACACACACACACACACACACACCTACACACATGCGCAGTAGTGGTAATCGGCGTCAGGCCTGACTGTACCGTAAATGATACCATAACACAGATCCTCCAGGAATTCACGATGTTGCGATTTGCAACTTCAGTGAATCCCCGTGAATTCGGGGGTGTTGCAATTTTAACCAATCACCGCAACTTCCGCGCAGTCTGCCCGGGGGATTAAACTCGGGCCAGGGACGGCCGCACGGTGCGGGAGGATCCCCTCGTGGGACCTCTCCCCGGCGCTGGCTGGCCCCCGCCGGGCAAGTACCCCTGGCTGCAGCCCGCAGATTGAGGCGTGCCTCAACGTTGAGCCACGCTCACATTGAGCCACGCCCCCAACGCTTGACTCCTTTCCGGGGGCCATCTGGTGGCGGAGACTATGAACTGCAAGTGGCCGCTCTGTGGACCGCTAAAGAATATTGTGCGCAGACGAAGACGAAATAAATCAGTTTGCAAAATCTTTTTTTTTGTTTTGACGTGCTATTTTGTGATATATGTGACAGGCAAGCGGCAAGGAAGTAACATTATTTTATTTCTGAAACAGGTTAAGCTCTGTATGTATTTGCGTTCTACACTGTAGTCAAGCCAGTAGCTCCAACATTGCAAATGCAGATAGATTACAGACTGCAAATAGACGTAGATGATTGAGAAAGTCAGCACTAACCTACTACAGAATGTGGAAAAGTCCAGTTTTCAAAATGAACGAGCACTGCCTAAATTTCATTAAAAAGCTGTGTCTTGTAAAACAAGTGTTGTACTATGCTCCTACACCCATTTTTAAATATGAGAATTTAGCTTAATAGCTTCGAGGTCGTGTGACAACCCTGTTGTTGTTGAGCCATTTCTCTTCCTTTTCAGTCTGCAGGAAGACCATGAGGCATCTGCACTGAAGTTATGGACACGCGACATTTGCAGGCATTTTCTGCTTTTGAAGTGTAGGCTACTGTCTGTGTCTTTTGTTTCCTGTTTTACTCCTCTTTTATTTTGAAGTTCAGTGTTCAGTGTTCAGTGTGTTCAACTAAGGAATAAAATATATGCACTAAATGTAACACCTGAAAATCTCCCAGTGTATATATTTTTTTTTTTTTTTTAACAATTACAAAAATAAATAATATTTAATTATATATATAATATATATAATTTATAATTTAGCGAGGGGGCGGGGGAGCAGGTGAGAGAGCGCGCGTCTGGGTGAGTCAGGTGTATGACGTGCGGCACACGAGCGAGGTTGATGTGTGAGACCGGGACTGTTTGGTTGTTTTTTTGGCGTGGTTACGGTCGACAGTAACCAAGTCCTGGAACCAAACCGTTCAGCAAAAAAAGCAGGTTTGTTCAATATCGCCTTGTCATTCATCACGTGTCCGGCTGGACGCTACAATAGTAACGAGTAACGATTCAGCACATGAAAAATGTATCGGAGTAAAAGTATTAAATTCATCAAAAATATGTAGTGCAGTAAAAGTAGAAGTTGGGGAAAAAATAATACTCCAAAAAAGTACAGATACTGCATTTTAGTACTTAAGTACAGTACTTAAGTGGTTCCACTTTGTTACTATACATCTCTGAGTGTGAGTCATTGTGGTGTAACTAACTAGAAACTTCAGGTTTCGTATCGAGCACCCTCCACCCACCTGCATCATGCAAAATGCACTTGTGTGTTATGTATTCCTCTTTCTAGGCCCAAATCCTTAATCAAACAAACTTGCTCTGGACTATCGCCATCAACTGTATGAAATCCTTCTGTAAGACTGACTGAAAACCCAAAGGCAATGTGCAGATGCTGATTGAGGACACCTACCTTTTATTATATACCTATTATTATTATTATTATTATTATTATTATTATTATTATTATTATAAAATACAATACAATAAATACATATAAAAACACTCCTGGTTCATACAGGTTACCATAACAGGTATGTCCTTTAAAATAGACCATCACGGTGGAGACAGCAACTGAAAAAGTTTTGATCACCATGGGTCATAGGTCAGGTTTGTGGGGCAGAAAATAAAGTTAGCATATTTTACCTTAGAGTGTGGTTATGAGTATGGATGAAGTAGTTCAGCCACATGCTGTATGCAGAGAAGCTCTTTAAGTAAGTGTGAGCATTTTAAAATGGATCGTACATGCAACAGAGAGCCAATGAAGAGATCTAATTATGGGGTAATATGAGACCGTCTATTTGACCTAGTGATGAGTTGTGCTGCAACATTCTGGATGCAGATGATCAAGAGCATACTGTGTGATGAGAAGACTGCATATTAAGTGAGGTTGGAGTGAGCAGCAGAGGAAAGAGGCCCAATACTTGATCATGATCAAGATTTTCTGGAACAACCAAAACCTCCATCTTATCAGCATTGAGCTCTAAGAAATGTTCTGCCATTAAATCCTTGACAGCTTTGAGACAGTTTAGTTTAGCATAGAGCCTCACTGGTACGATGTTCATTTTAGGACATCCTCAGATCTCAGACTCAGGTGTCAGACTCAAACGAAAAGGCATCAACTCAAACCAAAAGGCATCAGAGTCGCCTAAAAGTCACTCAGTCTCAGAAAAACCTTTGTCATCCTCACACAAAACGGCATCATCCAACGGCCTCATCCTCACACAGAACGGCCTCATTCTTACACAATACAACAAATATGTTGGCTTGCTGTACCAGTTAACATAAACAACACCACTGTGTCACTGTAAAAGCTGTTGGCTACTTTTGCTAATTAATTAAGCTATTCAACAGCTCCCTCCTCTGGCCAACTCTGGCTATAGGTCTATAAGAACTTGTTTTTTTTTTTTTTTTTTTTTTTAATCGGAACGCCCATAAAGGGTTCATATGAAAAGACAAATGATTTTTCATTCTCAATTTTTAAATAAATTATTTAGTATTTATTTTGGTCTGTTTATTTAGCCTAAACAGCAACAATACTGTAGCTGTTCTCAGCAATCCATGTGAATTTGCTAGAAGACTAGGAACCAGCTATGATTTTGTGTGATAAGTTGACTGACGAGACGTGTGGTTTCATTTTGTTTCTTGGTTCATGTGAGAATGACGCCATTTAGAATGACGCCATTTTGGATGAGGCCGTTTGGATGAGGCCGTTTCGTGTGAGGATGACAAAGGTTTTTCTGAGGGTGAGGCCGTTGGATGATGCCGTTTTGTGTGAGGATGACAAAGGTTTTTCTGAGACTGAGTGACTTTTAGGCGACTCTGATGCCTTTTCGTTTGAGTCTAACATCTGAGGATGTCCTAAAATGAACACTGTACACTGGGTTTTAATGAGTGAGTGAACTGTAATCTGTACATCATTAGATGCTCTTTTAAACAGCATATGGGTTATATTTGTGGCTCAATGTTTCCCAAAAACATTAGACAATTGGGGCCAACTGATTATTATTATTATTATTATTATTATTATTATTATTATTATTATAAGAAACAGGATTATTGACATTGAGTGAATATGCCAAACAGAAAACAAGTACTGTGAAATTTAAGAATTATGACTATACAATAAACATTTACCAAAAATATATTTTAAAAAATATGTTGGCAGACTAAATGAGGGTGGAGTCATCTGCAAAGTTCAGAAGCTTGATAGATTGATGACTGGAGGTACCGCTGTTGAGGTACTTTTCATCCATTTGTTTTTCAAGTCATCAGTGGAACTCATTCCGGTCATTGAGGTCAATGAATCATTTATAGTAAATGTGCATATCTGAAAACCTGGGGTCAGTCATATGAGAGGAAGATAGGTGATTGTTGAGTTCCATTCCAGGGCCATCAAATACCAACATCAATGGGAAACAAACAAAGTGAGCCACACAACACAACAGGTGGTGTTCATGCTGGGAATCAGACTCAACAATTAATTATGTTGGAGCCCCTGACTCAAAGCATCTGTATTTGATGACCTGGGAACAAGAATGCCACCTGTTTCCCATTTACATCATTGTTTGACAACCAGGGGAGGAGAATCTTTCTTTAATATGACTGCCCCTACCTTTAGGGCAGGTATTGGACCAAGAAACACAATTAAAGCATGAAGGAAGGATCCGCACGCTGAGCTCCCTTATGTACAATTTATTTGCACATTCACAAGTGATGTTTTGAGAAGAAGAGCTTAGAACACATGAATGTGCTAATAAATTGCACATCAGGGAGCTCCAGTGTGCGGACCCTTCTTAATGTTTTGACAACTGCCCCAGGGCTGCAGACCTCCAGGGGCCTCAAAAGCTCAAGCTTCAATCCATATCAATGGGTTGTAATTTTAGTAATTGCTAATTTGTGCAGACATTTGCACCATTACAGAATAATAAGGTAGATCCTATAATATTATTATGATCCTTGGTCTTGTAGAAAGGTGTAAACTTCTGAGAGAAAATATTTTAAATGAATATTTCAGCACAAAATATGTTTTGATTCAACAGTATTGAGTAACATTTTATTTTAACTTAACTTAACTCACTTACTTATTGGAAATGGCAGTCCCAACATTGAGGAGCATCAGCAGCAACATTTAACTGCCAAAATATAAATCTAAAACATATCTACATTGTACATTGTGTACATTGTGTATTCACTGCAATCACTACAACTATAGCAGCTTCCTCAGACACCATTTTCAATACCAGTGGTCCCTTCCATTCTGCTATGTAGACGAAATGGCAACCAGTGAGGGCGAGTGTCCAGCGTTCAGGTAATTTTCTAAAGTTGGAAACTTTCCATGGGAATTTATGGGAATAAACAGGAATATACCAGGAATAAAAAAAAAAAAATGAAGGTTGCTCCTTATCAGAGAACTTAAATATAGTTGGGAAAAATATATTTTAGCATAATCTTGACTAAAACAACCAATCAAATCAATTTTATTTGTATAGCCCAAAGTCACAAAGTATATTTGCCTCTGAGGGCTTTACAATCTGTACAGGGAGTGACACCCTCTGTCCTTAGACCCTCGGTTCGAGTGAGGAAAAACTTGCCCACAAAAACCTTTAACAGGGAAAAAATGTGGAAGAAACCTCAGGAAGAGCCACAGAGGAGGGATCCCTCTCCCAGGACGGACAGACGTGCAATGGATGTCACGTGTACAGGACAATGACTGATAAAATGACAATGAATTACAATGAATGATAAAAATGATTACAGTAACAGATATGGTAGTAATAATGACAGTAATAATATATGTAGTGGGCGTCGTGCAGGATCACAGCAGCAGCCACGATCCACGAGAACCTGCTGGACGACAGAGCACAGAAACTCCGGGGAAGTTTGATTAGTAACATGCATTAATGAGACATGTCCACAGATGGAGAGAGAGAGAGACACAGCACACTGCTTACTGCAGAGCTATTGAGGCCACGCCCCTACCTGCACAGTTGATTTCTGTACCTGGACCACACTGTAGAGCCCAGAGCACACAGAGACTATTGAAGGCACACATATGAGCTTGTGGACTACATAATATTGTTCAATAAAATAATACTTTCAAATAAATCTGTTGAAATGCCATGGTTATTAACAAACAAAACAATTAACTAACAAAATGTTTATGTTTGGATATGGTACAATCCATTTAAATAACCCAAAATTTCCAGTTAATTCCCATAAATTCCATTGAATTTCTGATTTGGAATATTTCCAAAATTCCCAAGTTTGACTTCCAATGGAAAGTTTCCATAAAGTTTCTGAAAATTTTGCGGAAACTTTCTGCCCCTTTGCAACCTTACTCACAATACACTACATAAATGGCAGTGTGAACACACACTAAAAATAGCAATTGTAAGTATGGAAGCATGTGAATTGAGACAACGGCTAATAAATTGACCATGTGGTCAGATTATTTTTTCAAGAACAATAATGAACTTGGAATCTCACCTAATACTTATAACACAGTATGAGGCCATTGATAGCACACAGAAACTATGATACCTTTATTTGTGGGTGGTATAGGGTGATATGGTATAAATATTAAACAGTGTTGCAGGTATCAGCACTCATGTTCATACTCATGGCAGTAGTAGCTGTGAACAGGTGCTCTGCTGTCACTACAGGAGAGCGGAGTGTGGTGACATGAGGCAGGTGTGCTGTGATTCAGGTACTACAATCCATAAACACAGTGTACGGTAGCAGCACAGATGTTTAATGAGCACTAATGGCCATTTTAATGCCCCTCCATTTCCCCTTCCCTTAGTGATAATGGTTTGGGTGAACCATCACAGACAATACATCCACAGATGTGGAGACACACACACACAAGCGAGCTATGACACAAACTCACACACACATACAAGTGCTCACACACAGGGGCTGAAGCCCATTAGAGAGGCTGACAGGCTGAGTTACGGGGGCTTCACTCACTCATCTGATGTGACAGTGCTGCTTGGTTATGAGCGTTTAGGGAGAATTTAGTGGCGTTTTTCCCATTCCATCATACAGTCACCAGCAGGCTGAGCATCAGAATTCAAAGAAGCACTCCTCGAATGTATACATGTGTGTATTACTGTGGACTGTGTTTCTAATGTGTGTGTTGGAGTGGGTGTTGGGCTGGTTGGGAGGATTACCTGTTTTATTTAATGTAAAGATTCATGGAAACAGTTACATTTTTGTACCCATTAGCTGGTGCATGAATGATCAGACTTCTGACTTTTGGACCTCTAACCCTTAGAATGAAAAGCAGTGATGGTGTGAAAACGATGGAAAATAAAACACAAGGTATAAATGAGACACTGTGCATTTACTATTTGATGACTAAAGGAGCAGTATGTAGGATTTAGTGGCAGTCAATGGTTAAATTGTTGACTGCAACCTACTCCACTTATTCCAAGTGTCTGTGGAAGAGGATGTAACGTCTATAAATACAAAAAGGTTCATTCCTAGAAATACCATTCAAATAACTCAAATGATCAAATGACATATATTATATGTTTATATATATTATATGATTATATTGTGCAAATAAAGCCTCCCAAATCTGACAGCTTTAAGGTGAATGTATTTATTTATGTATTTACTTTTTCTCTGATTAACAGGAAATCAAAGTGATTGAGTCAAACATTTTGTCACATTTATTCTGCCTATAGGCTGATTAAAGATACTGTGTACATCAGTGCTTTCTGGCCTCTTTGACTCGAGATCCCTTAAAATAAATGTATTAGAATTACTAGTATATCAGCTGTGAACGAGCAAAGATTGATTTTTCTGGCCCAAATTAAATATGATTTAAATGAGGGTTTTTATGAAAGGCCTTACAGCACATAGAGCAACCAGACAGGGAGCTGTCTGTAAGAAATATCTGTCCTTTCTTTCTTATCTCAAATCATCCTGTGGCTCTTTACATTTATCACTCACATCCATGCTGCATGTGATGAAAGATGACATCTCTGTAAAATGTAAAATGGACTGATAGAATTGTAAATGGTAAGAAATGGTGCATGAAGCATACATATGGTGGGAGTGCTAAAGAGACTAAATCATGTGTATAGTCTGTGACAGATGATAAAACACATGATTTAAACATCTTCTAATTGTGCCCATTTCATCATCTTTCTCACTGTAGTAATGTTTGAAACAAAACGACCCTTGAGTCTCTTAAATTACAGCTTTCTTGTTTCCATAATTATAGTGCAATTAGATTGAAATAACACATTGGCTCTTTTAATTTTTAATTTTTGTTTAGTTTTTTTGTTTTTGTTTTGTCAAAGCTGCTGCCCTGAGGAAAAAAAGAGCATACTATCTTTATTAGTGATGATTTATGCTCCACAGGGTGCAACCAACTGGGACAATTTCTCATCCAATTCCAGTCAAGGTCAGATGAAAGATGGAAGTTGTCTGATTCTGTATTGATCTTCATTGGAAAACTGTCTTTTTTCGTCTTACTGCACACCGGCTCTGTATGCAGGTCACAGGTCAGAGGCAGCGTTAGTAACACAGCAAAGGTACAGAGGATCGTTTCACCCAGAAAGAGAATGTAACTGAGAGCTGATTGTACTGTAAGGACTGCTGCTGTCATTATACTTGAGACGTACATGTCACATTTTTAATTTCAGGTCACTCGTTGAACAAGTATTCAACGAGCAGCTGAGTGGATTCTGGGATGTTAAAAACATTCACTAGAATGGCCACTACGGCACACACGCCATGTGCCCCTGCCCAGTGGAATTTGGGAGTTAGAGGTTGAATAGTATGGATGATACATGGATGTGGAAACACAGAGAGAGGAAACCGCTCAAATAAAACATGGAAAGCTGAAACAAAACAAACAAAACTAAAAGGGTCTAAACCTTAGTTGGACTGTGATTGGTCAATGTGCTATTGTTTCACACATAGTTTGTGTTAGTGTCTATAATGTGTTAAATGCTCATCTCTAAAAGTTGTGAACATGGTTAAGGTCTGCTTGATTCAGAAAATGAATGCAGCTTAGAAGAACATTACACTCATATGTTACAATGTTTGATTTGAAGGGAACTTACAATGAAGCTAATACTGATTATTCCCTTTAGTTTATTTACGGTAAGCAGATGGTATTGAATGTGTATTAATAAGAATGCATGACAGTAGTAGGATGAAGCCTTGACATTATGTGTACAGTACGGTCTGTCCATCACCTTTTATTCTGACTTGTTATTTTTCTCCATCAAGATTGGTTCCAGTAGGTTAATGAATCATCTTCTGCTATACCTCCAAATATAATGCTTCTCAAGGACAACATGAACTTTTTTTTTCTCTGCTCTTTAAACAAACTCACTTTGGTATTTCTATATCCACCGCCACTGCAAACAACCTCAAACAGTCTTGGGAGCATATACAAAAATAAATTACAAAATTCTTGTGTTTTGCAGCTTAACTAACTCCTCTTAATGTCTGCATTAATTTTTCACTTCGATTAATTTGTGTACGTGTTTGTCATAGTGGCCTCTGTCGTCGCTTCTCAAATCAAAATGGATAAAAATAATAATTCGAAGACAGAAGGGTGTGTGTTTGGCTCCAGATGAAAAATGTCAAAAGAAAATGAAATGAAGAAAAAATCTTTAAAAGCCTCAATTTTCTAAGGATAATAGATTGAGAATAAATTGCAAATTAAATGTTCTTGTAGACCCGGATGCAGGACCAGAGTTCACCATCAAAAACTAAAGCATCCTTTATTACTCTGTCTGTGTCTTCAATTCCCCCGAAGGTTGCTGTACGGAAAGCTTGTTGTTTTTCAGGAAGCTGCTGGTAAATGCGTGCGCTCACACACACACACACACACACACACACACACACACATTTACTGAAAAGGTTAGCTGTAACACGTTCCTTGGCATTTTAAAACCCCATCAAGCAAACACAGCCATGTGTGACCAACATAGCTGCTCAGGCGCTGCCCTACACACTGCCGCCGAGTACCAACAGCTGAAGGCTTCCTGAAGTGTCATGGCTGAAACTCATGCCAACAGGGGAAAAAAAGAGAGGGAAAGAGAGCCAAAAAAGTGAAAGCAAAGTATTTGAAAGTATTTCATCGTCTGATGAAAGCTGGACTTGGCGACTTCACTTGCTGGCGGCTCCAAATGACACCAAGAGATAACTATTTAAAAAATAAACTGAGCTTCAATAGCCTCAAATCTGGTTGACATCAGTGAACTGCAGATGGCATGTGTACCAATCCAGACAGTCTGCCTTCTTATTAACAGAAGCCAAGGAGAGGAGAGAGGCAAACGATCAGACACTGGTGAAGTCACCTTCTTGTCAACAGAACACTAACTCACTGCTGATTAGGACCACTTTGAATCCAGACTTGAAGGAGTGTTCCTTTTTTAATGCAACTTTGCTTGTGTGTTTGTAGTCTTGGCCATCATTTCTATGAGTTCTGATCACACTGTACCACAACAATCACAAGTACATCAGAAACTGACAGTGAAAGCAACAGAGGTATGGACTTGAGTCATGTGACTTGGATGCAAGTCAGACGAGGAAAGCCAAGCTCCAACCAAAGCTACTGTGGCGGCTAATGACTATGTTATAATAAACAGTTGCAGACCCAGAGGTGCAGGGCAGGGGTGTTGAAAAAAAAAATCCAAGAAGTGGCCTTGACGTGGTGGATAAAGCAAGCAGAAGTCCTGAGAAAGAGGAAGAGTGGGGTTAATAAATCAGTGATCACAAAGCAGACCCATTATTTCAGTTACCACTTGGGGACTGAACAGTCTTACAGAGTCCCGGTGGGTGAGCCGGTCTTTTATACTGCAGGTGATGAGAGGATTGGTAGCAGGGGAGGGGAAGCAACAGGAAACACACTGGAAGAAATAAGAAGTGCCTCAATCTCAACAGACTATTCCTCTAGCCGTATAGCTATGGTCACAACTGTAGCTGTGATTGTTAGGCTGGCTACCAGATGATGGTGCTCGATGGAAGATAGTTAACTGACTAGATAATTAAAGGTAGTGCAATTCAACTGAGAGAGATTGAATATATGACTTCTACCCAGCCAATAAAACAGTGCCAATTATATATTTGTGTCTTGAATAGTAAGAACAGCTTCTATAAAACACACGCTCCTTATTTCAAGGGCACACCTTACAACATTGAAAATGAGTGTTCTGAGCAACATTATATTGTCCAATGTGTTAACAGCACACAACTTGCACTTTTAAATTATCTTAATGTTACCACCCAGTTTTAGCAACAAAAGCTGGGGGAAAGTCTTCTGTGTCTATTGAGTAAAGTGTTTAGAAACTGGCATGTGAGTTTAGGGGATCACCAATGTCAATAGGATACATTGTCATGTTTTTCAACCCATCCAGCTGTTGATATTTTCCACAATTTTCCACCAAAGTGTAGGACCAACTGACATCATGATTCAGCCTCTGGCCTCTAAAAACAAGATTAATTAAATGGAAGGTTACTCTTAACAACTCCATTGGTTAGTCAGTGTTTATATATATGCATTAATTCATTTACATGCTCAGTGGCCAATGCGTGAATTATAATCCATGCAGACTATCACTCAGCAATCCCTGCCCATCTCAGGGATACTTTTGAAGTCTTTGGTTTATTAAATCAAGGCTGTTCTTTTTATTAAAAAACCTGCATCAAAGTAAATCTGTATTAATCAAACCCTTCACATCTGTTTTAATACAAGTTACAATTTAAGGGCAAATGTGTCAGTTCAATTTTACTTTAAGCTGTTTTTATCAGTCAGGGTTTCTTTTAAAAGTTTCCCTTCTCATATTATTCTCTCCTGTTATTTAGTGATATGTGGTCTGTCAGCTTAAAAGGTCGCTTCATCAAAAAGTAACATTGTTAAGAGAAGAAGTGTTCACAGTGTGGATTATCCCAAATAACAAGGATATTGTTTCCGGAAGAAGATGCTACATTTTCTAAGCATCATTTTTCATTGCTGTGTTCTCTGAAAACAAGAATCCATTCACCTCTGTAGTATTTGGATAGAAGCACAATTTTCAGAAACAGGTATGTCAAAACAATTGCATTAAAATGAATGCATGAATAGATACCATTACAGGGAGAGAGATTTTCTCTTTTACCCTTTGAAATTTAAAAGAATCCAAACCTTTTTGACACAAAATGTACAAATGACGGATGAATGTACAGACACATACACAAATGGACAGAGACCAAACCACCAGACAACAGTGCATACTTCCCAAAAGGGGGAGAGGCAGCAGACATTGATAAATGTTGTCTCTGACCAGACTATTGTTCAAGGATAAACTCACTGGTACCTGCAGCCTTGAATCTCTGCAACTTCCTTCAGCCGAAGCTATTTAACACTCAAGGCTAAGTCACTACCAGCAGAACCACATCTTAAATTTCATTATTTTCCTTAAAGCAGTTTATAGTCTGAACACACTGAACCGTAACAGTTATCTGGACTTTTAATTGAATTCTAAACATAAATAGATATCAAAAACTAAAGCTGTTGCATTTACACTTGAACGTAACCCAGGGATAAAGCAGCTCATTCTGAGAAGTGGGCTATATCAGTGTAATGCACTTAAAAATAAGTCATGGAAAAAAAATAAAAATAGCCGAATCCTCCCAAAAAACATCAGTGTTGCCTTGGAGTGATGTTGAAACGAAGCAGGGAAACACACAGCACAGTGACACAACACACACTGATCTTTAGAATGAAGTGCATTGTGGTCAAGAAACAAGAGCAGATAACCAGGACGGAAATGTACCAGGCTTATGGTTAGGAGGCTAACTAGCTGTTTCATATCCATGTCCAGATGCAATGTCACACATCACACACCAGCAGAATAATGGAAAACCCTGAAAGAAATGTGCTTAATATTTTCTCTTAGCCCCCTTTTTGATGTCTTCAGAATTGAGGGAATTCATTAAGCAGGCCAGTGTGAAACCTAAATGCAATATCGACTCCTGTCCGCAATTTGTCAAATCTGTAAAATATATGGCAGCGTGAAAATATCCAGTGCCAGCATTTACGGGGCTTTCATAAAACATATTCTTTGGTAATAGTGCTCTGCAGACAGCCTTATGTATTATTGAACAGTCCTCATTTTCATTCAAAGAACCTGTAAGTCCTTCACGCACTCACACACACCCACACACAAACATAAACACACATGCACAGACGTACAAAGGCCTCTACAACATTTTGCAAAAGAATTAGTCACCCTGTCCTTTGCAGCCAATTTTCCGCAGCTAGCTGTGGCATTTATCAAAGCGGAGCAGGTGAATGTGCATTCGTAGGAGCAGTTTCATTGAGCCTTATTTAGTCGGCATTCTTACTGAGCTAACACCCATAAACACCCAGGGAAACGTGCACACACATGTGCACACATGCTAATACATGAGCTGAGGTTATTCAGAGGTCATAGCTAGTCAAAACAACCATGACTGATGTGAGTGTGGTTGATTATATCATACGTCCTCGTGGTTCAAAGACAGGTGATCATGTTTCCTTTGTCTCACTCGCACTTGTTTTTATTCGACTGAGACTGTGGATCTGGACCCAGGGAGGCGTTTATACTGACAAGAGGGATGTGTTCTCCTACTTTTATTCTCAGGTCTTAACCAGTGTCCTGCTGCTGCTGTCATAGTGCTAAAAAGAAAAAAACAAAACAAGTTCAACTGTTTTTAACCGTAGACTCGAGAAAGGGGCCGCAGAACTGTGAACATTGAAGGCCTGTCAAGGAGCGCTTCATTAAAGGATAAGTCTGGTGATATTCTATGATTTTCTTACTGTCAACTAATCCCCTGAGGCTAAAACCGAAAACAAATAAATCCCACTAACAAGTATTGTGTGTGTATCAAAGCCTGATATGTCTTCTTCCTCTGTGCCAAAGAGCTCCACTGTGGTCCAGAAACTATTAAAAACACATCGGTGAGGCACACTGTTGTGCCTTCATTACCATAAACACACACACTGTACTTTATTTTGACTCAATCCCATATACACAACTCTGCTGCCACAAATACTAACTGGAGCACTAAATGTGGATTAATCCGCTGCTGGAAATAGTCCCAACAAATACACTATTTCCTCTCCTCCTGTGTGAGTTATGTTTGATAAAAAACTACAGCAACCAACTGTTTCAGGAACTTACAGACCCCTTTTAAGAGAATGAAACTAAACAATTGTGAGGGCTGTTTTTTTTAGAGTTACTTCCTCTGTGAGGAAACTCCTAATTAGAGTTGTCACGATACTAAAATGAGTAACCACGATACTATACCAGACAAAGTATCGCGGTTCCGGGTATTATCGCGATACTGCAGCCTTTTTTTATTATTATTATTTTTATAAACTGCAATGTATTTGTACAAGTTAGTTTGAAACAACGACGTTTGTTTTTTAAGCAAAATTAGTGTTGCCACTGACGAAGACGCCACGGCAGACTCGCTGCTCGGGCCCGGTGCTTCTGCCATGGTGAGTGTGTTGTCTCGTGTCTGGGCGAGACAGAACTTTAGCTTGTTGTTTGTTTTGAAGCGAGTTTCTATTGAAGCGGAGCAGAAACACACGAACAGCCAATCAGCTAACAGACGGGCGGACCCAGCGTGCGGAAACAGCCTATCATATCCCTGGACGTCACCAGTAACAGGCAAACAGCCAATCATTCAGCAGCTGTGTAGTTCGGTTGTGGTTCCACGTTGGTTTGTTTACAAAGGAGTAGCATGCAGTGAGAAGCCGGGAGGAGAGCAGAGGCGGCCGCTATGTAGCGGAGACTGGCACCGGTAGTATAGTAATCCACGGTAGTACCGTCGTGTAAAATTTCTAGTATAGTAGCGACGGTTATGATTTGGCACCGCGGGGTACCGTGTATACCGTGGGTATCGTGCAACTCTACTCCTAATACAAGATTGTTAGAATTGTAGACTTGATATATGATATAATCATGGAAACTGACTAAATTGATACGCCTCTGTTATATTTGCCTCCAGAAAGAGAAATATCAGCCACAAAGACCAAAAGCTTACAGCCAAAATTTACCATCTGAAGAGTTTTAATCCTGTCTGACATTAATACATCATCATGAGCTCCTGCCTGACTTCCTTTGTCAACCTTCCAAGAGTAAATAAAGGTTGAGACATTTTCCTCTTCAGATCTATCAACCTCTGCTTGACATGCCAAAGTGCTGTTGATTAAATTACACTCAGATATTAAATAATCTATTAATGTGCAGGTCTAATTATTTGGGATGCGCTATTGACCTAGTTGGTAATTGAATTCAAAAAGCAACACGTTGTTGTGTTTATTAATTCATGAAGAACAGCCTGCCGCTAATGATTTGGTGCCTTGGAAATTAATTCCTCGTTTCTCACTCCATCTCTCTCTTGGCCTCTGACAAAGCCTCTTTTTTCATGTAGTAAATGTACAATGCAGATTGGATCAAATATCTGTGGAATGTGAAGTGGTTGACAGGAAATGAATGTTTCATGTTTCATTCATTTTTGTTCCTCATCTCCTTCCAGCAGATATTACACTGTTCTTTTGTTCTTCCAACGCTCCAGCTAAACTGCTGGGAAAAGGAGCTCTGCAAATTTCACAGCATGCCTGTTAGATTTTACTATTTGTCGTGTATGAGTGTAAAGCTGACCTCAAAGTGCCAGAAGAAAGGTCACAGGGTCATCAAAGGGAAAAGAGAGGCGGCCCGTGAACTGGATATTGCAGGCCCCCAAAAAATGGATGGATTTGTGAGTTTGAACTCTGTTAAGGCCAGCACTCAGTAGAGTTGAAGGTGAGAAAAACAAACGCACACAGGTGCTCCAAATCTGAGTGAGGCTGCAAAACACAGACCTCCTTATAAGACCTCCTCTCCACCACTCTTTCTCTGTTTTACCTGTTTGTCACCTCAAACCTTCAGATTTCATTCAGTGTCCAACTGCTTTTTATTTCACAACCACAAATAATACATGTGAAAACAAAATAACACTGATTTGAGATAAAATGGTTCCACGTTATGTCTTTTACCTCAACTTGTGAGATGGTGTGTGGAAAACCATGTCTCCCAGTGTCACAGGCAGTAAGTCACCTTCTCTTGGGGATGCAAAGTCACAGGGTTTGAATCCCCGGTGTCTAAGTCTTGCCAGCAATGTGGCAATTCATGCATGCATGTGCATGTAGGTTTTCAAGTGCTGTTTGTCAATTAAAGCAACATTGTATAGAAATGGGTTTTTTTGCAATTCAGTGTGCCCGGTGCAATATCATGGTGGTAAATATGTACAGTTGTACACATTCATATAACTTACTAGTCTAACAGGAAGAAGCACAGCTCAGCATCTGTCTTTCAGCCTTTTATTTCACCAAGTTCTCTTAGATTGACTGCCTGCTCCGGTTCTGGCATGACACTGTCTCCGCTCCCTGTCAGCATTCCCCTACACCTTGGACCTTAAAACCTCCTCTTCCTGGTGGTCCATGAACACCTGTGGTACAAACACTAACGTCCCTCCACTGCTCTGAGCTCAAAGTCTGGGAACCCCAGCTAACAAACTGAACTAACATTAGCTAACAGCAACAGTTGGCTGCAGTTTACTTCACTGTTCATCAGGAAACATTCATAATTAAACAATTGTATGGAAAGACTTCAATAAAGTATTAAATAGATACACTTATTCATATGAACTAAAAATATCAAATCCAATCCAAAGCCAAATCCAAGTGAAGCAAAAATAATATTAAATCATAGTAGAACAGAATAAAGTTTACTGTCTGAATCTCAGTTTCTTTTGGAAGGGCTCCTGACGTTGACAGGAAAATGAAATCCTCATTTTTAAGCTAAAGCTCTGATTGATGAATTGTTTCTCCATCCAGAAAAACAGCTGTAAAACGGCACAAAACCAAACATATTCAATAAATAAAAATAGATGTGACCAAGGCTAATTCTATCTGAAATGTGATGGCATGAACAAGGATGTCCATGTTTTATTTTATAAAGGACAGGTAACTGCTTACAAGTCAAACTGATCTATGTAGTTCCAGGTAACATGGAACGTTATGAACTGCCACACCTTCACATTTGACTGTAACTGAGGGCCTCAGAAGAGCTGCAGGTGCTGATGAACCACTGGGGTCTGACACAACAGAACCATTTCTCTGTAAGGATTGGCATGCCTCAAGTTCTTAACACAGCTGTAAATACATTTAGAGATTCCATAAGTGGCACCAGGTGCCTGTCGCTCCCCTGCTGCCAGAAGAGCTGCCATTGAAAACCCAACACTGTGAAGCAAATCAAACGCCTATGAAATGTGAAGGTCTAATTTGTCCTGTTTACTGTGATGGGTCTGAGATGAAAGCTTCACTATAGGTCAGGGCTCACAAGTGCACACACACACACACACACACACACAGCAACAGCAGAGTTCGTCAACACCATCTGTGGTGTCTGCTTATTTCTCTCTAAGATAGAGTACTCATCAATAGAAACCAAGTTGCTCAATAAAAGCTGCACTGCAGGTAGAGCTTAAGCATTTGTGTGTGTGTGTGTGTGTGTGTCATATGAAAGTGTTTGTGTGTATGTGTACATAGAATAATCACCTCCAACATTAAACTGAGGCTGTTTTCAATTCAAGGAAAGGTATTTCTGCCTTGGTATCACACTACCATGCTGGATAAGTACTCACACACCCATCCCTACAGTGGATTGTCACATTACACTGATCAAGTGTGGATCTGTTTCTGGTCATTTTGAAAACAAAAAATATCTAGAAAGTTTTTTTTTTTTTTTTTTTTTTACTTTTTAAGTTCTCTTAACTACGACGGAGTATTAGGGCCACATTTAAATTAAAAACATTTTTTGGAATGAATTACGAGATTAAAGTCGTTATTAAATATGGCCCTAATACTCCGTCGTAACTATGCCGCTGTGCCAAAAGATGAAGTATCTCCTTGTATGTGAAACCTATGCTATAGTGGCCCTTTGTCACTATCAGCGCATGCTGGTGGTTTAAAGGGCCTGTACATGTGCCGGTGTAGGTGTAGGTGCATGCAGGTGTAAATGCATAACACAGCCAATGTCCAAGCATTACTGATTATATGTTGCAGGTTTATTAGGCTACACACAGCCGACTCAAAAGTACTCACTTTCACAATAACACACAATTCTGACCTGCGGCGTTACACGCCATGGCACGGGCAAAAACCGTATGGATTCCCCAGCGTGCGCCCCTGCGCTGATTAACCCACTTACCTATATAGATTAAAACAATGGCCTAAATAGATACTGCCACCTACTGGCACAGATGTGTACAACACCCATGAACACAGAAAATGACCAATCTGGCTCCTTACATATGCTAAAGTACAATTCCATGGAATGCTCCACGGCCCTCATTTTAACAACTGTCCTCCTCTAAAACAACAGGATAGATTATTTACGACTTCTCGTAATTAATTCTCGCCATATTTAATAACGAGTTTAATCTCGTAATTAATTCTCGCCATATTTAATAACGAGTTTAATTTCGTAATTTATTCTCGCCATATTTAATAATGACTTTAATCTTGTAATTCATTCTCACCATATTTAAAAACGACTTTATTCTCGTAATTAATTCTCACCATATTTAATATCGACTTTAATCTCGTAATTAATTCTCACCATATTTAATAACGACTTTAATCTCGTAATTAATTTTCGCCATATTTAATAACGACTTTAATCTCGTAATTAATTCTCACCATATTTAATAACGACTTTAATCTCGTAATTAATTCTCACCATATTTTATAACGACTTTAATCTCGTAATTAATTCCATTTTTTATTATTTAAATGTGGCCCTAATATACCTGCAAATGTGCTTTTTTGTTTATTTATGTATTTATTTTTTAGAAATTGCAAAGTGGGGACTCAAATTTCTACCTATTTAATAGAGGGCCTCCATAGACTGCAGTCTGTAACCATTCTTTCACTTTTTCACTGTTTAGTGCAAATAGTTTCTTTGTTCCTTTCAAAAATTAACAATTTAAATACATCTTATTTTAATGTGTTCAATATTTAACAATTGTACATTCAACACACACACTTTCAGTCTTTTTTGTTCATGATTGAGGCCTTGGCAGTTGATACAGGAGACACAGCAATCTAAAAGAAGAGGGAAGCAGCAGCAGCCAGAGAAATCACGGCACTGTAACATTTTCATGTGTCCCATTATGCTATGAATTATGGGTAGGATAATCCATGGGGGGCATGCAAGGAAAAATCTAACTCATCCCAATGATCCCAGTGGTGGTGGTAGTTTCATTCAGACCAAAATTTGCTACATCAGCTTCACAGAGGAAAAGAGCAGATGAAGACAGCCACCTCTGTGATGTGTCCCTGTGCCAAGTGTGCAGGGTCAGAGCCAAGCTGCACGGCACCCATCACTGAGCCTTTGAAATCAATGCAAGATGCTTTATTGTCGCAATGCTCTGGCATCCACTTTATGTTTGCCTTGCACTCATGGAGCGTTTGTGTTTTGAATCATTAAGTTATGAAATGTGCAATCAATATACAATAATACCTTTAGTATTGTGCAAGTTTTGTCAGCTGAAGTTTAATATGATGTACAGCTATAATTACAATGTATGACCAAAAGTATGAGAGCAAAGTATGTTTGTTGTTTTTTTTTTTTAGTTAGGACCCTTAGTTGTAATTCAGTCAGCCAACTCACATGAAATATATTGTTATTAGAATGTAGATTATGTACAGTGCTGATACTTGGTGTCTGTTGAGCTCCCCACAAGGAAGTAGCTCAGCAGAGCAAGGAGTGACGATGATAACAGGTATATGCTGGGGGGTGGAGGTATGGATTTTAATCCTTAATAGGAGAATCAGCAAATGTCAGCGTAACTTTGAGGTCAGAGCTATGGCAGCAGTATGGTGTTCATTTGAGGACATCTTCAGATCTCAGACTCAGGTGTCAGACTCAAACGAAAAAGGCATCAGAGTCGCCTAAAAGTCACTCAGTCTCAAAAACTTTTGTCATCTTCAGACAAAATCGCCTCATCCTCACACAAAACGGCATCATCCAAAACAGCCTCATCCTCACATGAAACGGCCTCATCCAAAACAGCCTCATCCTCACATGAAACGGCCTCATCCAAAACAGCCTCATCCTCACATGTAACGGCCTCATCCAAAACAGCCTCATCCTCACATGTAACGGCATCATCCAAAACAGCCTCATCCTCACATGAAAAACAGCCTCATCCTCACATGAAAAACAGCCTCATCCTCACATGAAACAGCCTCATCCTCACATGAAACGGCCTCATCCAAAACAGCCTCATCCTCACATGAAACAGCCTCATCCTCACATGAAATGGCATCATCCAAAACGGCCTCGTTCTGACCCAAAACGGCATCATCCTAAATGGCCTCATCCTCACATGAACCAAGAAACGAATGCGAAACCGAAACCACACGTCTCGTCAGTCAACTTATCACACAAAATCATAGCTGGTTCCTAGTCTTCTAGCAAATTCACATGGATTGCTGAGAACAGCTACAATATTGTTGCTGTCTAAATAAACAGACCAAAATAAATACTAAATAATTTATTTAATAATTTAGAATGAAAAATCTTGTTTTTTCGTATGAACCCTTTGGTTTGGTTTGGCTGTTGGCTACTTTTGCTAATTCATTAAGCTATTCAACAGCTCCCTCCTCTGGCCAACACTGGCTATAGGTCTATGAGAACTTGTTTTTTTGTTTAGTTTTTTTTAATCGGAACGCCCATAAAGGGTTCATATGAAAAGACAAATGATTTTTCATTCTCAATTTTTAAATAAATTATTTAGTATTTATTTTGGTCTGTTTATTTAGCCTAAACAGCAACAATACTGTAGCTGTTCTCAGCAATCCATGTGAATTTGCTAGAAGACTAGGAACCAACTATGATTTTGTGTGATAAGTTGACTGACGAGATGTGTGGTTTTGCCAAGAGACAAGAGAGAGATACCTCCTTAAGTCAGCAACAACACACACCCACACACACACACACACACACACACACACACAGTCCTACCTCCTGGCCACACGTAACAATGTGACTTAGTGCCGCAAAGTGTTACGTAATCGTGCCCGGAGCCCAAACTTAGATACAAAACATACAGGGAATGGCAGAGACACCATTCAACTGATTACAAGTCGGTGTAGAATCAAAATGGTTCAACATCCATTAAATCACAATGCTGCTTTAAAACGGTGTCTCACAGACACCAAAGGTGATGACAGCAACATGACGGAGTTTGACTTCCTGGGAGCAGAAGAGATGCTATAGTAAAAAAAGGTGTGTTTGATATATGTTGCAGAATATTGTGTTGGAGCAGCCTGAATTAGCTCACAGATTTCACTTTATTTTGTTGAAATCTTGATGCTTTAGCATACAATGATATTTTATCTTTTATCAGTTTTCTTCTAACTTTGTATTAACAGTTTGTGTCAACAACATGGAGCTCCTTTTTAGATGAACTAAAGTACTGACTGTGAGCCAGAGCTTATCCCATCCCATCAGTGGCTGTCCAAGGCCATGCTAAGAGTAGAATTAGATGTGTGAAAAAACACCAGCCCCTTTTGATTTTTATTTTATTTTTTATAACAGTTGTTCAGTCATGTCTCATAGTATTATAAACCAAGGTGCTTCCTGGATCATATGTCATCTTCTCAACTGTACCTAACTACTGTTCGAATGTTTGGGGCCACAGAACCTTGAATCAGTGTTGTCAGATGACTGAGAGCACTACTTGATATATTTGAATGGTCTATTATGCTTTCACATTGTCTTCTTTACAAATAGATGTTTTGTACGTGGAGAACAACACGCTGTACAATAGTTCAACCAGACTGACAACTGGAAGAATATAAGAATAGAAAAAAAATCACCAGTCATTGCTGAAAGAATTCCAATTTGTTTTTGTAAAATAGGAACCTGTCACTGTTTTTGATGCAGAGCTTCAGATTTAACACATTCCCACTATATTTAGATGATAAGTGAACCACAATAATGCTGGGCTTTAGAGTCATTTGCATGTGTCTATAAAACACATTTAAAATGTAAAAGTATAGTAGAAACAATGGTTATAACAGTAATATCACATATCATGCAACACTGTGGGAAAATCAACTAAATTGAATCATTCATCTTGTTTTGGGGCCAAAACTATTTTAAATGTAAATGAAAGAAGAGAAAACTATTTTAAATGTAAATGAAAGAAGAGAAAACTATTTTAAATGTAAATGAAGGAAGAGAAGCATCAGCATCAGTATACATCAGTGTAATGGCTAAACTTTTGAGCAGTAGTATTTGGTAATTTTCAAGCTGAACCATATTTTCCCATGTTTCCCATGCACAACTGCCCATAGGGCACCATGTTATAGCCAGTTTTACAGCTACAGGCAGCAGCACTCTCACTCAGTACTGGTCCAAATTTAAAACTTGTTGCCCCCATTAGTCACGTTGTTAAAAAACATGAAAAAAAAAGACAGGTCCAGGTCGTTAAAGTTACCCTTTAGGTAAAATTCCCTTGCCAATTTTAACACAGTGCCATTTTTGGCCTGAACACCCAGTAATAGTGTCGTGGCTGAATGGCAACAAATCCATGCAACCAGGTATAAAATCCTGTGGAAAGCCTTTCTAAAAGAGATGAAGTCTGTAATAGCAGCATATTACTTTTGGCCATGTAGTGTATGTTGTGAGGGATGATGTGGGAATATTAGGGACAGCCATCCAGACATTTTATAATTGAAATGAGGGCTCCACCGGGGTGGCCCTATGTCACTATGTTTTATTTTTTTATGCTTATACTCCTACAGTGACATACACAAAGTATGGAGCTGCTAAGCATAATACCACATAGTAAAATCAGCATACCCAAATTAACACTGTAAGAGTTGATCTTAACACTTTTAAAGTGTCTATATGGGTCACTTTAATTTGACTCTTTTTGGAGTTAAAATTTAACACTGCCTAACACCAACCAGTGTTTTTTTAACACTTCTATGTAGTGTTAGCATTTAACTCTCTCAGAGGACTATTTCTTAACTACAGAAGTGTTACCCCCATAACACTTAAAAGGTGTCAATATAATTATTTATATATACAGTTGTCCCTCACTATAACGCGGTTCACTTTCGCGGACTCGCAGATTTTTTTTGTGTAATTTTGCATGCTTTTTTTTACAGCGTACTGTACAGTATGAACGCGCATTGTGTTCTGCACCGTCAGAGGAACTGTGAAATACGCGTGAGTTACTGGTAATCATTTCTTATGTGTCAAACCCTCGTAGTTTGAACATTAAAATTAAATTTGTTAAAAATGTCTGGGCTTGAAAACAGGTTTTGGTTGTACTTTTATTGTTAAATTTATATATATATATATATATATATATATATATATATATATATATATATATATATATATATATTCCTAAAAAAATACTTGGAAAATAAACTTTGAAAAAATAAAGAGGTAGTCATGTTTGGCAGTTTAAAAAACATTTATTTTCAAACTTGCACCACAAATATTAGACGTGCTGTACTTTCCTATAATTTTCCGACTCCTTAGTTTCAGAGGAAAATGTCTGGAGAACTGCTTCTTGTGCTCGACCTTGAACATCACTAATAACTTCCTCCATCGAAGAAACTAGCATTTGGATAGTGCTTCGAGAACAACCAAAGGTTTGTAAGTGTAAAACAACTGAACCGCACATTCTTTCAAGTGAGTTCTGTGTAATTACAGGAGGAACCTGTAATGCAGCAGAAGTTGTTGGC
Source organism: Larimichthys polyactis (assembly GCA_018985215.1). Taxonomy (NCBI): domain Eukaryota; kingdom Metazoa; phylum Chordata; class Actinopteri; family Sciaenidae; genus Larimichthys; species Larimichthys polyactis. The sequence goes on from JAFMOB010000101.1 coordinate 884,081, forward strand.
TGTTCACTTAAAGATTCAAACTCAAAATGTCTTTGTGTGGCCACTCCCTGGTTAGTATCGACCAGTTCATCATGGTTCTTATGAACAGTCTTTAGGTGCTTTCTGAAGCCATTGTATGTACAAAAAGATGAAGGACATCTCCACATTTCAAACATAAGTTTTTAGCTGGATATAGTCCATGCTGAAATTTTAAATGCTTTAATTACAAAGAACTGAACAATTTTTGTGGTGCTTTTTACAAACAAAACATGTGAACATAATCAGACAGTTAACTGTGCTCTGACCTTTGTGAACTGGTGACATTTTAATGGTCTTGCAGTAGTTTGGCCCTCAGTTAATTGACTCGTGGGGTTTCCTTTGTGGTTCCAACATCGATGTTGTATATCGTTGTTTGGATGAAAGTGTAGAATGCAGAGTGCCTTATCATAGGATAGGCTGAAGACATAGTGAGTCTTGAACAGCACATCAAAAGCAGCCACCGATGTCCGAGCGTTGCATGGGATAGCTTTCTGGTCCACAACAATGAAGAAACTTGCGATTTTCTTTTTTTGCTCTCTGATGCAAAGGAGGAAAGGCTGCCTTGCATCAACTTTATCCAGAAATGTAGTGAGGCTGGCTCCTTCCTGTAGTTTGAATGACACATTATACATATACTTAGCATAACGGAATAGATATACAGCAAGAATTATTATTACAGTCCAATCTGCACCTCACACTTCTTACACGGTAGTACAAAAAGTTGATCGTACCTTAATGAATCTGACAATATGATTGGCTGCCTGTGCTGCGCTCATCTTGGGAGTTTTTTTCTGGCCTTTTGCTGTAGGGGGCAGGAGATGCAACAGCAACAGGAGAGCAGACATGTCATTATCGCAGCCTTGAAGACAAATATTTGAGACAGACAACAAAAGCATTGGAAAACATTATTTCTTGCTTACTACAGATACCATTTACCATTTAACTAACTATTTTTTGTTGAATAACAAAACTCAACTTTATATTCTTCATTATTAAAATGACAAAAGAGATCAATTAATTTATTTCAGGATAACAAACAGATTGTATGTTGGATACAGAAAAACTTCATATTTACTGTAGTCATTCTCAACCTCAAGATCAGAAGCAGCCAGCAGCTCGTCAACATTAGGACTTGAGGGGAGACTCTGGCATTCTGTGATGACTCTGTGCTTGAAATCTGAAGACCACCTCGCAAGAAACCTTCCAGATACATGGTCCCCAAACATCATGGAAAAATCCTGTTCAACCTTTAAACAGAGGCACAATGTCCATATACAGCTTACTAAAATGCACTTTGGACAAAAAGTTACATTATACTTCACGAAGGTGTTATTTTCACGCAAAAAATAAATAAACGTAGAAATGACTTTGGACAAAGGGCTTGCTAGCGTTAGCACCACTTTAGCACACTAGCTAGCAACTCCGAAGCATTAGCATCATGGTATCGGGTTTTATATCTGGTCACAAAGTGCAGACTCTCTCACTCAGACAAAACGTCAAGCCAAACTTACCGCTCACTGCCGTTACTCACTTTTTATGTTACAGTGACACCAGGCATGCATGCTAACCTCTAGCTCAAAGGGGGAAGGGGGAGGGACGACGTAACACTTGAGGTGTGAAATACAAGATCAGAGTTTAGAGTAAGAAGTTCAGAGTTACTATTTAAACATTTACACTTAGTGGTTTGATTTAGTGACACTTCCTTTTTACACTTGGTTTTGACAACAACTATTTATTGACTGAGAGTTAATTATAATCGGATTAACTCTATCCAGAGTATAATTAACTTTACTAGAGTCTGTCTAGTTTAACACCAAGAATTCAACTCTTCTCAATTTGCTGTGCATGTGAAATGTTTAAACGTCCACAAGAATTAATGCAAACCAGGTAAAACCATGTGGTCTTTCTTTATATTAATAGCACTAAACTGCATAGTGCTGTTTTTTCCAGAGAAATGTTTGCTGACTATGACCTTACACTATACAAGACATACTATTTGTTGTTGTTGTCGAGTCATCATCCAGTCATTGAGTGTGATACAAACCTGATGGCCTCCACACCATTTAAACTTTATACAGCCAGATTGTGGTGACCTGAATGCTGCGAGAAAACTAAATGTACCAACAACATGGTACATAATTCAGTGGTAACCACATGCAGCATACTTGACTTGATATACTTGACTGGGCTTAGTGTGGCTGAGTCCTCATGAAGAGTACACTGACAAACGTCTGTCCGGATGTGTTCATCAACAGCACCATCAGAATCACTTTAATTCGCCAGGTATGTGTGCACACACAAGGAATTTGACTCTGGTTACACTTTGCTCTCGTAGTACAAACATATATAGACACAGGTACAGCATCCAGCACATTGTGGAGACAGTTTAACACTGAATGGAGCGGTGACAAATTATCCAATATCTCCTCTGTAACCTCTTAATATAGAACTCTAAATCCCAGCTCAAAATGGGGACATTATTCTCCAGAGCCAAAACAATGGACACAAAAATATATCACAGAAATAACAAGTTCAGAATGAATAGTGAGTAAAATGACAATTTAGTCTGATAATAAGGCTTACTTTCAGGGTTTGAAAGGTATGACAATGGTTTTAATCAGCTTTTAACCCTCTGTAACCGTTTATTTAAACACTCCACTCTGTGCTAACATACAAGTCACATTAAAATCATATTGCTTGTAAACGTTTTGATAATTACAAACAAGCAAGCTGACTGGCCTGACCTTAGTTTGTAGAAAGTTAAATTTGATGTTTAAATGTCTACTGTATGTCTGCACTATATGCCACCTATCCTCCTCTTCATGGTATTTTAGAGTTAGACCATAAAAACTCATTGATGACTCACCCTGCACTTAGAGGTGTACTAAGTTTACATCTGCTGCTGCATGCATCTATGACCGGGCCACTACTGTACGAATACACAACTTTACAAATTTATTTAGTGATTTTGGTGAAACTGGAACAGATTTTATACAGAATACTGCACTTATCTGGTCGCCTTTCTAGTCTTCCAGCCACCTGAGCTACCTTTTACACTGCATATCACATTCACCCGTTTATACACTGACTACTAATGACTGCCTTGCAAGGTGTCAACTGCTAATCAGCAGGAGCTAATCACATTCATTCAATTCACATTGATAACACAGCCTTTGGGAGCAATTTGTGGTTCAGTATCTTGCCCATGCAGACTGTAGAAGCCGGGAATCTAACCACTGAGGGAATAACTAAAACTGTGATTTACAGACGTTCCTGATGGACAGATTATTAAGGAGCAAACTGCTAACTGTTGTTAGCCTGGTTAGCTGTGTAGCTACCCGAACTGACTCATTCCCAGGATGCCAGGAGCTGAACCTGGCAAGAAAACAACATGAGTAGGCTACTGTATTCCCTGCCAGGCTGGCTGGTTTTTAGAGGTTTTGTTGTGACCGTGGTCAGGTAGACATCAACCTGCAGTGCATAGCCTTGGGGTGTAACCAAGTGGCAACCTCCATGGAGTGTTGCCCACTCCTCAGTAAGAAAAGTAGCTATTGGCTGTCCTAAAAGTTGTTGAATTACCCCATTACCTATTTTGCATAATTGGCCATGTGGTGCTGGTAGTCACTTTTATGAAAAAGAGTCTAGAGTACTTGCTAGATACAGCGACAAAGTCGCTAAGTTGGCAACACTGCCTCCATGGCTGGAAAATGAAGCCAATCCCAATAAAAAAAATTAAACTCTAATTTCCCAAGTAGCCAGAGAACATTTCAACCTCCATAAATCATCATGTTCAAATGTCCAACTTCACAGCAGAAATAAACATGTTTACAGCCTGGTAGAAAAAACAGTTTTGGTCTCTGTAGCTAATTTCCCCGTTCATGACAACTGTAGTGAGGGTGAATTTATACATGACTCATCTCTTTAAATTATATAAGCTAATTCTACAAGTTATGCAGAATTAACAGCATGGCCGCTTTGATTGACAGATTGTAGGTGCCATTATAGATGGCTTATTAGAGCACTTGTTAGAACACACATCTTTGCTGATATTTAGATTAGCCGGGAGGTGGTAGAGGCAGAACAGCCAACATGGCAGTGGCCAACTCTCACATGTTTTCAGCCTTGGGTAAAGTCACTCAAACACTGTCCATTCTTTATACTGTCATCGGGTGAAACACACACTTGCTGCTGACTACTGTATATTTGATATATGATGATAGGTATCCTACCTGTCTGAATGTTTTTACAGAAACTACTAACTTCCTCAGTCATAAAAAATACAATTTGGTATGCATCATTTTCCCCTTCAAATGATCTTGCTGCTGCACATTGGTTGTATGTAAAGATCATTTCTACACACAGCTGTCTGCGTTGCTTAAGACCCAGTGTATGTATGTAAGGGTTAAGCATTTGTTGTTTCAAGCTATGCAAAATGACATGTCTGACCTTCCACTAAATGACGGTGAGTTGGTGGATATTAACAAGACGTGTCATGAGATTACCTCTGTCCGAGGCTTTAACACATTATGGTGACCATCACTGTTTTAACTCCCAGCTCTCGTCTCAGTCTGTCTGTGTAGGCGCTCATCTGTTTCTGTGCTTTTTCATGTTGCACGATGCAGCAAGCAATATTTTTTGTGCTTTTAACATTTGGACAGCCTACGTTTAAAGTGCTGTTTAACCTTTCAAAACGCTGCAGAGGCTCCAAGCAACATTTGAATAATACTGCCAACATTTTACCTTCTGTACTGGGAGAGGCTCGCAGGCAGTCGACGATATACAGCTTACTACATCAAAAAAGCTGAGTCTATATTTAGGATTCAAGGAAAAAGTGTATATTTATTTTTAAAACAAATGTTTATTATTCCTTTTTATCATCCGGGCTCTTGAAAAACACTGTCAGTTACAATCGCTTACTCTCTCCCCTCTGTTTCCCTGCATATTAAAAACTCATAAGAGGTATTTAAACAGTGAAAGGAGTGTTTAAGGAGGCGGATGGAGATAAACTTTGGGCCCTGTGTGTTTTCAATCTCAGCCATTCCCCCGGGCCCTTCCTTTACCGCCTTTAAGAGAATACAAATCACTTCAATTATTCAAACCTCCAGAGGACTCAGGGGGAATAAAAACTAATACACAAGGCAGAAAAACAGATAAATAAACCTATGCATAAACAAACTCTGCATGCATTAATTACACATTTCAAAAGACAGTGAGGAGGATGCTGCTAGCCAAGAATAAAGCACAACTTTTCAGTGTGCTTTATTGGGCCCGGTGTTGTTTCTATGCCTCACCTACAATGGAGTAATAAGCCCACACAGGTAAACAAAGCAACTCCCTTGATATGCTGGAGTGAAACATCCTCCTTTTTTTCCCTGCCGTTTGTCATCCTTCGCTTGATCTGAGATGCTTTAGTCATATCGTACACAGGGACAGCTGCGGCTTTCGTGGGAGGATGATGTTTTCAAGTCGGAGCATCGCGCAGAACGAAGCGTCGAGGAAAAACAGTGACCTACTTTTTTGGATCTGTGCTCCCTCAACATAATGATGAAGAGGGTATATTAGAAAATCATCGACCGGCTGGTCAGCATGGAGCGTGAGGCTTCTTTGAAGAGCAAAAACATCCAGAGAATGACCAGCGCTGAGCTTTTCACTCCTCACACTGGAAGACATGGGAGTGAATAAGTCCCTGCTCACTGAAATACACAGCCTGTGAAAAGCAGAAAGTGATACGGTGTGATGGTCATATTGATCTGTGAACTGTGGTCCTGACACTGCCGAGCACCTCCTTGAAAACACGACACAGGGCATTTGTGTTAGTGTGCTTTGAGCTTATTAAAATCAAAGTCCAAACTAACATGTTCAAATGTCCAAAAGTCCACATAAATTATCATAGAGGAAAATGAAACCAGCAAAGATTCACATTAGTGAAGCTGGAGCGCAAAAAGTGACTTAAGGGTCCAGTGTGTAACTCTTACTGTGATATAATAGTCAGAACTCTGTTTTCATTAGTGTATAATCACCTGAAAATGAGAATCATTATGTTCTTGTTACCTTAGAATGACTCCACAGAGCCGCCATCGCAGTTCCTCCTGCACACTTGAGACAGCCTGCTTGATGCCACAGAATCATTGGACCTTTAACTCAGTAATGCCTATTAATTTTCTGTCGATCCTAATTCATTACTAGAGTTAGTCTTTTAGCCCTGGAGTCATTCAAATACACTCTGAATCAGGCATGCAAACCATATTAGTAGTGTTGCTCACAAGTGACGTGATGGGTGCCACTATGTCTGTGCGATCATGAAAAGTTCCTTTACTGTGCGCTGAAAGCCTTTAGATGACACAAATATCTGTATATGAAGTGATGTGAAGAACATCCATGTCGATGGGACGTTGTATGATTTATCACTGCCAAACATATATTTGTGGGAAGTAAAAATATGTATGCGTCACTTGAATTAGAGGACACTAAAAAGAAAGAAGCATCTGTATGAGTGCTGTTTATTTAGAACAATAAACTCTGTACTGTAAAATCTAAAGTGCACAACAGTGTGGCACAACTCGACATAAAACATCTGATCTTGTGCAGCGCTCCCTTTCCATTAATAGGCTGTGTACTTCTCACTCGTGTTCTTCTGTTTGCGTCACTCTCACTCACTTGCTCCTCCGGACACACACATCATTTACACAATGTTCCTCTGTGGAAAAAACAGATTTGATCCTGTGTAAATACTCTCCTGTGAGACAGAGAGATGATTGATAAATATTCAACATGGACACTAGAATTACTTTTTGTGGTATTATTACTTTTATTATTAGATTTTGAGGATAAGGGAGAGAACCTCCACATCCACATTTCATGACCCACGTCATGTAATTCTCCTCCAACAAGACAGCATCACGCTCTCATGACTGCTGTAAAGGACTGTCAACTACATTATTTATTTATTTTTTTGTAAATGTAGAAATTGTTGAACTCATGAGTTCATTTTGACAGATTTGTGGCTGCGACATTTTTTTCTGACTCTGGAGCATTTTTATTTACCTTCTGAAACACTGCACTACACCCCACACTATGATCAAACAGTGAGCCAAAAAAAAGGTTACATACCACATTGAATTGGTGAAAATTCTTGGTGGGTTGGAAAAAAAAAAGGAGCCTGTTCACATAACATTCAGCATGTGCCTGACTGGTGCAGTTAGTTCAGTGAGCATTCAATTCGAAATGACAGAGAGACGGCTGCTTTTTGTGTTTCACACTGATAAAAAAGGTCCGTTCTTACATAAGGTCCTTCCTGGGATCATCAGATGTAAATGTGGTGTCTAACATCAGAAACAAGACAAATCCAGTTCATTGCATCAGTGTGTTGGTGGGAAGGAGATCCCAGGCATCAAGGCCTGACAAAGGCAGACAGACAGACAGACGCAAAGAGAGAGGGTGGCTGACATTTAAGTGAGACTGAGGGTGAAAGCGTGACCTGAAGTTGGTGGTGGTGCTCGGTGAGGGCAGCAGAGGTATTCTCTCTGTTGTTTTTTTCTGTGTAGGATAAATGTCACTATGGCGAGTGTACACCAAGAAAGCAACAGGAACAAAAGCCCACTGGCATCCTTGGATGGATTATAAACCTGCTGTGACACGACCCCTTTATATTGTTCCTATTTATAACTGCATTCTCTCAACATACCTTGAAGAGCGAAGAGAGAGGCCATCATATATTTTACAGACTCATAACTGTCCACCGTTATGAGCTTCTATTGACCAAACATCGACTGCAAGTGTGGAGCACGGCTGTGCCCATGTGCTGAGTGTTTTTCCTAAGCAAATGCGCCTGTGGGTTCAGAACACGTCGAGGTACTACAGTGTAACCCCGCTCTCGGGATTCACCAGATGGACCACTCTGCTGGTAATTCGTGGCGTTTTAGGCAGGGACCTTGATTTACACCACCACAAAGAAGGGCTCCGTGTACCTGCTGCCTAATCGCGTCCACGCTGAATGAGAGGCTGATTAGCGATGCATGGGACCTAGTGCAAAATGGCCCCCACCATTGTTGATTCTGCTGACGCGGCAGGCTTGATGGCTCAGCCAGAAGCGGAGGTAAGACGGGAGAGAAGAAGGATGGTGAGACTGGAGCGAGGGTGGGAGGAGGAGGGGTGGGGGTTGTAAATGAAAAATGAGCAGCCATTATAAAAAAGAGAGTTAAATGACATGAGGGGAGGAAGGAAGGGTGGTGGCTGAGAATAAGTGAGTGAGAGAGGACAATATCCACGCACACACCTTTTATAAATAGCATTGTTTTTTTAGGCTACAAATGCAATAATGCCCCAATTCTTGTATGTTGATGTGGAACTGCTGATCACATTAAGTATTTAACCCTGGGGCTGGTGTTTAGCTCAGTTGGTAGAGCAGCTGTCCCGTGTACAAAGGCTCAGTCCTTGCTGTGGAAACCCAGGGTTTGAATCCGACCTGTGGCTCTTTCCTGCATGTCATCCTCTATCTCTCTGTCACTCTTTAGCTGTCTCTGTCAAAATAAAGCTTGAAAAGGCCAAAAAAATATCTTTAAATAAAAAGATAAGTATTTAATCCTGTAGACTCCAGTAGTCTCCTCCTCAATCAACAAATTTAATTTGATACCTAATATGTTGCATCTGTAATCATCATATGAGAAACAACAGTACAGCTACATGAGAAAAAGTGTTACAGTCATCGTGACCTGGTCAGTCCTCCCTGTCGACTCTTCAGTGAACTGTCCAAAGAAAACAGCCTCCATCTGGGCAATGAGAGCCGGGTAAGTCCCTCTGTTTACTCATGGTGAAATCGACTCTAAACATCTTTCCGGTTGTAGTTATTGATGACAACTTAAACTATCTACAACTACTATCTGTTGATACTCTGGGAAAGATTTTAAAATGATTGATGCACTGTGGTGCTAGAAGATCTGATGGGTCAATCTCTGGGTTCCAGCATATGGGCCTAATGTTCAGGTGTCTACATACTTTGCTCATGTGAGTGTTTGAATACATACAGGCACAAGCAAAAACAAAAAAGCTAACAAACACCTTGTGTGTATTTAGATGCACAAAATGTGAATAATTCCCTCAGTAAGAGAACTTCTCACACTGCTTTGCTTGCATGAGAATACTCCAACTACCCATGTGACAAGTCTGTGTTGTTGCAAAGCCCCTCTCCTGTGGTGTAGTCAGACTTAAAGCCAAAGCTTTACTGCCATGTTCAGAAGTATTACACAGTAAAACTGGATTTTCAGTGTCTATGACAAATCAGCGTCGATGTGACAAACTTTTTAGGGAAAGCATCTGATTCTCTCTTCAAAAAAAAAAAAAAAGAAAAATATAAGGCTATTAGCCGGCACATATTTTTCCCATAAGCCTCTTAGGGTGCAGAAAGACACACCTAGGATGCCAGGCCGCTCCCTCGGAAGCTAATCCAGAGCCATAACGTAATCTCATGTTAGGTGATCAAACGGACGAGCGAAGAACCTATGAGGAGGAATTGTAAGAGCCACAAATCCACAGGAACAAATCTTATTATGGCGAGAAACCTCTGACTTTACTCCAGCATCAACCATATTTACTGCTCAGGCTTCCTGTTAAAGGAAGTCTTTAAATTGTCACAGTTTCAGCCAAACGGGAAGATATACCAGCTCGTAAACGAGAGCTGTTACGTTGGTTTGCTGCTGCTGCCTCTCCTGCTGTCACCAACAGAAGTCTGTGCATTAGTTTGGGTTTTAGAGGCAAAACACATCCCACTGAGGCTGAATTCACACAGCAAATTAGTATTTGATTTGCACCCTGTGAATAAGCTGCACTGTTGTACTTTTCTCACCCGGTTCTGAACTTTCAAAGGAAAATAAATGATTCTACACTAAAACAAGGATCGGCTAGGTGGAATCAAATGGGCGTGTTGACGCAGCCAGAGGGGAATGTAATGATTGATTAAAAGAAAAATGGAGAGAAAACAGCAGCTTAAAAACGACTGCATGTAATAAGCTCTGGCTGAGATTTCACCGAGCGCAATCAGAGTCGTTTATACAGACAGGCAGGGGTCGGCTATCAATTCCAACTCTTCCTGTGGAGCGTTTGTGCCTCTGACATCACATCCTGTGAGCTCATTTAAACAGCAGCCCCTGCAGTGACAGCCAGCATGCACGGCCTTCTGGGATAACTCCAGAGGGCAGTGGTTTGCTGGAAGCGCAAGCTGCATTGCATATATCAGCAGATGGAGTCTGAATTCTGAGGAGCCTGCTGGACAAAACAAAGCCGTAGTTAGCATCATGTGTCGCTCTGCTGATCTGAACTTATATTTGTGATCTGTGAGTCCCCTCCTCCCCCAAACACATAATTCATTTTCCTTTATCCGACCAAGATTTGATCTAACAACAATCATGTTCGAGAAACAAACAGAGAAGTTAGCTAATGATGATCCCACAATGCACTGCAGTCTGAAGGCCATGATCATGCTGGACGCTCTTTGGAATGCAACACCCACATGTTCATGCTCAGTGTTTTGTTTCACTGTTTAATATTTTCATATATTACAATATTTCAGCATTAGCCCATCGTGTATTGCATAACCTTAACCCTTTTAACCCTTGGTAGACATATTCCACTGTTTCTTGTGCTTCAATTCACATCAGGTGATGTAAACAGAAAGTTTTTTTTTTTTTCTCTAAAAGTATTGAATCTGCACTCCAACACAGAAGAGCACCTCTAAATTTGCCATCCACCTTTTTACGAATAAATTAAACCTAAACTGTCGACAGCTAAAGTCGAGACTGTATAAATGCACTAAAATGCAAACACACTTTCCGGCACACAGATTTATAAAGCAGAGTGTAGAGCGAGGACACTTCAGATGGTGAGTATACTGGAGCAGATTGCAGATATGATATGCTATGCTGACAATGAAACAATAGCAAGTGACACAATTTGATAATTAAACGTTGTTTTTTATGCTTGTTAGTCAGTTTCACTGTGTGATTTTTCAGTGTTCTCTGAAATCTCCATCAAAGCACGTTAATTACTTTGACGTGATCAACTATCATCTTTGTCATTTATGTTGGAAGCTAAATGTTCTTCTTATGTTTGTGTTTATGTTCACTTTACCCCTTATTGTAAAGTGTTTGGATATGAATGCTAAATTATTGATTATTGATCATTTATATACCTCTATAATCACAATGAGATAATCCAGATTCTGTCTCCTTGAAATTAGGCTGCATTTCACCAGATTGTTTTACGATTATTAGTTCAGCATTAAAAAAACTGCTGCCACTCATTATGCCACTACCAACTGAACTCTCCGTGCTAATGTGAACACTGCACATGAGGTTAATAGCTTAGCATACTATTATTCATGATTGCGCCATCAGATTCTTTCTGTAGCTTTCACTGTCTTTGAATCTGCTTTTAGCAACAAAGCAATGTAGCCTCCTATGTCATGTGTCTGAGCTGACAACAGCACTCTCACCTGTTAAGAGCTCCACTGCTACTCACTGAGTCAGGGACAATGGTGCTTTACATTTTTGTTAAGAAAGATGAACTGTCAGAGTTTGAGTCCTTTGTGGACGCCATCTTGTGCTGGTTCTTACACCTTGTTTGGTGGTGTATGGGTAGTTGGGTTTTCAGATTTGATTGGATACTGGATTTGTGATGGGATGACAGCTGATTAGGTTACCAAATGACATACAAAGAATCAAATCAAATCAAATTTTATTTGTATAGCCCAAAGTCACAAAGTACATTTGCCTCGGAGGGCTTTACAATCTGTACAGGGAGTGACACCCTCTGTCCTTAGACCCTTGGTTCGAGTGAGGAAAAACTTGCCCACAAAAAACCTTTAACAGGGAAAAAAGGTGGAAGAAACCTCAGGAAGAGCCACAGAGGAGGGATCCCTCTCCCAGGACGGACAGACGTGCAACAGATGTCACATGTACAGAACAAATCAACACAAACATATTGTACAATTACAATGAATGATAAAATGACAATGAATTACAATGACTGATAAAATGATTACAGTAGCAGTGGAACCTGTGATAGAGATAGAGACACAGACGCACAGCAGCAGCAAATCATCAACTAACTACAAACTGTAATGGAGATATGGTAGCAATAATGACAGTAATAATATATGTAGTGGACGTCATGCAGAATCACAACAGCCACGATCCACGAGAACCTGCTGGACGACAGAGCCTAGAAACTCCAGGGAAGTTTAGTTAGTAACATGCATTAATGAGACATGCATGTTTACAGATGGTGGTGGTAATGGTGATGGGGACAGAGAAAGAGAGAGAGAGAGAGAGAGAGAGAGAAGGGAAGGAGAGTCCCCCGGCAGTCTTTCCTATAGCAGCATAACTAAGGGATGACCTGAGCCAGCCCTAACTATAAGCTTTATCAAAAAGGAAAGTCTTGGGCCGGTGTTTAGCTCAGTTGGTAGAGCAGCCACCCCATGTCAAAATAAAGCTTGAAAAGGCCAAAAAAATAATCTTTAAAAAAAAAAAAAAGTATTTAACCCTGTAGACTCCAGTAGACTCCTCCTCAATCAAGAAACAGCTCTGTCTGTAAAACAGAAACAAAGTGACAATCACTAGTTTGTTCCACAAAAGAGGAGCTTGATAGCTGAAAGCTCTGGCTCCCAATCTACTTTTGGAAACTATAGGAACCACAAGGAACCCAGCATCCTGAGAGCGCAGTGTTCTACAGGGGTAGTAAGGTATTATGAGCTCTTTTAGATAAGATGGTGCCTGACCATGAAGAGAGCCAATGCAAGGAAGCCAAAATGGGAGAGATGTGATCTCTGATCTTGGTTCCTGTCAGAACACGTGCAGCAGCATTCTGAATTAACTGCAAAGTCCTAAGAGACTTATTAGAGCAGCCTGATAACAAAGAGTTACAATAGTCCAGCCTTGAAGTAACAAATGTGTGGACTAGTTTTTCTACATCCGCTGATTTTAGCGATGTTACCTAAGTGGAAGAATGCAGTCCTCGAAATTTGTTTTATGTGGACATTAAAGGACAAATCCTGATCAAAAACAACTCCAAGATTCTTTACAGGTGGAGCTGGAGGCCAGGGTGATCCCATCTAAAGTAACTAAGTCTCTAGAAAGAGAGTTTCTGAGGTGTTTGGGTCCAATTACAGGAACTTCAGTTTTGTTTGAATATAACGTCAGAAAATTGTAGGTCATCCAACTTTTTACATCCTGCATGCTTGGAGTTTAGTTAACTGATTGGTTTCATCAGGCTTGATCAATAAATATAATTGGGTGTCGTCAGCATAACAATGAAAATTGATAGAGTGATTCCTAATAATGTTCCCTAGAGGAAGCATATATAAACTAAATAGAAGTGGTCCTAATACAGAACCTTGTGGGACTCCATGACAAACTTTGGTATGCATGGAGGATTCATCATTGACGTGAACAAACTGAGATATCAGGTTTTACAGCTGTTACCAAACTTGCTGTATTAGAATGCAGACCAATGCCTGTTGAGTGATGGATTTTGTCTCTAATAGTTATAATTTTATCATTAAAGAAGCTCAAAAAGTCATTACTAGTTAGACCTAAAGGAATAGATGGCTCAGTCGAGCTGTGGCTCTCTGTTATCCTGGCTACAGTGCTGAAGAGAAACCCGGGGTTGTTTTTATTTCCTGAAGAGTAATAGGCTGTTCTGGCATTACGGAGTTTTAAGATTATCTTCCCAGATTAAACAAGATTTTTTCAGTTTAGTGGCACGCCGATTGCAGATTTATGTGCCTCTTACTTTAAGTCACAAGTCTGCTGGCTATACTATGGTGCTAGCCTTCTTTGTTTAATTGTCTTCTTTTTCAGAGGTGCAATAGAGTCTAGAGTTGTCCGTAATGAGCTTGTAGTACTATCAACAAGATAGTCTATTTGTGAGTGGCTAAAGGAAGCAGACAAGTCCTCTGTTACAGTTAGACATAGCATTGAATTCAATGCTGAAGGAATCACTTCCTTATATTTGGCTACAGCACTATCAGATAAACATCTGCTGTAGGAGTTTCTGCACAAAGGCTTATAGTCCAGTAATATGAACTCAAAGGTTATTAAAAAATGGTCAGACAGAAGAGGATTCTGTGGAAAGACAATTAGATGGTCAATTTCAATGCCATATGAAAGAACAAGATCAAGAGTGTGGTTCAGACAATGAGTCGGTTTATTTACACTCTGACAGAAGCCGATTGAATCTAATAGAGATAAACGCAGTACTAAGACTATCATTGTGGTTGTCCACATGAATGTTAAAATCACCTACAATAATTACTTTATCTGTTTTAAGGATCAAGCCTGATGCAAATTCTGCCAATTCAGATAAAAATTCTGAATAAGGACCAGGAGCTCGATATACTGTAACAAATAAAATTGGCTGCAATGTTTTCCAGGTTGGGTGAGTGAGGCTAAGAACAAGACTTTCAGATGAATTATAATTTAGTTTAGGTTTAGGAGTTATTAATAGACTTGAGTCAAATATAGCTCCAACTCCACCACCTCGACCAGTACTTCGAGGAACATGAGTATTACAATGGCTGGGAGGAGTGGATTTATTTAAGCTAGCATATTCATCCTCCTGCAGCCAGGTTTCAGTGAGACAAAACAAATCAATATCATAATCAGATATTAATTTATTGACTAAGACAGCTTTAGATGATAAAGACCTGATATTCAGGAGTCCACATTTCATTCTCTAATTTTTGACTGTTGGAGATGTTGATTTAATTTTTATTACGTTTTTATGATGAATCCTCTTCTGTTTGTTTTATCTTTAAATAATGTAGGTGGACGGGGGACAGACACAGTCTCTATACTAAAGGACTGGGTGGGCAACTGCTCTAATGGAGGCGCAGAGAAGCGTGTAAGACTGCAGCTCTGCTTCCTGGTCTCAACTCTGGGTTGTCGATTTTGGTCAGCTAATAAACTTGGCCATATTTCTAGATATGAGAGCTGCTCCATCCAAAGTGGGATGGATGCCGTCTCTCCTAATCAGACCAGGTTTTCCCCAGAAAGGTGTCCAATTGTCTATGAAGCCCACATCGTTTGCTGGACACCACCTCGACAGCCAGCGGATGCGGCTAAACATGTCATGACTGGTCACATTGGGGAGGGGACCAGAGAAAACTACGGAGTCCGACATCGTTTTGGCATATTCACACACCGATGAAACATTAATTTTAGTGACCTCCGATTGGCGTAACCGGGTGTCATTACCGCAGACGTGAATAACAATCTTACTGTATCTACGTTTATCTTTAGCCAGCAGTTTAAAAAAAGACTCGATGTCGCCCGCTCTGGCCCCCGGGATGCATTTAACTATGGCCCCCGCTAACTTCACGTTTCGGACTATGGAGCTGCCAATGACCAGAGTTGGCCTCTCAATGGGTGTCGCTGAGCGGGGAAAATCTGTTTGAAACGTGGAGCGGTTGGTGGTGTATCCGTGGGCTTCAGTTTGGGGCTATGCCTCCTTCGAACAGTCACCCAGCCTCCCGGCTGCTCGGGAACTACCGGGGGACGGCTAACTGAAGCTACCTGTGGCTGTACCGCACCGGCTACAGGGGACTGACTAACTATCTGAGCTACTGACTGTTCGGTGGTGCGGTACCGTGCCTCTAACTCACTGACCCTCGCCTCAAGAGCTACAAATAAACTACATTTATTACAAGTACCGTTATCACTAAAGGAGGACGAGGAGTAACTGAACATGTGGCACACAGGGCAGGAGAGAGCAGGAGAGGAGAGAGGAGGAGAGGAGAGAGGAGGAGAGGAGAGAGCAGGAGAGAGTATCATTATTGAAGAATAAACTGAGACCAAGTGGAAACCTCTGTGTCTGTGAAGAACTGCAGTTCTTCAAACAATCCTTATGCTGTAAACAGCATCTGAACTGTTTGAGCTCACTGACTCCATGGCATGATGTTTTCTTCCTCACGTTGTACCATGCTACCCTGCTCCTCACCTTACAGCATACATGTACTAGCAGGTTCGGTAATGCAAGCATGCCATGTATTCTAACATGAAAATGAGGACTTCATCATCACTGTTAGACATTTGTTTGTACTAACAATGAATCAAATGAGTCTCTGCGATGTGAAAGCGCTACCAGTCCTGTGTGATGTCAAAATGAGGACAGGCTTCTTAGTGGTGACTTGTCATAATCTGTGGCTCACACTGGATGAGCAAGAAACCCCCAAGTGTGCCTACCACTTCTGCCCCTTTTATCCCAGCTGTGCAGGATGTCTCCCAAATCTTTCATGCCCTGCTAATCTCCCGGTGCCTTTGCAGCTCATATGCTACAGCCTCATCATGACAGCTCTCCTGGTCTTTCCTCTTCCAGGGCTTCATGTGTGTGAGGCGGAGGGGTGGGGGCGCCTCAGGCTGCTGTGACCCGGCCATCTGCTGAGGGTTGGGACCAGCAGTCCCACTGCCCAGGTGAGCAGGAGTTCAAGTGAAGTCAGTACATAATAGAGTCTAAGGACAGAGGGTGTCCCTCCCTGTACAGATTGTAAAGCCCCCCGGGGCAAATGTACTTTGTGACTTTGGACTATACAAATAAAATTGATTTGATTTGAAATATATATATTTTTTTTTCAAGCAAATTCAGCTTAAATTTGTACGTGGTCCAAGAAAGTATGAATTCATTAATTCATTTGCATTTCAGAGTACATTTGTTGGCTTGGCCCTGCTGATAATCCTATGCCCATCATTTACTGTGACCTCGATGCCAAGCTTTCTGCCCGTGCTGTTTTTTTTGCCTGCTCTGCCTCTGACCTTTCCAGTCAAAGCTGTTTAGTAAGGTTACATGTACTTGATTGGAACACTAGCGTAATGAACATGTGTCGTGTCTCTCGTGTTGAAGCCGTACATCCTGCAGAGCGAACTGTGCCCTCTCGTGTTGTTACCAAGTTACTCGAGGTGGGGACTCAGATTTCATCATGATCCTGTATCCCTGAAGTCAAGCAGCAGAAATAAGGTGACACAAATACAAATACTACTGGCCCATTTTTGGGTGAGATACATATGCTATAGCAGTCTCACCTATCACTGCTGATAACAGGGCGTATCCTTTGCTGGATACGATCACAATCTTCAGGGTGCCAGTTCGATATGTATTGCAATTCATGATCTACAGTGATGGTGAGATCATGATTTATTTTGCTTTTTTAACATTAAACCAAGGGAACAAGTTGACCCTTGTAGCGACTATGAGTCACAAGTGCAAAAACCCACTGGTCTAATCAGTACAGCCTGATAAAATGACTTTTGTTTGTTTGGTGCTATGGCTTTTCAATGTGACCCATGGAGAGGCTACAATTCTAGCCTTCCTTGAGCCAGCCAACAGAGATTAACAGGTTAAACCCCTGGGATGATCTAGCAACATTGTAAATGTAACAAACAAGCAAACAAAAGACATGAAACAAAAGACGAACATTTGTTTTTGTCTGCTTGATTTAAAATTGTTTAAAATTGTTTTAATTTCTATGATTTATTTTTTTAATGATTCTTTTTCATTTCTAATGTTTTATTCATTTTAAGTTTGCAGATGCTTTGTCTGTGCTGTGTTTGTCCGAGTTAAAAGGGGATTGATTACATGGAATGAGAAGAACAGGTAAAAGGGGACCTGTCAAGTCTTGAAGACTCAGGGGACCAGCTCGAGTCTTGGAGACTGAGCTGAGTAGGGTAAAGGACCTGTGTCTTATTTCATTTTTCACACCTGGGAAGAAGGGGCAAACATGAAACGAAAGACGAAAACTTTTTGTCTGCCTGTTTGAAATTGTTTGAATTTCTTTTAATTGATTCTCTTTTAAAGTATTTCCTTGCCTCTGTAAGACACTATGAAATGCCTTGTGTAAGAATGGGGCTATACAAATACATTTGCCTTTGCCTTTTCTCTATAGTATACCAGAGAGTTGTGTGGACATAGAAGGTTTTAGTTATACAGATGGCAAAATGTATCTTGCTGGAGATCTATATGTTTCTTTCTACACTGCACAAAAATTCAATAAACTATGAGCTAAAGGCTTTCTGTTTCTCTGCACTTATTTCATTTCATCATTTCATCTGCAATCGCCAAATACTTTGCAAGCTTTCCTGCAGGATTACTTTGTAAACTGAAAGGCATATTTCTACTATTTACCTCAGGACAAAACATTCAGTTATTTTCCAGAGTTGTAAAGCTAATGTCTCATGGAAGCTTTTTGTAAAAGGCTGTGCAGTTTTGGAAAAGCCTCAAAATTCAAGAATTTGCTACTCAAATTGGACTTCTTGGATGTATTTCATGTATCGCTTATCAACCCTCCCCCGTGTTAAAATGCAGTCTAAATACCTGCTTAATTGATATAATGTTGCAAGTCCATACATATAATATGCTGTTATTCAAATTATGTGCAACTAATTGTCAGTGTATTATTTTTAGGGACCTTGGGACAGTTGTCCACTTGCTCTAGATTACTATGTACTATAGCCCCCATCTCATCCCTGTTCACTTGATTTTGCTGCATTTTCAGGAAGGAAAATATTAATTCTTTGAACTATTTCATATATGTGTTTTCCAGAAATAACTCCTGTTAATTAATGTCCTGGACAAACAAACATCAACCTATATCATATACACCCAAGCTCAGATGCCTTCTCCACCACTGTGAGGCTAATGTTACTGGGGCTTTTCTCATTTCTCTTAGCAAGAGTAAATGTTCTGATTAATATGTCTGTACTGAGCTCTTTGGACGTAGTTTACTCATAATCTGAATCATTATGGTCCTCATGAGTACTTAAAATTCCATTTTATTGCATCTGAATGTTGTGTCATGAGGGCAACAATGAAGCTGTAAGGATGAAAGCATGACTTATATTCGCATTTTATTTTCTCCACATATTATTCCGTTTTATACTCATCACGAAACAATAAGCTGTATTTTTTTACTCCTTTTGTTCAGAGTTTCCCTAAATGAGCTGTAACTCAGAGATTGTTAATCCAAGGGCAACACAATCTGTAGGAATAAATTCAAATCATCGAATGGGCAACAAAAACAGAGACAGGAAGGTCAGACAATGCTGCTACAGAGAAGAGCTTTACATGTTTGACAGTAACTCCAGAACTGAAAGGTCTAATAGAAATAATTTATTCTTGGCTTAGACAAGTTTCACTGTATATACAGATTTTCATAGGCATAGGAGAGGAATGAGCATTCATTTTCATTTGAGTAGGGTCACTGTGTATTTGCTGTGGCAGAGTGTGCCATGTAGAAACACAACAACGTGTGGTGGAGAAGGTAAGCCAGGGTTGCGTTTGATCCCTTGTGGCCTAGCTCGGTCTATTTTATTTCTAGGCTGTAAAATAGTGACATGAAGATGTTTCTTTGGGTTTGTGTCCGCTTGTTTGTTTGAGAGAGACAGCGAGCAGTGGTAGAGCGACAGATCAGCGAAATCAAGTTTTTTTGTATGTTTCATAGCAGTTATGTTACCCACACATATAACCACACAGCCCCACACTCCATTCTCCCATGGACCAGTCCTGCATCTGAATATAGCCTTACACATGAATTGTAATTTTTTTTTCCTCATGTAGCTGTTCTGTTGTTTTATTTACAGTTTTAATGCTATTTGTTGTTGTTTTTCTTGATGTTCTTTAAATGTTGAATCAACTCAGTTTAAAATTCTACAAACTTCAAATATATGGTATCAAAATAAAGAGGAATTTCAGACTGAACTGTTTGTTGATTGAGGAGGAGGAAAAAAAGATGCTCATTTGAGTGACAGTATTCCAGTAACATGTTGACTAGCTGCTGATGATGTTTAAAAAATGTTTTAACCAGCAGTATCAACTTGAGACAACAAGTGATTAAAAGTTGTCAACTTTGACAACTTAAAAATCAATGTTGTGACAACTAGAGCATTGTAGAAGAACCAACCTTCTGAACGTTATTTCCTGAGTTGAAACAAAGGTCATTTCAAGTTGAGTTAACTTGCATTTTTAAGGCAGCTGCTGAACCTACATTTGCAAGTTAAACTGATGTGAAATGTCTGAAAGTGAACAGGGAACTGGAACCAATAATGAGTAATATTTCTACCTTCCTTCTTTCTTTTTGTTCACTTTTCTCTTCCAGATCAGTTTGGCTGTTGTTGTTGTTGTTTTTATAACCTGTCTGATCTTCTCTCTGACCTAGAGAGACCTAAAATTGCTCTCATCAAGTTAACTGCTGATGTCTCAGAACGTGGAACATTTATAAAATCAAAAAACATGAGCAGTCAGAAAATCACAGGTTGGAAACAAAACCCCAGGTCAGCAAACATCCATCACAGTTTATACACTAATTCATTTATTTTTAACTTTGATCTGTTGTGTTTGCTGCAGCTCTGTGCACACTGTATTTCTGTGCAATGAGGAATTTTTGGAGCCGTTCAGGTGTGCTCACCGTACTGTATTGATTTGCCCATGATTCTACCTATTTTAAGCACCTTTTTCTGAGACCTCCATAGTTATTTTGGTGAGCACAAGATCATTAAATCCAGAACAAAAATAAAACCTGAACTGTACTGTAGTTTTCTTTAACCTGGTGAGTTATTACCAATTATTATTACCAAAAGGAATTATGGCCACAACTACTAAATAAGCATCATGTGTGTTCTGCATGTATTTAGAGCTTCAATATCAGCCTCAGAGTGTTATCTGTTGGACAGAAGGCGGTGTCTTTTGTGCCAGAGCGTTAATCCAAACTGTGCTGTGTCCAGCTCAGCCCTCTTCGCATGCTGTCACTCAGTCATTGAGAGATAATGTACCTTTGTGTGGGTGCATGTTTAAAGGAACGAAGCAGTTGGTGGAAGTAATTGGACAAGCCTGATCTTAATTACCATATAAATGTTCCTCACAGGCTGTGGGAGTAATTGGGTGGGCCTGAATGTACGAGTCCTGTGAGTGCCCCTGCACACTGGGGGGTGGGCGAGGTCCATTAACCATAAGACCAGGGCCTACTTGGCTTGTCTACTGGCCAGGACATGTGCGTTTGACACTACACTGTTAAAGTATGAACAGAATAGTGGATTGTCTTAAGATGGCATACAGTGTGTATTGACCTACTGGTATTTGACTTGTACCACACTGTGTACTGTGTCTAAAGCTCATTGAGATGGAGTACAACAATAAGATAGAAAATGGGCTCAGACTGCAAACATCCGCAGGTTACTGTAGAGGTCCTGCTCCACATTTAAGCAGATAGATATTTATAATGGACATGCTAGAAGAAACCCTTTGGACAGTGCTCTTCTCTAAAGCATACGGGCTGCTTTGAAACAAGCGTGGTCTGCTGTGTATGTTGTAGCAAAGCAAATGCTCTGTCTGATGATGACAAATGCCTCGTGGTAGGTTTCATTAAAAACACACTTTCCCGTTGCCGGCCCACTTTGTGATTCAGACAGATAAGACAGATGTGGTGACCTATAAATCTTATTCAGTGTAGGGTTTGGTGTCTGGACAAATGTACATGTAGCTGGATCAGTAGTTTTTGTCCACCTTTAATTCCAAGGCAGATGGAAATATTGATTACCTTTTAAATTCTGGTTAGAGAAAACTTTTAGATTTTTTTTTTTGGCTGAGGTCGACAAAATGGTTTATTCAGAAAGTGCTGGAGCAATTAAAGGC
Source organism: Larimichthys polyactis (assembly GCA_018985215.1). Classification (NCBI taxonomy): domain Eukaryota; kingdom Metazoa; phylum Chordata; class Actinopteri; family Sciaenidae; genus Larimichthys; species Larimichthys polyactis. The sequence continues at coordinate 905,765 of JAFMOB010000101.1, forward strand.
TGACAGAGTTTTTTTTTTCTTTTTTTAATACACGGTGGTGTTACGGTATCTGCTTCTTCTACTGTACACACATACATGTTGCTGTTATCACTGTGAATTGCAACATCCAAAGCTCCATCTCCAACAAATGAGTGATCTTTTTATGACCAAAGTCAGAATTGCAAGTCACATGAGCTACACTGTCACAAAACCACTGAAGACACTGCTGTAAAACAATGACTACATTTTATGACCATAAACAAAGCACAACATTAATGTTGGTATCACGCGAATTCAAATGACAAGCACATATAGATCATTTCAAAATCGAGAAAAGCTGAATCAGGAATTATTTTCTTTCCTTTCACGTGTGGAAGCAGCTACAATACAGTTCAAGCAGAGTGCAGCTCCAATGTGCATGCTCTACAGGGCAAAAAATGCAAACGCTTTAGGTGGCCTGAAAAATATGCCTGGAGAGCAAGTTTGTTTTGGAATGAACAGTGTGCCATCTGTGAACACGGCACCTAGTTGTCTTAATGCATCAATAACCACAAGCAGGAAGCAACAAACACATCTCATAGTGTGTTTACATTCATTATTCCTGACTGTACCTGGATGTCCAGCACTGGCATGTGCAGGATGTTCATCAAGGATCACTGTTTGTGGTGGAAATCGTCATTAAATTTGTTTTAGCTTTCAAATGTTTATGTGAAACTGAATCAAATTTAGATTCACAAATAGAGTCATAGAATGGGTGAAATAACTCAACAGCCATCTAAATCTGCCATCGTAAGCTACTGGTCATACCAGAACAAGTAAGATTGACTGTATAGAACTGAGCAAGCAGTTGTTTTATCATCAGTTCAGATGTTTGATTGATTGATTGATTGAAGTGTTTATTTCGAATATACAAAAAATTAAAATAAGAAAAACATTTAAACATAGAAATACATATTCAAAAAGGAGTGAGAAGAAGAATAACTTAAAAACTTCCATCCCTTCTCTTTAAATAATGAGTGACAATACCAAGCTTCCTTGCAACTTGTTTACATATTCCTGATACTTATAGATAAATAGAAAATATCCCTGACTTTGTATTACAAAAAAACTTATAAAAAACAACAAACAACAAAACAAAACCTGCATATACACTTAATACAATACACACATACACACATGCAAGAGAAACAATAATACATAAAGAAATGTGAGTGTACAGTTTGCTCATCTCAGAATCACATAAAGCTGTTCAGAAATCAGTAGTGCATAAGGACATTGTTGTTGTTTTACAGTATCATACACTAACATATGCACATATTTACAGCTGGGACGAAGGCACTTGCTGAGTGAAGCATTTGTAACTGACTGTTTCACAGCTTATATTGAAAGAAATAATTGCTTGTTAATCCAGTGATATAGAATAAAGAAGCGGCACTACTGTAGATTTACGCTGCATTAATCTCCTTCTCCGATAACTCATTGAATAGACATAAACAGTTTTTTTTTGTTGACCTTGCTGGATGAATAGTGTGTGAAATGCTACACAATGATTTGTTCAGTTTTTTGTGCAAGCTGCTTCCTTTTCAGTGCGAATTGTGGCTCAGTGAAACGCCATTTGTTTTCTAGAGGGCAAAGAGAAGCTTAGCATGCAACCCTCTCCAGTATGTCATCACGGAACATGTGATAAATATCTGCTATCCAGTAACACATGAGAACAAAGACGCCTGTGAGCGCAGCCTGCATGGACCTGTGGTTTTGGTTCTCAAGTATTTTTCAGTTGGTGACAGTATACAACGACTCAACTATGGAAGTGTAATGTGTTGAAAAATCTGAATGGTTATTATGCATGAGTATTTGTCTGTGTTTCAGAGAGTTGACTATGGGCCCCTTTGTGCTTGGTGCACCCCAACGGTTCCTGATCTCTGTTGGATACACAGTGTCCCAAAAAGCCAGGCCCATAATCCAATTAGAGACACTTGACTGGTAGAGCTAATTAGGGCTGGGGACAATGTATTCCATCAGTGAGCTAACAGCCCGAGCACTGGCCCCGACATCTGGTCGCAACATGGGCTGATCAATAGTCTCATCCATGGGAATGCTAATTACCTCCTTCAGTTCATCCAAGCATGGACCTGGACCTGAGTCATGTCTTTTTTATCATCTTTTATGAACACAGGGCCCCTGAATGTCATAGGGTTGCTTTTTGTTGCCTCTCAAAAAGTGAAAGCCTGGATTTTCACGCTAAAAAGCATGAAATGAGCTTGATTGTTCTCGCTGTAAGAGGCTTGGTCCTAGAGGTTTTTTCTGGAACTTTGTACTTCTGTATTTGTGCTTCTCAGGGTTATGGCATTCAGTGTGAAAAGAGCTCATCAAGGAAGCAGGGCCAACCTTTGTACCTCATACAAAGGTAATTGGAACCTGACAGAAAGATGAGGCATTCCGATTTAGAGAGGGAGCAGGGGTTCTTTGGCATTATTTCCTTGCTGCCCTTGCTTTTCAAAGCTTTGTTGATCAAGTTATGAAAAAAAGCAACGGCAGACGCATTATTCCAGTACGCATGCATTTTAAATGTCGAGGGACTAAGTTTAAGAGGTAGGTAGAGTGAAACAAAGACAGACCCTCTCTTTTACTCGCCCGTCCCTCCCATCTCTCTCTGGAGTTCCAGCCAGCTTAGAGAAGTGTGGTCCAGTCAAGCAGTATAAGAGGATTGGAGCTCAGATACCACTTGATTAGGCCGCAGTGAATGGAGCTATGTGCTGTGTCTCAACAAGGTTTCCATGGCACTTGACTGTGGACATACAGGCTTTAACCCAACACAGAGAAACATCCCACAATCTGCTGCATTTCTTTTCGTGTGCATGTGTTCACCGTGGAAAATAAGAACACCCAGACAGCTTAAAACTCACTTAGCCTGCACAGAAAAGCAGAGTGCATGCCAGTCCTTAAATGAGTTGTACCCTTGCAACGGACCATGGAGCTTACACTAACCTAATTACTATATGATAGAGCCGAGGTAGGAGACACTCTAATTAATGTAAGCTTATAAAGACAATGGCTGTTGATTTCTCAAGTGGACAGGGAATTGTTATGAAATCTAGATAACATTCAAACCCTATGGAAGCAGTCATGGACAATTTGTACTCACAAATCTATCTCTCAGCACTATAAAAGTTTTTTAATGTGAAACTGACCTTCATGTTGCTCAGGGTTCCTGGCTTTTCTGTAAATATGAGCACTTAATTTGCTGTGTCCCCACAGACAGCCAGCATTGTACAGCTGTGCGGTTTCGTTGCACTGTTTTGAAAGGCTGGTTAAGTTTGACAGCTCTGCTTGCTAAAAAGTAGAGACAATCTGTCAGTCACAACTATGTAAAACACTGGCTGGTAGAGATGGAGTGTAAACTTGTGATAAAATAAGAATGGACTGTAGACAGAGTTTGAAGTGAAGTATTTCTCCATAAGGTTAAAAGCTCCAACAAATACTATGCCTCAACAATAAGAGCTTTATGTAGGCTACAGCATATTAATCAAATATGCATCTCTGTAAACAGGTGGGACTTCTGTAAGAAAGAGAACAAGATTTTGGTATCAGAAGTGTTCTGGTTTCTTTTTGTAGTCCGAGTAGTATTGACTAATCACATTTGAACAGACTTTGGTTGCAGGAGTCCATGTAAAGAGCAAAAGAGGCGGAACACACTGGTCGAAATGAAACCTTGGAACGCATGATGACGATTGAGCTTTATGTTATTCACATACAAATATCTGTTTATAGAGCAGGTGAAACGTGTGTATCAAGTTGCTAATCAGACTATAAAGGAAGTCTTGGCTTCATTTTTCTGCTGGCTACAGTCGAAGCTCTAAGCTTCATATTTTGCATCTTCAATATATTGACAAATCGAAATGTAAAAACTGTTTTTTGTTTTACAGGAAATTATGTCTGGAAGTATTTCCTGGTTGACTTTCTCAAGTCTTGTTGTCACCAAGAGAGATGCTGGGAAGTCACTAGAAAGACTGGTTGCAATGGTTCCAACATCTAGATCCTTCCAAAAATCTAAATCATGTTAAGTTAATTTGACCATCTCCTGGCTTTAGCAAACAAGTGTATTTCCCTAAATGTCAAACCATTTCTTGACCAAGTGGTTTTATTTGTTTGACCTAAAAGCAATGTGTTGTTTTTTATATATATATATATTAATAATGGATTAAATGGCAGCCTCCTGGTTTCCTCAGAGTTAAAACACTCAGACCATGAAATTGCAAAGTCAAAGGTTTGAGTCCAGATAGAGAAGTTGTATGTCGTTTCTCCACAGTTATTTCCAGACAGCTATGTACTGCATCATATTCTATCCAAGTAAACGTGCAGAAGAAATACCAAACAAAAATGCATCTAATGATTGCATGTCAATGATTTGACTTGTTGTTTTGGATATCGGGTCCACAAATTCAAATGTTATCAACCTGGTCTCTCTAGCAGCAGATACAACCAAACAACCGACAGCTACAGCAACCAGCTGGTGAATATAGAGAAGCCTAAAGAGCCAGATATTACCTCCATCATTAAGGTTATATTTCCAGTGTTTTTTGTTTGTACTGGCCACATTTTTATGAAACGTGCTGGAAGCATGGGCCAAAGAAGAAACCATTACATTTTGGAGTGGATCTAAATCATAGGGCAGGTACACAAATTATGGAGCGTTTACCAAACTAGCTGCTTGACAATGGCTTTAACTGTGTTACAATGTCTACGTTTTAGATCAAACTGCAGAAAGAGTTGAGGTCTGCTCTCAGGAATGCATACATCAAATTTGCTTGATGATAAAAATAATTTACAAATGATGTATGTTTCATATATTTTTAAATACAAGAAATTCAGCTGCCACTCAGTTTTTCTGCAGTAATAAAACAAACGATACTGTGAGTGAACTTCCATTTGTTCCACAGCTGCACTCTTCAGTTAATGAATCAAACTCTCACCTTTATGTAATTAACTATTCCAGGTGAAACTGCTTCCCGCTGCTGTGAGGAGCCATTTTAAGAATCACTTCACTGATTTTTTTTTTTTTTTTGGCATGGTAATTTAACATTCCCATTATAATGGAGATTATTTGACCCATTTCAGCTTCTGGGTTTAACAAGAACTTATTTTACATCACATTTACTGCCTGTAATTTAAAAGCTTTAAAGACCTATTTAAGGTCATCAACTCAAATGTCAGAGTAGATGTAGACAACTATGATATTAGGTTATTTTGAGTAAAACCACTTTTTTCCCCTTTTTTCTGATTTGTCACAGTGATGTGGAAAACATTTCAGAAAGGAGGGCCAAGACCTTCCCTTCTTGAGGATCCATGTTGTTAATTCTTCTAAACCTGAAATCACATTATCAGGCTTAGTTTATCAATAACAGACATGCCTCACCTTTTGTTATTTTACTTGAAAAGGAAAAAAAAAAGGAAACGTGTGTGCTAGTCTTCATACAACAGTTTCACATCTTTTACAGATTTCATCAAACAGCTCAGCCACTGTACAGATCAGAAAACACACTGCATATCTCAAATCTTTCAGTAAATGAAACATTCATATGGCATTAGGTCAAACTGCTGATCAATGTAAGGTACTGAATGGAGGTATGTGCACTTAAAAGTTGAGATGTATTTGAAACATGTACCACCATGTTTCAAATACATCAAATACATACAAAACTGACCTAAACTAAAGAAAAACAAAAAACATTCCAATGGAGGAAAAACTCTAAAATGTATCAAAATCAGAATCACTCACAAAGAGGAAAATCAAAGGCTGTAAAACATTAACTGAAATCTCTAGAAAAACAGGGAAGAAACAAAAACTCTCCTGAAAGGTGGAGGCTGAAAAACAACAACTAAACTAAGCACTATGAAACAAAAACTAGACTAAGAAAATTACAACACAAAATCACTCTTTCAAGGAGGAAACAAAAACTCACGAATGAATACGCTAGGACTGTGACAAGACTTGACGCAGGCTAAGGTGTACGATCAAAAGACGAAACACTTTGGCACAGGACAAAGGGAGACGCAGACAATATATACACAGGGTAATGGGGAACAGGTGGAAACAACCTTATTGTGTTTATAATTTTGGTGCATTTAATGGCACATTTATTTATTTATTGACTCATATTGGATTTTGTCAGTCTTAGTCCACCATAGTTGACTACAAATACTTACAGATGACTTTTGTTAGAGCGCCACTGATTTCCCCGCTCAAAAGAGAAAAATGTTGAAGTGGTGTAAAATGTCATGCTAGGGATGACAGAAGCCTGCCACAGGCACATTTGCCATTTATAGCACAAAATGTAGCATGAATATTTCAGACCAGAGATCCAAGACTGTCACTTTCCTTTTCCAAACACAGCATAGCAGTTTGTGCAGTAGCCAGACAGATGTACAGACATATGGCTGACACACGTGTGCACAAACACACACTGACATATATCTTTAAAGACACTTGCCTACACACACCAGGTCTGAGCTGCCAAGACCTTTTCAGATCACCCTTCTACCCCTCTATCCCTCCCTCACATTCACACTATCACTAAAGGTGTGTGTGTGCATGTGTGTGTGATCGGTACAGTCTGTCTTTCAGGTTAGCCACAAAGTGCTCTGACATCTGCCAGCTGTGTTCACCAGGCTTTGTGATCCCCCCTGTCCTTCCACCTCCCTCTGCTCCTTTACCTGTGGATAAATGCATCACATCCCATCATGTCTAACCAGCCACGCACACTGCTTCTCTCCCCCACCACCCCTCTTCCCTCTCTGTACTTCGATTAGACTGACAGACGAGTGTTGATATTTCAAACCACCTTGGATATGTTGGGCACTGGGCAAACTCTTATGCTGACAGATCAGCAGTAGCAGTGAATAGGTTCAGAGTGCAGGAATCAGTGGCACCTAAGGGTGTAATTGTATGGACCTATATAAGGAAACTTACAGTATACTATACCATAGTATACCACATAAAAAAGCATGTGCCTGGCTCTTGTGGTGGCTTCGTCACCTGTAATCTGCACTCTACTGAGTGTGATCTTCATCATTTCAAATACTATGGCGCTCTTGTGCTGCATGACACAAACATAAACTTTGCCTCTACACATTGCAAAAAACCTTAAGCTCTGACATTGTGTTGACAATTAGAAGTACTAAGTATTCACTGTACACACCTGATTCAAACTTGTATCTTGAACATATCTTGAACATTTAGGCAAGTGTGGTGGCAGGATGGGGTCTTGCAGTGAGGGTTTCCTGAAAAGGGCAGAGGTGGTGGTGGTGGCAAAACTCCAGGCAGGAGAGAGAGTTGGATGTGGCAGGATAATGGTGAACAGGGTTGTTGGAGCACAATGAGATCACGGTCAATGTATCACAGCAAAAAACCTTTTTACCACGTGGGAGACTGAACGATCTTGCAGAGTTTTGGAGGTTGAGTGGGGCTTTTGTACTGCCTGAGTTGATTGGATGACAAGGAGCAGGTGGTGAGGTGTTGAGGACAGTTGAGAGGGAATTCCACGCCCAGTAACACACACAATGGAGACGGACAGACAGACCAGACAGACAGAAAAGAGGGAAATGAGTAATAACACTGGAAAGGAAGGTGGCAATAAGGTTCAGTTTGAGATGATACATCATGGATAGCACATTTCCCGAATAAATATAACAAACTGTTAGAGAGAGAGTGAGAGCACTGTGAATCTAGAACTGCAACGACTCTCTGAATCTTTTTCTAGCCAATAGGAGGAATACACTGGATTCCTCAGTAATGTTCTTGTCGTGGTCCAGTTCCTCCAAATTGCCTGTTGGAGGTGGTAATTTGTCCCAAGTCCCAAGATAAAACATTTCCTGTGCAGGCATTTCCAGTATTGGTCGATTATCTCTCAGAGCACTGTGACCCTGACTTAACCTGTACATGAACTGAAGAGGAACCTGTGTCCTGTCAACTCTTAGATCACACAGCGGTGGTCCTCTTTGAACTATACACAACTGACTGGGTTCATCACCCACACGTCATGGAGATTAAAAACCTCAAAGGCCTTCAGATAGCAACAAAGAAAGCAGATCGTGTATCCTACACACAAAGACACACAGAAGACAAAGCCAGTTACACACAGCAAAAAGCTTTGCACATACCTGCACACAACAAGCACAAAGGTGAATGAACCTGTCAGACATGACGTCAGAATAAGGGAGTGGAAAAAGGTAGAAAGAAAAGAGAGGAGCTTCAGTGACTGACTACCGCTAGCACAGCCGAGTGGCATGTTACACAGTACAGCAGTTTACCAACTAGCCCTGTGAATATAGTCACTATAACATAGACCTAGATGTAGACTATAGACACTAGAACCAAATATTTCACAGAGACGATCAGATACATTCTGCTGCACCATTTTCGCTTCTGACAAGGCCATCATGCTCCGGGTGCACCGTGGCCTCTGGCTCACCACTCCACTATGCCAAGAACACACGGCTGTTCTATATTGGACAGACACTGTGGGCAGGTGGGTTAATCATCACAGAGCAGATCAAGCTAGCTGGAAGTCAGACACACAAACAGTGGAGAGAATCCAATGAATGTTCTAAATAAAACACCCTCTGCAAAGCTCCAATCTGGAAAACAAAAGGGAAACACTACAAGTATGTAGTGTATACTTATGGTAGAAGCAGTACTCGAGTTGAGGGGGGATGGGGGGGGATGCCATCCCCCCTGGGAGAAAAATGGTCAAAATCATCCCTCTTCTAAAACGGTCATCCCTTCTTCCATCCCTTATGGCATTTTATCAATGCATGTGAAAATTACTTATATTTAACACTGGAAATAGAATTACCATTCGACATTTAGGGGGGCTTTATGAAAATCAGTCTATTTCCTATGACAGCGGTTTTCAAAGTGTGAGGCGCGCCTCCCTTGGGGGGCGCCAGAGGACTTCAGGGGAGGCGCGGCGGGGGAAAAAATAAAAATATATCTTACAAAGATATGTGTCTCATCACTGTGCGATGAAAACTCGGCGAGCTAGCCCCCAAAGAGTAGCAAAAAAAATCCACAAAACGACAGAGTATGTCTTATCTTTGCTGTTTCGTGTCAAAAGTTCTATTCCAGCATGAAGAAACGCTGCTAATGTCTCTGCTAATGTCTCCTGCTCTGTCTCTGCTTTAGTTTGAATCAGTCATGAAGCTCCTGGTTGTTACATAAAGACAAAGAGGCTTTGACAGTGAAGTGAGACCTCTTGCTGCGATATACTACCTTTGGGTTTACTTCATTCTGGATCATCATTGGTCAAAGGTGAACGTGGGCGGTACTAATAGATTCGCTTGACTCTGATTGGTCGACAGGTGACAGGTGTCAATCATCCACACTCTGTAGCTGCTACCTGCTGCTTCATATTCTTTAATACCGCTTGTTTCAAACATCGCATCGTATTAAAACTCGAAGTCTTCTTTCCTCCTCCTTAAATTGTGTTTTTTTAAGTGAAGATGTTTTTTAACAAAAATGTGTTTAAATGTATTTAAATATGTTTAAAAACACACAAAGATGTTAAAAACATACACAAAGTTGTGTTTAAAAAAATATTTGAGCACATTCACAAATAAAGATATTTAAAATGTTTTTACAAATATGTTTAAAAAAGATGTGAATGACATGATGTCCATAGTTAAGTGGTTATTGTTTCTTTCCGATAAATAGTATTGTCTTGTGCAGGCCATGCAACTGAGAATGCAAGTTATGAATCAGATGGGATTTAGGATTTGCCATGTCTAGCAAGTCACCCTAAAATTGACTAGAATGCAGGAAATTGCATCTAAGAAATACAACATTTTCTGGGGGAGGACCCCCAGACCCCCCTGCTGGAAAATATGTCACATAAATGAAAAATTTCACCATCCCCCCTGGTTTCATTTTACAACTCGACTACTGGGTAGAAGCACATACATCAAGGACACATGACCAAATCTGAGCAACATAACAAAGTCTGGCATGCAAAATGCTTCTGAAATGTTCCTGGTGTGGTTTGAAGCTGTGTGGAGAATAGACCAAAACAGTGTTGTGTCCATTGAGTCCAGGCTTCAGTCCCCAGAAAGTCAGAATTGATACTGGGCTCAGCAGCTTGACTGGACCGGGTTTGAGCAGAGCCTCTCACACCAAGAGTGTGATTTACAGACTTCTTCCTGATAGAAAGAATGCTAAGTAGCAAACTGCTTACTTTCACTAGCTTAGTCAGCTAGGCTGCTGTATTCGCTGTCAAACTGAAGTTATGGTGGACAAATCTGTTTTCAGTATCAGTTCAATAAAACTAAAAATGAAGCCATGCACAGATATATAAGTCCTGAATAGATTTGGATGTTTAGTACACTTGCATAGTCATCCACGGGATAAGAAAGATGTGAAAAAAATGTCCAATTGACTAAATGCAGTTTTTAAAACAGCATAAATAAATAAGTAGATAATTTCCAGGAATCTTTTTGGCTTTGACATGAAAAGAAAAATTGTTTATGATAAGATAATTTATTGATCTCCCATATTTAAATGTATCTAGAATAAATAATAACATAAAAACTGTATAGTGAAATTGAACCATTTTAAGCAGTAGCAGTACACATACAGTGTAGACAGCTTATGCAACCGGTGTTAGAATTAATAACACAGTGCCATCTCGAGCACAGTGACATGGTGGTGTGAGTAATAGCAGCAAAGTCAGCAAAGTCCAGTCTGTGTAATAGTAATATGATACAGTCAGCTAAAGTAGTGTACATCCAGATATTATATAATATGATTTTACAGAGATAGACTCTATTAGTCAGTGGGAAATGATACCATCACAACATCTTAGAGCAAAAGAGACAAAGATAATGAGCAAAATTACTGTAGGCAAAATGTTTATGAAAATAGCTTGGGCTTAGGTCACATGTGTAGATGTTTGTAATGAAGAGCAAATCTGGAAAAAAGTGTAAAAAAAAGAACTTAGCATGTCGCTAAACATGACGTACACGTACGTGTACTCATGGACTGACTCTCCTCGAAACAGCTAATATGCTAGTAAACATGCACACATGTAAAATGAGAAAAAAAAATCTCCGGTGCAGCTAAAAAGCTGTAAATTGTCTAAATGAAATAAATAACCATTCAATCACTAAATACATACATACATATGTCGATTAGTTGGGTTGAAAATGTTAGTCAAATGTGATATGCTATTAAACTAAACGAGCTTACAGCTAACTCTGGTGCAGCTAAGAGCTGGACATTGTAGCATTGAAATAATTTACAAAAAAATAATGTATAACTACATGAATGACATTTGTTTATATTTGGTTTTGTCAGGTTTTTATTTCCAGAGCGTTTTTCTGTGCAAAAAGTTTTGGAGCTAGTTTGGTTAATTGATGGAGACAACTCAGATTTGGAGTTGTCTGACAACGATGATCCCATCCTGGATGAAAATTACCAACCATCACCACAGGAGCAAAGCAGCAGTGAGGATGAGGGTGACAGTAGTGATGATGAGGACCCCGTTCCTGAGCCAGCTGAGCACAGCAGAGGACTTAAACGTCTCTGTGGTGCAGATAATGGTTAGCCAAGACCCAGTAGATATTTGTTCACTTTATGTAGTTAGTGCCTCAGGGCTATTTTGGAAGCAAAATGCTTATTTACAACACTTGTTAACAGGTTCATTGAAAGGGACAGAGAGTACAGGTACAGGTACAGGTTCATCCCGCACTCCCAGACGTCGACGTCAAACTGAAACAATTGATACTTATAGCTCTGAAGATGACTCTGAGGAGCCAACACCAGGACCAAGCCATCACTGACGGTTCACGCGTGCCAGATTCATCAAACTGAAGGGAGCAATAAAAGTGGTTACTGATGATGATGTGCCAAAACACCTGAGAAGGATGGACAAATTCTGGAAGGTGAGGCTTTTTCTGGATTTCTGGATCGAGGCTGCAAGTCTCTGAATCGACCTGATTGTGCATCTATTGATGAGCAGGTGATACCTTTCATAGGAGCCTGTCCGTTCAGACAATATCTGCCAACGGAGCCAAATCCAGTTGGCATAAAGAACTTTGTTTCTGCTACAGCAGATGGCATTGTGCTAGACTTTGAGCTCTATCAAGGTACAAATTCACTGATTGAGAAGGTCGAAGAACCAGGGGGCCTGGGTTTGGGAAGCTTAGTCATCGAGCGACTGTGTCAAACTGTGCAACGTGGCACAAAAGTGTACTGTGACCAGTTCTTTACCACCATCAATGGTGCACAACAAATGATGGAGAAGGAGCTGTACATAACTGGTACAATAATGAAGAACCAACTTGCTGGAGCGAACCACAAGTTACTCAGTGACAAAGCCATGAAAAACGCTTGGAAGAGGTACCTCATCAGAGGAGTCCGCTGAAGATGGAAAGTTGTGTAGTGAAGTGGTATGACAACAAACCAGTATTGATGATGTCTGTTGTTCATGGTACACAGCCTTAAGACACCTGCAAGTGCTGGGACAAGAAATTTAAACAATATGTCTGTGACGGAGCAGCGCCGTCACTGACTGCGGCCAGCGCACACACACGCAGCGCACACACACAGACACACACACAAACAACACATCTTCCCCATTCCCTTCTGCTCCGCGCTAAACAAAACATAACAAAACACACATCCCGCTTCCCCTCACCGGACAATAGCACAGCCAAGGGTGCACACTTGGCAGCGCTAATTCAATGTATTCACACACACGCAGATGATAACTTACGGGGTGTGTGGAAATACGGCGCCACCACTTACCTGTCCGCTTCCGGCGGAGAAACAGGGCGTACGCATCACCGTCATTATATAGGAGGATGACGCGCGTAATTGGACACCATGTGATGCGGAGAACTATGTGTTTTTAATAATGTCGATTTATCTGAGTACCAGGCAGTCTTCTATGGAAGATAAACAGTGAACATACTCCTTTAATTTTTAGACAATTGTTGTCATGATCACTGCATATGAAATGGCTGTCATAATGGAGAAAAGATGTTGATGTTGTTTTTAGAAAGGTAGTAGTCCGAGTGGGAGGGGCTACCACTATAAAAGGGGCTGCCTGGGCCCTAATCGAAGAGTGTGTGGTTGGTTACAGAGGAGGTAACAGTGGTTGATTTGTGGTTTGCGAGCTGAGTTATTGAAGAACTCGTTTTTCTTGTTTGTTTTTCCTTTCTTTTGTTAGTTTTTTAAAATTGTATATAGAGCATTTTTGGTCCATCCACTTTATTTTTTTTGGTTTGTACATATTGGCACTGTTTGCACCTGGTGAGGTGGGGGAATAAAAACCCAGAAAAACATCATTTTCTGACTAAGCCTGGATTTTTGGAACGAAAGACGAGGTTAGCAGAAGAACCCCGCAACAATGTCACTGTCTCGTAACCAAGCATTGTCCGTGAGTACAACATCAAGATGGGTGGAGTTGACTTGATGGATATAATGATCAGTTACTATCGCATGAGCACCCGTACCAAGAAGTGAACAATGCAGATGGTAATGCACTTCACAGATCTGGCTTTAGCCAACAGCTGGCTACTCTACCGCAAAGACCATGCAATATGTGCTGGACCATGGACAAGACCCATCCAGTTTCTTCAGTTCCGTATGGAAGAGGAAGATTCAGGTAAAATGCATGTGATAGAGTTGCCCCATGCCTCGGTCCGCAGGAGGGTTAATGCCCACCTCCAAGAGATGACTGGCCTGAAGAATGCTATGCGCTGCAGACAACCAGGCTGCACTGTGTCATGATCTGGCTCTGAGAGTCATGGCAAAAAGGGAGTTCACACCATGTACGTTTGTTTAAACAATACTTTATTAAATCAAATTCAACCAAATTAAACAATCAGAAAGGATTTAAAGTTATGGAGTGTGTAGAAGTTCAGTTCAGATTCAGTTCAGAGCTTTTATTGTCCCTCCAAGGGAAATTTGATTTGCAGTGGCAATGCAACATACAAATCAAGAAATAAATAGACAAACAGTGACATAAAACAATGAAGCAAAGTAAAGCAGCCAAAAACTTGATTTAAACAATCCTAAATGAAGTTAGAATATGAGTAACAGAAGGCAAAAAGTCTATAAAAGATAAAAAAAATAAACAGACAAATACCACGAAAACAGTGCAATTTAAGAATTGTGCAAATTAATTGCATTGATTGCACGAGGAACAAAGGAGAATTTGTACCTGTTTGTTCGTGCCCTAGGTAGCCTGTATCTCCGTCCAGACGGCAGAGAAATAAATTCCTGCAACAGTGGGTGGTCAGGGCTAGACAGGATAGACCGAGCCTTCTGAAGGACTTGTCTGTCAAAGATCTCTGAGAGACAGAGCTGCTGCATGCCAATTATCTTGTTTGCATCTTTTACAATTTTGAACAGGCAGTTTTTGTTTTTAACCGACAGGTTACCATAAAATGAAATCAAGCAGAAAGTTAAAACTGACTCAATAAAAGATCTATAAAACAAAACCATTAAGGTCTCATCAACATTAAAAGATTTTAGTCTGCGCAGAAAGTATAATCTCTGTCGGCCCTTTTTACAGATTGCAATAGTATTTAGGTCATGTGTCAAGTTTTTATCGATTATTGTCCCCAGATATTTATAGGAATCCACCATCTCCACTGCTGTACCCTTGATGATGGTTGGGTGGGCTGTATGTGGAGTTTTCCTAAAATCAATGACCATGTCCTTAGTTTTTTGAACATTTAACTTGAGGTAATGGTTGTCACACCACTCCACAAAGTCAGCCGTAACTGGCCCATGGTCAACCTCTCCATCATGGAGTAAACTGACTAGGACTGTGTCGTCAGCAAATTTTAAGAAATGCCTTAAAAGCAGTGGTATCAGTGGTGTAGGGTGTGCATGAGTGACAATTGCGAGTGTGCATGTGTTGGTAGTGTGAAACAAAAGCAAAGAAGACCAAAAAATATCAAACTGAACTAAACCAAGCCAAACCTGACTAGGGACAGAAGAGCCCAGAACAGAGCCCAGAACAGAGAAGAGAATGAATACCAGCCTGCAGTGGTATAAATACCCAAAGTAATTAATGGAAAACACCTGCAAACAGAAACCACACCCAGAGAAGAGGAGGAGAAAGAAATAAACCACACCCAGGAGAGGAGGAGGAAGGAACACACTCAGGATGCCACATAGGGCATCACAACTGGAAGAACCCGAGTGTGTTATATGACCTGCAAAGTGTTCTTGTGCCTGCAAACCGAACGCAACT
Organism: Larimichthys polyactis; assembly: GCA_018985215.1. Taxonomy (NCBI): domain Eukaryota; kingdom Metazoa; phylum Chordata; class Actinopteri; family Sciaenidae; genus Larimichthys; species Larimichthys polyactis. The sequence goes on from JAFMOB010000101.1 coordinate 921,004, forward strand.
GTTACTCTGCCTTTCACACATAGGTGATGGCAGTGATTCTCAAGGTGTGTACATGTTCCTACAGTGTACATGTACTCGTTGTGACATTATTACTGTGTGTGTGTGTGGATGGGTGGGTGAGTGTGAGCGTGTGTAACTACCGTATTTTCCGGACTATAGAGTGCACCTGAATATAAGCTGCACCCACTAAGTAAGAGATAAGAGATACTAAGAAATGAGATATGTACCGGATACACAGAAAGATTTTGTACCATATTTATTTATATACCTGAACTGATTGTTTCCGAACAGTGCCTGTAACGCGGTAGTGTCGGAGTTGAACAGCCTCAGAAGAGCTTCGTCATATACCTTTTTTGTGTCTCTGTTGGTTGCTCTTCATGTCACTGTCATCCCGAGGTAAAGTTGCCTCTAAAGGTACGCTGCTCTTTTCACAAAGAAGTTCGGCCTTTCGGAACCCATTGGTGATGGTGGATTCTTTCATACCACTCCACGCTGTGAGGATCCACTGACAGACGTCAGAAAAGGATACTCTTCGCATGTGGCCAGTTATTGTGAATGACTTCTCGCCGCTGGTCATCCAAGCCTCCCACTCACCCCGGAGTGCTGCTGTAAATGCTCGATTCACACTGATGTCGAGTGGCTGCAAATAATTTGGTGTACCTTCAGGAATCACAGCTGGATTTGAGTTTTTTTGTTTTTTTTTATAGCTGCTTTCACAGAATCTGTGATGTGGGCCCTCATACTGTCCAAAACAAGCAGTGCTTTTTTCCGGTGAAAAAATCCTCCCGGGCGCTTACCGTAGCACTCCGTTAACAATTCCTTCATTAAGCTTTCCATCATCAACCCTTTCTTAATAACTTTAACCACTATGTCCTTTGGGAGTCGTTCTTTCGGCATAGTTATCCGCTTAAAAATCACCATTGGCGAAAGCTTTTGTCCAGATGCAGTGCAGCCCAGAACACAGGTGAAATGCGTCCTCTCATGTCCAGTTGTTTTCACCATAATGGATGATGCACCTGTCTTGTTAACAGTCCTGGTTAGAGGCAGGTCAAACGTCATAGGTATTTCATCCATATTTATGATGTCGTCTGGTCCGATGGAGTTATCTGCTATCTTTTTTTTAATGAATTTGTGGAAGTTTGCAACTTTTTCCTTGTAGTCAGGGGGGAGTTGCTGACAGAAAGTTGTCCGCGCCCTGATGGAGAGGCTTTTTTGTCTCATAAATCTGAAACACCATGACAGTCCAGCTTTAAAATCTTCACTATTTATTTCGCAGGCGATTGTTTTGCACTCGCATCTGCACGGTGGATACACCTCGGCTGCCTGCTCTCTGTGTGTTCACCCAGTCCTCAAGGACATTTTCAAGTTCAGGTCACCTGCTTTTATGTCCTCTGAAAGCCTTTGTCGTCTTTTGGCATTGAATGAGTTCTTCCCGCTGCCGTCTCCAACCATGGATTCATTAATCAAATCAAATAAAACATTTTTGTATAGCCCAAAGTCACAAAGTACATTTGCCTCAGAGGGCTTTACAATCTGTACAGGGAGTGACACCCTCTGTCCTTAGACCCTCGGTTCCAGTGATGCCAGTTCTATTTCTTTCCTGGATAGCCAGATGGATGGCCTTCAACTTAAAAGCTGCATCATATGAACTTCTTCGTGTGCTTTCCATGATGAGGGGGAGAGGGTGTGAAAATAATTTGCTGTTAATAATTCGTCGTGCGTGTTGTGTTGCATGTGCTAAATAAAAAGTAGCGTGTTCTTCTTTGCACTGACTTCCCCTGTCTGTCTCGTTTTTGCACTTCCTGTTAGAGCGCCCCCTGGCAGCTGAAGAAAAATCAATAGAAAAGCCGCATCTTTGTATAAGCCACATGGTTCAAAGCTTATAGTCCGGAAAATACAGTAAATTAGTTATGTAACTCAAAGACCTTCTCATCACTTTCATCGCACATAGTGCACTCATCCTCTTTCACCTCTAGTCTTGATCTCCCCACGTCACCTTAAGGACAACATTTCATTTTTCCAAAGCAGTCCCCATTATGTATGTCTTTCCTCTACAGTCTCTCTCTTTTTTAATTTTGTTCTTACTTTCATCAGTTCTTGTCTCATCATCTCACCCCTGCTCTTTTTCCTCAATCTGGCCTGAGTTTCACATCATTAACAAGGTGCTGACTGCCAGTAAATAACAATGGAATCACAGCTCTCTCTATTTCACAACTTACCTGTTCTCACCGAGCTCTGTGAATGGCATGTGTGCATACAGCTCCACACTTGTCTTTATACCTAAAACTCTGAAGAAGTGACAGTAAATGAATTAGCCCCCATGAAATATGACACGCATAATACATAATAGAATATTCAAACAGTATTCTGAAAATCAGAATAATATCAATTTAGACTTCACACATGCTGTAAAGATTTATAACATAACATAAATATATAACAACGGTCACCTGTAGGTCTGTGTGTGGCCTCCATCAACAGGTGGAGACACAGATGAATGGTCCTACAGTACCCATCCACCCTGAGTTTAACAATTCGGTACATTTTCATTTAAGTGAGAAGAAAACATTTGAAAAAAATAAAACAACACTTCTACATGTGCAGTATAATAACCATTCCAGCTCAGCCCACAGGACAAATTAAATGATTTTTTGTTCTTAGTTTGTTGTCACTGCTGCAGCTGTCAATCTCATTGTACAAGCTTGCCAAGCTCCTGTTGTTCTCTTTTTAAAACTCTTTTTAGCCTAAATTAGCATTCTTAACTGTAATTATCACTGCTAATTCAGCTTTATACTCTCCACTGCTCCCAAAATACAGCATGATTATTGTAATTACGAACTGTCATGTTGTCTGACAGTAGTATACACAAGTATAAATTCAGTCATCTGACATTGAATTCAGATGTAGGTGACACTTTACTTCTGTGATCTTGTTCTAGTTAAACACAATTACAAAAAAAAAAAAAAAAAAAAAGCTACAGGGTGACAAGAAGACACTGCAGCATTATAATGAGGAGCAAGTTTTCATTCAGTCATCAAGAAATGTACGTTGACAAAACCAAATGACTGTTTGTTCAGTTTGGGTAAGAATGTTCTAACAGGCATATATTATATTCACATTCATTAATTAATGTGTTCCATCAACATAGTCTTGTTACAACACACGTTAGCTCAAGCCCAGCTTCTTTCTCTCCTATATATCTTTTTATCTGTTAGATACAGTAGAAGTTTGTTACTTGGACATAATATAAGTGTTCTGATTTAAAAAAAAAGATGAAGCTAAAACTAAAAGTACTCATTACTTTGTATTAAGACCGTGTCAGAGAGGTTCTGAATCCAATCTACAGTCATTGTGTGTTCACAATTATACATTCCAGTCTGCAATCTCTAACAGACCTCTAATTTTCTGATGTTAAACTGGAGTTCTTGTTATTGGACCCAAACACCTCAGAAATTCTCTTTCTAGAGACTTATCAACTTGATTTGCAAGGTGGGATAGATAGATAGGCCGGGGGATAGACTGGTCCCAGGTGGCAATCTACGTGAGGGCGCCCGAAAAAAATAGGGGGGGATCAACTTGGCCTTGTTGTTCGCCCAGGGCGCAAATGTAGCCAGAACCGCCACTGCACGCATTTGTTACTTCTAGGTTGGACTATTGTAACTCATTCCCCAAAAAGCCCCTTTGGACTATGCAGCAGTGATCATATTTCTCCCATTTTGGCTTCTTTGCATTGGCTACCTGCTACCAAGTCCCATCCCCTCCCATGATGCATGGAACTCTTCTCTTCTTCCCTCCCTCTGTACATTAACACTGTAATAATAATACTAATGCAGGTTTTAATAGATTGTACGTATACCTAGGTTGAGGACTGGTCGACTCTCTGGTGGACATCAGCAGGACTATAAGTGCACTATGGTCAAAGTTGCGGAAAAATCGTGGCGATTGGTTAAAATTGCATCACCGCACTGGACTCACGGGGATTCACTGAAGTTGTGTTGAAGTTGCAAATCGCAACATTGCGAATGGAGGGTCTGAATAAAACAAAACTGCATGTTCCAGAGTGGCCTTTTATTGTGGCCGGCCTAAAGCACACCTGTGCAATATCTAATAATGTCTAATCAGCGTCTGGATATGCCACACCTGTGAGGTGGGATGGATTATCTCTGCAAAGGAGAAGTGCTCACTATCACAGATTTACAGATTTGTGAACAATATTTGAGAGAAATGGTTATTTTGTGTATATAGAAAATGTTTTAGATCTCTGACTTCATCTCATTAAAAATGGGAGCAAAAAAAGTGTTGCATTTAGTGTAGTTTTGTTGCACTCTCTCAGTCATTAGAAAACAAAATGGGGTTTTATAAACCGGGTTCGGGAATAAGGGCCACGCCTCGTACTCGTTCAATTTCCGTTCTCCGTGTACTTAAGCACTCCCTCTTCCTTCCACTCCTTCTTTGACGCCGCTGTCACATCCGCATCACGGAAGAAACACTCGCCCTTAATGCTTCCGACAGCAACCTGCTCGACGAGATATCCAACACTCCCGAAGTGCCCGAAACATCTCCGTCGCCGGTAATCGCCGCCGGGCAGCCACCACGGCCGCGCTCCGTCGTCCAGATCCGCCGGCGTCTGAGATCATCCATCTCGGACAGCTCCAATGCCATCGGGCCTTCTCCACCTCACAGGCCCAGGGGGAGAACCCGTCTCCGTCGCCCGTCAGACACCGGCGACTCCAGACGCTCCTCTCCAACCCGATCCCGATCCAGACGCGCCAGCGACCGGCGGAACCGCCCCGAGGCGACTTCACCCGGGCAACACGCCGTGCGCCCTCCAGCCACAGGCATCGCCGACTGGACAGTCGCCAGCCTGAAACGGTCTCTCACTCATCATAACATCCCCTTCCACTACTCCGACAGGAAGGCCACACTTTTCCGCCGTCTTCGGCACTTTCTCCACAACTCCACGAGCCGAACACCACTTCCGGGTCGCCGTCGCCGTGGCCACGACGATGACGTCACGCCACCGTCTCCGGCTCGCCCCTCCCATTCAGCCCTTACTCAGGGCCAGGTCGTATCGAACCGCACTCTCTCGGTTCCCGCCTCCCACTCCTCCTCCACTGTCCCCCAAGCTTTACTCTTTTCCCGTGCACATGCATCCCATCATCCCATCATCCCTCCCTCTTCTTTCGATCCTAGCCTTTCTATTCCTCCCTCCACAGCTACCGCAGCCCCGTCGGCACCCATCCAGACCGCCGCAGCCTCCACAGCGACCCATGGCGGCACGTCCAGTCAAACCCCCTTTTTTCCTCCTGCTCCTCCCTTCCCCCCTCCCTTCCCTCACCCTTACCCCCCCTATCCCTACCCTTACCCCCCACCTCCCCATAACCCTCACGTTGCCAGCATTTCTGTTCCAACCTTGAATGCCCCCCTTCTCTCCACAGCTCCCCCTCCAGCAGGCTCCTGCTCCCTCCCTCTCTATCCCCCCCTGCCTTCCAACCACTCTCTAGCCACAGGCACCCCTCCAGCACGCCCCACGGCGTCTCCAAGACCATCCCCGGTGTCATCCGCCCTCAGACAGCAGATTCTTTCCGGTAGTTACGTCAATCTAGCCCAACTCATTCACCCATCCACATACAACCCCCACATCCCCAGGGAACTGCAAACAGTCCTGGGCACCTTCCAACTCAAACGACCACTAACCACTCACTCCAAAGAGCTCACAGCTCCCGAATTCACCCTTGCCTTCTCCCTGTACCGCGACGTGATCTGTTCAGCTTTCCCCGACCGCAGGTCAGAGCTGGACCACTACCTGTCCCTCATTATCGACCTAGCTTTGCGGTTCGGCGGCAACGGTTTCTATTCGTACCACATTCTGTTCGCATCCCAAGCCGCCGAGCGCCTCCATCAATTTAACCAGGGCACTCACTTGGGCACCCTCGACATAGAGCTTTACTGCCGCACCTTCGCAGCACGTCCATCCCTCCACTGCGATCAGTGCGGCGCACCATCACATCCGGCCACCACTTGCTCCATCACCCCACTCCTCGAACCCTCTCCTCGTACCTAACCGGCTGGAATTACTTCAAAGCTTCCACGCCTCACATAACCCGCCATTCCCTACACTAGACGTCCTCATCTTCACCAATTTCTTCACATTCGCCCATTCAATCCAAAAAATCAAATCGTCCACCATACAAGTCTACCTCAGTGGAATTAACCTCTTTGAAATATTTTTGGGGGTCTCCATGCCCCGCCTCGGCTCACGCCCACATCAACACGCTCCTCAAAGGCCTTCGCAAGGCCGAACCTCGCCCTACGCCGAAGCACTCCCCCTCACTTCCGATCTCCTAGCCCGCCGCATCATAACCCTCCGCAAAGGCTACTTATCTGGGCCTCGACCACGTACCTAGCCTACGTCCGCAATGACCCGAACGACATTCGAAAATGTGCACGTGCCTCTCTTCACATGAAGTTTTCTCTTGGGGCTCTAATCCTAGAGTCGCAGAGAGACGGTTCCCCCACTCAGAGTCTCCATCCCCAGGTTCCTTCCAGGATTCCTCCGGTCAACCTCAGAACCACTCTGCCGATGGACCCGCCGCATCCCACCTTCCCTTCAACCCTCATCCCCCTCGCCTTTCCTCCCCTCATCCCTCGACTCTCATCCCTACATCCCTCGACTCTCATCCCTTCATCCCTCATCCCTCGACTCTCATCGCTTCATCCCTACATCCCTCGACTCTCATCCCTACATCCCTCGACTCTCATCCCTTCATCCCTACATCCCTCGACTCTCATCCCTTCATCCCTCATCCCTCGACTCTCATCCCTTCATCCCTCATCCCTCGACTCTCATCCCTTCATCCCTCATCCCTCGACTCTCATCCCTTCATCCCTCATCCCTCGACTCTCATCCCTTCATCCCTCATCCCTCGACTCTCATCCCTTCATCCCTCATCCCTCGACTCTCATCCCTTCATCCCTCATCCCTCGACTCTCATCCCTTCATCCCTCATCCCTCGACTCTCATCCCTTCATCCCTCATCCCTCGACTCTCATCCCTTCATCCCTCATCCCTCGACTCTCATCCCTTCATCCCTCATCCCTCGACTCTCATCCCTTCATCCCTCATCCCTCGACTCTCCCTCATCCCCCCCCTTCATCCCTCCATCCCTCATCCCTCGACCCCCATCCCTTCATCCCTCATCCCTCGACCCTTCATCCCTTCATCCCTCGACCCCTCATCCCTTCATCCTTCGACCTTCATCCCTCGCCCTAACATCCCTCATCCCTTCATCCCTCGAACCCTCTTACCCTCTTTCCCTAAACCATCCCGCAGCATACCACCCACGCTTCCCGAACGTCACTTGTAATAAACATGTTCAAACTCCATCTGTACGGGCGTGGTCCTTGTAGTGAAATGGGGTTTTATAAACCGGGTTCGGAATAAGGGCCACGCCTCGTACTCGTTCAATTTCCGTTTCTCCGTGTACTTAAGCACTCCCTCTTCCTTCCACTCCTTCTTTGACGCCGCTGTCACATCCCACCCCCCCCATACCCCCATTCTCGCTTTGTCTCCCCTTTTCTCATCTCCATTCCCACACAGGATCCAGGGGCTCTAATCCTAGAGTCGCAGAGAGACGGTTCCCCCACTCAGAGTCTCCATCCCCAGGTTCCTTCCAGGATTCCTCCGGTCAACTCAGGACCACTCTGCCGATGGACCCGCGATCCCACCTTCCCTTCAACCCTCATCCCCCTCGCCTTTCCTCCCCTCATCCCTCGACTCTCATCCCTACATCCCTCGACTCTCATCCCTTCATCCCTCATCCCTCGACTCTCATCGCTTCTCCCTACATCCTCGACTCCATCCCTACATCCCTCGACTCTCATCCCTTCATCCCTACATCCCTCGACTCTCATCCCTTCATCCCTCATCCCTCGACTCTCATCCCTTCATCCCTCATCCCTCGACTCTCATCCCTTCATCCCTCATCCCTCGACTCATCCTTCATCCCTCATCCCTCGACTCTCATCCCTCCCCTCATCCCTCGACTCTCATCCCTTCATCCCTCATCCCTCGACTCTCATCCCTTCATCCCTCACCCTCGACTCTCATCCCTTCATCCCTCATCCCTCGACTCTAATCCCTTCATTCCATAATCCCTCGACTCTCATCCCTTCATACCTTCATCCCTCGACTCTCAATCCTCCTCCCTCATCCCTCGACTCTCATCCCTTCATCCCTCCACCCCTCATCCCTTCCTCCCTCATCCCTCATCCCTCGACCCCCATCCCTCATCCCTCATCCCTCGACCTTCATTCCCTTCATCCCTCGACCCCTCATCCCTTCATCCTTCGACCTTCATCCCTCGCCCTAAAATCCCTAATCCCTTCATCCCTCGAACCCTCTTACCCTCTTTCCCTAAACCATCCGCAGCATACCCACGCTTCCCCGAACGTCACTTGTAATAAACATGTTCAAACTCCATCTGTACGGGCGTGGTCCTTGTTAGTGAATTCATTGTTAATTAACAACATTTTGCAAAAAATAATAAAAAAGTAATTCATATGCAATAACATTTGACAAAAACTATTTCAAAATGTACAATTATTCCCATAATGCAGTCTAACATAACGTGACCAGCCGCTATTGGAGGGAAAGAAAAAAAAGGTGTTGGCTAAAACACAGCAGTTCATTTTTAGGTGTGAAATGAACGTGAATCAATAACATTATAAAATAAATAATGCCAGCTACTAGTTTGATATTAGGTTGAGCAGAGTGGATACATTTGTCACAGTAACGAGGCCTCGAGCTCAAGATCCTACAGCTACTCCCTCCACCTCGGCAGAGGTCATCATATATCAACGAGGTACCTGACATCCTGAAGCTGAATGTTTTTGTGTTGAAAAATATTACTAATAGAAAATATAAGCCTCATCAACTGCAACATCAATAATAATACATAAACACATGTAGGCCAATTAATAATCCAGTATATAAATAGGTGACTAAAGTAAATAGTAAAGTTACCATAGGCCAGGCTTAAAATGTGACACATTGAAAAAGATAAACTGAATGTGGGGGTCTCTGTTCTCTTTGTGTTTCATCCAAGGGGTCCTTGGGCTGAAAAAGGTTGAAGACTTCTGGCCTAAAACAAAGAGCTGCTTCACCTGCTGGTGTAAGTTACCCAAATAAAACACATGCACAATGTTAGCTTGTCACCAGTCCATGAGGTGTTACCTGAAGTGTGGGGGAAAGATGGAGAACAGACGACGAACAATGGGGACAGGCCGTGAGTAGATTTCAGGCTGGATGCTCCGGCAGTCCAACAGTCCAACTCTCGCTGTCAGCGACGGTTCAGAATGAAGCTGGAGCAGGTGGGAGTTTAGTCGACTGAGTGCTAATTCATACTGAGGTAGTTTGATGTCCAGGTCTTGGCTAAACACACCACCCATGCTGCATCAAATTGGCAGTGTTACACAGGAGCAATAGTGGTGTGGTGTAACTCTCCATTAACACACATTATGCTCATGTTCATTCTGTGTTCACAGAGCGCTGTGCTTTGTGTCTGAGAAGCCTGCAGCTCACCCTGTGAATGAAAACACTACAAAAAGAACTCACGTCCTATTTAGAGAATTATTCCTTACAAACTGTCAGTATGTTTGATTTAAGTGCTCTGGACATGGAGTTTTTTGAACTATAAAAAAATCTAAATGATGAGTTGTTGAATTATCGACTCAAACAACATTTGGATTTGTATCATCGTCCCCCCCGGAGATTCAACCTCTCCTCTCCTCTCCTCTCCTCTCCTCTCCTCTCCTCACCAAATCAGTCAAATTGAGGGTCTAAGGGTGGAGTGTGTCAAACACTGTACAGACTGTGAACTTGACTTGATGTTTCAAAACCTGGCAAGCAAATCTAAAATAGTTTTCTCTGTTGTCGTTTATTTAAGTGAACTGAAACATTGTGTACTGTGTCTGTGGTCAAATCCAAGCAGCCAATTTCAAATCAAACTACTCTGTGTATTTAAAGCTCTAATGATCAGTATGGACCAGCACATCTGTCACATCCTTTCATTACGTTATGTCAGGCTATATTTACTTTGCCTTGCTCGAGTCTGACGGAGGATGTCTGCATATTTATTAGCGTGCACATGTGGACAATATGTGACGAATTGCAGACTGTGAAACTACACTCAGCTGCTGTGTGTGTGCGTGCTCACTCAGCTCCAGTCATAATAATCATGTTGTTACAGTTACAGGGATATATTTTTTAATGGTTCAGACAGTAATGAGTGATAATTAATCTATAATTAAGATGGTTTAACCCTCACCCGCAGACCCCAGAGGTACTTTTTGTCATACCTCACAGGTGCTTTATTCTGTCATTCTAATTGGTTATGTCTTCGTCAGGCAGAATGTTCCTAATGGCATGTGAACTGTTTCTGTTTTAATTAGTGCTTTTAAAAATACAAATGTACCAAAGCTGTTTTACCCCTGTGTTCTCAACTTTTTATTGAGTTCATGTTTGCCATGGGTCCTTTATTTGAAGTCTCACACACTGTCAGGGCAACAATATTCCTCTTGTGGTCTGTCAAAAACCGTAAATTCTGCTCTTCTTAAGGTAAGATGATGTTTGAAGTCAGAAGCATACTGTATGATTGATATGATCAGGGCACAGTGTGAGTGTGTTGACTCTGATGTAAGCATTCTGAGGCTGCAAAGGGACAAAGTTTGTTTTATTCATTATGACATTAATTAAATAGTGTTTGTAGAAGAAATAAGTAAATGACAGTTTGCTATGATGGTTGTCACTTGCACCTGGGATCCCAGTCTGTAGTCTGTGTATGTAAAATATGCTGCAAGGATGAGAGTTAAAAAAAGTTGCTAACTGTCAGCATGACTCTGGTGAGGGCAGATTGCAGATGTTGGGAATGTTTATGTGCCTCACTTTCGAAGGACAAAAAAATAAAAAAAACAATCTGAACAGCGTTCTTTCTCCTTAACTACTGTATGATATGAAGCAGCTGCTGCAGCACAGCAGCTACAGACAGCAGCTGGCTCGTTGACTGTGTGCACATAAGCACGACGAGCTGTTGAATGTGACATTTTTGTCATGCCTCATTTATAACTGCCTGCATTTTGCTGTCATTGTTGCAGACCTCTGACCTCATGGACAACACATGAACCTTAAATTAAATTAAAAAAACCTTTTTCATTGTGCATTTATTTTTTCATGCATGAAAGCTGCGCCGAACAGAATCCTCTGAGCTGCCATGTTTACAGGAAAGCTGAATGGACGTTCAATTCTTCAGCTTTTTTTTTTTATTATGCTGCCTTTTACTGTAAATGTAGCAGCCAACAAACACCTTTGTGCTCTCAGAATGGGATGATTTATGTACTTCTGGTTTCTTCTTTGTCTAATGTATATAAAAGATCAAAATATCAAGCCCTAAAGATGAGTCAGACATAAAGGTAATGTAATGTGCCTTCTTAAAAGCATCATTAAACCTGTTCAAGGATACTTTTGACAGAACGGACTGGGCTCCCTGCAGGGGTCGAGCAGAGAGGGTTAACTCTGGGGGTGCTGAAGGGACGGTGCAGAGTCTGGGTGAGGGTTGGGGGACATCAGTGGTAGGGAGTGATCTACACTGACAGTCCCTGCCTGTGTCTGCAGGCAAGGCCATGGCCAAAAACACCCCAGCTGACACAGTGACAACTGGAAATAGTAGGAGAGACATCGCACTAATGAAAGAGAGAGAGAGAGAGGGAGAGGGAGAGAGAGAGAGAGAGAGAGAGAGAGAGAGAGAGAGAGAGAGAGAGAGAGAGAGAGAGAGAGAGAGTGAGAGAGAGAGAGTGAGAGAGAGAGAGAGCGAGCTAACAGTCTTCCATTCCAAGCAACCTATCCTGCCGATCTATCTATACACACCAATAGGTTCTCTGCACAGGTTATGTTCTTGATCATTCCAGTGCCATCACTTCCTGTTTCTCATTCTGGAAGTAACATAAACAAGTTTATGTACAAACCTACAGGTAATACTACAACCATACAGTACACACACACACACACACACTGCGCAGGAGTGTATGCGCTGCAGCTTGTCTCTGTATGTAATGTAATGTTTTATGAAGCTTCTATCCATTAAAGTAACCCAGGCTGCCATCAATCTTTGCACTTTATCAACAAGCAGTCTCCGATTTTTAAAGTGACGCTCAATTAATTTCTAGCAGGACCATGCAGGTTCCACGCTTACCACTCACAAAATGTCCTATGTGTACAATTTATGAGGGACTTCCATAAAAGTGGAAGGTATTGTATATCTTTCACGCTACACAACACACAGATGCAAATATTTCCCCGAGCTCAGGATCTGTACATCGCCTGTCGACATAAATATGCAAATCAGCTAATGAGAATGTTGTAAAGTAACATGGTAAGGTGTGGAGCACGCCAAATGCAAATGAACAGGGGAGGAAGACAGAGTTTAGGTGTCATCAATAACCCCTTGTCCCATCTCTGTCACGCAAACAAGGCCGCGGCTGAAAATACACACATTTACATAGACAAAAATACACTTACATGAGGTTAAGTTGGGGGGGTTAACGCAGTAAGCGTAATGTGCATTTGTGCATAAATGAATAAATAAATAAATAAAAGACTACAGATGCATCATTCCCACAGGAAATATTCTTTCTTCTTTTTTGCATTCAGCTGTGGTCAACAGATTTTCCTCTTGTCATACAGTACGCACACCAAAACATACAGCAATTGTACATCAACAAACAATGATGTATTATGTATTATACGGTGTTCATGTCCCCATAACAGGAAGTAGAGCGCTGTTTGCTTCCTCATTTTCATGTGTTTCCTGCAGGTACACTGTAGCTAGTGTCATAAGCCAGCATCAGTGTCTACTTACCCAGAACAGTCGGAGCAGGACTGAACAGTGAGGAACAATTTCTCTTGTTAAACTATATACAGGACATTAACTGTCATACATCACCATCACTCTCAACCGTCATTATGTTGTGCAAATCAGTTCTGTGTTCCTGTTCATATGTAACAGAAAAGAAACAAAAATAAAATACACATACATTCACAAATCACTGTTTACTCTGCCTACAATGTGTGAGACTTGATTTAATTAGTTTAATTCATTTTTTTCCACACCGTGTCGACACACAGTAAGTAAGTGTTGGTTCAGAATGCACCTGAAACACTGGCACGTACTGAGTACTGTCAAAAAATAATGATGTAAAACAACAACAACATCATTGTGACAGTTCTTGGAAAGCCTACTTACTAGTTCATAACAACAACCCTCGTATCATATCACCTGGAGAGGTGGATATGGAGGTGATATTTACTTTTTCATTTGTGATGAAAGTACTGTATGTAATAAGTCATGGAGGCATATACAGTACATTGTCATGGAATAAGTAAGCTAGCTGAGCCCTGTTTTCTGTCTTTCAGCCTTTTATCAAGCTCTGGCCAACAACGAAAATATTTCCTCTTTTTGCTCACTCATTCTCTCTGTCTTTCTTTCTCTTCTTAGCTTTCTCTGTCAGCATCTTCTTTGGTCCCCTCTCCTCTGTCATTATGTCTCTAGAGGCTGCTGAGCCTGAAAACTTCCTCCAAAAGGACTGTGGTACAAACACAGCACCTGTCTGTCTGTCTGTCTGTCTGTCTGTCTGTCTGTCGGTTCATATGATCCAATTTCACTAAAATCAGTCAAACAGTTGGTGTGTGACTTAGTGTCATATTTTCTTTGTGCTGATGATCATCATTAAGTAATCAGGTAAAAACTCCTTGTAGTTCATTCATGAAGGTTCAATTAGAATATTAGTTTTGCTGAGGCTCAGCATTTAAAAAAAAAAAAAAAAAAAGATTCAGTGAATCCTGCATCCCGATAATGTTTTTCCAGTCAGTTGTGGGACTTTCCTGGAGCAGCACAGCAGCAGATGGCCTTTGTTTCTGTGGAAATTGGAGGGTTTAGCTCAATCCAGCTTTCTTCTGAGTGGAGGTTTTGTTTGCTTTGGCCTGTAGTCTCCTGTTTACCAGACTGCTGCTCTCTGTTTCTTAATGATTTTTATTTATTTATTTATTGCCCGTTTGTTATGTATCCTATATTCCACGTAGATCTGATTATGGGATGAAGGAACTGTTAATAAATAAACATACATATTGCCACATACGTCTGCAAGATGTCTGTGCACCAGTCAAACGTTAAGGACTGTGTGGATTGTATGTGTACTGTGTATGAGCCGACCAGTTTAATACAGTTATGTATTTGACCATGACCATTGAAAATGTTCAGAATATTGAATTTATTTATAATGGATGTTGAAAGAAATCTGACCTTCAAGCTCTTTGATATTGAAGAGAACTCAGGACTTAAAAATATGTATGAATGAAGTCCATTTGTGACTGAAAGCTTTGACCAAAATACAATTTTGAATCAGTAAATGAGATTTTATCTGTACAGCTCTTACACACATTTTGTTCACACAAACACAATGTAAACCAAAATGCTTCACACAATGAACCAGTTATGAGTTACTGCTGACATCACAATTAAGTGCACGCATGCATTGCAATGAGCACACCAAATGGAAGGCTACGTTCAGGCTGCAGGCACAAGCAGGCCGACCCGTCCTGATTTTTAAATATGTGAATCAGATGACTCAGCACGAATCACAGCTGATCTTAGAATGTCATTTATTACTGGTGTGGAGATGGGCAGGATACCGATCTTCCTACATCCGGTGGCTAGCCCTTCCATGCTGAGAAGACATGTGTTCGTTCTCATTGATTGAACAGCTGATCTCCCCCACATGACCAGTAGAACAACAAATACACACACAAGGGTGACGTCCTTTCAACAGAACACATCCCTAAAACAGACAAACTCGACAAATAAGTTGAGTCACTTTGTCTCTACAGCAGTCTACAGCAAACACCACCATCTACATTCAGGCTGAGTGCTCTGAATAAAGAGTAACATGATAAGACAATCAAAATGGTAAATAAATCAAGGCTAAATTATGTATTCTGTTTCCCTCTGTGTGGCCCACAGCTGCCACTGTCCTCAGCTGTCTTCACTAAGTGGCTCAGGGCTGTTCAAGAGCTCTCAGTGTTCCAGCACGTTCAGAAAATATCACTGCAAACCACCAATGCAATGCCTACTTACCCCTTCTGCGAGCAGAGCTGCACTTTCAGCCAGCTGCTGCAGGGACAGCACACAAAGACAACGTGGAGGGTTATGGCAGACTGACTTCTGCAGCATCCTGATTGTAATTTTTCAAATTGAAACTTTGGCTGGTTTTCCAGGATGTTGTTGTTCTTTTTTTTTTTTTTTCTTTTACTTCCATTTATGTTCCTGACAAAGTCTCATATCTGTGTCTCAACTTTTCATTTAAAAATGAAATGACACATTTCATTGTTTAGATTCTTGCTGGATTATTTACATGCAGATTTTCAATTTGTCTTGAATGTCATGCTGCAAGGTTGCCTTTAAATTCTGGAGGTGTAGAATATAACAGCTCATTTCACAACAGTAATTCAATAAATAATGGAAATCTTCAGGTTTCCTGGTGAAACTGACAGAAACTCTGAGCTTACAACAACACAAGTGACATTGATAAGTCACAATAACGAACCTTTGCTCATGGCTTTGCTTAATGTGTCAAAGAAAAAGAGTGGAAGCAGAAGTGCTCTTGGGGGAAAAGTAATATTGAAGAGGAAAAATATGTCTCAATCCATGGGTACAATGTGGTAAATAAAAACACAGTTCCAGACACTCAAGTTCACATTGAAACAACTTTACTAAATATGTGCAGTAATACAAAAACACACCTATCAACAGATTTCAGGTTGCTTTCAATCAAGGGTTTCATTTACAAAATTATCAATCACAAAATCATCATTAGCAATAGATGAGTTGGGTTGAATTAGAAAAAAGATTCACATATAGAATCATCAGACAGTGTGACTCTGTTTAGGCCTTTCAATCCAAACTTAAAATGTTCACTTTAACTTTCAATTAGTGCTCTACTCAGAGGAGTTCACACCTCACACCTGATACCAGTATCTTCGGTCTCAGTCTCAATGAACATCTCAACCGAGCACTTCTTTTCTCTAACCATCTCTTCTTTCTGTTTCCATCACGCTGTGTGTCTCCCTTTTCACTCAGACTCCTCTCTGTTGTGTTTTTCTTTCTCTAAATCGAGGGACTGAGGTCACAGGGCGTACAGATTGTTGCACAGATTGTCACTCCAAATTATGATTTGTCATCTTACAGACAAGCTACTTTATATATTCCATACATACCAGTGGCACACAAATAAATACACGTTCAAACACATTACCCATATTTAAGAAGGTTATACGATTTTACAAAATAGTGAAATAAAATAAATGTTTTTTAAAACTTTTCAAAAAAAGCATTTTAATATAAATAAAAAACTATGTTAGGATGAACATATAAAGAAATCATATTTAACAAAAAATAATTACAACCATAAAATGTGTCTGAAAGCTTTGAAAGCACCAAGTGAACCTTTTCAAGAACAGATGCACAGCAGCAGCAATAATGAGTAGTAGTAATATATGTAGAGGACGTCATACAGGATCACAGCAGCAGTAATATGTGTAGTGAACGTCGTGCAGAATCACAGCAGCAGCCACGATCCACGAGAACCTGCTGGACGACAGAGCACAGAAACTCCGGGGAAGAGAGAGTTCCACTCCAGTATGTGATTTAAATGATATCTTTTAAAAAGAAAAGGACATACAGTGACACACTCTTCCAAGTTTAGAAATGAATAGTGATTTCCTCCAGGTGTTTACATCAATGGACTTTAGGGCATGGAGAGGTAGCTGCAGATGTTGGCTCGGTCCTAATCCAAATCATGAATCCATTGTAGCAACATGAAAATGATATTAAAAACAAAACATGGGACAGCAAGGTTAAGCCGTGCTAATGTCCTGCACTTACATTGTGAGACATGGACAGAGAAAGAGAGACAGACAGAGAGAAGGATGGAAAACATACCCATGGAACAATATGAGGTAAAGGGTAGAGTGCATTGAGAAAGGTCAGAGATCAATCTGTGGTTGATTAGATCAACTATATTATCTCCTGAAGCAAAATGTTTTTGGATTTGCAACCAGCCTGTCGCATGACAGCCAGCCTAGCACGCCACGGGTTGTGTGTGTGTGTGTGTGTGTGTGTGTCATAGCGGCTGGTTTTCAGCATTCAACAGTCCCTTAAGTGCTTGTCACGCTCTCGTAGGCGCTTACTCAGGCGATCCCTGAGGGAAAGCACTCGAAAAAACAAACAAGGAATGGTAGAAGAGAAAGAAGAGAGATGACGGAGAAGAAAAAAAAAGCACACATGCTCAAAACAAAGTACAGCAAATGGAGGAGTAAAGTGATGCCATAAAAGATGCATCATGATCCCCCCTCCACCCCAACTCCATCCTGTTATTTTGCCTTGCGGTCTGCCTGCCTGTCAGTCTCCTATGAATTCTGACGCCTGTCAGTTTGCAAAAAGCTAAATGAAATAAGTGACGGCGTTTAAAATGCACACTGTGGCATAAATCTGTACAGCACTTTTACGAGCCTGTGTTGTGTTTCATTTCAATACTTTATTGGCATCAAGCACGGTTGCAGCAGATGCCAGTTATTTATAGCCCTGTGACAACCTCAGTCCTGACGCATTAGTCAGTGGGTCATTTTCTGATGCCTATAAATTAGCCATGTTGTTCTACAGGCCATTCCACGACAGCCTGATGAAACTGAGCACTATGGTAAATATACCCTTTGTCGCAGTTTCGCCTCTCTGACCAACGTCCTGGACCTATTTCTACTCTACTACTGTACCTGAAAATCTATCAGGAGGAATGGAGGATGGCATGAAAAACGGGGCAGGTCTGAAGTGAGGAGCTTAGAAATAAACTGCTTCTTTGGAGGACCAGCTGCTGAAACATCAGCAGGGACATCAGTGGCTTTCCTCTTAGTAACTGCTCGTCTTGCAGTACCCTGCTGAATGAACAGCAGCAGCAGGATGGACAGTAGCTGGTGGTATGGCTTTTGCAGGAATCTGACAAGTTGTTTCCCAGCAACACCCCTAGCACCTTTCCTCTTTACCCAGCAGTTGTACCAGCACCAGCTGCATGAAAGTGCCCCTTATTTCTTTTCCACTGTTTAAATATAGCTTCTAGTTGTCCTGCATGATCAGGGACCAGCTTGTGTGAGTGGTCATCTTTCATACCTTCTTTGGATTCCTAAAAAGGGTATCAATTCCTCTAAAGTATCAAAGCAACCCAATATATACGGAAACATTTCTTTAATCAAACAACCTGAACTCAATCTTTCTCTTTTCTTCTTTTAGAAAAAAAATGACTGTGTATGATTTTGCTTAATGCCAATCACTGCAACTGTTCTTCGATCAAATACGATGTGTGAGTGGCCCACTACTGCAGTCACAGCTAGTAGCTACATACATACACACCTGTGGAGTCTGGTAAGAATAAATGCATAAACTATGGAGGGAAAAACTGTGAATGCAAGATATGATGAAGCATCTCAAGTGTGGAGAAAAACCCCAGCGTCGACGGCTGCAGTGTGTTCACAAGGACAATGGTTTCTTTGACACCAGGTATCAGATGAATTACTCTGTTGGTGTCAGTATTGCTTTAAGGGAACTGGTATTATTTTTTTTAATGATAGCCACCATTGATTCAGCTGAGCAAAACACTTTTCAGACTGTCCAACACAAGTGAAGTCAACCCTGTTCTTCTTATCTTCTTACCTGTTTTACTGTGTATGTGTGTATTAATCAACTGCAAAGAAATGAACGAATATCTATGTTTTGACACATTCTAATGGTCATGACTGTGGATTGTTGTGGTCTGATTTTAGCTGCCATCGCCCCAAAGGAGCAAGATGCAGACTTTCAGAGCCAGCCTTCAAATCTGAAAGAGAGAGTGCTTGATAAAAGATAATTTCCCAACAACATCACAATACTTTAGAAGTCATGTTTTCTTTTTGGAGGGTGGGTGGCTTGAATTCAAAATGGTTCAAACTGTCGAAACAACAGAACACTTTTTCTTTGTCACAATCATTGTTTTTTCCTGTGTTATTTTCAGCTCCGGCCAACTAAACTTTGTTCCTTCTTTACTGGCTGCAAAGCTCTACCACATGACAAGCAGAACATGAGAGTCACTGGTCCACTGCTGCCCCCGTCCATTAGTTTGTTATTGTGTGACTTTGATGTTTTAACACGTAACGTCACTGTTAATACCTGATAATCCCTGCTATCTCTGTTAAACACACATCTGCAGCACCGTCCTTGCACTTATATCACCTCAGATCTTATCTCGTACGACTTTTCACAAAATCGTATTGCCATGCAACTAAAGCAATGATAGAGTTACTGGCTTTGATATTGGTAGTTTTATTATAAGACACAGCAGAGCTTGTGATATGCAGCAGATTATAGCACTTTATTGACTTAGTATATTGTGATTCTTCAAACATCTAGAGGTTTTATTTGTCACATTCAAACTGTGCAGTGAAATACCCTTGATGCTGTGCTAAAAACATTTTCCTAATTAAGAGTAAAAATAAAAATTAGAAGAGGAAATATGATCAAATGAATAAATTAATGGCATAAGTATAAACATGTAAGTGTAGATGAGCGCTACACCATTTATACAACGCTTATTGCAAATAAACTGATTTAACTTTGAAATGTACGTTTATGACTGTATGGAAAGGATTCATTAAAAAAATAATACTGCAGCTAAAACACATTCTGCACACATCATTCTGTATGTATCCTTCTCTCTTGTGTAGAATTTGTGATTTGTGAATTTGTATTGCCTAATGTATGCAGATTATTATATCTCAATTTTAGGTAATATTTTGAATAATGACAGGATGCTTCACATGGAACTGTGAAAAAAGTGAATAGCTTGTAGTCATATTATGAGTTCTTGTCTGAGTTTAGCCTCTGCTGAACTGTGAGTTCTCCTTCGCTCGCAGTGTGTATTTGGACGACAGTACCAGGATCAGTCTATGACTGCACAATGAGCTGCTGTCTCAGTAAATCAGGAGCTGAATACACACAGATTGAGACCTCAATTTCAATGAAAAGTGCAGCGTACATTTCTTGGTAAATCTGCAATCTGAGTCTGTAGCTATGCTAGCAGCTGCTCTGTGAGGCAGTGCAAGGCACATCAGCATGCTAACCTGCCCACAATGACAGGACCAACATTCTCATGTTTCTCGCATTTGATGATTAGCATGTTCACCAGCTTAGTTAAGCATGCTGCTACACCTGAGACAAGTATGCTGTCATAAACCAAAGCCAGATAAAAGGTCAGGGGATCATCAAAGCTTTTAGAATTCAGTCTGGACAACATTTCTCAATGTCATGTAAAAATTTTATAATTCAGTTAATTTTTATTGAATTGAATTTTGTCTTAATTCATTTCAAACAAAATACTTCAGTCTGGACAACACTGTAAAGGTTAAAAAAGAATGTTGATTGTGGTAGAGTCGTTTTTTATGGTATTGTGCATGCTTTTAACTTTGTGTTTTTTATTGTGTGTTGTGAAGTTGTTTTCTATTTGCATGCAGAATGAACCTTCCCACTGGCCCTAAACTTCTCACAGCTAATTGTTGGCAATGAACGTGAGGTGTGTGGAAGCAGCCACACACCCTACAAAAGGAAATGGAAACAGAAAGCAACAGGCATGTGGAGATGGAGGGCTGCCCGGTTGGGGCCATCAACAGGGTTGAGAGTCAAGTCGGGAGCCGAGAGCTAAGCCGGGAACTGAGAGCCGAGCCGAAAGCCAGGACCCCGGCTGCCGGGTACGCGGTACTAGGTACAGCAATCTAAGATTGAAGTGGCGGGCACCAGGGAGTCTGCTGCGGGGCCTTTTTAAATCATACCCTGAACACTGCTCTGCTTACCCCTGATATTTAAAAGAACCTGTGTTTTTACCTTGTTTTAGCTCAGAGTCCTAGGCTCTTTTCTAACCTAGGAGGTGTTGTTGGCGACATTTACATTTTTTTTATTTATTCATAGTTTTAACCACAAACTTTGAAAGTGGGGAAGTTGTATTGCCATGACTTGAACCACCATCTACCTTCACTCAACATGCCTTCAAACTACATTGAAAAAACAATTCATGATTCTGTTTTAACTGCCCAAAAGTTACTGGGTATCAAAACAAAATGTCTACTGGCAACTTAAATCCAAGAACGTGAAAAAAAAAAAACTCTGCATCACACTGTGGTAATGCCCATTGTGCTTTCTCAGCTTGTGTCTGTGTGGTCTGATATCTTGTTAACTGTGCTGAAAGGCTGAATGAGTGTTCTTGAAAGTTTCATGGCTGACCAAACTGTCTTAGCATTGATCTCTGCAACCCCAATCCCTTCCATCCCACTTTGAACAATCAATACGAATGGCTCAGACACCCCAGATGTGCATAGATGGACACATACGTACAGTACACCCACTCGGCCTCTGTCATATGCTACATTTCTCTGCACACTCTCTAAAAATAATTTGTCATATGGCTTTTCTCTCCTCCTTTCTGTCTCTTGTTTTCTGCTGATTGTTCAGCAGGAAACAAAGACAGCAGCCACTGGGGAGGCGATGAAAAACAACCGCTCTGTTCTGCACTCAGTTATCCACAAATGTGCTCTTCATTTCATTTTTCCCCCTCAAAAGAATAAACTCAGTGTGTTACTGTGCTTTCAATGACCCCCAACCCACCCACCTCCTGGCTCAGAGCAAATGCCAATTCAAATCCTCCAATTTGTATTTACTTTGCTCAGCAGCCGCAAAAAATGACCTCTGCTCTCTTTCTAGTACAATTGGATTTGAGCCAAAGAGCTTGACACTCAGCTTTTAGGACATTACCAAATCCCAGCAGCTAGGAGGAAATCAGTTTGACCATGGAAAACAGTGTGGCGGCAGATTGGACAGCCATTGGCTTTCACCTCTAGGGAGAGAAGATTCCTATCAGTGGCGGGGAACCACTGGCTGGAGCTGGGAAATAGCTTTGGATTCTCTGGGCCAGACAGATTAGCACTCTGGGAGATCTGTGCGCTGCTGTTTCCATTCAGACTTTAGGAACTACATGTTCTTTGGACTGGCTGGGGACACTACAATACAGTGGTGGAAAAGGCATTTCTTACCCTTTTCTGTCCCTGGACTGGATTAGTTATATGGGCTTCTATCAAATCAAATCAAATCAAATCAAATTTTATTTGTACAGCCCAAAGTCACAAAATACATTTGCCTCAGAGGGCTTTACAATCTGTACAGAGAGTGATACCCTCTGTCCTTAGACCCTCGGTTCGAGTGAGGAAAAACTTGCCCACAAAAACCTTTAACAGGGAAAAAAGGTGGAAGAAACCTCAGGAAGAGCCACAGAGGAGGGATCCCTCTCCCAGGACGGACAGACACGCAATGGATGTCACATGTACAGGACAAATCAACACAAACATGTACAATTACAATGACTGACAAAATGACAATGAATTACATTGTAATTCATTGTCATTTTGTCAGTCATTGTAATTATTACAATGAATGATAAAACGACAATGAATTACAATGACTGATAAAATGACAATGAATTACAATGAATGATAAAATGACAATGAATTACAATGAATGTAGCAGTAGCAGATATGGTAGCAATAATGACAGTAATAATATGTGTAGTGGACGTTGTGCAGGATCACAGCAGCAGCCACGAGAACCTGCTGGACGACAGAGCACAGAAACTCCGGGGAAGTTTGGTTAGAAACATGCATTAATGAGACATGTCCACAGATGAAGAGAGAGAGAGAGGGAGAGACAGAGAGAAAGAGAGAGAGAGACAGAGAGAGAGAGAGAGAGAGAGAGAGAGAGAGAAAGAAAGAAAGAAAGAAAGAAAGAAAGAAAGAAAGAAATCCTATGGCAGCATAACTAAGGGATGACCTGAGCCAGCCCTAACTATAAGCTCTATCAAAAAGGAAAGTCTTAAGTCTACTCTTAAAAGTGTTGGCCGTGTCTGCCTCCTGAACCCAGAATGGTAGTTTGTTTCACAGAAGAGGAGCCTGATAGCTGAAAGCTCTGGCTCGTAATCTACTTTCGGAGACTATAGGAACCACAAGGAACCCAGCGTCCTGAGAGCGCAGTGTTCTAGAGGGGTAGTAAGGTACTATGAGCTCTTTTAGATATGATGGTGACTGACCATGAAGAGCTTTATAAGTAAGGAGAAGAATTTTAAATTCTATTCTAGATTTAATAGGTAGCCAATGCAAAGAAGCCAAAATGGGAGAGATGTGATCTCTGATCTTGGTTCCTGTCAGAACACGTGCAGCAGCATTCTGAATTAACTGCAAAGTCCTAAGAGACTTATTGGAGCAGCCTGATAACAAAGAGTTACAATAGTCCAGCCTTGAAGTAACAAATGCGTGGACTAGTTTTTCTGCATCCGCTTGAGAGACAATGCGTCTGATTTTAGCGATGTTACGTAAGTGGAAGAATGCAGTCCTCGAAATTTGTTTTATGTGGACATTAAAGGACAAATCCTGATCAAAAACAACTCCAAGATTCTTTACAGTGGAGCTGGAGGCCAGGGTGATCCCATCTAAAGTAACTAAGTCTCTAGAAAGAGTTTCTGAGGTGTTTGGGTCCAATTACAGGAACTTCAGTTTTGTCTGAATTTAACATCAGAAATTGTAGGTCATCCAACTTTTTATATCCTAAGGCATGCTTGGAGTTTAGTTAACTGATTGGTTGCATCAGGCTTGATCGATAAATATAATTGGGTGTCGTCAGCATAACAATGAAAATTGATAGAGTGATTCCTAATAATGTTCCCTAAAGGAAGCATATATAAACTAAATAGAAGTGGTCCAAGTACAGAACCTTGTAGGACTCCATGACAAACTTTGGTGCATGGGATCCATCATTGACGTGAACAAACTGAGATCGATCTAAAAATACGATTTAAACCAGCTTAGGGCGGTTCCTTTGATGCCAATTTGATGTTCAGTCTCTGTAAAAGAATTTGATGGTCAATGGTGTCAAATGCAGCACTAAGATCTAACAGGACAAGTACAGAGATGAGTCCTTTGTCTGATGCCATTAGGAGGTCATTTGTAACTTTGACTAATGCGGTCTCTGTGCTATGATGCACTCTAAATCCTGACTGAAATCCTCAAATAGACTATTGTTATGGAGAAAGTCACACAGCTGATTAGCTACAGCTTTCTCAAGTATCTTAGAGAAGGGAAGGTTTGATATCGGTCTGTAGTTGGCTAAGACCTCTGGGTCTAGAGTGGGCTTTTTAAGAAGAGGTTTAATTACAGCTACCTTAAAGGACTGTGGTACATATCCTGATAATAAAGACAGATTAATCATATCCAATAAGAATGACTAACTAGAGGTAAAACATCCTTGAGCAGCCTGGTTGGGATGGGTCTAAGAGACAGGTTGACGGCTTAGCTGCAGAAATGATTAAAGTTATTTGATGAAGGTCGATGGGAGAAAAACAGTCTAAATACATATCAGGTTTTACAGCTGTTTCCAAACTTGCTGTATCAGAATGCAGATCAATGCCTGTTGAGGGCAAGAGGTGATGGATTTTGTCTCTAATAGTTATAATCTTAATATATATAATCATTAAAGAAGCTCATGAAGACCTATTGCTGCCTTCCTAGACATAATAGATAGCTTGTTGTTGATGTTCCAATCTGAAATAATGAAGCATTTTACTTTAGAACGAGTAAAGGTCCAGTGTGTATGAATATTTAGACTTTGTGAATATATTTAATATTATATGCATAACTATGAGAATTAATTTAATTAAAATCCACTAATGACATAAAATCAATCAGGTGTAGATACTGTTGCACTGAGTCTGTTGGATTTACATTATGGACATTGGTTGCACATATTAAAATTATGTTTACTGAAATTGATATATTCATGTTATTCGTGTTAAACCAACATAACTTTTTGATATTCATTAAAAATATTTATTTTATGTTCTATATATTAGATTATCTTATGCTAAACTGACTTATTTCTTTATGTTAAATGAATTCTTTTCTTCAATGTGTATTACATATAACATTGACATATAACACATATAATCATAATCAGTTGGATCAACATAATCTTTTCGCGGGGTCCCATTTGTCCAAAAGAAAAGGTCAACTGGAGGAGGTAGGTGAAATATGTCTCCCAAGAAATCAATCAAACAATATGGATATCCTTTTTCTCAACAAAGACAGGTGAGGATAGGATGGATGAACAGGTAATACGTCACCACACACAATGAAACTCATTCATGTTCATACAACAGACTGAATCGGAGAGAATTTTTACTTGAATACACACGTCTTTTCACTCAATGGTACACAGCACACAGCCTGACCATGACTACAGGACATGTAAATTTTCCATAATGTGAAACACTGAAACAATTATAGGGTCTTGTTTCCAATTATCCGTGTTCATGGTAAACAAAAATCACCCCAAACTCTAAAAGTGGGGGGAAAACTCCATTGTCATCAAATAAAAAAAGGGAGAAAAGAAAAAAAAAAGCCTCCCACCCACCCAAACGAAAAACCCAACAACTGGAAGAGTTGAAATAATGCATACAGTATGTCTTCAAGCTCCATCAAGCTGGAGAGCCTGGATAGCCAGTTCACTGGTAAAGTCTGTTCTTCAGGACTTGGGCTTTTTTTGAAAGTGCACTTCCTTTAAGCTCCATGACCATCTTCTGCAGTACTTCAAAAGGTGTACTTAAACTCAGCAGGGTAGTTTAAGTTCAGCGCATAAATCAGGCCAAACAACATGGCAGCAGCTAAAGGAACATTGTCTAGATCCTGCATCACAATCTGGGACTCGAGGACAATGTCGATGTCCTCTGGTTTTTCACTGGCATCTCTGAGTTTCAAGATGTATATACCTATGCTGGTTTCCTCAATGGATTCCTGGAGGGAATCTGCTGCCTGTACAAAGCACAGAAAAAAAACCAGTGGATATCAAATCAAACTTTATTTATATGGTACTTTTCATACACAAAAGTAACACAAAGTCCCTCACATTGGCTCAAAACTTTGATATTAAGATCATTACCATATTATCTTACAACTTATCTCACTCTAAATTACAACTAGAAAATTTCTTCTGGGAATCTTGATAGGACCACAGAGGTGGGCTACTTCCAGCCATACCATCTCTATCAAGATGGGAATCAAACCCACGACTTTAAGGTCAAGACAGAGCTGGTCAGACATACACATGATCAGCTTTCACTGAACACTGATATGGAGGAGCTCAGTCCTGTATGTGTGTGTGGTAAGGGAGTGCGTGTATGTGCATATGTGCGTGTGGTAGAGGAGTGTGTGTGGATGTGTTTGACAGACTGTCAATAGGTTAACTGTGGCTCTGGCCTGAGGTAACCGCGGCAACTTGAGGTGGTTGTCAATGTTGTCATATTAAGGCTTATTCTGATGTAATGGTAGCTCCTATCAGAAAAAAACCCAGACCACCATCGCTGTGAGGACTTCCTGAACAATTTGGTGTGATTTGGGGTTTCTACAGTAAATATTTTGGAGACACTTGCAAGTTTAAAACAGGGGTCCGTTCTGCTTCTCTCAGAAAATCTTTTTATTGGAGTCAATGAGGAGCAGAGACAGAGGTGACTGCACTTAGAGGCCGACAATTCAAATTCTGTAAGTCTCTCTCATTTTTTGAGCACATTGTGAGAAAAAGTTTGGCTCTCTCCCACTCTGACCAATGTCATTCACTCTGACACGAACATTCCATGCAACACACCCATTATAATCTCAAAATTTCTCCAAAAATGATCATGGTCATTGATCAGGGATGGATCAAAAACTATGACCTATTGAAACGTGGATTGTGTCTACAGATTCAAGTTTAAATGGAGTTTCTAGGTGAAAGTCTAAAGCTTATACAAAATATGAATGACAATACATTTTCCTTGTTGGCCTGTGGGGAGTGGGTGGGTGGGGTTGATGTGTTGTTTTGTGGTCTTCAAAGTGATTAAAAAAATTCAACTGAAAGACAACACGTCAACATACTAAACCTAAGTAATACTTACCACATACTCTCTCACCAGGTTCCCCGGGTCCTCGTTCAGGTAAACACAGAGTCCCTTCATTATGCATTCTCTTTCCAGATCCACATCCTCCTCCTAAGGCAGAAACACAAGTTGTTTTGTTTGAATCTATGCCTGTGTAAATTCTCATTTATCTGGGTAAAACGCATTTTTGTCTTGAAGACAATCAGAGACAAATATCCCTCACTATCTTACTCTGGGGTGGAGGTATAACAATTGATCAACATATGGTGGGACAAGTTGTAAACAATGGACTTTGTCTCACACAGGGCATTAAGTGAATATAAGGGATGCAAATTATTAATTCATTAATCGTTAGTTGATTGACCTTATCGGTCGATTAACAATTAACTGATAAGCAGCTTTTCTCCTGAGAACATACATTTGTCACTGTGTCTTTAACATAAAGCAAAATATTGCTTATATACTGAATAAAAAATGCATGTTATATTCCTCAACTAATGTTTTATTGTACCAGTTGGGATATGGTACAGATATGGCATTTAACCAAAATAAATTCTGCACAGAAAATTGAAATACATAAAAATACATAAAAAAATTGTGCACTGGCTCACCTGTTGCATGTGAAACATTAAGCAACATAAAATATTTTTAAAGCTATACAATATGGGCTTAGCCTACACAATATTAAGCCTACATATAATCATCTGGTAAAGTACTTAGATGAAAAACTTGAAACATTAGCAGCACCACTTATAATCTCCCTTGTTCTGAGAAAGGTAACAGTAAGATTACTAGCCCTGGAAACGTACAGTAACATGTAGTACTGAACACAGCTTCAATCATCCCTGAGGAAGGTGACAGGAAAATTAGAGGGCCTCTATTAAACAATTTCCCGCAGAAATGTTGAGAGTGATGAGTGGGTTAAACATGTTTATTTAGACCAGAGATGTATAAAGTACTGGAGTAAAGGAGTGGAGTAGAAGTACAAGTGCTATATCAACAAACTGACTTGAGTAGAAGTTGAAGTGTTTTTTAAACACCATACTTAAGTGAAAGTACAAAAGTATTCAAAATGCTTTGTACTAGTACTGAAAGTAAAAGTACAAGTAAAACTACAAGTACTGTTGTTTATATTATTTCAAATATTTATTAAGGCACAACTTCTAATGTTACAGTGTTACAATGTTCATGGTCGAGTTCTGTGATTTCCCATGGTCTGTGAATGCGTCTGAATGAATGCGAGAGCGAGGGGGCGGGGGAGCAGGTGAGAGAGAGCGCGGAAAGGAAATAAATTGAAATAAAAAAGTAAATAAAGTGTAAATAATTGAATTATTGATAAAACACAAACAGCCAGACTGACAGTAGATGGCATTTCTATAGCGCTACAGGAGTTTTCTAAAATAACGGCGTATGTTTTTTTCGGCGGATGGATGAGAGGATGAGAGACGCGAAACAGATTCATGAGGAGTGGAGCAGTACAACAGTCACAAGGCCAGTTTATTCTATTGTTTATTTTATTACACATTTTAAAACAAGGCAATTTAAATGGCTTTCTACATTCATAAAAAAAAAGGTGTAAAACGAACAGCATATAATTAAACATTCCAGGAGATTACACTGTAACGTTCTGTTACTAAAGAGCCAAGAGAATAAAATATAAAAATATGCTTAAATAGAAAACAAAACACGAAAATAAAACTAACAGGACAGTAATCAAAAGACTCTAATTTAATCAAAATGCAGTAGTAAATGGACAAGTATTATGTGAGATGACATTAATGTGGTACGTTTTAATTGTGCGACAGCAATGACGTAATTACCGGCGCCAAGAGAAGTGTCTGAAAGTGTCCGAACATTTTTTCTGTTAAGCTCACTATATAGTCCACTACATTTATTTCCCTATGTAACGATTCAGCACATGAAAAATGTATCGGAGTAAAAGTATTAAATTCATCAAAAATATGTAGTGCAGTAAAAGTGGAAGTTGGGGAAAAAAATAATACTCCCAAAAAGTACAGATACTGCATTTTAGTACTTAAGTACAGTACTTAAGTGGTTTCACTTTGTTACTATACATCTCTGATTTAGACACAGGAGCAGATAGCGCTGATGCGCTAGCAATTAGCATTAGCATGTTAGCAATCAGCATGTATTTCATTCTTAGTGGCTAATGCTAATTGCTAGCGCATCAGCACGTCAACACGGCTGCATGCAGGTTTTGAAGGTGGTATCTAAGTGAACTCGTAGAGCAGCTGAACTTAGAACGTAGTGGCGCAGAGTTTACACTGAGCGTCTTTGTCATCATTGCTTAGTTTGAAATGCTCCATACTCCACTCCGTTTTAACCGCCTCATGTTTGTGTGCAGTTACCTTCAGGTATGTTCGGTGTGGTCGATTAGGCTAACTGTTTACATCCCTAGGTGCCACTATATGAATTTGTCTTGTACCGAGAGACTGTTTATTAGACGTCTCTCCACGTTTTTTATTACCTTTATCGTGTCCAGAGCAGCCAAAATCCAGCGAGGTATCGAGGAAGAACATGGCGGAGCCTGCAGGTCTTCAACAGCGATTTCGAATAGACCGCCAATAGACCGCCCCCTCGAGGCGGGCTTTTCAACTACTGGCTAAAAACATTTTTTTTTTTTTTTTTTACTTTTTTCTTTCTTCTTAAAATGACAGAGACATGTAGGTTGAAAATTTCTCAGTATTGAAATACTTTTTAAAGATTTAATCACGTTTTGGAGAGAAATATAAATCATTTATGTAGCCTATACAAAATGTATACTTGTAAATTGAACAACCCTCCTTCTTCCAT
Source organism: Larimichthys polyactis (assembly GCA_018985215.1). Taxonomy (NCBI): domain Eukaryota; kingdom Metazoa; phylum Chordata; class Actinopteri; family Sciaenidae; genus Larimichthys; species Larimichthys polyactis. The sequence continues at coordinate 950,947 of JAFMOB010000101.1, forward strand.
TTTTTCAGTGTGGTATCCGCCTTCAAAGAAACAGCAACAGGTGACTGTTCTCTTACATAAACACTGTGTAGAACGTAGGCTGAGATAATGCTATACACCCACTCACTGACACATATAACACACACAAACACACACACAGCCAATCTGTCACTCACTACTTTTCTTTTCTATTGAGTTAGGGGTGATGCAGGCTAAGGGATTTTCAGAAGCCAGGATGGAGAGGGGAGGATTTCTGAAGAAGAGCTGCCAACATAATGGCCTAGAGTCCTCTCCAAGCATGCTGTAAACACACTGTAATCAAAGACGCACACGGGCAATACTGCTCTGCTACAAGTTATTATCTTGATCAATGTCATAACTACAAGCAGCTCAACATGATTCTGTAAAGCTACACATTTTAGTAAGGACCTCTGAACGATGAATCGTAGATTCTCACTCTGCTACACAAATTGGCCATAAATGATGTTTAATTGATTCCATGCCAGCATTTAATACAGTGACTTCTAGCAGGAGCACATTTATTTGTTGTTTTTTTGTTTCAAATGTGTGTAGTCTGGAGTGCAGTTGCTGTTATACAGTATGATGCATGACTCATGTTTAATAAAACTGCAAATTAACTAAACAAATCTAAATAAATGAGTCTAGGGTTGGTGGATGGACAGATCTTTCTTCAGCAGCTGATAAACTATGTTCATTTCCATTAGTGCACGTTACATTTTATTACCAGTAAGTAAATATTTATACTGAATATATCCATAAAGAATTAACTGTAAATGTTAAACATTTGTTTTCATGTTTTTCACTATAAAGTATGATTAACATTTTCTGGCTGGACCGAGCAAACTGGAGCCAGAACTATAAATTCTGGCAATATTGAGTGAGCAATGAATTTACACCATTTGTCTGTTGAGTGTTGGAATTTCCCCATTTGCTATTGCTCACAATAAAGAGGCACAAACAGTCACACTGTATGTCCTCAGATGGCTCTTACAGTTCTAATTAAATTGATAGATAGTTCCAAATCTATACTCATAGGTATATCACATGCTAAGAATGGAATATTCTGCACGTTATACTACTATCTGAACACTCAAGACTTCTGACCATTTTACCTATGTCTCCAATGTAAGTGAAATACTTTTATTTTTTAATGTTATATATTATTAATATTATTTAAAAGCCTTTATTTAGCTTACCTGCAGAGGCCCTTTATTAGTAAGTAAGTAGGTTTGTATTACAGACATGCCTTCATTCTCTTCACCCTGTTTGATGAACGTGTTTGGTCATCAGTTTACTATGAAGCCCTTGCTCCCTGTTATTTCAGTGTATATAATTAATTGTGAAACAGATGGCATACAGTGTAGCTGTTGCTGCATATCTGTGGTGACGATGGCTCCGTTAGATTTTAGTTTTAATTTGTTATTTTGCCTTTACTATACTCATAGTCAATGGGAAAAGTGCAGGTTTGGATTAGGTGCAGTGGACCTTGGGATAAAAAATGCTCATGACATCTTCCAATCACTCAGCCACACAAGCTGGACAAAAGGAAAATGGCTGGTCCTTGCCAATGACCAGCCTGAACCCTAGTGGGCCATCTCTTGAGACTACAGTCTCTCTCTGGTTTCTCTGTTGCTGCCCCCCTCCATGACAGCTCCAATAGGATGCAGGACAATGGTAGGCCTCTGTGTTTACATCAATAACCCTTGGTGTTTAAACATAGTCAAAGTGAAAGTTAATTGATATACATATTAAAAGATGGACAACGGCATCATTACTTTCTGAGTGTATATGTGTATAGGTATATAAATTGTAAAACTGTATATGTTATGGCCATGTTTCATTATATTTGCATTTTTCATTCAAATGTATTTGTTTGTGCTGACCAGGACCCAGCTACTATTTGAAAGCCAGATTTTATTTGTATTTGTCTACTGGATTTTATTTGAGAAACTGGAAAATGTATTCTGTCAGTCAATAGTGTGATTTGTGATTGTGCTGTGTTTACATCTCCCTCTCTGTTAAAACAATAACTACATATAGGTGGATGCAGTCTAATATAAAAGGCAGAGACCACTGTAAATTGGAATAATCTAAATTACAGTAGAACAATTAAATATGCTGCACAAATTTGATCAACAACTTGTTAGCTCCTTATATATTGTTTATGTTGCTTTCTCCATACAAAAAAAATGTTGAAACATTTAACATCCTTTTAGTATCTTTCAACACATTGTCTTTTTTCCCCCACTCTCTGCTTTCATCAGCTTTTGTTTCAAACAGCAGCACGCAGTTGTTTCCAATGACAAAGCCCATTGTACACTACCTGCTCAGCACCAATCAGCAGACAGACACAGCTGGACATAGTGGGACATTCAGAATTTAGAGAGTCAGATATTAAAGACCAAACCAGAGCGAAAGGTGACTGAATATTGGACTTTGGATATTGATCAGGTGGACACAAACACCTATACTATAATATTATAATATAAACTATAATACTTTATATTATATAATAATTTCATTATAAAATATATGTGTTCAATATGTAAACAGGCAACTGTTTGTTGACTGTAGTGTCTTTTTATAGTAAACCATCCACCCCGACCATGACCATCTGCAGTAGATGTCAAACTTGCCAATGAAGGTCATCTAGGTACAATTATATTTCCTCTTGGGAAATATATTAATAACTTAATGTATTTTAGGGAAATATGTTATTAAGATAGCCCATCTACAACATTTCAACTTTTCTGTAGATGTTTAATAAAACAAATGTATTCATATATTCATGAACACAACCTAATCAAACCTTAACCACTGTAGTTTAATATCAGAAAATGTTTTGAAATCAAAACTAATAAACTGTTTAAATGTTACAAATACCTTATGACCTGTGTGTAGGTGGACTACCCAAATAAAGCCTTAGTGCATTTTGTAGAAGACAGCGTTGAAGAACACAGTGTACAGCACAAACCTCAGTGATACACAGCTTCTGCAGGAAGAACCCATATGAAACAATACAGGCTATCTCAAAGACAGGTTATATAAGCTTGGCAGCTACATAGAAACAAACAGCAGAGCTATTTCCTCCACACAGTAACCTTTTAAAGCACACTCTGATATGTGCTGTGGAACGGAGGCTTCAAGAAGCTGCAATGAGTTTTTGCCACTGACATTTGCTGATAGCCGTTCCTGCTAATACTTGTGTGTTAAGTCTAAATATTTTCATGTCAGGAATTGAAAATTATTTTATCTCTCAGTTTAAGCCGGCAAAAGCTGCATTTACATCACAGTGTCAGACACCCTCCACTTAAAGGCAAATTAAAGAAAACTTTCTAGGAGTTTGCAGCTCATTAAGGCACCGCAGCTGACACTACAGTCTTTTAGCTTCCTAATAATTTCTCAGATCAGATTTTATGTGTAAGTGGTAATTATTAGTAAGTTTCCTGGAAAGTACCATGCAGTTACAATATGTACTAATTACAACAGAAAAGGAGAAAAGAAAAATCCTCCTAATTTATTTAAGTTTTGAAGAAAATGGCATTAAAAATAGGTATTTACAGAGAAAATTGAATAGGTCAGGTTTGTGGAGTTCAGAAGAGTCTGGTAATGTCTCTTTGCGTTGTATCATGCTGATATTGTCAGGATAATTAATTAAAATGTTGGCACAGAACATAGTACTGTCTCATGTATTACTAAGAGTCATTTTCATTAAATGGTGAAATGTGTTGTGTGTACTGTATGTGGGTTGCCAAAACATGTCAGACCACCTGTGTTCTGCATCTCCTCTTATTAAAGATCCTGTGTTCTGTGACATTCATTTTCTTCTTAGGAGCTAATCATTAAAAATAAAATTAAAAAGTCACGTCTTTTGGAGTTTAATTGGGCTAGACTTGTCCACTGCTCAGCAAGCTCACAACACAAGTTCTGTGGCTCGGGATGAAGTGGATCAATCCTTCTGGCTATGAAAAGAAAGAGTATCTCCTGGTCTGCCTGTGTGTTCTGTGACTCTGATTAAAGTGAGACAGAAATATATGTATTTATATGGTGCTGGTCAGCAACCGTTTTTTTGTTTTCGTTTTGGTGTTTTTTGTGCACAATCACAGATAACTCACACACTCACACAGAAGCACTATGAGCATTATTCTGTCTCCAGATATGATTCCAGTGGTGGCTGTGTAGGATTTTTTTTACAAGTAGTGTGATCCAAACATTTCCAGTAACTCTGTCTTGGAGTCCAAAAGTTAAAATATGTTGAAACAAGTTAATGTTTTTAGCTAATATAATATTCTGCTTCAATCCATATTTGTTGGCATTTATTCATTCAAAAACAATATTTTAACTGTGAAATGAAATACGCCACACAGAGGGTGATGACATCATAGAATATGATGTTCAACAGCTCCATTCAAAAACTTCAATGGAGGCTTCAAATGTACACATGACAACAAAAATAATGTTCTGTACGGCCTATTATGAACGATCAGAATGACTGCTATCATCATTTTTTTAGTTATAGTTAAATTAAAATAGTTAAATGCAGTGGAGTAAAGATGGCATTAGTCTCCTCTGAAATAAAGTATACTAGAGGCATAAAGTAGCATGAAATAGAGATAGTCAAGTAAGCGTGTGTTCACACAGGATCAGACGTTACAGCAAGTAGTAGTAGGGTTGTCTGTGGTGGGGAGGTGAGCATTCGGGTTAATATTAATAAATAAAAAAATGAGCTTGTTGTGGACCTTATGCATATGCAGACCACACAGGACATCACCTCTTTGTTTCCACTAGTACTTGGACATAATTGGACTAATTGGTCTTCAAGGAAATTACAGTCCTAAAATATTTTTTTAGGAAACTAGGTCTTTACAATAATGTGATGAGGTGTTCCATATTCCAGGCGGGTTAGTTTATGAAAGTAAACCTGGAATATATCGTTTGTGTGAAATGGAAAGAGTCATTTTGAAAGAATTACATCGAATATATTATACAATATAAGTTAAGTAGGAATGTTTGAACCGTGTATATGGTGGTGGATGTAATTATGAAATTCTGCACATGGACAGAATTCTTTTTATGAATGTGGTGTTAAGCTTCAATCACGAGTTTCATTTTGAATTCTGCACTGCAATCTTTTGCACATGTGACCTCCTCACATTTCAGTTTCTAGGACATTTTTGCATTACTTTCACTTAATGAGCCTCCATCCTGCCTCACAAACAACACAAGTATGTTCTTACATTGAACACTACATAGTCTTCTTTTCTTCAAACCACTCTCCTCGTTTTTTTTTGTTTTTTTGTTTTTGGTTTGTCCATCAGGAACCCACTTTTCTCTGCCAAGCCATATGTCCTCCCTCTGTAACTGCACACGTGCAAGAGGCTGTGAATGTAAATCAGGCTTCAGACTGCAGAGTGCAAATTGAGATGAAAATAAGTAGAGAGCTGAAAGCAGCTGAGAGACACGCATATATGAAGATGAGAAGGTATGAAGTGGAGCAACTGTGAAATCTCTATGACTTATTCCACTAGTTAGTGAGAGGTCTGGAAATACATGAAAAGAACATACTGTGCATGATGCATGTCATGGCAGAGCCACAGCAAGCCAACGTGTTTCAGTCCAATGAATGAGGCAGTAGATTATTGCTTTAAGTTTGATATTACGAAAATGTAGTTTGATATTCCTACATTTTCATAAAAAAAAATATTAATTCATTAAAAAAAAATCATAAATTATGATTCTTGTCAAGATTTCAGACTCTAACGTGATTTTAAACTGTACTAAAAACAAACAATGAGAAAAGTACAAGGCACAGCGACATAAACGTAATCAATCAAAGCACATCGCAGTAGAGGAAACACACATTTCCTTTGTGATGATCTCAGTGTTTTGTTGCCACATGTTGCTGATGTGCATGTGTGAACTTCATCAATATGCATGTTATCAATAAGCGCATGTCATCAATCAGACATTTAGTGCTCCCCAGGAGGTGAGGAAATATTGTCATTTTGTGGTGAATCCACTTGTCATCATGCTGCACCGTTCAACAGCTTCAGCTTCAGCCAGCCAATCAACAGTTTCCTACCACACCACATGACAAGTCATTGCTATGACAGTAAAGAGCTGACATAAAGGAAAGTGAAGACAGAGTAATGCTGCCTGAATGGAACTGTTGGACAATAACAGAATAACAGAATAACAAATTGGACCAATCCAGATTTTTCTTTTGCTCCTTGCAATTTGGAATGTCCAATTCCTCTTTTGATGTGGGTACTGTCAGAGCTAACTACTAACAAACCACCAAGTTTGTTACTTACATCTACATCTACTTGAAGTTTGTTTTATTAAATTAAGTTTTTATAAAAAATAAAAATAAAAGATTCTGACCTTTGTTTGGTCAAATGATGATCTTGCCTGGTGATTGAAGTCAAATCATATCAAGCTTTTTTTTTTATTTTTTTTTTTTATTTCTGACCATTTAGTGAAATCATTTTACCAAGTAAAGCAAACTGAACAGAAGAGACACTGAGACAGGCTGATAATGTTGAGTTTCTTAGTATACTTTTTCCTCTCTGGTAGACATAAGATGCTAAAATAACCCTTTGGCATTCATTGGTTGCATATTGTGGCACTGATTGCTTCCCTTTCTGGTGAATTTGGTTCATGAAGTGTTGTACTCTGTGTCTTGCCATGTATTTCCTGTTGAAAGTCGGCCACTAAGGTCAATTATATGTGTTTGTGGTAGAATTTATTTAAGTTAAACCCACTCGTTTTGGATGAGTCATCACTGAAGTTGTTTTTCTGAGAATTCAAGTACCTACTGAAATCCTGAGGAGCCTCCACTGCTAAGTCAATGTGAACAGTGTCTTCTTTATATGGATGATTGGTTCTTAAAAAGAAAAACTCAAGAGAGAGATCCCTAGAGATGCACACTTTGGCTGCAGTACATTCTGAGGAACCTACCAGCAGAGGTGGTCTTTGTCAGTGTATAAACTGCTGTATCTTATACAGCTATCAATCGTCATTAGATTTGTCTTTATTTCATCAGTGAACCAATGGAAAGTAACAGCAGTTGTAAATAAAGTCCGGTGGTTGCAGCCCTACAGCTTCAGTTATTCTGGACAGCTCTATATGCCATTCTATGTAAGATTTCATAGAAACCAACTCAGCTTCATGAGCTTACACCAAACTAAACCTCTCCTCAGCTCTGAGGAGTTGATGCATCTTCATCTAATTTGCGATACGAGAGAGAGAAAAAACAGTTTGCAAGCTGCCAACAGTTCACGTTCTCCACTCGTTAGACACTCTGATTGGCATAATCAGGTTACAACGAAGCTGAAAGGAAAAGGCCATCAAGAGGAATTAGCATCACCGTGTTGCACTAATGATCAGTAATGTCACCGGGATCCATATCAGATACGACGGGAGGGAATAAAAATGCTCACGTGGCTACAAGTCCTCCTCAGTTTGGGACCCACCTGAACAACCAGGAAATGGCTGCCTGATGAAATCTAACATTAACAGTGTCTTTCTAAGAGGAAGCATGGAGGGGTGGGGTAGAAAATAGCAGTTGCAGACAGATTTGAGGTGACAAGGCGCCTACAAAGCCTGTCAGGAGGCTGAGATGTGAAGAAAGGCTGTCAAGATGCAGGGGAAGGCAGGCATACTGTGGTCTTTTGAAGGAGCTTGTCATTACAACAAATTGTTTCTTCAAGTTTGATTTCTAATTTAGCCGTCTATTTACAGCGATCATTTGATTATTCACCACTGATCACATTACAAAATCATGTTGTGCATGTCATCAGTTGGAAGCAGTTTGGTGTATTTTTGGATAAATTGCAGCTTCGCACTGTTTAATTACCTGCCTGCGCTGACTTGTAATTGTAAGTTGGAGCGATAGCGTTGGAGTTGTTAAGTCAGCTTCAGAAGTTAGAAGTTGGCATATTGATGTAATGTCAAACACTTTGACTACGCTGTCATTCAGCCAGCCGTGGATTTGCAGGTAACACTTGGACCAAAAAAGAAGACGCTGCAGTGATATTATCCAGACAAACCAAACAGCAGTGTTTGGAACACAGATGCAGTAAATAAATAGTTTAGAAAAACGCTCCAAGATGAAAAGATAATTAACAGAAAAAAGAGACAGTGTATAAATTAGCATGAGCAAGATTAAAAAAACACATTTTATAAAAACACTTGAAAGACGTGAAAGAATGAGGAAACAAAAGAAAACAACAAATAAATCAGGGTGATATGCTGAAACTCAGCTGGATCAGAATTGAAACACAACATGTATGTCGTGCAAAGCAGGAAAGGAAACCACTGTGTGATAATGAGTGTGAGTGTGTGTGTTATGTGTGACACGGCAACAGCCGTGTTTGTGATCTAATTGATACAGCTCCGGCTATTTGAGCCTTTCATAGAAGTGTTAATCAAAAAACGGAAAAGCACAAGTGATGACTTGTGGGTGGAACAGTAGAAATGAGCAGTGTTGAAATGTAATTTATGCTCCTTGCAGTTTTAAAAATGTGTCAGTAAATGTATTAACACCTTTTGAGTAAAACAGCTCATTTGACTACAGATATTTTTAAAAAGCTACTGTGAAAAAAACTGTCAAGTCCCAGAAGCAACACACACAGCATCTGAAAATGTGAGGTTTCCATTTGCCCAGTGGTTTCCACCTCTAGACGGTAACATTTAACATACATGTTGGTACAGCCCATGACATCACTGAAGACACTGACAAGAGCATAAAAGCAGGGCATATTTGGTTGCCAACCTCTTTAAAGATCTAGTGTGCAGGATTTAGTGGCATCTATTGGTGCATTTGTTGATTGAAACCCTCTCGCCTCACCCTCTCCTCGGCAGCAAAATGTGAAGCGTTAAGTTTGTTCCTTCTGGGCTACTATAGAAACAAGGTGGTTTAACATGGCAGCCTCTAACTTTTTTTTTTTTGTTTGTGATTTTATACTAATAAGAACACAGGTTTGATTATATAATTCAATTTGTACCATATCGGGTAAAAAAAAAAAGACACTTCATTCTGACACACTGTAACTTCAACTCGAGAAAACTGATGATCAAATTAACATGATGATTAATGTTTGCAGACTAAAGGGAGAACTTTGATGAAAAGCATGGTTAGAAATGTGTGCATGTGAACAGGACAAATGGTGTCACACAGTAAGAAGCTCTGTGTTGGTAGGTTGATATTTTTGCACATCAGGACTTCTTATTTTATTGAAATAACTTTTTGTAGATTGAAACAGGAGATAACATAAATACACATTTTAAAAAGCCACAAATGAAGATGCAAAATATCACTGAAATCGGGTCTAGCATCAAACAACAAAGTAGAAACAGTCAGTTTAAATGAGCTGAGATCTCACTGAATAATTCATGCCTCTGGTATATCATATATCACATTATATCACAGTATTAGTGAGGTGTCGTGTTCTGTGCCTGTTGTTGCAGGGAGTCAGACCCACAGAGTTTACTCGACAAGAAAACTGCAAGGTACGGTCAGACATTTCTTTATCCAAAGCAGCTTGCATTCATGAAGTGTGGCATGTGTTTACAACCAACAGGACACTCACACACACATAAACACGTCGGTACATGGGCACCTCCCGCTGTGTGAGAGCGGGCTTCCTCGGCCCATCAAGGAGTCTGAACGGTATAATTAACAGTGTCCCCTGGGTCCCTGCCTCGCTGCCTAAATGGCGCTCCCTAATGAACCAAGCTACAGTGTAATACAGGTCGCACAAATTGAAGGCTCGCCTGACTGTTTAACCCGCCAACCACTTCCACCACCTCCTGTGAGCATACACAGGACATCCACAGCCTCCCCTGAGGGCATCAAACCAAGAGACCAGCTTGTTTTGGCCTGTGACGTGTCTGTGTGTTTGTGTGTTTCCGTGCACCACACATCTTGGGGGCAGTATTGCCGGACTTCAAAGGTATCACACACACACACAAACACACACATCAGGCTGTATTTTGTGTGTGTGCTTTTCTAGCCTGAGATAGGACTGGATGTAATTGAGCAGGCATTAGCAGGTGTCCAGCAGAGACAGGTCCACAGCAAGCAAGCACATTTAGCTTAAAAGAGATGGCCCTCTGCAGTACGGTGGGAGAAAAACCGCACACACACACACACACACACACACACACAGACAAACAAACTCCCCATCGAGCTGAAAACGTACACCCACCCTCTCTCTAGAGGCTGCGGTTATAGTTACCTCGGGCAGAGTTAAGGCAGAGGAGAAAACTGGAAAACTAACGTGAAGGCGAGGAGGAGCAGGAGAAGTTTCTAGCCGTCGAGAGCGAGTGGCAAACGCTGGAGACAGAAGCTCCCTGGTGACCAGACGAGCCAGGCGGAAACGCATCACTGCCTTCCCCTATTACATCCACAACGCTACAGGCAATTTTCTCTGCCCTGTCTGGCTCAGAGATCCTCTTCCTCTGCTCATTCTTCTGCCACCCACAATAGACGGATTGGACGAAGGCGATGGCCTCCAAACCACCATCCTGCGTGTGTGCCCGATGCTTGAGTGCCTCTTTTAACCCATTTTGATGCATTTTGGTTTTCTGTGCTCTGTGCTCTTTTTAAGCCAGACTCTGATTGACATTCATATATGAAAGGTATCCACAGTTGGAGTTTTATTCTGGGATACAACTTGAGCCCCATTTTTAATTAATTAAATTATTCTTTGATGACCACCTGAAGAAGTCAACTTTTTGGATCCATGCTTTGATTTAGTGGTTGGCCAGTGGTTAGATGTAGACAATGAAATGCATATTTCCATTTGAGTAATGTGTCCTGACTGCACTTACTACTTGAATAAGTTTTGAATATTTGGTTCGTAAACAGTTTCCTAATGGGGAAGCTCCTTCTCTGTCCGATCACAGAGGGACTCCTATCAGAACATCATTTGGTACTGGTAATACCGTTGACAAGTTACCCAACTTGTTGAGGCTCAGATATGAGCTCATTCTTCCATGACTCATAACGCATAAGTTAGTGATTGACTAGCAATGATAGTCTTTCATCACCTTTTTAAAAACCTTGTGGTTGCAAAAACATATCCTCAGTCCTCCAACAGTATTTACATGGCTGTCATCACAAAGAGCTGCTGCACTGGACACACACACACAACTGATTACACTATTTGCTACTGTTTTTTTTTTTTTGTATTCATCATTTTACCTGGAAGACATGGCACCTGTCACACCAGTGTGGGAAAGCACTACATCCCAGCCAAAGTCTCCTCTAACAGGCGAGCAGAAGCATCCGGGAAGTGGGTTCATTACACAGCTCATCAGCAGCATGCCTCTCCTGGGCCCTATGAGTGTCTTCCGCATAATTCCAAACTAGCTTAGTCCACTTGGCAATGATCAGCATGCATTTGTAGTAGTCTGTATTTATGCCAGCACAAATTGCCTTACACGGCACAAATAATATCCTTTAATACACTTACAGGGTTTGCATTTCCAGCAGTGGAAAAACGGGAAACTACTTGCTCACATCTGTCACTGCACTTTTTTAAGAGAATAATTTTCCTATTTCTTCATCGTGTTCTGAGTGAAAAATTGCACTTTGACAATTTCTGACTTTTTGACAAAACTTATAGATATAATTTAATTAAATTTTTGGAGCAGAGAGATTTTACATGTGTAAAATACCATAGTACAGTATTTCCATTGCAGTGTGTTGTCAGAGTTGTAATGCTTGATGATAGATGACACTCTCATGTCAGGAGTGGGTGATCCTGACTGGAGACTGGCTAAGGGAAATAAATAGATATAAGTATGGAGGTCATTTTTAAAAAATATCATAAATAAGTACACGTGGAGCTGAGGGGTGGAGGGGTCAACCCTGCTCCCTATCCCTGGATATTTCATTACAATTTATGTTAACAGAGGAAATCAAGACAATTACAAGTCTTATGAAATTCAGGCAAAATTAACCAACAGATTTGATCCACTTCAACAGAAAGGTGAAAATACAATGCTGCCAACTGGCAAGCGGTCAGGACCGTGCTGCTTCTGGTGGGCTCGACTAGAACGGTTGCGACTAGCTCCAGGGGCTGAAATTTAGTCGTAAGCAAAGTGAAAGTACAGTGGTCATATCTAGGCCTGTCTAGAGTCTGTGGTTTGTTTGTCCATTCTGGGCTACTGTAGAAACATGACAGTTCAACATCGCAGACTCTTTGGAAGAGAACATTTCTTATTTTCAGGAGATTAGACACTAATGAAAACATAGTTAAGAATATTATGC